>JAOANR010000009.1:4148502-5348502 GCA_030278955.1 Hygrophila difformis | reverse complement strand
AACATTAAATTGACCCTAAAAATATTTATTAATGTAAAATGACTAATAACCTAAAAAATTTATACTATTCTAAACAAATTCTACATATTTTTTTCTTTATAAAGAAGAAAAGAAAGAAAAGGAAAAAAAAGACAAACACATCATAATTTAATTATTAGACATAATATTCTTAATCCAATAATCCTAATTTATTTCAGTATAAAATAAAAATGTATATGAAATATGCAGCAAATTGTTATACAATTGTTTTTAAATAATTTGTACTGTAAAAGAATATAAGAAGTATACCCCTAAAAGACTTGGTATTGGAGTATAAATTCGATTTTAAGGCTTATAATAATAATAAATAAAAAAATAATAAAAATTTAATTAAATTAAATGAAAATATTAACTACCAAATTTTTTTCATAATCAATATGGAAAAGAAAAAATTAGATAAAATATTATGGACTAAAATAATATTTAAAAAATTAATAGATAATAAAAACGTAATTATAATGTATTTTATAAAATTATGGATTAGTCCTAAAAACTAATCACAATAAAAATTTAAAATACATTACATAATAAAATATAAGTTTTAAATGATGAAAAGATAGCAAAAAAGTATAAATGTCATATTTTTTAAAAACTTTAGGGATAATAGTCAAAATGTACAACATATTAGGAAGTAAAACTAATATTTATTTAGAACCTTAATAATGCAAAATATACTCCATCAGTTTCGGTAATACCGTCCCAAAATTTTTGGGCAGGGTATTTTAAAGATAATGGGTTATTGTGACAAAACGAAGTAATTAGTTGATGCGATGTTTTAGTTGATGTTTATGAAGTAAGATTTTTCTAAAAGCAAAATGTGATAATTGTAGTGGGAGCACCAAAAAGGAAAGTGTGACATAATTAGTAGGACGGATGGAGTATTTTTTTTTTCTAATTTTGAATAGTTAAGGGGTATTTATTTTCCACTTACTCTCATCATTTTAGATATGAAAGAAAACTATATATATTTAATTTTTTAACAGTAAAAATAATTTATTTTATATTATTTTCACATGTTTTTGAATTTTCTTCGTTCATCTTATTATCTCCTTTATTTTCCTTTTAATTTTTTGTTGCATGCATTTCAACCATTATTTAAACAAAAGACATTGAATATCATGTAATTTAAAAAATACTATATTCTTATTTTATATCGTCATATTAGTTCAACACCCGTGCGTAGCGGGCGAAAAAATTATGTAATAAAACCGTAAATCATTAAGGTGGTCAAATTGTAGTTGAGCAGGATTCTTTGATATTGTAAGAGGCCCAAATATGTCTAGTTCTTACTACATCGTAGGACATTTTCGATTTAAATATTATGGGTTGGGCTGGGCTTTTTTGGCAACTAAACTGACTTTGGTTCAGCCTTTAATTTGGGTTTCATTTTGGGTCAATCATATTTTGGTCTTTCTCGTGAATAAACTCTTTCCATTTTTTCTTTTTTTTTTTTTTTTCTTTGTTAACGTATATCATCCCAAATTATTTCTATTGGTATACTGATGGTGTGTTTGGTTGTAAGTAGATTTAGGAGCATATAGCGGATTGAAATAGCATATCCTCTCACAATTCTCTCTCCGAATCTGCTATCTGCTAGTGAATCCGCTGACTCCCAAACATCCCCTGAATGTAGCCTATGTAGGATATGTTTATTTGAAGCATCTAAAACACAAGAGAAGTCAGTAAAAACTTAAAAGGGGGTAGGAGAAAAAGAAAGAGAATTCAGTAGCAAAAATAATACTTATAAATAATTGTTTGAACTAATAGTATTAAATGTTGAGTTTTATTAAAAATGTCTTTGGACTAACTTTATTTGTAAATTAAAATTAATAGTTTGTTTTCTTTATTTTTAAATTAAAACTATTTATTTAATTCATTATTTAATTATTTTTATACATCGATATTTTTGTATTCTACCCTCCAAAATACTTTTTCTTTTCTGAAAATAACCTTGCCTACTTTTAGGAAAACTCAAATTAATTAGAAGTTGAGCGGATAGTGTGTCACTACAAGAATTTTCTATTTTAGCGACCGAAAAAATTTAGTATGTAATACCCGAGAATTTTCCAACATAAAATAAATACAATAAATAAAATAAATACAATAAATAAAGAAATAAATGTAGAGGAAATGAAAAATGGAATTTAAATTGAAAAGGAATCAAAGTTCCGAGAACCCGGGAAGCCGAAGACAACTTAATTAAATAAATGGTTACACGGGGACCCGACACCGATGGACTCAATAACTCGAGTCCAAATATAAATTTAGGTCCGAATAAAATTAAGATAGGAAATCGGAGCCCGAAGATAGCCCGGAAATCGGAGTCCAAGAACATAGAGGGATAGAAGTCCGAAACAGAGGAGGAAAGACCCGACGGATCGCACGACCCGGCCCAGACCGAAGTCCAGGCCAGGATGGCGCGGTCGCCGCGCGGTTTTAGAGGAGAGAGCGCGCCAAGTGCGCGCCAGACCCGACAGGCGAGACGTTCCGCGATTCTCTCGCCCGAACGCGGATTTTTCGACTTCGGTTGAACATCTTTCGACTCAAGACTCTTAGTGTCAGATCTTGGACACCCTAGGTCTTAGTTAACTATAAATAAACCCTCTTGGAAGCCCCAAGCACTTTGGAAACCCTACGAAATCTCTCTACACGTCGAAACCCTAATCCCGGAGTCGTCGGAGGCACGAAGGCATTCGAAGACTGAGTTGGACGAAAATTTGGAGAACCTTGCTTTCGTGGTAAGATCTTGTTCATTCCTTTCCATTCAAGATTCGAAAACGAATCCTAATAAAATCTCTTTTCTATTCTAAACCCCGATCCGGACGCGTTGAGGAAAAACGAAGGATCTCGGAGGGAGAACGAAGAACGTGGAAGCCACGCCTCCGAATCATCGAGCCGAGACATCCGTAAATCTGTAAGTTAACTCTTACATGGTTTTGGGCGAAATTAAAATACGTTACATTTAAAGATTCGAATCAAGGACATGAAATCTGCCAACGTAAATCTTTTAACGGCGCAATAGTGTTGTCTAATTTTTCCGAACCTTAAAACGACTTCAAACGGAAAAACTTAAAACACGAAAAACGTTCCTAAGACATAGATCGATCTACTGTAAAATTTTCATAATTTTTCATCATGTTTTGATATCCGAAAACGACCACGAACAGACCTGCCTTGGGTTTAGATCTTGAAACGGTGGTAGATTCTTAGTCCGAACTTGAGGTTGATTTTTGACTTAGATCTGGACCGATTCAGGATTGGTGCTAAACATAGGAGTTATAGATCTATACGTTAAGAATACCACCGTAAATCTTCAGAATTTTTCGTGACAATTTGATATGTGAAAACCAACCGAAACCGAACTGCTTGAAATTAGATCTTGAATTTCTTGACAGAACTTAGGTCTGATCTTGATTGCATTTTTGACATTAGTTCTAGACTGAATTAGATCTTTTGCCGAACATGAAAGTTGTAGATAAACGTCTTAAGATGGTCTCTGTAAAATTTCATAAAATTTGGAGTTGATTTGCTATGGTAGAACTCGATATCTTTAAACTGTGGTATGTAAAATTCGGACAGATTGGTGTTTCTGCGAAAATTGATGTTTTTGACATAGTTCGGTATCTCGGATTGAAAAAGTTAAAACACAAAAGTTGTTCATCTCGACGTTTCTGAGTCAGTAGTGAAATTTCGGAATTTTTGGAATTAAATCTGAATTTAGACGAATTTTAGAGTAAAAAGTGGTAAACCGGAAGTCAAATCTTGAAATCTTGTTGAAACATGGAATTAGCCTTTAAGGTTTAAATGATTGGGAATTCCTTTGAAATAAAATACACATGAAATATAATGCTTGCCGAAAGGCAATTGAGATATAATGCTTGCCGAAAGGCAATTGAAATATAATGCTTGCCGGGAGGCAATTGATAAATAAAGCTTGCCGAATGGCAATTGAGATATAAACTTGAAACATGAGACATGAGATACGAAACTAGAAGACTCGAAAATTGTTCCTTTTAAATTATGTCCTACCGTAACATTACTTTGCAAGTTATATTTATGATCTTATGAAATTTCTATCTTTTAAATTATGCCATTTAATTATTGTTAGATAAATAAGTTAAATGATGTGGTGTTGTGTACATATTTTCTCAAAATCTAAATAACGGCTTTGAAACCCCTTAATCATGTTTGTGTTAACTTACTCAGCAAGTCTTTGCTGACCAAACCATATTTCTTTTCCTTTTTCTTTCAGAGTTGAGAATTATGCATCGTCATATGCATACATGGAAATTTTGGGAAGATATATTATTTGAAATTATTGTATTAGACTAGATCTTGCATGAACGGGCCTGTTTAACCCGTATTCTGGCCGTGTTGGCTATATTTAAATTCCGCTGCATTATACATATGTATATATTACTTTCCGCTGCAACTTATGTAATATTATTTTCAAATTATATTACAATGGGCTGCTTGAATGTTTTAAAATTCTGAAAAACCCTAGCCTTGCATCTCTTTAGCAAGCTCGGAGAAACCGTGTCTTGCTAGGGAGGTGTGGCGGTGACATCCCGACCTGGGTGACCAAAAACCGGGGTGTTACAAATTCGGTCACTAGAGAGGTTAGCAATCGAAATTCGTTAGCTACATAATTTTAGCGACCGAATTCAAATTTTTTAATTTGAAATATAACCCTCTTCCATCAAATTATAGTTTATTTTACATTTCATACCATATGATCCCAATATTTAAAATAATATTTATATTCTTTAGCTAAAAAATTAATACATGCAGTTACGTACTTTAATATATATATATGTATATATATACATATATATATATATATTATTCCGGGTCATATATATATATCACTACAAGAATTTTTTGTTTTAGCGACCGAAAAAAATTGGTAAAATTTGGTAGCTAAAGGGGTTAGCGACCGAATTTGCGACCGAAATTCGTCAGCGACCATAATTTTAGCGACCGAAACTCGTTAGCTACCACAATTTTAGCGACCGAATCCGGTTTTTTTCTAGTAGTGTATATATATAGTTCTACTATAAGATGATCGAGTATCACAGTACTGTTGAATACTCTCACATTAAGTGTAAGACTAAACTTAAAAAAAGAAAAGACAAAAACAAAACGAAATAAATCAACTAAAAAAGTGCTGAACGGCAGATCTATATAGTATTGATTGCATTGCATGATGTCTTTGTTGTGGAAATCGGGTTAGTTTCCACCTCAATTATACCCGAATAATAGAGCTATTAATTAGACAATAAAGAGAATACCAAGATTTAACGAGGTTCGGCACAAATTTGCCTACGTCCTCCGGGCCCCACCGAATTATTATTTCACTATGAGGGAGAAATATTACAAAAGGGTTTTGGAAATAATTTCCTGACAGACAAAACCCACTTGACAAGGGAGACTTACAAAAGCCTAAAAAAAGCACTGGCCCACAAGGCAATTAATGCCTTGAATGAGGCTCTCACACTCTCTCACAGAGCACTGCTTTTGCACTCTCTGCTTTGCTGCTGGGATGCATTTCAGAATGTGAGATATGCCCGTATTTATAGACATCGGAGAGCAACATTTTCAACGATCCAGCTGCAATTCGAACAGTGCCCACCAACCATAAATACCCTTAATTAATTTGGGTGGACCACTTTTACAAATCTCCACCTTGGTCCGTCCCAATTTTCAATCACAGTATCTCCTTCAAGGTTCTCTCTCGTCACAAAATTCGGTAGGACCTCCAAATGCGCTTTTCAGCGCCAGCTTCAATATCTTGAGACATTAATCAAGTTCAAACAATGTTCGAACTTGATACCTGTTACAGCCTTCGTCAGCATGTCTGCAGGATTCTCGGTGGTCTTGATCTTCTGTACATTGACTCCACCTTCTTCAATTATTTCCCGCACAAAATGGTACCTCACGTCGATATGCTTGGTTCTAGCATGATATACCTGGTTCTTTGCTAGATGAATGGCACTTTGACTGTCACAAAACACTGTTACATGTTTCTGACCAACTCCTAAGTCATCCAGCAATCCCTGTAACCAAATGGCTTCCTTAACAGCTTCTGTAATGGCCATGTATTCTGCCTCCGTTGTTGACAAAGCAACGGTTGACTGTAAGGTAGACTTCCAACTAACTGGTGCATTTGCAAGAGTAAATACGTATCCAGTAGTTGATCGACGTTTATCCAGATCTCCTGCATAATCTGAGTCACAGTACCCAACTATATGTTGACCAGTAACATTAGTCTTCTCAAATATCAACCCAATATCTAAGGTTTTCAAGATATACCTTAGAATCCATTTCACAGCTTGCCAATGATCTTTACCGGGATCATGCATGTACCTGCTCACTACTCCAACGGCATGTGAAATGTCAGGCCTTGTACACACCATTGCATACATCAAGCTACCCACCGCATTTGAATAAGGAACCTTTGACATGTATTCTCGTTCCTCTTTCGTCTTCGGGCATTGTGAAGCACTAAGTTTGAAATGAGGAGCAAACGGTGTACTTACAGGTTTGGTTTTGTTCGTCATGCCAAACCGCTGCAATACTTTCTTCAGATATTGCTTCTGAGTCAAACTCAGAGTGCCCCTCTTCCTGTCTCTCGTTATTTCCATACCGAGAATTTTCTTTGCTTCACCGAGATCTTTCATTTCGAACTCCTTGCTGAGTTGGGACTTCAACCTGTTTATCTCTCCTCTATGTTTCGAAGCAATTAACATGTCATCTACATATAGAAGAAGATAAATGAAAGATCCATCATGTAGCTTACGAAAATATACACAATGATCAAAACTGCTTCTGGTGTACTTCTGGCCAATCATGAATTGATCAAATCGCTTATACCATTGCCTTGGTGATTGTTTCAATCCATAAAGCGATTTGTTCAACCTGCAAACCCAATCTTCTTTTCCAGCACTTCAAATCCTTCTGGTTGGGTCATGTAGATTTCCTCCTCCAAATCACCATGTAAGAATGCCGTCTTGACATCCATTTGAACTAGTTCCAAATCAAACTCTGCTACCAAGGCCAACAAAATACGAATGGAGGAATGTTTTACAACAGGGGAAAATACCTCATTGTAGTCAATTCCCTCCTTTTGAGCATAGCCTTTAGCTACCAATCTTGCCTTGTAGCGAACGTCATTCTTTTATGGAAATCCTTCTTTCTGAGCATAGACCCACTTACAACCAATTGTCTTCTTTCCCTCTGGGAGTTTAGCTAGCTTCCACGTGTGATTTGCTTCAAGGGAATGCATTTCCTCGTCCATGGCTTTCTTCCACTTTTCTTTTTCCGGACTAATTCTTGCATCAAGAAAAGTTTGTGGTATACCTTCTTCAATAACAGGAAGTGCATAGGCCAGCATACTTTCAAAACGAGCAGGTCTCCTAATTTCTCTTCTTGGCCTCCTCATTGCAATTGGTAAATCTTGTTGCTCCTGAGGTTCTTGGGTTAAAACCTCACTTTCTCTAGGCTCTTCTTCGGTACTTGGACCATCGTCTTCTATTGGTTGACCATCTACCTCTCTGGTAGTAGATGTCTGAAACTCCACCTGTTGAGGATAATGCTCCACCTGTTGAGGAGTACTATCCGTCTGCTCCTTGGTTACCTTCTTCAACATTATCGATTCGTTGAAGGTAACATCTCTGCTAAAGATCACCTTTTTCATCTCCGGGCACCATAGGCGATATCCTTTTACTCCAGAAGATATCCCTACGAAAACAACTTTTCTCGCCCTCGGATCCAGCTTTGATTCTTTCACGTGATAATATGCAGCGGAACCGAACACACGTAAATAATCATAATCATTTGCTGGTTTGCCAAACCATGCCTCCAAAGGTGTCTTGCCTTTAAGTGCAGTTGATGGTAATCGATTGATTAGATGGCTCGCATATGTCACCGCTTCAGCCCAGAACTGCTTGCCCAAATTAGCATTGGACAACATACACCGAACTTTCTCCAACAAGGTTCGGTTCATCCGTTCAGCCACCCCATCCTGTTGTGGCGTGTCCCGCACAGTGAAATGTCGGGAAATACCTTCCTTCTTGCACAAATCGAAAAAAAGGGTCATTTCGATATTCTGTGCCGTTATCAGATCGAAGCACTTTAATCTTCCTCCCGGTCTGGTTCTCCATCATTTTCTTCCAAGCGAGGAATTTCCCGAATGCTTCATTTTTTGTTCGCATGGGATACACCCATACTCTCTGGGAAAAGTCATCAACAAACGTTACAAAATAGTGGTTTCCTCCCAGAGAAGCCGTCTTGGTAGGTCCCCACACATCTGAGTGAATGTAATCCATAATGCCTTTAGTATTATGGATTGCTGTTCCGAACTTCACCCGCGTTTGCTTTCCTAGAACACATTGCTCGCAAAATTCAAGTTTGCAAGTCTTTGCACCCTTTAATAATCCTTGCTTTGCCAGAGTCTGCAAGGATTTTTCCCCAGCATGCCCAAGCCTCATATGCCATAGCTTGGTCATCTCCTCTTCCTTGTCTGCTTCTGATATTGCTGATGCAATGCCAACCACTGTATTTCCCTGGAAGTGGTATAAGTTATTTTTCCTTATACCTTTCATGACTACAAGTGCTCCCGAGATCACTTTCATAATCCCATTCTGAATGTTGATGGAGTGGCCTTTGACTTCCAAGGCTCCCACTGATATGAGGTTCTTGGCAAATTTCGGTATGTACCGAACTTCCGTCAGCACCTTGGTTGTTCCATCGTGGTTCTTCAGATATACTGAGCCAACTCCAGCTATCTGGCAATATCTGTTGTTGGCTAGGTAGACAACTCCACCGTCAACACTTTCAAGGTTGACAAACCACTCCTTCCTGGAACACATGTGGAATGAGCATCCTGAGTCTAGCAACCAGTCGTCAGTGCACGTCGTTACCGATGAGACACAAGCTAAAGAATACTCTGTCTCATCACTATCAGCAACACAAGCCTCTGCTACTGCTTTCCCCTTTTTCTTTTGCAGCTTAGGACAATCTTTCTTCCAATGTCCTTTCTCGTGACAAAAGATACATTCGTCTTTCGACACTCTGCCTCGTGACTTGGATCTTCCTCTTCTGTCCGGCTTGTACTTGTGGCTACGGCCCCGAACGATATGAGCTTCACCAGTCGAACTCCTGTGTTCTAACTTATCCTTCTTTCTGATCTCGTTAGAATATAAGGCAGTGGTAACTTCTTTAAAGGAAATTGTTTCCTTTCCAGTCAGCATACTAACAATTATATGCTCGTATTCATCGGGGAGCGAAGCTAATAGTATCAACGCCTTGTCAACGTCATCTATCTTCTCGTCGAGATTTAATAAATCGGTGACCAAAGAATCGAATCTTGTTATGTGTTCATTCATCGTGGTACCGGGCAAATACTGGAATCTATACAGCTTCGTCTTCATGTAGAGCTTGTTCTCCGTGCTCTTTTTCATGAATTTATCCTCCAGCTCTTTCCACAGTCTGTGCGCCATCGTCTCTCTCATAAGCGGATACTTCTGCTCCTTTGAGAGACATAGCCGAATTGTACCACACGCAAGGCGGTTGATCCTCGTCCAGTCTTTATCATCAACACCATCTGGTTTGGTTTCTTCAAGTGCCCCATCCAGCTCCTGCTGGTATAAGATGTCCAACACCTCGCACTGCCACATACCAAAATTATTGGTACCGTCGAATTTTTCGACATCAAATTTGGCATTTGAAACCATTGTCCGTGATGACGATGTCACCAACGGCTTTGAATCTGAAGTTGACGTTTCACTGGACCTATCCGCCATTTCTGCTTCAAAGTTTAATTAATAGCTCACAAACGGTAGCTCAACCGAGATGCGTTTCTGATGTGGAAGATCAGCTTAGCTGCGACCACAGAGCATACTATGCAACAAGGCTCTGATACCAATTGTTGTGGAAATCGGGTTAGTTTCCACCTCAATTATACCCGAATAATAGAGCTATTAATTAGACAATAAAGAGAATACCAAGATTTAACGAGGTTCGGCACAAATTTGCCTACGTCCTCCGGGCCCCACCGAATTATTATTTCACTATGAGGGAGAAATATTACAAAAGGGTTTTGGAAATAATTTCCTGACAGACAAAACCCACTTGACAAGGGAGACTTACAAAAGCCTAAAAAAAGCACTGGCCCACAAGGCAATTAATGCCTTGAATGAGGCTCTCACACTCTCTCACATAGCACTGCTTTTGCACTCTCTGCTTTGCTGCTGGGATGCATTTCAGAATGTGAGATATGCCCGTATTTATAGACATCGGAGAGCAACATTTTCAACGATCCAGCTGCAATTCGAACAGTGCCCACCAACCATACCTACCCTTAATTAATTTGGGTGGACCACTTTTACAGTCTTGATATAATTAGTTTATGGTATTATTATTATACTACTATATTACTTTGATTATCCACGCACATATTCAGAAAATTTCTAATTGAAATTCCCCTGAAACTGGAGCTTGGTCTTTGCACTCGATCAGGATATTGGAGTATTTAGTTGATGACAAACTGACATATAGTATACATTTAATTTTACACCTTGACAAATGAACTTTATTATTAACATCATAGAGTAGACCACAAATTGAAGTACAACTAATTAATTATAATTAATGAAAGAATAATGAATGTGTCATCATGCCAGTACTGTCACATACATGTGGGCAGTCCTCCTCCTCTGAATCAACTTCACTCAGAGCGAGAAACCACCTCTTCATTGGCTTTAGTTATGAATAAAAATAACTAATTAGACAAACGAATTGAATATTTGAGTGATATTATCCTCTGATTAGGCCATCATATATATATATATATATATATATATCAAAGTCTGCAACTGCCTTGAATTGATCTTGATGAAATGCTGCTGCTTTGGCCATTATTATTTGGATTGTAATAATAATAATATTGAGAGTTAATTAAAGGGTCTTTTTTAGGCTCCATTTCTTCCACCTCAACCAAATTCTTCAACACCACATCGGTAGCATTCACCAGAAACTCAGCCCAATCCCTGTTCAATCCAAAATACAAGAATTATCAGCTCATTAGGATCTAGGTAGGAGCACTTAATGAAAAATAAAATACAGTAAGTATTTATTTATTTTAGTT
Source organism: Hygrophila difformis (assembly GCA_030278955.1). NCBI lineage: Eukaryota > Viridiplantae > Streptophyta > Magnoliopsida > Lamiales > Acanthaceae > Hygrophila > Hygrophila difformis. The sequence continues at coordinate 5,337,317 of JAOANR010000009.1, read as the reverse complement.
TGCATCATGTAATATTATGACAATGCAGGCGAATCGGATCCAGGGGTTTTATTGCATGAGAAGTAATAATTATTTTATTTTATTTTATTTTATTTTTTGAATTGGGTTGAATGATAATACCCTCGGAGTGAATCGAAGGTCAATCCGACGGTGAGCTTGGCCTGTTCAAGAGCAGATGCGAACTTTTCGAGATCCTCCGGCGAGCACACGGCGGCGCCGTAGTCCCTGACATGTAGCTCCGACGGCTTGACGTCGCAGAAGACCGGGACGACGCGTTTGCCGGTCTCCATCATCAGGGCAAGCTCGTGGAGGCAGAAGTAGGAGTCGCAATACATGGGCGAGAACACGGCGATTCCCACCTTGCATTGTCCGATCGCCACGTCGATCTTGTCGAACAATCCGTCCCCGGGCTTCATGCTCTTGCTGTCCAAAAACGGCCGGAGCCCGATTCCCCGGAGGTGTTGGTACAGCAGCCCCGCCACATTCCTCTTCGTGTCGACGCCGCGGTGGTTGATGAACACATCGCACGGCGGCGTCGGCTGCTTCTTAAGGGGTTTATCGCGGAGGAAGTGCCGGGCGGCGGCGGCAGCGGGAACGGAGGAAGAAAAGCGCTTCATTCTAAAAATGGAAAGTTTTGTAATTTAGCTGTCGATTTGTTAAATTCCTTGTGGTTGGGGATTACTATATTTCAGCGGGTTCATTAAATGCGATCGATCAGGGGGAGTTTATGTTTATATATAGGGGTGGGAAGAAATTTCTGGGGAATTAGAGTGGGGGTTTGATTTTGTTGAATGGAAGAAATTGGGGTACGGTCTACGAATCAAATCGGAACATTGGACTGTCTGAAAATTATATTAGTATGTAATTGAGGGTTTTCCCTTTTGACAAGGATATATAATTAAGATTAGGGGAAGAAGAAATGAGAAAAAGGAGACTAGGGTTTGAATCAATTGACTCTTAATTCTTTTTATGATCAGAGGATGGATGTGTCTATGGGTCTTCCCATCCTTCAAACACGTTTTCAATATTCCGTTTTTTTTTGTCCTTTTATTTTTTTTTTCATTTCATAGAAATTGTAGTGTGCTTACTGTGAATATCCATGCAACTTAGGGTAAACGATGGAATAACCTTAGCTTGTAAGAAATATCCCTAATTTATAAGGGCCGAGCCCAATCTACATATTATTAATTTTATTTAATTTTTTAATATATATTTACATTATTATAATAATATTATTATTAAAGAAATGGGAAATAATATATTGCTGTTATTTTTTATTTTTTATTTACCTCAATTCTGTAATAAAAGAAAGTATTTTATTGCTTAAATGAAAAAAAAATCAATTATCAAAGAAATTTAATTCAATTAAATAATTTAATTTATTTAAATTAAGTTAATAATTATGTAATCAAATCGAGTAAGTTTTTTAGTGAATATCCGGGTATCGTTGCCTCATTCAACCAACTGAGTAAGTTGATTACCATGATAGATTATTCTTTATAAACAATATATTTTTCTAAATTATTCAATTTTCTAAATATAGTATACAATCTAAAATGGTAATAAGAATTACGATATATGATTATTTGTGCCATTTTTGTTTGCTTATGGTCTTTACATTGTGGGATATATATATATATTTAAAGGGCGCAGCATGTGCAGTTGTGATGTAGGAAGCACAAAAAGTGATGATAATTGGTGGAGTGATGGCGAACTTAAAAAAATGATAGATATTTCATCAGTTCTCTTTTAATTGGCTTTTTATAAATAAAAAATATTCTAAAATAGTTATCGTTTTGTATATTTATATTATATTTTTTTAATATTATTATTTTGTTCTCATAAATATTATTCATTTTCTTTCTATCCCAATGCTATATTTTGTTGGTATAAATAAAGGAGGGGCAAAAAGATGAAAAATGGGAGAATAATCATTACTACATTTATTAGTATGTGTAACGTGTTTTAAAACGATTACTATATCTGAACGGAGGGAGTACATAAATGATACTTCCTCCGTTTAGAAATAATTGTAACATTTGCATAGTTGTTACTATTCATTGAGTAACTTTGATTCAAATTTTTAACACAGTTATACAAGATAAAACATAGTCAACTAAGATCTTGTTAGATTCGGCTAATCGCGTAGTTTTATAATATCAAATTTTTATAATATTTACTTTTACAAATTTTGAGATATTAAGCGTTAAAAATGTGCATTGGATAACGTGAAACGCAGAAATGTTAGAATTTTTAAAAAACGAAGAGAGTACTATGATATCGTTGTAAATTAAATATTGTTTATGTATTTCTGTTTTATTCCACTATAATTTTTTATCCTTGGATATAAGTGAATCTTGTGTTTTCCATATAAAATTATTGTTCATGACTTTGTATTATTCTTCACATATAATCACGCATACATCACTTCATTCGCCCGGATATAATTTTTCACCACTATTTCATCACTACATCATGCACGAAAGTACCTATTGGCTGACATATATCATTTTACAGGGCGCACACATTACCACATCGTGTACAAGCAAAACATTCAACTGTACAGAACTCTATTGATATTTAAATATTATAATACTATAAGTCTAACATATTAACTACATACTTGGGATGAGAACTTAGCCTAAGTGGTTAAGTTCCTTTACTTCTAACGAACGGTTTGGTGGTTCGATTCTCCATCAGCCCCATATCCATCCCTTTTATTCCTTTTGTAATTTGTGTGACATGGGCTCCCACCAACCCTTTCCCAGACGTTCAATGGCTCCTCTAAAAAAAATTAGATACTTCCACTGTCTCACAATGTTTTAACACAACCACTTTTCATGTAGTTCAATGCACATATTAAACCATTAATAACTCAAGTTCGGTACAAGTAAAAATTCTAAACTTCGATATTTAAAAACTACACGACAAGATGAATCTAACAAGATATGACTCGACTATATTTTAACTTGTATAACTATGATAAAACTTTAAGTAAAAATCTGTGTGTGAATAGTATCACATATTAAAAATATAAAGAACATTGTAATACGGAGGTAGTATTTCGTACGTACTACGTATAGTACTGTATATATCTATTATTCTGTCTCTGTCTAATAGTGTGTATATGTCGCAAAGTGGAAGCTATATTCATTCATCGTACTAAAAATTGAAATGGAGAAATGATTTAGATTTTTTTGTAAGTGTGTTTCTATTTTATTAAACCCTTTTTTTTTTTTTGGCAAGATAAGGGAAAGAGAACATTTGAGAGTCTAATCAAATGGTGGAGTCGCCAAGAACTAATGCAATCCAATTTTTAATAGTTAAATGAAGTGAACAATGCTCCAATTTGAAAGAGTAAACACTAATAATAAACAAAGCTTTAGAATATACGTACGTAGAGTCAATTTATAACTCATATTAATTGAAGCTCGGACTTATTATTCCAATCATAGTTTATTATTTAATTCACTAATACTACTAGTAGAATTTTGTGTATTTTCGCGTAACACTCATCATGCACTTCTAGTTTTGCAAACACTATTAGCTATTTATTTATTTATTTAAAAGAATTTATCTGTACGTATGACAAAGTCAAGTTTGTGCTGCTAAAAAAATTTCATTTTATGAATTGGTAAATGCACAAACACGAGTAAAAAGCACAATTTTTATTATGGGTTAGAATGTGACTTGAATATTTTTTTTCTTTTAAAACAAAATCGACATATTACCAAGTAAATGCACGAGCACGATATATTTTATGACCTGACATTACTCTACTCCTCTGTTCGATACATTTATTCCTAAAATTGAAATGGACGATCTAAATAAAAATAAATGAAGACAACACAATTTAATCGGTTGGATAATTGGAACCTTCATGTGATATATTCTTTAAATGTAGAATACTGGTATTTTTTTTTTATTTTTTTTTTCAAATATAAAATGAGGCATCAAATATTGGAATTGTATAAAAGAATGTTTGGCGAACAAGAAAAATAGAAGAAAGACGACAAATGGAATTTCGGAGAAATGGACCTATTCAGAAATAATAAAGCTATGGACTAAGACCATTTTTAATGAGCTGTATCCTGTATGTGTTGTGCACAACAATCTTGAAATATCAAATAACTTAGTAGTAGTATTAATTATCAAGTGAACAACTTAATGTCGGAGTGGGACCATTTCAATGTATGTATGTGTACACTGTACACTATAACTGTAATTGTCTTTGTGTACGTATATGCCATGTTTGGTAAAACAGTTAAATAAAATTAGCTTATTCTAAGTAATTTGAACTGAATTAGCTTATTTAAGAGGACAAAATAACTTAAAACAGTATTCAATCAGCTCTTTTTGAAACCGCTGCAAATAGCAGCATTTTGGATTTTAGCTTATTCTAGGCAAAAAGTTAGTCTCGAAATTATCAAACAGCTAATTTTAACTAATTATTACTCACAGAATCAGTTAACAGCTAACAGCTAATTCCCAAACAGGGCCATAGTATTTTCTCAATCAAATCCCAGTTTGGTCATAAAATTACTTGCACATTTTAACCTTATTTATTTTTGTTTTGAATTAAATAGTAGTACTATTAAAATGTAATTAATTTACTGTACATCAGAAAGGCATAAAAAGAAAACATCGTGACTTCAAAATCATTACTGAATTGTGGAGCGAGCTTGAATCTATATCTACGTATAAGAGTAAATTTATTGATTCAAACTTAAATTATCAATTCATGTTGAAACCTAGAATTAGTAACGAGCTTATACTATGATAATATGATTCGGGTGAAAATTCGATCCAATAAGTAGTAATTTAGTAACTACTTACATTAAATAGGCGAACCAGTTACATAGTTTTTTTACGCATGTTTTTTATAAATCAAATATTCCATACTCCAACATGACAATCTCTCTCTACTGTACCGCAAAAAAAGACAATCTCTCTCTACTGGAGTAACGTATTTCCTATCCTTTGTGTATGCAAAATTCTGCTTTATTGAGAAAGATAATTGTTCAATGCCCACTAAATTTTTAAGTAATTAGTTTTAGTTCAAATGTCGCATGTGATACGTATGCTTAAAAAAAATTTACTTGTCATGACACATCATATATCAGGGAATACTACCACTATAACTCCAATCTCATTATGATTGTAACATTTAGTATACATGGGTGCTGTCCCCACTCCCCACCCACCAAGCGAAAAATTTTCATGATCTTTTCTTCTTACAAGTACTTCTAATAATAGTGGCAAACAATCCTGAGTTATTAGGTATTTTGGTCCATTTTAAAGAGGCCCTGTTGTAAGAAGCAATCTGGATTCTGGATTGATATGATTAGACATTTGTTGGCCCAGACATTTGAAAAATGTTGTTATGTGCGATAGAAGCCCCTATGCAAGACCCTTTTACACTACGGACGATCCCCACCGTCCATTACGATGGGTCCACCAGCAAACGGCCAAGATTTCTCCATCTTATTTGACCCATTTTTCAAAGTGGATCATATCCATGATCCATCTGAACCATCTCTATCTATCTGTCATTTAAGTAGGAGTATTTATTTTTTCAACTACATGTAATAATGGGAAGTTGAATTTCAATTATTGTCGTAGCAAAATGGGCCCAATTTTCCTCTCGAATGTGTGTGTATATATATTTTTTAAGTGCCCCGAGAGAAGAAAAAATCTGGAGGAATTTAAAACCATATGGTGCAACAAAAAGAGTCAAAAAAAGGGATGGTTCTGATTTAGCATTATGTTAGATATACCTATCATCCAGAATTGGCCATGTTAGATGGACAAGGACAGTCCAACCAACCTGTCCCCATGCTTGAAGAAAAATTAGATGTGCAATTATTGTTTGTTTGTTCTTTATTAAGGTGGGTTTGGGTTTGTGGGTTGAAATTAAAATTTGTTTTTGTAAATTAAAGAATAAAGAAAAAACGGAAAAAGATCGGCAGAGAGGGAGAGAGAGAGATACAGATGGGTGGGGATATCATAGGATGCCCCATTGGTATTAAATTCTTTAATCACATCAATGGCAACATGGATGCATCACCTAATCATCATATTGTGCTTCTGGGCAGTTTGTTGTAGCTACTATATTACTTCCTGTGTCACAATTTTTGTTACGGACCCACTCAGCACGTATGCCGATATACGTTTTTAACGGTTAATAACTTAAATTGTATACAACGAAAATTTATAAAAAGTTAATTGTCTAAAACTACAAGATTAGACGAATCTAACAAGATCTCAGTTGACTATGTTTTTTCTTACATAGCTATGATAAAAATTCGAATCAAAGTTAAATAGTGAATAGTGACAAAAAACCATCCGTAACAAATATATTGAGACGGAGGTAGTATATTTATCATCATGCTGGACAATTTAAAATTCATGGTTTTCTATTTCCCCTTCTAATTCTAAATTAAAAGAGAATGTATTTCTATGCGTGCATATTTCGAAACTTACATAAAAATAAGCTAAATCTCTAAAAGCATAAGCCCTAAGACTTGTAGAAATTTTAGTAAAGTATAAATAAATATTAGAAGTAACAGTTTATAAAACATCAAATAATTATTACTAATTTATGTAGGAAAAAAAGAAAATGGAATTGAGTGTAAAAAGTTTAATAATGGCTGTTAGGCTCCCAAGATTTGATTAGGGTATTATTGATTAGAGCATAATTGAGTGGAGGTGGGGACATCATGCTTCCACTGGGCCCTTTAGGATTATTTGTAGGCCACGGTTATATACACTTAAGAAATTATTAGGGGCACACAATGTTGAGATAAAATGTCAAATTTATCCTTACTTACAAATCCTGGATTGGGGCACTCAACTTTTTCTTCCATTCACTCACCCCATTAAACAAAAACAAGAACCCTGCGATTTTACAAATCTCTTCACGGTGCAAGTTTTATCTTGCCACATTTTTATATTCGATGGAATCCATGCATAATAATGAAGAAGATGAATACGAGCAAGTAGAAGATCAATGCCAACATCAAGCGGAAGCAGACGTGGAAAAACTCGTAAGTTTCAAAACCCTAAACCCTCTTCTTTTCTGTGTTATATAACGTGAGCGGTTTGAGCTATATCCGGGAACGGTCATGTGTCACCGATGGGCATCAAATGAAACGGCCATAGATGGCCGATGGTGTAGCATATTAAACGGCCACACATGGATGATTGATATTATGGGTATTAAAGTTACGATGTGCATCATGTCACTGCACATGCGTTCCATATTAAACGGCCAGAGATGTTAAACTATCTGTGATGATATTAATGTACATTAAACTATCATATTAATATTAATGCAACTATACTCTCCATTCTTCTTCTTCCATTTGATGGGGAAACGTCCCAACATATCAAAATGCCGGTTACATGTTAAACTCCTAATTGGCTACAGAACGGCCAAGCATGGCCGTTCTTCTAGTTGTGCAAACGGCCAAGCATGGCCGTTTGTCTTTTTGTTTGATCGGCCAAGTGTGGACGTTTTTTATGAAAAGAAAACGTCCAGAGTTGGCCGTTTGCGTGGATTCCCATTCTGCAAATTTCCATTCTGCAAATACTCAAATCAATACCAACAATCAAATTTCCCACGCCCGCCGCCGCCAGAAGTTCTTCCTCCACGCGTCCTTGGCATGTCAGTCTCGGTGTCTCTCCCTTCTTCCCCTACCCGTTCTCTTCTCTTGCGCGATTGGAGTGTTTGTGTGGGAGGTGAATTTTGTGTGCCCAAATAATTTGATCCTGGACTCCCAAATTGTGTGCCCTTATTGTATTGTATAAGAATTGAGGTTAATTTGAGTACAAAAATATTGTGTGCCCTTATCTTGTGTGTATGAAGAAAAATGCGGAGTGTACATAACGGGAGCCTTATTTGTATCTTGTCGAATGAATGTGCAATTTTCCAAAAGTCCAGGCGTTGAAGTCCTAAAAGAACCACACCACCACTCACAACTCTCAACCCTGAACCCACAATGTATAGTGTCCCCAACTTCGACGGTGCAGATTTGTTTGAGATCAGAGCGTCTCCAACACTCTCCATTGAAGCAAGAATCAATCTGTAAAAAAAATCAAACAAGTGCTCATCTCTCTCTCTCTCTCTCTCTCACTCTCACACATACAAAGAGTGTGACACACACTTTTCATGTGAGCTGCCCCATCAGTTCTTGCTGGATATTTCTCATGTCCAGTTAATCAAAGAATGTCAATTTCAAAAACATGAACTTGCACTTTCCCAGTTGATTTCCCTCTATCTTAGAAAATCTTCCCAGTCCTTACCATTCGCCTCTGACATCTCTCTTTTCTTCTCTTCTCTTCGCTTCGAATTATATCTGTATGGATTCCAAATCAGTCCTCGATTACGCTGTGTTCCAGCTCACCCCGACAAGAACCAGGTACATTCCTTGCTCCATTCCTTCTACAGACGCTCACGCACCCCATTTGGTTGCTGTGGATAAGTTACTGATGGAGTTTTTCGTATTCCTGTTGTGGATTTTCTTTGAATCTGGAAAATTTTAAACAAATAAAGGTGCGATCTTGTGGTATTCTCCGGTAAGAAAAGTGAGAAACTTGCATCTGGGCTAGTGGACCCTTTTCTCTCCCACTTGAAATACGCAAAGGATCAGATTCCTAAAGGTGGGTATTCGATAACGCTCCGCCCGCCGCCCGCCGCCGACGATGCTTCCTGGTTCACTAAGACCACATTCCAGAGGTAACCAACGCTGTCTCCATTCGTATGTTGTCTGGGTTTAGATTTAGCTCATTTGATAGTTGCTGTGATCTTATTGCAATGATGTTGATTGATCTGTTGGATTTGGCTACTAATTGTGAAGTAAGTGAGTTGGATTGATTTGGCGGGGGAAGCTTGAATTTTGGATTAGGGTTTCACTGAACTGCTGAAATTGTACTGATTTGATTTCTTTTCTCGCTTTTTTATTATTTGCTGTGGATGTCAGATTTGTAAGATTTGTGAGCACGCCTGAAATTCTCGAGAGGATTATACGAATTGAACTAGAACTGTTGCAGATTGAGAGTTCGATTCAATCAAGTGAGAATCCTAATGTGGAAGAAACAGGTCATCCTGGGGAAGGTATGGCTAAAGGCATCTCCTCGTGCAAAACATTTTCATAAATAGTTGAATGAATGTGCTCGATGAATACGTTGTAATGAATTGCTTCCGTAATCTAATTTTTGTTTTGGGATTGTCTGAGAAATGGGAACTTAAGAAATTGCATTGCATTGTAAACCCTGACTCCCCTGTTTTGCTTCCACTGCTAATTTCGGTGTCAATATTCTAATTGATGCTTCTTTGCAAGTTTTACTATTGTATTTATTGCTCTGGTTTCTCAAATCAGTACACTGTGTTGTCAGGAAGTTTATCGGTTGCTGATGGGACCACAAAGAAATCTTCAAATTCCTCGAAGGTAGTATATCTATGCATTTAACATTTTGATATAATCAAGTTTTCGATCTCAGTTGATTTTTGATGTCCTCCTCAGTCTCCCTCGGAAGAAGAAGATCACAGTGCAGAGCCAAGGGAAAATTCCAGGTACTTTGATCTCTAAACCGTTAAGTTCCACGTGAAAGATTTGTGTTTTCTGTAGTTCTGATAACTGACGTACCTGTTTTGTAAAGGATTCGTTTGCAGCGAGTTATGGACACTCGAAAAGCTTTACTGCAGAAAGAGCAAGCCATGGCCTATGCGCGTGCAGTCGTGGCAGGATATGAGATGGACACTATTGAAGATCTAATATTCTTTGCCGATGCATTTGGAGCCTCCCGTCTCAGGTAAATCTTGTTATATCCTGTGATTTAACTTTTCTAGCATCAGGTATAAACCATGTCCAGTTATTTTTGTGGCATTGGTCCAATCAATGTTGGTTCTCATGTTTCTTGTTTTTCTCATACAGAGCGGCATGTACTGATTTCAAGGAGCTTTACAACAAAAAGCATTCGGACGACCAATGGATGGATGAATTAGCAGCTGTGCAAGCTTGCCCTGTTCCGGACCTCTCGTTTATGGGAGCATCTGGAATTATGGTAGCTGGTGAAAATATGGGGATGCCCATGAATCTTGTGAGAACAAGCTCTGATTCTCAATCTGACTTGACTGCTGCTACAACAAATTCGGATGGGAGCAAAGGTACAATCCTGATATTCTAGAACATTCTATGTTGATGACATGACAACGCCATGTCCTGATGCTCGAATTCATCCGTGACAGAAAACAATCTGCCGGCAGATAAAATACCAAATGCTCAGCAGCAGATTCCATGGATGAATCAGATTCCTCCGTATATGTACAACTTCCAGCAAATGCAAGCGTACCAAGGTTACCCCTTCCCTGGAATGCATCCTTATTATCAGGGCCCTGTTGGGTGGTCACCTCCTGGAGACGCACTTCAATCTAAAAACCATAGGTCATCTCGGAGGAAGGACAAACCTTCAGAGGCGAAGGGAATGGATGCCTCTGAGGAAGACGAACAAACTGAATCTGCTGACTCGGAGGATGTTGCAACTGATTCGGATAAGGAAGAGGGGCATGACAAGAAGTCTTCTTCAAAGGGCCATAAAGTTAAGAAGAGCAAGAAAAAGGCTTCAAAAACCGTGGTTATCCGTAACATAAATTACATAACCTCCCAAAGGCGGAATGGTGAAGAGGATGAAGATTCTGAAAATTCTTCGGGAGATGATCCACTGCTTGATGAAGCTTCCATAAGAGAAGGGATTGACAGTGCGATTGCATCTTTGGAGAAGCGATCCCACTCAAAAGGACGTAAAAGTAGAGGAAAGCATGGGGGTCATGATCAAAATGGATTGAATGGCGAAACTGGACAGGAGTTTAGCAACAAAGTCGATGCAAATGCTTCCGAGGGAGGGAAAGCAACTAGTGCTTGGGATGCTTTTCAGAATCTTCTCATGAGTCATGAAGATTCAAATTCTTCTGAACAGAATCGCCCGACAGATTCCATGGAGGAGCATTTTATCGGAGGAAATTCCAATGGTGGCCTTTCTCACAACACTAGCAAGGCCTTGGATTTGGAAGCTGAGGAAACCAAGATAAAGTCATTGGCACTTGTTGACGATTCAGTTCTTGCGATTCAGAGAGCTGGTGGCAACGGTGGCAAAGATCCAATGGTTGATTTTGCAAATGGCGAACCTCATACGGGCATGAGAAATATTGTGTCTGAAGGCGAGAATGCTTTGTTTTCATCACAATACGGTGACTCAAGAACTAGTGCTTCCGGAAACCTACCTGATTTTTCCTCAGAGTTATCCACGGTCAAAAACCCAAAAGGGGAAGATTGGTTCATTGTCAATTCCTCTGGAGGTTCTGTTGTGAATGAGGCAAAGCATTTGGAATTCGCCAGTAATGAAGCATTAGACTCGCTTCAGAAAGAACCACCAACTAAAGGAACTGTTGTGGTTGACGATTCATTTATCATAGAGTCGAGATCAATAGTCCCTCAGGCGGATGTGTCTCCCTGGAAAACAGATATCAATATTGATGCAGATATGGAAATTGCATCCCACCAGGAAAATGGAAGCCCGGCTATTGCCAAGTCCGGTTCCATCCAGCCCGATGACCTCAGTATGATGCTCGTCAGGGAGTCACAGGAATCCAGTGCTTCTTGGACACCTGAAATGGACTATGAAGTCGAGATTTCCTTCAATGAAAACAATAAAACTTCATCCATTGCTAAAGAAAATGGCAATGCTGTCGAAGAGCCCACACCAAAAGGCAAAATTGTCAAGAAAGCTGCAGGCCCTCCGACTAGATCTAGAACTTTACCAGGATCTCCTGCTAAAATCAAGCCGGATCCTTATGCCAAGGGTAGAAAGCCGTCTTCAGCAAGCAGACTATCCACACCCAAGAGCAAGTTTGAGAGGGTATCGATCAACATATACCACGTAGTTCCAATGCTATTCCCCATTGTTTATACGCAACAGTAATTGACATATAAGTTTTAACGTGCAGGAAGAAGAGGAGCGTAAGCGACTGGAGGAACTAGCGCTGGAACGCCAGAGGAGAATTGCTGAGAGGACCGCTGCTAGTGGATTGGCTTCTCCAGCATCGAAGAAACTTCCTGTGGGAAGTAGATCGGCTCCTTCAAAGCTCGAGAGGAGCAAATCTGCATCCGTTGTACGAAGAATTTAAAACCTGCTCAAGCACACTACCAAGTACCAAAAACTAGGTAGCCTGACCCGGTTCGACACAATCCACACTTGAACTGGGAAACTGAAGTTTTGGTTGGAGGTCTTTATCCTCTGCCAGGTTGTTGTATCTCTGCTTTTGTAAAGTCTTGAGTTGTTTTGCTTATATATGATTTTTGAAGATGGTATATATTCATTTATTTCTTCTTTGTCCTTACAGCGAGTACTGTGTGAAATCAATCATCATCTTGTAATAAATTAAAGGGATCCACTTTTTTAGCCGATTCATGCGTGTTGGAATCAAGTTCATTTGTTGTATGTGTATGTGATATAGGAGTAGTATTTATTACTGGTTTCATTTTCCCTATTGTCCCTGTCTATGAATAATTGTCATTCCACAATAAAACTTTGTATTGCAATGTTAAAGAAGATTACTTGTCTTCTATCTTACAAACTAATGTAAGAGAGAAGGATTTCACCCTTTGTTATTGAATTTATACATCGGTGTTGTTGAAATCAGAGCCCTGATTGATTCAACAATGTTCAGTACAGGATCTCGTCCTTCTAACTGAGTGAAGACGCTAATTTCTTTCCCTTTTGTTTTTTTGTTTTTATTACATAAGATGTATATGAATGGATTAATATTGAAGAACCAGACACGATATATGTTCAATCATTCATCACACGGAAATGGACAGAAATGTAAATTTATACACAAAAATATAATCTTCTCCCATCACATATCCACTGATCAGTGGTCACCCCACCCCACCCCAGCTGTACATTGTCCCCAGTCAAGTCTCTCACTGTCTCTCTCTCTCTCAAATCCTACAAATCCAAACTTCCACTGAGCCAAGTCTTTTCTCCAACACACAAAAAAACACATACAGTAACAGATACATATAATTTGTCAACTAGCCTGAAACAACTGCAGACACTAAAAACCACCATTATAGTAGCTTCAGAACCCACACCACCACATCCCAATTTCTCAATGCTTACTTATCATCTCATTTGGATACACTCATCAAACTGTACACAATAATACACATAATTAATTAATCTATATAGGTCAGACCAAATCGTAATATATCAAAAACAGTGGCCGGTATATAATTGATTAATTTAAAGGTTTGATCTTTGTTGAATCATCATCGCCGCCGTCGTCGTCGTCCCAGCCTACATTGATCAGATCATCAACTGATGAGGTCAACGCGGCGTCGATTTCATTCCAGCTGCAACTCCAGTAACCGGACAAGTACTGATGATCCAATTCCAATGCCGACGCGCTGCTGTAATCCGGGCTCGGCCACGGATTGATGTGATTGCGATCAATGGTGGTGATGGTCGATTCCTCCATGGAATCGGACAAATTCGCGCCGTAGAAAGTTTGATAGCAATTGGGAATCAAAGAAGTTGTGGTAGCAGCAGTGGTTGTGCTGCTACTTAAACCTGAAGAGAGTAGATCGGGGAATGCCGGGCCTGGATTCGGATTTGGATTCTGATCAGGCGGGAAGGAATTTGCGGTTGGCAGCAATGGAGACGAAGATCGAATCAGGGCCTGGTAGAGAATGCTCGCCATGGTTCGGTGATTATTATTATTAGGGAAATTGGGGGCAGCTGGTTTGTTGGTTGAAGGGATCGATGAAATGATCTTGGTGCGGGGGCGCTTGTGGTTGCTGCGGCGGGCGCCGCCGCCGAGAGGGATGTTTCGGAGAGTGCCGCCGTGGGTCCAGTGGCGCTTGCAGGCCTTGCAGAAATGGCGGGGCTGGGATTTGTTGTAGTTATTGTAGTAGCAGAATTTGGTGTTGGCGGAGGCGCAGCGGGGGCACTTGAGGGGGGGCTCCGGCGGCGGGGGGCGGGGATCGCCGGGAACGTGTTTGGTGCCGAATCCCATACGCAATGGAGAACTAGCTATGAGGAAGATGAGTATGTAATAATAATAAGAGTAATAGATATGGGGAAAATTGAGAGTACGAGGAGCATTAAATTGATGGATGGATGGATGGATGTAAGGATAAAAATCGAAAATGGGAAATATGGGGATATAGTGAGTACTGAGTGAAGCGGCCAATGAATCTGTGTCGTCCATTAATATTTTTATGAGATACTACTAGATAGTATTATAGAGAGAGTTGTGTTATTATTATAGTATATGATAGTATTGAAAGGTCCACGAGAGAAGATCGCAATCAGAATGACACAGTGGGGATGTTGATCTGTCTGTTCTGTGGGCCACACCATGCATGTTCTATTTCTTTCTTATGTCTATGTCTCATTATTTAATTAATCAAATACTACTAGTATCAATTGCTCGCTCATTATCAACTATGGACGCCTGTGATGTGATGCCCAGTTTTACACAATACTAATTAACTAGTAAAACTTATGTGTCGTCTTTTACTCTCTCTCTCTCTCTCTCTCTTAATATGATGCACGGTAGTTTTGTCTACATTCTGTATGTGTGTATGTATTCAGCAACCATGTCTGTACGTTTCAACAATCAAATTTATGGTACATCAGTGACGATGCTAAAACACGCACAGAAGAAATGCTGTCCCCTAAGCTAGCTTATACAGTAAGTAGGAGTACATGACATATTCACAATTTATAAAGAAAGATAATGTATAACCCTGCAGATAGGAGTGTATTAGTTTATAGGAATATTTGTAAGCTCATCTTAAGTAATATTCTTGATAGTAGTATATCATAAAATAATACTCCATCATCCTATTAGTAATTAAAAATGTAGGGGATAATACTCGACGCCGGCCTCTGATCTTATCACCTAGCTAGCTTCAATATATAGTATATAATTCAGCATACAATGCATGTATACTACTCATCCAATCCCTTTAAATTAAATTAAATAAAATAATAATTAGAAGAAAAAAAAAAGATTCAGTTCGTGAGGTTGTCGTTGATTTCATTTATATGATTTTATAATAAGGATGGATGGATGATTGAATTGGCTCCCACTTGCTTCTGATATGCAATTGGATACATCTCTCCATTATTTTTAATTTTCTATCACTATTCAACTACGTTACACCTCTTTTAAAATTGTCTCAAAATATATATATCACCTTATTTGTTAGTATATACTAATAGTATGTACTGGGAGTATTTATATTGCTGAATAGAAAGCCCTTTCTTCTTGAAAGTATATATATAGTAATCAAAGAGTAAAAAAAATGTAGATATTAATTCCATAATAGAAGTATTAATGTACACGAAATGAAGTAGAAAGTATTTCAAATGAAATGAAGATTTGGGGCAGGAGCCTAGTTTGTGCTAGTCTAAGTAATTAAACCCTAATTGTTTAAAGGTGCATATATACATATAGAAGAAATGAATGATGACTAGTGATAGGGGGGGTAGGGGATGGGGGATGATGCATAGCATGCATGATTACATATATATATATATATATAAAGAATGGGGCCAGGATCCAATAGATATATATAGATTTATGAATGATGGTGCATGTTCTCACTCACATCACATGCACACTGTCTTCCATGATTTTGCTTAATTCACTTTAGGTGAATATAATTCAATACTTTATATACTAATAATCATTTTTGTGATGGAGATTCATACACACTATATATCTCCTTTCTCTTAATTCTGTGCAGCCTGCAGCAGGCCCTACCTGCCTACATCCAACTCATCATTCTCCAATTCATTCCCATCTATATATCTTAGTAGTAGTATTTTATGGTACAAGTAGTAGTACTCCAGTAGTAAGTAGTATTCTATAGCAATTCCATTCATAATATATACTCCCTCGTACTACCCCAAGTGTCCTGTTACTGTTGGGCACGGGAATTAAGGTAGAGTTGATTTGTGAGTATATAGTGGGGTCCACATAATTGTTGGAGGGGAAAATTATTTCTATTTATAGAAAGAAGACATTTGTAATGGGACATCCAAAAATAGTAAGTAGGACATTTGGAATGGGACGGAGAGAGTATATCATACACTACTACCCACTGGGCACTGGATATATGTTCTAATTAATAATTAGTCGTTTCTAGCTAGCAAGTTTTGTTCATCATATATCAATTATCATATTGCATCAGTTTGTTTCCAGTGGGTTTAATTATACTTCCTCCGTTTCTGTCAAATTCTTACGTTTGACTTTTTGACACTATTCACTGTTTAAGTTTCATCTGAATTTTATCATAGTTATGTAATAAAAAATATAGTCAAGTGAGATCTTTTTAGATTCGTCTAATCTTGTAGTTTAAGAATATCATATTTTATATTTTTTTATTATACACAATTTAAGTTATTAATCATTAAAAATGTGTATTGGCATACGTATCAGGTGGATCCGTAACAATTATAATGAGACGGAGTAGTAATAACCCAACTGCTAATAATTAAGCTGCTAGTACAGTACAAGAGTATAGTACTGTAGTAGTAGTATTTTGTAATCTTATGGATGGAGCCTGCAGGAGGAGCTTGAGCTCATAATAAGTAGGGGCCGGGGGGGCCTGAAACTGAAAGGCTGAAATGATGTCGTGTGGTGTCGTGTAGTGCAGATATGAAGTAGTAGTATATGAATGAGTTGGTTGGTTTGGTTTGGTTGGGTTGGCCGGTCGGTCAGGACTGACTCGGAAGAATTGGGTAAGTGGCCTTGGTGTTGGTACTTATGATCAGATTTGGACAAAATATAATTAATTATTGCATAGCATCACAATTATTATTGCCTACCACTCTCTTCTGCTGTAACACCGAATATATGTCGGGTGGGGACTCTCCCGACTACTTCACTCATACTACTATGTATTCATTAATTTTTTTTTTTTTTTTTATAAACATTGACATCTATATGTCGGCAAAGTTGTGTGGGAGCTCAAGCCACACAAATTACAAAGGTGATAAAGGGGAGGGATAGGGGCCGGGTGGGAATGGAACTCCCAACCTATGATTGGAAGGCAGGAAACATGACCCTATATATTCATTAATTAAGAATCATCATTTCTTCAGTATTATATAAGACCCCTGCTACTCATGATTTATCTGTCTTGTGCCACTCATCTCATCGCAAAGCATTTTCTCTAATTTATTAATACACTCTAATATAGTATATAAATATGTATGTGTCTCAATGACTATCGTATTAGCATATACTTCATATTACACACAATAATGTCGTATCGCTGAGTATTATTGTGATGAATATATATAGTACTTCCTCCGTTTGGAAATATTTGCTCCAATCCAATTTGTGCTACTGTTCATTGGATTAGTTTGATTTGAATTTTTATCATAGTTATACAAGTTAAAATATAGCCAAGTAGGATCTTATTAGATTCGTCTCGTCGTTTCGTTTTTAAATATCAAACTTTTAGAATTTTTATTTTTACCAAACTTGAGTTATTGATGATTTAAAATGTGGATTGGTCTGCGTGCTAGATGGATCCTTAGCAAATACTAATAGTAATAGTAGCATGATGTTGTTGGTGGCCGGTAGGGCCTAGCTAGAGATCATGGAAAATCGATCGCCGGCTGCTGGAGCCACCACACACTTAGAATTAATTAATCTCATCTCTCCGACTTACACATTAATAATTTTTAATTTGAGTCGATATTATATCACTGTTTACAACTTTAAAATAATAAGTGTATCACCGAGTTTTTGTTAAATTATAAATTATTTACGATTGTCATTTTCATTATTCTCTAACATGTTATTGACTTGACTGATTATAGTACTCTTGAGTTGGGAAAGATTGATTCACTGTTACATCACTATTAGATGGAATTAAGTAGCATTCCAGAATGACTAATTAATTAATTAACACAAAAAAATATACTCTAAAATCAGTCATTGTGGAATGCTAATTAATTCCACATTCACGGTGCGTTTGGTTGGAGGAATCTTAGATTACCAGTGGGAATGTGATTGCTGGGAATGTAACATTACTGGGAATGTGAGATTGCTGGGAATCTTATTTTTTGATGTTTTAAGATTTTTGCGTTTGGTTAGATTGGGAATCTCAGATTTCTAGTTCTAAATAATTTACCATAATGTCCCTGAATTTCAATTGAACGAATGTTATAATTATGTCATTTTGCTACACAATAGAAATATTTAAGCCGGTTTATTTTTTAAAATATTGAAAATTCTTTATATGTAATTTATCGTATGATAATTACTTATTTAATGTCTCAAATCCTTAATATTTTTATTTTATATATAGAAGAAAAGTAAATTTTAAGAAAATATTAAAATATGAGAATATACATTTAAAAAAATATGTTTAAATAATTTTCAAAATTTTTCAATTTATTTTTTAAAATTAAATTTCATATATTTATCATTTTAGAATACAAATATCTAAATTTATAAAATAAAATAAGTATAAAAAGTGATGGTATAAAAGTCAAATTAATATAAAAGTAGGTAAAGTGGAGGTGGTAATCTAAGATTACCTGCCCTCCAGGTGGGAATGTGATTCCCACCTAAAACACCCAACATTCCCACCTCGGTGGGAATGTGACATTCCCACATGAAACATGTCCCGAACCAAACATGGGCATGTTTCATTCCCTACCCAAGATTCCCAGTGGGAATCTCAGATACCCCGAACCAACGCCCCGTAAGAAGAAACAAGGTAAGAATGTAGTGTTACAGGACATCTGTGGATCCTAATTTAAAAAATCTACTATATTTATAGTTTTTAGTATTATGGGACAAAATTCTCCTTGCAAATTAAACGGGGAGTTATCATTTTTTATTTAAACTATTTTAGTGATGATTTTAACATAATTATATTATTATACTACTTAGTAGTATGTATTAGCCATACCGAACCTTCGGTACATACCGATATCGCGGTATATACCGCCATACCGAACCTTTACTATATACCGGCATACCGGTATATACTGATATACCGAACCTTCGGTATATACCGATATAGGTTAAATATGTAAAATTACATAAATTATGTATATTTTTTGGTAGATTCGGTATATAACGATATACCGAACCTTCGTTACATACCGACATATCGATATCATTGTATATACCGACACTGATATACCACACCGAAGTTTGGTAAGATAACGGTATACCGTGGTATCAAAAAATCTATACTGTTACCGTTTACAGTACGGTATGATAAAATTTTGGTATTCTCGATATTTTTTCGATACGGTATATACGGCATGCGGTATATTCGACATTTTTTCTCAGCCCTAAGCTATACCGTTTGAATACGTAATCTAGAGACTACAAGTACAATAAAAGTGGCCACTTTCATTTGGGCACGGTAATTTAGGTTGTGGTGTTTAGTAGTTAAAGTAGTGTAAGTAAATTTGACTAATCCATCCATCTAATTTATAATGGTTACATTTAACTTTTAACCATATTTATTATTTAACTTTGATTTAATGTTATCGTAATGATATAGAAAGAAAAAAATAGTCAAGTGTGGTCTTGTTGGAATCGTCTAATCGTATAGTTTTAGAATATATATTTTATATAATTTTTATTTATACCCATTTTCAGATATTAATGGTTAAATATATATAGGGAGTTTGTGCAGAAAGTACAATTGTCATTATTTTGGGGTTTTTAATAATGCTTATGTTAATCTAATTTGCTAAAAAGGGAAAGTGGCCACTTTTAATATGACACTCCAAAAAGGAATAGTGGCCACTTTTAATGGGACGGAGGGAGTACTAAATTTTTTGAAATGAGTGGTGATGAAACGTAAGTTAGTAGGCAGTAGCCAACCAACCACGTGGTTTGATGATTAGGGGAGGCGGAGGCCGTCCACTGATATTATAAAATACCGAATAATCGAATATGCTAGCTACTGTTTACCACATTTTGATTTAAAGTTTTGTTATAGTTATATAAGTTCAAATATAGTTAAGTGGAAACTTACTAAATTCGCCTTGTTTAGTTTTTAAATATCAAACTTTTTAAATTTTTAAATATATCGAACTTAAATTATTAATGATGTAAAATGTGTATTGAATTATAGATATGCAGTGTAGGTCCGGAATAAAAATAAAAAAAGGGAAGAAGTATAAAATAAAATGCAAATTATTACTAATGATATGTATCGAGCCCAGGGACATATGAAATCAATATATAATGGGCTTGCACATGTATACTGATTTAATTAGTACTATATTAATAGTATATTTAATTGATAAATAATACAATTCCGTTAGGGTGCGATTGGTGATTTTGACTGGTGTGCTGCGGTCAATCGCAGCCATTGAATCACTTTATAAATTGATTGTTGAGATTAACTTAAAGGTTAAAATAGTAAATTTGCTATATTTTATTGTATTAACAAACAATCGTTCAATTCTGTATGCTCTTCAACTCTATTTTTTTTTCTACGCATTTCAATACGTTCAATCGATCTTACCTTATACTCCAATTTGCTTATTTATGAAGCTATATAATATACATATTTGTTCATGAAAACGTACATCAAATGTTTCTATGTTGAGTCGCTGAATTGTTAATGAGAATGTCGTTGAATTGTTCACGGAAAGAACGCTGAATTGTTCTTGGTATTGTCGCTGAATTGTTCCTGGTGGCGTCGCTGAATTAATCTTGAAAAAAAATAGCATTCATGAGAACGTCGCTGAATTATTTATGGTGACATCGCTGAAATGTATATGCCAACATCGCTGAAATGTATATGCCAACATCGCTGAATTCTTCATAGTTGTGTCGCTGAATTCCTTTAGGTAAGGTCACCGAAATATTTTTTATAGCATCACCGAATTATTTTTTGGAACATCGCTGAATTGTATATGGTAGCATCACTGAATTCTTCTTGTTGTTGTCGCTAAATTCGTCTGAGAGTAGTCGATGAATTTCTTTAGGGAGGGTCTGAAATATTTTTTTGTAGCATCATTGAATTATTTTTGGTAACATCGCTGAATGATATTTGGTAGCATCGCTGAATTGTATATGCCAACATCCCTGAAATGTATATGCCAACATCGCTGAATTCTTCAAAGTGGTGTCGCTGAGTTCTTCAATGTTGGGCCGCTGAAAATATTTTTGAGAGTATCACATACTCCCTCCGTCCCATATTTAACTTCTTCGACACTGTAGATACGGAGTTTAAGAAACTTGTATTTTATTATTTTCATGTGTACTTTTTGAGGGGTAAATTTGTCTCTTTTTGTCTTGTAGTGCAATTGTTAGTAAAATTAAGGATTGGTTTTTCTGTAAATATATGGACATTGAGGGACATTTAGTAAAAAAAAAATCCCTTTTTGGGGTAGGAAGATAAATGTGGGACGTCCAAAAACGGAAAGTAAGAAGATAAATATGGGACGGAGGGAGTAATTATTTTTGGTAGCATCGTTTCCCTCTTTAGTAAGGATTTTTGATCGTAGATATAGATTAGATTACCAAATATTTGATATGATTTACCAAATATTAGATTAATAACATACTAAATATAGGATTATATATTCCTCCGTCAAGAGTGAAGTTTGGCTTTATGACAATTATACCATTTTGCATTTACAACCCTTGGATTTTAATTGGACGCTCAAGATCTTCACATTGATGTGTTGTGGGATTGTGCAATCGCACCCTAACTGATCCCTAAATAATATTAATATGTTTAATTAAAATTATTTGGAAAGTCTAATATATTACAATTAGCATAGAGATTTGGTTAAATAGTTAAGTTCCCTAATTTATCCTCTATTCATTCCCTTGGTTTCTTTATAGTTTATATTGTATGGGCACTCACCACCTTTTTTTCTAACATGTATAGGCTACTGTGTTAGCGATGCAGCGCCTGATACAGCATGAATAACACAGTAGCCCTTGATAATTTTATGTCTCTTTCTTTTTCCTCTCTTCCCCGTGCTGTGGTGTTTTTTAGTTTTTCTCTTAGCCCGTGCTTCGGCCTTCGTGTTATCCAAAAAAATTAAAGGAGATGGTGTTCAAAATTATTTGTCGTCCTAATCTTTCTTGATAGTATATACTATGATATGATAGATCTCATTTGGCTTCTTGTGTGCGAATTTGATTCCAATTAAGTCCTAATTAAAAATGCCAAAGAGGAAGAAAGAAAGAAAGAAGATGCTGACAAACAATTGACATTCCAAACTGGAAACTGGAAAGGGCATGGGATGGGATGGGATGGAATTTTCCATTTTGGCCAAGTACGGATAGGAGAAAGTGGGCACGCCACCCTCGAGGAGATTTTAATTACCTATACAGGAGGATAGACAACAACCTGGCATGTCATTATATTGCAACAACGGTACATATATTTTGCGGTGTCAAAATAATACACTTGCATGTTTTTGAAACAAGAAAAAACAGATGATGAATTGGTAATGAGTATTTGAATTGATGATGGAGCTACATACAGCTTAATTGTCAGACAAAACATTCCCCCCTTCACTATGACTTCCAATTCTCCAGGTGCTGCTCAATTCATAAAGTGATGATGCCAACTTTCAAGCACCAAATCAGCCCGAGACAGGAAAGGAAGGCATTATTGATGTTTTGCTGCATGCTACTCTTTTAATTCATTTGACAATAACATTCCAATATTCCCACCAAAAGCAGAAGCCCCAATAGAGGGAATCAGAATTCTAATGGTGAAACCTAGATCACCATAACCTTAAAAACCACACTGGAACCACAACCCAAGATATTTTAGGGTTTAGTGTGATAAATAAATGGAACCTGAACCTAAACACGTGGACCAATTAGATCCTTATATATATATATACTTTGATCCATTTAGAAATTGAACCTCCGCCCGATTGCCAGAAAATCCAACTCCCCAAGGACAATAATTTCAGATTTTAATTCAACTGTCAACCGAGACTAAAATTATCTTGATGCACAGTTGCACTAATAAGTATGTTGACCGTTGCCAAAGGCCAAATCCCTGAGGATGAGATGTTGAATTTTGGTTTTTTTTTTTTTTTTTTGGATGAGATGAGATGTTTTTTTTTGGATAAGCCAGGGGCCAGATAACAAGAAACAAAACAAGAAAAACAAAAAAGAAAGAGAAAACAACCAGAAACAAGAGAAACACCAGGAGGCAGAGACCGGATCTACTGCCCAGAAACACCACTAGGGGAGCGAAGCGTGGACACATCCAACGCTAACTCCCCCAACACCAAATCTGGTGGAATGCCCACGTAGTAAAGAACTCTTCAACAGAAGCCCCATGCCTAGCAAGCTTGTCCGCCACTCTATTACCTTCCCTCTCCACATGGAATATGAAGCATTTAGCCAAACTATCCCTTATATCCTTAATGCGCTGGACAAGGGGAGCGAAGGGGTGGAATCTTGAGTCGGTCTGGATGGTTTTAATTACATCCAACGAATCAGTGTAACAGCAACAGCACTCTACGCCTTTAGAGACGAGGAACTTCAGACCCTCCTCTAGGGCGGTCAGCTCAGCAAAGAGAATGGAATTGGTGACTAAATAGCCACTTCCGCCTCCCTGCCATGATCCTCCCAGATGAGATGAGATGTTGAATTGATACTACGACTTACACAATATTATTTCCAATTTATTTCTTAAAGTCTTTTATGTAAACTTTGTAAAGTGTTGAATTTGAACATTCAAACTAGGACCGAATCGAATCTTAATAATTTGAGACTTTGTTTAGCTCCGTCTTAGCAACGTACGACAATTCAGAGTCCTCACCAGAAAATATTTTGCCTACGAATTTTCTTTCTTAAATGGAGAAAATACAGCACAAGTACGTACCAGTCAACGGCTTGAATCTCCACGTGGCAGAGATCGGGAACGCGTCATCGCCGGCGGTGGTCTTCATGCACGGATTCCCGGAGATATGGTACTCGTGGCGCCACCAGATGATCGCCGTCGCCGACGCGGGCTACCGAGCGATCGCGCCTGATTACAGAGGATACGGATTATCCGACCCTCCGCCGGAGCCGGAGAAGGCCAAATTCACGGAGCTTGTGGAGGATCTCCTCGCACTAATCGATGCCCTAAATCTCACCAAGGTACATCCAATTAAACAGTCTGGAACCATACTAATTTCTATGGAATATTGACTTCATATTCCATCAAAATTGGTTCAGGTTTTTCTGATCGGGAAAGATTTTGGAGCGTCGGTGTTGTCCATTTTCACTCTTCTCCACAGGGAAAGGGTGTTGGGGTTTGTGAACATGGGGGTGCCATTCATGCCGCCACGCCCTCCCAAGCACCATCAGCTACTCCCTGAGGGCATGTACATATTGAGATGGAAGGTTCATAAAATAACTCCCAATCAATCAATTCATGCTTCCTGAATTCTCATAGTAGTACATAATAGTACCTACAAATTTCTGGAATTGGATTTTGCTGAATGACAGGAGCCCGGACGGGCTGAAGCCGATTTCGGCCGCTTCGACGCCAAGACGGTGGTCAGGAAGGTTTACATTATGTTCTCGAAGAGTGAGATGCCTACAGCAAATGCGAACCAGGAGATTCTGGATTTGGTGGAGGAATCAGCTCCGCTGCCCGACTGGTTCTCGGAGGAAGATCTCGCTGTGTATGGAGACCTGTATGAGAAATCGGGATTCCGAACAGCGTTGCAGGTTCCGTACAGAGACAGGTGAGGATATTTCATCTTGGGTTTGCAAAGTAAGTATGGTTTATTGGTTTTGGCCATTGGGAGTTTGGTGGGGTGTTTCTGAGACGAATATACACTTGTATTGTAGGTCGGGATTCAGCAAACAGATTGAAATAACAGATGTTAAGGTTGAGCTGCCAGCACTACTGATCATGGGTGAGCAAGACTACGTCTTTAAATTTCCAGGAATAGAGAGCTACATCAGGGATGGAGAAGTGTATTCATACGTGCCCAATTTGGAGATCAAATACATACCTGAAGGAGGTCATTTTGTTCAGGAGCAATTTCCTGATGAGATCAACACCCTCATCGTTAACTTCCTCAAAAGCCATGGTTGATTGGTCTCCACTTGATCTCTTGTACTTGTCATTTTACAAGTAAAGGGTCAGTTCAGTCTGGGATTGTATTAAAGACTTGAAAGTTATGAATGTTATTCTGATCAATAAGGGTGATCCAATTCTTGGTTTTCCAATGTCATCTTTTGTGTGTCTATCATTAAAGCTTTGTTAATCCTATTGGCTTTAATAAAATACAAATCAGTTTTAGAAATGCAAATTTCATGGATACATGCCTGCCACACAATTGAGCAGCAAATAATATATACCCCGCCTATAGAGAAAACATGTATACCGAATGAGAAAATTGCAAAACAACAATATAGTATGGGAAGCCATTTAGCTGAGAAATGCAAACTCGGATATCATTCTGGAGAAGATTAATTGTGTTCAAGGAATCAATCATCTTGGAGCCACCTCTGTAACTGTGACAGGAAAGGAACTCATCTGATGGCTAGATGAGGCACCAGCGGACTTACCCTTCGAGGTTTTACCACTTAGTCGATCTGATTCTTCAGTGAAACCTGGAGGAGTTAACTCCTTTTCATTGAGGCATACATTTTTGGATAGCATCTTAAAGACCTGGCTCATTAGTGGCCGTCTGCTTGCGTTTTCTTGGACACAAAAGAGGGCCACTTTCATGAACCTCAGAACCTCTTCTTCTGGATACTCCCCAAGTTCTAGGTCAACCAATTCCAGAAGTTTTTCTTGTTCATAGAGTGCCCATGCCTATCACGCAATCTGTATGTATCAAGAAAAGGAGGCAAACCTATAAAGGGAAGAGAATCAATGAATTTCATAGGCATTACCCACCCATTCAACCAGCAATTTGTCAACTCCTCCACAATTAGTATCTCCACTGCTCCTGCCACTTATCACTTCAAGTATCACAACTCCAAAGCTATACACATCGGCCTTCTTAGTCAACTGACCACCTAATACATACTCGGGTGCAAGATATCCACTGCAAGTATAACAATATTTCTTTCTAAAGATGTGTTGAATAGAACATGCCGAATTTAAAAAGTGAGGTATGAAACCAGTCAATTCAATGTGAATTTGCATCGTTGACAGAGAGATAATGGGGTGTACGCTGTTCCTGCTATCCTTGTGCTTATGTGTGTAATATCATCAGGAAAAAGTTTAGCTAGTCCAAAGTCTCCAATTTTTGGTTGAAACTCCTTGTCCAGAAGTATATTGCTTGCTTTGATGTCCCTGTGTACGATTTGAGGCACAAGTTCTTCATGAAGATATGCAAGCCCCCTGGCGGTCCCCTTGCAAATGACAGACCTCTTTTCCCAGTTCAATTTTGCAGTTCTCTTTGACCCTATGAATACATATAAAAAGAAAGTCATGATTCATTGGATATCTTTAAACTCGCTTGAAAAGTCCCAATGATTTTGTACCTAGAAGTGCACGATCTAGGCTGTTGTTTTCTACATATTCATACACCAAAATCCGGTTAGGTTCTTGAACACAGCAACCAAGTAACTCAACAAGGTTTCGATGTTTGACATGAGATACTGTATCTATCTCAGTCAAAAACTCGCGCTCTCCCTGTTTCGACTCAGCAGAAAGCATTTTTATGGCAACTTCAGTTCCATTATTGAGAATTCCCTATGCGGCATCAGTGGAATTAATCAAACCTTCTCAAGTAGTATGTAATAACAAATGTGCATGTTTTAATTGATCCCACCAATTATATACACTTAACTGAACCAGAAGATAAGTGAAATAACTCTAATTAAAGGATGAAGCTCAAACTTTGCCTGTAAGTATAGCGGACAGAGTATATGAAAAGACCCAAGGGTTCAATTTACGGCAATGAGGGCGTTGAGGGATAGACTAAACCAAAGGGTTCAATTTTTGGCAATAAGGGCGTTGAGGGATAGACTATGTAGCATCAGTCCACAAGAAGAAAAGTGAAATGAGACTAGTTAAAAGGATGAAGCTCCAATTTTGCCTGAAAATACAATGGGAAGAGTATCTGACACCGACAAAGATTCAATTTTAGAAATGAAGGTGGTCAGTGATAGACTATGTAGCAACTTGTAAAATTCTACCTTATAAACTGTACCAAAACCCCCACGTCCTATTTTGTTCCTTCGATGAAAATTGTTGGTTGCAACTCTTAATTCATTGTACGTGAAGTGTTTTGTCTTTCCAATCGAGGTCCCTGAATGTAACAAGAAAAAACACCAAGTATATAAGGAGATACAACAGGAAAAGGTGAACTAATAATGGAACAGACAGTAAAGCATCATGCAGAAGCAAAGAACAATACAAATGCCCCCAATGTTTGCCATCTTTATCATTAAAAGAATGGGTGTCTGAAGCCTTATGATTCCCAATTATACATCAAATTTAACAATATGTCATGAGAGGGGAAAAAAAAGCAGATAAACTCATCAAATGAAATGTTCTCACAACCGTCAAAAGCATCACCTAATTAGATCTAAGACAGTCATTACATGTATTGGATGCTAAGGAAATATTTCCCACATAAGGAACAAAACTTATATTACCCGAACCTGAAGCATGAGCATCATGAAAATATTAGAGTATCGACAAAGTCCTACTATCAGGAATGGGATTCTAACAACGAAGTAGCTTCTATATATGGGAGTCAATATGTCATGAGAGAAATTTTTCAAATAAATAACCATGGTATGAATCAATAGATGATCCAGAATCAAAAGCAACAAGATAACTGACAAAATTCTTCAAATGAAAGCAATTCAACTTCATAAGGCCGAGGCGCCGAGCTCTTCCACTGAACGAGCTATTGATAAAGTCCTTACCTTCTTCCTCTTGTTTGGGTTGGTAAACATTCTTATCATGATTTTTCTGTCGAGCAGTAGAGCGACCAAAGCAGCTACAATTCATATCCACAAATGGATACAAGAAGACAACAATTGTCCCCTAATCCAACTTCAGTGGCATTTAATCTGGACAGAACCTGGCCAAGACATATCCAGTAGCCATAACCTTATTTTCCTCAAAAAATTCTTTCACAAGCCAGCCTCTCCTACCTGCGCACTAACCAAATGAAAATTACAAAGATATAATTATACTAGTATTTACAGTATACTCTACAAATGCATGATATTAATGTGTAGAAATTAATTTAGGTTCATTCAACAAGTAGATGACAGCAAGCATATACATGCAGTATATGTTAGACTTTTCAAAAGTTCTCATTCTTAGAATTTTCAGTATTTGAAGATAATTCCCTGCTAGTGAAACAACATATGTATAGTAGGAATTTTTCCTTGTACATCGTTAAAACAATCTAACAACTAACACACGTCAAAATTTTCTCAGATACTCGAAACTCCTATTCCCAATTCATCGAAAAAAATCGATATGATCTTCCCCCGGCCTCACTTGAAGTAGATAAAGAAGGAAAAAAAAAATCTGTAAAAGTTTTATGTGAATTCTCAAGCCCAATAATAAATATCGATCCGTCAAAACAAAGAAGAAATACAGCGTAAGCACATCCAAAACCTAAATTCGCGAACCAAAAATTGGAAGTGAATCGCTCACAAATTCAATCGGTAGTGAATGCAGGACGCCGCGGTGGAAGTAGTAGGTTCCAATAGCAGTAGCAATGAAAATAGCAGTGGCGCGCGGAGTCGTGGTTTGGGTAGCGGTGGAGGAGAAGTTGAGAGCAGAAGAAGAGTCAGAAGTCATTGCTTATAGTATAGTAAGTAAATCCTGGAATTTGATCTCCAATGCGCCAACATGTGGAGCGTATATTGTTGTTGTTGGAGTGTAGAAACGTGCCCATGCGGGCCCCGCAGCCGCTTCGCCCGATATCAACACCTCTGGCTCTCCATAAGTACTGTACTTCGTATATAAAAAAAAAATAATACTCCCTCCGTCCCGCGAAGATTGAACCTTTTTTTTTTGCACGGTAATTTAGGTGGTGGAGTTTAGTAGTTAAAATGGTGTGGGTATTTGTGTTTAAGATTCTGATGAATTTTAATACTACTGTTTATTGTTTAACTTTGACTTAATATTATCATAATGATGTAATTTGAGAAAAATATTCAAGTGTGATCTTGTTAGAATCGTCTAATCGTGTAGTTTTAGAATATAAATTTTATACAATTTTTATTTGTATCAATTTTGTAATATTAAGAGTTAAAGAAATATAAGGGACTTTGTGTAGGAAAGTAAAAATGCATTGGAATTTGTGCAAAATAGTAAAAGTAAATATTTTTAATGGGATTTGATAAAAATTAAGATTCTAATCAAACTTATATTAATTTAATTTTTTTAAAAATGAAAAGTGATCAAACTTCGTGGGACACCTTAAAAAGGAATAGGGATCAAACTTCGTGGGACGGAGGGGGTAGTACTCAGTTACTATTAAATAAATACCCAGACCCACATTTCATGCAATTCAATACATGTTTTTACTCCGTAATAACTTAATTCCATATAAGTAAAAATTATGAAAATTTGATATTCTAAATCAATGCGATTAGACGAATCCAACAAAATCCCACTTGACTATATTTTATCTTATATAATTGTATTAAAAAATCGAGTTAAAGCTACTAAATTAACAGTAGTAAAAGTCAAATTTTGCATTTAAAAAGGAACAGATGAAGTATGAATCAACAACTCCATTACCCAATATACTAGTACTACGTATAAAACAAATATTGTATATTGCAAAATTTAAATAAATAACTACACATTTATGGGTGTCAATTTGAACACAAACTCGAAAAACGAATCCGACCGACACGAAAAATTTCAGGTTTTGGTTTAGTTTTATTTTGGATTTTTTTTCAAATCAGGTCGACCCGATACCCGACCTGAAATATTATACCACCTGCTCAACCTGATACGAACACGATCCGAAATCTAAAATTGTGTCAATTTTGGCCTACAATCCGAAAAAATAAACCCGAACGACACGAAAAATTTCAGGTTTGGGTTTGGTCATTTTGGATTTTTTCCGAAATCAGGTCGACCCAAAAACCCAACCTAAAATATTATACAACCTGATCAACCCGACACGAACAAGACCCGAAACCTGAAATTGACACCCCTTAACACATCCCATTTTTCCATTGAAAAATAAAACGGGGGTGTTTTTAGTCTATCCTTGGTGTCATTTAAAAAATGTGAAAAACATGCATGAAATTTTATTTTATTTTTTCGATACATGAACATCGCATTTCGTAATAATTGGTATATATATATTTTTTTAGGAGCCATTGAAGGCCTGGAAAGAGGTGGTGGGCCATCAACCTTCCGTTGAAAGCCTAGGGACTTAACCACGTGGAAACATGGGTGTTTTTAGTCTATCTTTGGTGTCATTTAAAAAATGTGAAAAACATGCATGAAACATGACACTTTAAATGAGAGTATTAATTTTTGAAATGATGAAGTAATTGAATATGTCATAGTGACGCAATACCTTTTTGTGAAATGAAAATACTCATTATTGTTCTGGGAATATGGCACGTAAGGTTGAGTGATGATTAAATGGAGATCTAAATGTGAATGGCAAATGTCAGGCGCAGACAACTCTGCAAACATCGGATATTCGGATGTTGACTAAGCACCCACCAAACAAATACTACCTCCCTTTCCTAATATATTACTTCATGAAACACGACGCAGTCAAATATATATTTTAAGTTAGTAATAACTTATGTTCGGTATAATTAAAATTTTCAAAAGTTCGATATTGAAAAATTATATGACGAAACGAATCTAACAAAATCTCACTTGGCTATATTTAACTTGTATAACTATAACAAAACTTTAAATAAAAGTTTGTGTGTAATTAGTAGTATATATTATTGCGAGACGAAGGAACGACTCGAAAATTCAAACCCCACTAAAACAAAAAATTTTAGGTTTGAGTTTAATCATTTTGGATTTTTCCCAAATTAATCGATCCGCAATCCGACCGGAAAATTTTCAAGTTGTGTTCGGATTTAGTATTTCATGTATATTTCGAGTTTTAGGTCGTGTTTGAGTTTACAGATTTTGTATTATACCCCTTGTTCAATCCGACCCGAAACCTAAAATTGACATGTTTTTTGAGTGAACTTTTATCTACGGAACACGACTCGAAAACACGAACCCGACCAACACGAAAAATTTCAGATTTTGATTTAGTCATTTTGGGTTTCTCCCAAATCAGGTCGACCCGAAACCCGACCAGGAAAATTTTCAAGCCGTGTTTGGGTTGATATTTCGGTTTCGGGTCGTGTTTGGAGCCTGAAATTTACACCCTGCTCCTACTTTTAAGGTAACTTAAATATCTAATTGAAACGCTTATTTAAAGATTTTACACTATATATTTGTTTTGTTTTTTTGGTTTTTTTTTTTTTTTTTTTTTTTTTTTGCAAACATTGGATGTTGACCAAGCACCTCACTATTTTTCTTTTTTGCTTTTGGTATCAAAATGAATAAATCCACCCCTACTATGGGGATAGAACCGTGATTTGATCTACCAAAACCAACTCCAATTATCATGGATCTAAAGGGTTTTAGTGAATTTTATATTTACGTATGTTCTTTAATAACTGCATTATTTCTGTATTCTATGCAATACAATAAATATTTTTAACTAATAATAACTCATATTGTAAATAAGTAAAAGTTATAAAAATTTGATACACTTGATTAGTGAATCTAACAAGATCTCAATTGACTATATTTTATCTTATGAAGCTATAAAAATTTGATCAAAGTTATTAAATGAATAGTTACTACTATGCAAATAGAGCAAGGAAGTAGTATATAAGTCATGTCTCATAAAATCCCATCACCAGATAATATTTCATAGAACTCTAAAACAATCACATACCAATTCTTTATGAAAAAAGATCAAATACATCCGTTTTCTTTTCAAAAAAGCCAAAACGGTCCTTTTTTAATTTTATTGCCGATTTAGTCCGCTACCTATGCTAATTATATCCACTTTAGTCCAAAAATCACTAATCCTTCCTAGGATGCTGATGTGTCAATGATTTATTCTAAACCACACACGCTGGATCTGTTTTGAATTGCTGTCACTCCGACGTGTTTGCCAAATAAGTGTGCAACCCGATCCGATCTAATTTCAATCACCTCCCATATTGCAGCACCCCAATTCGAAGCCCTTCTTTTCAATCACCCCCAATTCGAAATCCTTCATTTCAATCACCTCTCATATCGCAGCACCCCCAATTCGAACCCTAATCCCGCGACGCATATTCAAATTCCGGCAACAAAGTAACGATAATGGGGACGTTTGGCTCAAAACTGAGGGCCGAAGAATGAAAAGGACAATCACATGCCTTTTGTCTTATTGTGTTTAATCTTGAATCGCCTTTAAAAATGAAAATGACCGAAATAAATCAATGTCACGTCAGCGTCTTAGGAAGGAATTAGTGATTTTTGGACTAAAATAGATATAATTAGCATAGGTAGCGGACTAAATCGGCAATAAAATTAAAAAAGGACCGATTTGACTTTTTTGAAAAGAAAACGGATGTATTTGGCCTTTTTTCCCCAATTTTTTATAAATTTAAAATAATTCATGGATTAATCTAACATAACATATTATTATTTTAGGTAAACATAACATATTATTATTAATCCATTTAAATCCAAATTGAATATATATCTAAATCTGGTCGGGGAACTGAGAAGTCAAAATGCAACGGACACATCAATGGTAACATTGAATTATAGTAGTACTGTACTAAATTTTAATTACCGCGGTCAAAGCAAAGCAAAAGATACTAATTTATTTCAGAAGTAAAGTTATAATAACACTTCTTCAGTTTTGAGTTTTAACGCCACCGGTGGAATTTAATCTACGTTAAATCAACCACAATATATACAGGCAGTTTCATTTCATTGGAATAACAGATAAAGATTGATTTTTCAAATCATTTTAAACTATGCGATTTTCTACTTTACTATTTATTCATCCGCTTAATTCAATATGTCATGCCTACTAATTTGTGTGGCATAGCTCCTATCACCCATTTTCCAACAAAAAATATATATATATATATATGTCATGCTTGATTTTTCAATATTATTCATCATTTAATTTTAATTGAAAATTGAACAATAAACAATATCAAAACATTAAGCAAGAAAAGTTGGCTATGATAGATGATGTATTTTGCTAAGTAATGTTCGAAGTTTTAAACAGAAAAAAACCTTCCTTTAATTTATTTATTAAATAAAAAAATTGTCTATTTGGTTAAAAACCTAAGTTCAAAACCCCCATTCGCCAAGACGCCAACCCCTTTCTTACAGACCCTTTTCATATAAAATTATTTATAAAAAAAACTATTATTACTAAAATTGGAAATTCAAAATTAATTATAAATGACATTTGGGGTTGTTTGAATCCAACTTCATTAGTCATTAGACTCATTACAGGCCTAAGTGTATATTCATACATACAAAGTATCAAATCCAAATTCATCAAATGGCATTAATACAATACTGTATAAGATACTATATAGATGTCCTAGCCACCACTTGAGTGGCAATTGTTCATGTAAGTTGCCAGCTTGGGTGTCAATTTTAGATATTTATTTTTTATATACTGTATATATTTTTAGGTAAATAGCAGGGTATCCCCAGGCCACATTGGGCTCAAGACTAATCCCTTGAGGATCTGCAAGGGCAATTAAGGGCGCCTCTCCCAAAGCAGTTTTTTGCATACACAAGGCTCGAACCCGAGACATTGTTTAAGCGACTAGAGCCCCCATCCACTCAAGCCAATTGCTGTTGGTCTGTATATATTTTGATAGCCATTTAAAATATTAACTTGAAATAAATTAAATTAATGGTATCTTTTGTTTTTTATTCGATATTCAATTCAATTCACATATATTAAACTTTTAAATTTTGAAGTTAGTGAATTTAGATATATAAATTATATATAGATGTTATTGGAAATATTTTGTATAATTATAATTTTTTTTAATAAAATTTATAAGGAATAAATTATTTTTTTTTGGGAAATATAAGGAATAAAAATTAATAAAGGGTTTAAATACCTCCAAATCTACAATAATTTTTTTTTTTTATAAAAAACTGTAATGAATAATTATCTTCCAAGTTTTAAACCAAACTTTTTTTGGCGAATAACCGGTATATTCCTATGCCATATTTATTGGACGTAAGATTAATCCATCGAATATCTGCATGCTCTCCCAAAATAAATTTTTTTCCCGTATACACCTTTTTTAAGCGACTAGTACCCCAATCCACTCAAGTCAGTTTTTAAATCAAACTTTAAGAATTAAAAATAAATAAATAAGTAATGCACCTTCCAAAAATCGCTTCAGTGCTTAGCTGGCAAATATTCTTGCGGACGGACTCTATAAAGACACCCGCCATTGTCGCCATTCCGCTCTCTTTCTTCCCTCACCTGTCCCGTCTCCGTCTCCACACCATCAGTTTCTCACGATTCCATCGCTCGCTGCATACGCGTACACGCCGCCGTTGTCGATCTTCGTTTCCCGAGCAGCTGGAATTTTGAATCTGAATCGCATTCATTGCATGGCAGTGAGACTATTGAATGGAGAACTCTCGGATTTGTGCTTAGGGAAGCCGGAATTGATTCGAGTCGCGGCGAACGCCACCATCTCCGACGCCTTGAAGACGCTGAAGGCGTCGGGAGATACCCACGTTAGCGTATGGGTATGTAGCGGAGAGATTGCCGACGGTTCCTGCAGGTGCGTGGGCAAATTTAGCTTCGCGGATGCCATTCTCTTCCTTTGCAGAGAGGACAATTTGGCGGAGCCGTTTAGGGCATTCGAATCCCCAATTTCTGATGCCTTGCCCGAGGGTTCCGCCATTGCTAGGCATTTGGATCCCAATTCCAGGTTTTTCTACTTCATCTCTCTTCTTAATTAGTATTGTTTTCATCTATCTATGGTGTTGGAATGAATTTGCTTGTTGTTGCTTTGATTGATTCATTTATAGAGTTAAAGAAGGCTTTCTTCATTTGTTCTGATTTTTCAGTTTGTGGGAGGCTTTAGATTACATTATTGAAGGCACCCAAAACCTGGTGATCCCATTGCAGAACAATCTGATTACCAATTCAAGAAAGAAATTCCTAAATCGGCAGCAGAGGCTGCCGTGGTGCTGTGTGCCGCCCGATGGCGAAGCTTTCTGCTGGCTAACGCAGGAGGACGTGGCACGTTTCCTCTTCAATTCAATCGGAGTCTTCTCTCCAATCTCTTCTTACACCATAGACTCCCTCAACATCATCAATTTTGACATCATGACTGTGCCCTACAACAAGCCTGCATCCTCAGCTTTGGAGTATTTGCACCGTGCTCGCAACGAACAGAATCCCATTGCTGTTGTCGACGAGGAGAATCGGTTGGTAGGGGAGATCTCGCCCATCGCTCTGGCCTGCTGTGACGAAACGGCAGCAGCGGCAATGATGACGCTATCCGCCGTGGATTTCATGGCTTACATAGACTGCGGTGGTCCGGCGCTGGATTTGATCCATTTGGTGAAAACGAGGCTGAGGGAGAGGAACTTAGGGGGAATGATGGAGCTGATGGATGAGTATTGTCACTCTTTGGTTTCATCTTCTTCGTCTTCTTCGAGCTGTTCGTCTGACGATGAATCTGCATCCGGAAGGAGCAGCTGGTCGTGTAGGAGTCGGCATTCGCCTGCGAGGAGGTCGGAGGCGATCGCGTGCAGCCCGGGGAGTTCCTTGGTGGCTGTGATGATCCAGGCTCTGTCCAATCGTGTTAGTAGTATTTGGGTTGTGGAAGAGGATCAAACCTTGGTCGGGATTGTTACGTTTGCAGGAATTCTTAGCGTCTTTCGCAGCATTGCTCTTGGGAGGCAGGTTTGATGAGGAGGACAATCACCTAACATCTACTTTGGATATGCAGTTTTTTCTTAATTTTGTATCAGGTTGTCAGGTTGATGAACGATGGGTTACAGATTTTTATTTCTCTTCCCATATGATCTTTTCCTCAATTTAAAACCCATACATTGAAAATGATCCCACATGATTAGGAAATGAAATATTTGGGAATCAAATCCTAACTAGTTTAGCCAAATGGGATTGGTTACGGTGCAATCACGAAATCCCGCAGCACATTAAGGCACCGATCCCAACCGTTCGTTTAAGATCCAACGGTCCAAAATGTAAAAGGGTAAAATTGTCCAAATTTTTTTTTAATGTCATCGCTGAAAAATACACATAAGGCCATCGCTGAAGAACACTATGTATGTCGCTGAAATGAACACAGTATGTCGCTGAAATATACTACAGTGCATCGCTGAAATATACTATAGTGCGTCGCTGAAACATATTAAACCAAAGAATTAGGGTTTCAACTTTTACGTACGAAGTCGCTGAAATGCACCATATATCGCTGAAAAATACTATAGTTTGTCGCTGAAATATACTACGGAGCGTCGCTGAAATATACTATACTCCATCGCTGAAAATACATGGAAGGCGCGCTGAAAACAATTATGTCGCTGAAAACAATATATTAATCAACACAATCGCTGAAAAAGTACATATCTTATCGCTGAAATGTATTAAAATATATTTTGGAATAATATGACATAATTACATTTTTACCCTTCCAATTCATCTCAACCGTTGATTTAAAAAGTTAATCAACGGTTGGAAAACGCCTAAGTACATCATGTCAAATCCCTTAATTGCACCCTAACTTCTCCCTAGCCAAATGCCCCCTCAAAAACACACCAACTATGGGTTATTAAAATTTAAAATCAGAATTTAAATATTAAAGTTAAAGAAAGCTAAAAGCTAGAAGAATATTTGTAGAGTTTAATGGTTAGAATTTAAATATTAATAGTTAGAGAAAAATACTAATTACTACTCCCTCCGTCCCACGAAGTTTGACACATATTCCTTTTTTGGGTGTCCCACGAAATTTGACACCTTTCCATTTTTAGATAAATTTAATTAATATAAATTTGATTAGAATTTTAATTTTTGTCAAATCCCATTAAAAGTAATCACTTTTACTATTCTGCACAAATTTCAATACAATTTTACTTTTCTACCCAAAGTCCCTTGTATTTCTTTAATTCTTAATATTTCAAAATTGGTACAGATAAAAATTGTATAAAATATAGTATATTCTAAAACTACACGATTAGACGATTCTAACAAGACCACACTTGATTATTTTTCTCTAATTACATCATTACGATAACATTAAGTCAAAGTTAAGTAATAAACAGTATTAAAATTTATTAGAATCTTAAATACAAACACTCACACCACTTTAACTACTAAACTTCACCATCTAAATTACCGTACCCAAAATAAAGGTGTCAAACTTTGCGGGACGGAGGGAGTAATATTTAGTATTTCTAGCTTATTAATAAAATTTAATGTTCTAAAAGTTAGGCAAAAGCGAGCATCTATCAAATTACAGCCTATCACGAGCTATAGCCGACTGCCGACGTTCAATCGTAAATGTGACACTACCAAGAGGCACGAGTATTGAGAAAATGACAGAATTATTTCAAAATTCATGTCCACAAAAATATAGAACACACTTGGACAAAAATACAACTCAGAATAGACTATTCCAGAGTTCCAAATAGGGGTGAGTAAAACTGGATTAAATTATTACTCCCTCCGTCCTAAGATGTCCTGTTTGACTTCTGCACACAATCCAATGCAATTTTTTAATCGTTAATATCTCAAAATATATACAAGTAAAAATTATATAAAATATATATTCTAAAACTACACGATTTGACGAATCTAACAAGATCGAACTCGGCTATTTTTTCCAAATATATACTTACAATAATATTGAGTCAAAGTTGAACAATGAACAGTGTCAAAAAGTCAAACAAGACATCTTACCTGGGACGGAGGGAGTAAATATTAAAAATATAAAAATAAAAGAACTATTAGACACAATTTATACTTTATCAAGCCTAACAAACGTATATTTTGCAGCATAATAAGTAAAACTGTCAATTCATTCAAATTATGTACTACCTAGCCTAATTAAATTCGAACTAGAACTTTTAATTTTTTTATTGTACAAGCTCGAATTACACTGTTCAAGCTCGATACTCGACTCGATATCGCCCCTACATCCAATTATCAGGAGAGAATATTTGGGGAGAGAGAAAAATGAAAAATTAAAAAATGGCATTTATTGTGGTCCACTAAACAGATACACGGCTTATTATCTTGAGGTCAAATATCTTCCAAGGAAGGTGGGAACTAGGAAGAGACCAAAGAAAACTATAGATGATCGGTTCAAAAGTGGTATCTAAGGACCATATTTATTGCGGTGATACTTTACATCACATACTTCATCATCTGTACCAATAATCCAATTCCGTTACGCAGGATGAAAGGGCCTCTTGCAATTGGGGATTTCTGGCGTCCATCTGGAGTGCATCCTCATACAGTTGTCTAGCTTGCTGCAGCAGCTTCACCTTCTCTCTACTGCGTCCTGGCCTCAGTTGAGACCGGTGCTGCAATGCTGCACCCCATCTGAATAGTGCTGCAACACACAACACAAGGGTTTTAACTGGAATTACCATCCTACCAACAAATGAAACCAATTCAATGATGCAGAGGAAAGAATGCATTGCACTATTGCATGTGTAATGAAAACTTGCAAAATTGAAATATGCTGCTGCGCACAAAATAACATATTTAGGCCCTTTTGAGGAGTAGGAATCCATTGGATAGGGCGTTTGATGACTTCAGCATCATCAGTATTCAGTTCTTTCCGAATGCATTCATCGGGACACATCTGAATGATGGTTGTGGAGGAGTATCCTACCATCAGGTGTATAATCGTTGCTTCTGGACATCATGGCATTGAATTTGTCTATGGCAGCCATGAAAATCTGGTCAGCATCACGAGCAGCGCTCTGTAATATAAAAGCAGGGTAAGGAGTTCATTGGGAACACTAGAGTTCAGACTCTTATAAATTAAAGAATAAATAAACATAAAGAAAGGGCAATTAAACATATATGATAATTTTAAACTATACGGTGAACCTCAATCTTATAAATATAAAAGCAGGGTAAGGAGTTCATTGGGAACACTAGAGTTCATTGGGAGCACTAGAGTTAATTACTTATAGCCAGTCCCCGGAGGATGGATGTATGATAATTTTAAGCTATACGGTGAACCTCAATCTTCCAGAGAAGGTATGAATGAGGAGATTCAATTAAACATAAATAAATAAATAAAAGCTGTGAGAGCTATGCTTACCGGCCCAATATCGGCAATCAATTGAGCGCGAAAAGAAAGGGCAAGGCCCCAGTTATACAATGCTCTTACATCATTTGCATCAATTGATAGGGCTGTCTTATACGTTCTCCCAGCCTTAATCAGTAGCCCTTCACATTCTTCGCAGACGTTCATAAGAGTTGATATAATCCTGTCTTTGTTCACAAGGGAGTCATCAAACCCATTGTGTGGTATCCCCATTTCCTCAACCGCCATAGATTCCATTCTCACAAGTTGGGATCTCAACTTTCGGCTTTTTCGCAGTTTCAGTTCTCCATGGAGGAGATACGTGTTTCCCAATTGACCAACTGCCAATAAACTCATGGGCCTCATGTCTATCGCTTTTGTGAGTAGTACTGCAGACTTGAGCAGTGCGTGCTCTGCACTGTCATCATCAACTTGACGAGTCAAACACCCTTTGGCGCCTTTTAAAAGATTTTTGGCTTCCGCAAGATATCTGCTGAATTCTAAATCATTATCAAGTATTGAGGATGATGAGGAAGCGAAGGCATTCTCCTGTGCAGAGTTCTGAGCCACAAAGGAGGGTCTTGTTTTGGGACCTCTTCTATAAGAAAAATCCTGAGAGTCCCATTGATCCTCTTCTATGCTTTCGAGATATGAATACTTGCTATTCTGGGTCTGCTGTTCGTGCTTGTGCCTGAAAGATGCTTCGGTCTTTATATGATTCCTACTGATGGTAAAGTCCACAGAATCATATGAATGACTCTGAGATGCCACCGCTTCAGTTTCATCCAAATCAACTTTCAATTGCACATGTTGATCACTCATAGTTCTTGATGTCTTCGTCTTATTTTGGTAATTAAAGATTGTCTGGTCAAAATTTGCATCAGCAGAATCATTCATCTCAACTACATTCCTCTTCTCATTTTCAATTGTTAAAGGTTCCCTTCCAATTCCATCAACAAAATTTTCAGCTTGATGTCGAGCTCTAACAGTATTCTTCTTTCTTACATTTCCACCCTCTGCAGAACTCCAATTCCTTCCCCTGACAGAAGGCATTAAGATGTTGTCTAGATTTCTACCATTTGCCTCAGCGTCCATCAATTCCATCTTATTACAATATGAATTATCAAACTTCCCTCCAAACAAACCTCCTAAATACTGAGAGAACTTAAACCCATTCTCCCCCAATTTCTTTCTTCTCCTGCCAGATTCCTTATTGATACTTCCCTCTTGACCTTGATTACCAGCTAATATACTCTGTATGCAACTTTCAACAACATCTATTGAATTCTGAAAAGACGTATCAGCAGATTCTATAATATCAAGATAGCCTTCTAAATCACTCACAGTCACTTGATTACATTCTATGCTTCTAGTAATACTATTTTTTAAGTCGAAAACCTTGGCATTGTATTCCCCAAAATTATTCCCAATATGCCTCAATTTCTCAATTGAACCTCTCCAATGGTCGTCTGTACACTTTTTCTTATTCCCGTTTCCACTTAAACTTAATTCTTTCAATTGTTCTCCTCTCCCGAGCCCAACCGAAAATCCAAGAGCAAACAAGACAGCACAAGCTGGAAATACAACAATCGAGGAAACCCTAACCCTAGAAACAGCCAACGCACAAACAAACCCGAACAAATACACAAATGCGAACTTCTTATCACCGATTCCTAGTGAATTCATAAAATTCTGAAACAAATTGGACTCACCGGAGTGAATATCTTCGTCAATACGTTGAAAATTATCCCAGCCACTATAATTAAGGGGCTGCGAGGAAGCGATAGAGCATAAAGTCGGAGTTTTGCAATTGCGATGGGATATTTGGGGGTGAATTCTGACAAAATCATTGTTGTGCCGCAGGTAGAAATCAACCAGTGGGGAGTTAGGAGGAAATCTGAAAATAAGATTCCGGTGAATAAGGGTTTGCATAATGCAATTTGGGGAAGAAATGAATTTTAGCTGAAGATAGAGAAGCCTACAAGTTTGCCGCTCATCATCGTTTCATGGTTTGGTAGTACTCACTCCGTTTTTCAAAAATTGGAAAAAAATGGTAACGCTATAAAAATTTAATATTCTAAAACTACGCCATTAGATGAATCTAATAAGATCTCACTTACTATATTTTATATTGTATAACTGTGTTAAAAATTTGAATTAAAATTACTCTCTAAATAGTAACAACTATGCCAATATTATAATTTTTAAGAATAGTAGATAATAGAAAATCAATCGTCTACATTAAAATATTGTTTTTTTTTGCTTGATACATTAAAATATTGTTAGGTTGAAGTCTTGAAGGGTTCGACTCCCATTACACAGTTCTTCGAATTTATTTCCTAAAAAATATTAACATTTTATATTTTCATAAAATTCAATACAAATATTTAACGATTAACATATCAAATTTTATAAAAGTTAAAATTATAAAAATTTAATATTTTAATACTGTGTGATTAGATAAATTTAATAATATTTCACTTAACTATATTTTATTTTATATAATTGTGTTAAAAAACTGAATCAAAATTAATCAATTAATAATGTTTACTATGCAAATATTGATAATATTAAATGACCGAGGAAGTATACTGTTGTGGAAATCGGGTTAGTTTCCACCAAAATTATACCCGAATAATGGAGCTATTAATTAAACAATAAAGAGAACACCAAGATTTAACGAGGTTCGGCACAAATTTGCCTACGTCCTCCGGGCCCCACCGAATTATTATTTCACTATGAGGGAGAAATATTACAAAAGGGTTTTGGAAATAATTTCCTGACACACAAAACCCACTCGACAAGGAGAGACTATCAAAAGCCTAAATAATACACTAGCACACAAGGCAATTAATGCCTTGAGCTCTCTCTCTCTCCTGGGGTTGCTCTTTGCTGGGATGGATTTGCAAGTGAAGCAGCCTGTATTTATAGGCATTAGCAGCCCACCATTTCAGCGGACAAATGCACAGAAGGAGACGACATTTGTATAGTAAAGGCACGTGTTGTCATTTTTGTCAACACTGCTCTACCATCCCACCTACCACATTAAATGTGGGGAAGGACCACCACTTTACAAATCTCCACCTTGGTGCGTCCCAGTTTTCAATCACAGTATCTCCTTCAAGCTTCTCTTGTCATGAAATTCGGTATGACCTCCAACTGCGCTTTTCAGCGCCAACTTCAATCTCTTGAGACATTTATCAAGTTCAAACAATGTTCGAACTTGATACCTGTTACAGCCTTCGTCAACATGTCTGCAGGATTCTCGGTGGTTTTGATCTTTTGTACCTTGACTCCACCTTCTTCAATTATTTCCCGCACAAAATGGTACCGCACGTCGATATGCTTGGTTCTAGCATGGTACACCTGGTTCTTTGCTAGATGAATGGCACTTTGACTGTCACAAAACACTGTTACATGTTTTTGACCAACTCCTAAGTCATCCAGCAATCCCTGTAACCAAATGGCTTCCTTAACAGCTTCTGTAATGGCCATGTATTCTGCCTCCGTTGTTGACAAAGCAACGGTTGACTGTAAGGTAGACTTCCAACTAACTGGTGCGTTTGCAAGAGTAAATACGTATCCAGTAGTTGATCGACGTTTATCCAGATCTCCTGCATAATCTGAATCACAGTACCCAACTATATGTTGACCAGTAACATTAGTCTTCTCAAATATCAACCCAATATCTAAGGTTTTCAAGATATACCTTAGAATCCATTTCACAGCTTGCCAATGATCTTTGCCGGGATCATGCATATACCTGCTCACTACTCCAACTGCATGTGAAATGTCTGGCCTTGTACACACCATTGCATACATCAAGCTACCCACCGCATTTGAATAAGGAACCTTTGACATGTATTCCCGTTCCTCTTTCGTCTTCGGGCATTGTGAAGCACTAAGTTTAAAATGAGGAGCAAATGGTGTACTTACAGGTTTGGTTTTGTTCGTCATGCCAAACCGCTGCAATACTTTCTTCAGATATTGCTTCTGAGTCAAACTCAGAGTGCCCCTCTTCCTATCTTTCGTTATTTCCATACCGAGAATTTTCTTTGCTTCACCAAGATCTTTCATTTCGAACTCCTTGCTGAGTTGGGACTTCAACCTGTTTATCTCTCCTCTATGTTTCGAAGCAATTAACATGTCATCTACATATAGAAGAAGATAAATGAAAGATCCATCATGTAGCTTACGGAAATATACGCAATGATCAAAACTGCTCCTGGTGTACTTCTGGCCAATCATAAATTGATCAAATCGCTTATACCATTGTCTTGGTGATTGTTTCAATCCATAAAGCGATTTGTTCAACTTGCAAACCCAATCTTCTTTTCCAGCAACTTCAAATCCTTCTGGTTGGGTCATGTAGATTTCCTCCTCCAAATCACCATGTAAGAATGCCGTCTTGACATCCATTTGAACTAGTTCCAAATCAAACTGCGCTACCAAGGCCAACAAAATACGAATGGATGAATGTTTTACAACAGGGGAAAATACCTCATTGTAGTCAATTCCCTCCTTTTGAGCATAGCCTTTAGCTACCAATCTTGCCTTGTAGCGAACGTCATTCTTTTCTGGAAATCCCTCTTTCTGAGCATAGACCCACTTGCAACCAATTGCCTTCTTTCCCTCTGGGAGTTTAGCTAGCTTCCACGTGTGATTTGCTTCAAGGGAATGCATTTCCTCGTCCATGGCTTTCTTCCACTTTTCTTTTTTCGGACTAATTTTTGCATCAAGAAAAGTTTGTGGTATACCTTCTTCAATAACAGGAAGTGCATAGGCCAGCATACTTTCGAAACGAGCAGGTCTCCTAATTTCTCTTCTTGGCCTCCTCATTGCAATTGGTAAATCTTGTTGCTCCTGAGGTTCTTGGGTTAAAACCTCACTTTCTCTGGGCTCTTCTTCGGTACTTGGACCATCGTCTTCTATTAGTTGTCCATCTACCTCTCTGGTTGTAGATGTCTGAAACTCCACCTGTTGAGGATAATGCTCCACCTGCTGAGGAGTACTATCCGGCTGTTGCTTGGTTACCTTCTTCAACATTATCGATTCGTTGAAGGTAACATCTCTGCTAA
This sequence comes from Hygrophila difformis, assembly GCA_030278955.1. Taxonomy (NCBI): domain Eukaryota; kingdom Viridiplantae; phylum Streptophyta; class Magnoliopsida; order Lamiales; family Acanthaceae; genus Hygrophila; species Hygrophila difformis. The sequence goes on along the minus strand of JAOANR010000009.1, from coordinate 5,292,866 downwards.
AGATCACCTTTTTCATCTCCGGGCACCATAGGCGATATCCTTTTACTCCAGAAGATATCCCTACGAAAACAGCTTTTCTCGCCCTCGGATCCAGCTTTGATTCTTTTACGTGATAATAAGCAGCGGAACCGAACACACGTAAAGAATCATAATCATTTGCAGGTTTGCCAAACCATGCCTCCAAAGGTGTCTTGCCTTTAAGTGCAGTTGATGGTAGTCGATTGATTAGATGGCTCGCATATGTCACCGCTTCAGCCCAGAACTGCTTGCCCAAATTAGCATTGGATAACATACACCGAACTTTTTCCAACAAGGTTCGGTTCATTCGTTCAGCCACCCCATTCTGTTGTGGCGAGTCCCGCACAGTGAAATGTCGGGAAATACCTTCCTTCTTGCACAAATCGAAAAAAGGGTCATTTCGATATTCCGTGCCGTTATCAGATCGAAGCACTTTAATCTTTCTCCCCGTCTGGTTCTCCATCATTTTCTTCCAAGCGAGGAATTTTCCAAATGCTTCATTTTTTGTTCGCATGGGATACACCCATACTCTCCGGGAAAAGTCATCAACAAACGTTACAAAATAGTGGTTTCCTCCCAGAGAAGCCGTCTTGGTAGGTCCCCACACATCTGAGTGAATGTAATCCATAATGCCTTTAGTATTATGGATTGCTGTTCCGAACTTCACCCGCGTTTGCTTTCCCAGAACACATTGCTCGCAAAATTCAAGTTTGCAAGTCTTTGCACCCTTTAGTAATCCTTGCTTTGCCAGAGTCTGCAAGGATTTTTCCCCAGCATGCCCAAGCCTCATATGCCATAGCTTGGTCATCTCCTCTTCCTTGTCTGCTTCTGATACTGCTGCTGCAATGCCAACCATTGTATTGCTCTGGAAGTGGTATAAGTTATTTTTCCTTATACCTTTCATGACGACAAGTGCTCCCGAGATCACTTTCATAATCCCATTCTGAATGTTGATGGAGTGGCCTTTGGCTTCCAAGGCTCCCACTGATATGAGGTTCTTGGCAAATTTCGGTATGTACCGAACTTCCGTCAGCACCTTGGTTGTTCCATCGTGGTTCTTCAGATATACTGAGCCAACTCCAGCTATCTGGCAATATCCGTTGTTGGCTAGGTAGACAACTCCACCGTCAACACTTTCAAGGTTGACAAACCACTCCTTCCTGGAACACATGTGGAATGAGCATCCTGAGTCTAGCAACCAGTCGTCAGTGCACGTCATTACCGATGAGACACAAGCTAAAGAATACTCTGTCTCATCACTATCAGCAACACAAGCCTCTGCTACTGCTTTCCCCTTTTTCTTTTGCAGCTTAGGACAATCTTTCTTCCAATGTCCTTTCTCGTGACAAAAGATACATTCGTCTTTCGACACTCTGCCTCGTGACTTGGATCTGCCTCTTCTGTCCGGCTTGTACTTGTGGCTACGGCCCCGAACGGTATGAGCTTCACCAGTCGAACTCCTGTGTTCTAACTTATCCTTCTTTCTGATCTCGTTAGAATATAAGGCAGTGGTAACTTCTTTAAAGGAAATTGTTTCCTTTCCAGTCAGCATACTAACAATTATATGCTCGTATTCATCGGGGAGCGAAGCTAACAGTATCAGCGCCTTGTCAACGTCATCTATCTTCTCGTCGAGATTCAATAAATCGGTGACCAAAGAATCGAATCTTGTTATGTGTTCATTCATCGTGGTACCGGGCAAATACTGGAATCGATACAGCTTCGTCTTCATGTAGAGCTTGTTCTCCGTGCTCTTTTTCATGAATTTATCCTCCAGTTCTTTCCACAGTCTGTGCGCCATCGTCTCTCTCATAAGTGGATACTTCTGCTCCTTTGAGAGACATAGCCGAATTGTACCACACGCAAGACGGTTGATCCTCGTCCAGTCTTTATCATCAACACCATCTGGTTTGGTTTCTTCAAGTGCCCCATCCAGCTCCTGCTGGTACAAGATGTCCAACACCTCGCACTGCCACATACCAAAATTATTGGTACCGTCGAATTTTTCGACATCAAATTTGGCATTTGAAACCATCGTTCGTGATGACGATGTCATCAACGGCTTCGAATCTGAAGTTGACGTTTCACTGGACCTATCCGCCATTTCTGCTTCAAAGTTTAATTAATAGCTCACAAACGGTAGCTCAACCTAGATGCGTTTCTGATGTGGAAGATCAGCTTAGCTGCGACCACAGAGCATACTATGCAACCAAGGCTCTGATACCAATTGTTGTGGAAATCGGGTTAGTTTCCACCAAAATTATACCCGAATAATGGAGCTATTAATTAAACAATAAAGAGAACACCAAGATTTAACGAGGTTCGGCACAAATTTGCCTACGTCCTCCGGGCCCCACCGAATTATTATTTCACTATGAGGGAGAAATATTACAAAAGGGTTTTGGAAATAATTTCCTGACACACAAAACCCACTCGACAAGGAGAGACTATCAAAAGCCTAAATAATACACTAGCACACAAGGCAATTAATGCCTTGAGCTCTCTCTCTCTCCTGGGGTTGCTCTCTGCTGGGATGGATTTGCAAGTGAAGCAGCCTGTATTTATAGGCATTAGCAGCCCACCATTTCAGCGGACAAATGCACAGAAGGAGACGACATTTGTATAGTAAAGGCACGTGTTGTCATTTTTGTCAACACTGCTCTACCATCCCACCTACCACATTAAATGTGGGGAAGGACCACCACTTTACATATACTTTAGTCATTCGGAATAATATACCATGTAAAGAAATAAATAAATAAAATGAAAATCTACTATAATACAGTAAAAAACTTCTTTGCCCGTATGAATAGTGTTTTTCTCACAAAACTTGGCTTATATATATTCATCCACGTACTTCTCTAGTTAAGGGCTCTTTTCTCTAACTTGATCTAATTCGATATGGTTTGATCTGATCTAGGTATGATTTGGTCCAATCTTATTTAAGCTCTTATGTCTAATCTGATTCGATTCAAAATGGTTTGGTCTAATTCAAATTGATTTAATCTTTTAGTCTTTTATGAAGTAATTCTTTTAATTTCAATTGTTTCAAGGAATAAATGAACAGTATATATAGATTATGAAAGGGTTGGCCACGCAAATTAGAAAAGGATAAAAGGGGAATGATAGTGGTCGAGTGAAGAATCAAACCCCAAACCAATAGGTTGAAAGTTGATGGACTTGACCACTAGAGTAAATTCCATCCCCTCTCATCTAGTTTTATTTGAACTAGTATTTCCCCCGCCCAATGGGCGGAAATTATGGACAATATGAATAAATTTATTCAATTTAACAAATAAAATTATTCAATTTTATTATATCGATTACATTCTCCAACATCCTTAAACTATTTTAAGCATTACATGTGTACATCTATACATTGCATAGAAATCGACCACATATGTCATTACCAATATTTGTATATTACAATTTAGTATCTTAAAAAAATACTTATACTACAAACAATAGTTGAAAGGACAAAAAAAAATGAAAAAGCAAAGATAAAAATCTTTCTACTCACGACTCTAATGTCATACATTGACAAAGAAAGTACGTGAAATCGTATTGTGCTCGATAATTGATTATTGATATTGATTCACACTCTTAAGTGTTGAGATATTAGAAATTTCATAAAAATATAGATATTTCCAAATTTCATAATACGGAGAAGTAATAAATTAAAGAAAATAAGTATTTGAAAAACAGCACCTAGGCCACCGAACTTAATCAAACAAGTTGAAAAATTATATAGAAATCACATTATATACTTGTAATAATATGCTAACCAAATATAATTATTGCTTGTTTGAGACCCTCCAAATGTAATGAAAAAAAATGCCAATTGCTGGGATGACATTTTCACATCATATATACGAATTACTATGAATTATTACAAGTGAATCACATACTACATCTTAATGCGCAAAAATGGAGGGTTCTACTAAGTTGCACCACGCTATTTTCTTCTATATACTTGTAATTGCTGGGATTGTACCTCACCAATATGAATGTAAGTAAACACATTTGCTCTTTACGGTTTTTTACTTTTTTTTCCCCCCCCAATAAATAACAAAGAAAATGACCAGCTATAATTGTGTTCTGTTTAGTGTTTGTAGGTGCAGATGATGATGATGATCTGAGTGGCATTCCAAAAATAACATTTCCAAAACCGATAATCACTACAAGAAATTGCGGGATTACCGACCGGGATTCCCGACCGACATGATGCGGTCGGCATTACCGACCGCATCACCGACCGCAATCCGCGGTCGGCAATTTTGCCGCGTTTTGCATTAGGCGGTTCTTTTGCCGACCGTATTACCGACCGCAAAAAAGTTGGTCGGTATTACCGACCGAATTACCGACCGCAAATGCGGTCGGAAGTTTTTTCCCAATTTTTTTTAATTTTTATTAATTTTTTTATGATTAGCGACCGACTTACCGACCGAAAATTCTATCGCCACAGTTACCGACCGATTTACCGACCGAAATTTGGGGTCGCTAAATTTTTTCCCATTATTTTATTTTTGAATTTTCTATTGTTTGTTTTATTGAATTTTTTGAATATAATTAATTTTTAAATTTTTATCAAGATAATTAAGTAGCTTTTTATAATTATTTATTTTAATTTTAATTTAAAATTTTCTTTTAATTAATTTGTTTTATTTTTATTTTATTTTTTAATTTAATTATTGAATTGTATTGTAATGTAATTAATTAATTTTAATTTAATAAATATCTATTTCATTTTTATTTTATTGGGAATTTTTATTATTTATAAAAATTTGTTTGATTTAATTTATGAATTCTTTTTAAATTTTAATTAATAATATTTTTAATTTTTGATTTTGTTTCAATTTATTTAATTTACAAATTAATATTTCTATATGTATATATATATAAATTTATATATATTATATATAAAGAGTTACTGACAATAACATGAAATGTATTCTGTTCCAATGGTACGCGCGCGCGGGGAAGGCCATTTTACCCGAGTTCGAGCCCTCTCTTCAGCATCTTTTTAGATATATTTGTGAGTGTTGTAATATATGACACATGGAGTGATATAATTCGTCGATTGGATAGCTAGCCAGGTTGGTTGAGGGAGAAGGTTGGTGGGGATGAGGGATTGGGTTCGAGCCCTCCTAAGCACATTCTTTTTTCATAAAAGAGAATTACCGACCGCATTTTGCGGTCGGTAATTCGGTCGGTAACCGTATACGGGACCTTTTGGGACTAGATAGTACCGACCGCATGTTCGGTCGGTAATTCGGTCGGGAAATTTGCCGACCAACGTGCGGTCGGCAGGTCCCGACGGCATTTTTTTTTTGGTCGGCGGCAAATTTCGGACCAAGAATTTGCCGACCGACACTTTCGGTCGGTAATGCGGTCGGTAACCCCCGAAACGACCCGTATTTTGGGGTTACCGACCGCATTTTTCGGTCGGGAAATCCGTTTTTTCTTGTTGTGAATCCCCAAACCAGCAATTCCATCAGTCCCGTCGGCGCCAAAGCCGTCAAGACCGGTGCCGCCAGTTCCGAAGCCATCAACCCCGAGACGGCGGCCGGCGCCGGTACCACCTACAAGTGGTATTATACCAGGGTGCGATAAAATAAGTGGAGCGTATTTCTATGTTTTCCCCGGCTACTGTTGCACTAATAATTACAAACCAATTCCGGGAACTAAAAGATGTTCCATTTTCTTGTCCCATTGCAACACATGCGTCGTGCAAGTTCATATGATCGAGGAGTCAGTCCCCAATAACTGATGAATAATTGATGCGATCAATTGTTTCATTGGTGCATTGATCCAATAATCTTTGTAATAATCCAATTATGGCTGTAATGTAGGAGTAATAAATTAGTATATTATTGGTGCATGAATAAAGATGGACTACGTAAAATAATTATTTGTAGTAACATACCAGCAGCAACAGTTTATTTCAATGATTATGGGTTCTAGCCGTTTAAGTAGTCTTGAATTTCATTGTATTGTAAATGAAGAAAATTGATGCTTCGAAAGACGTCTATCCGCTAATTAAGGCCACCCTTATTAATTATTTTCTAGTCTCTATGATAGACTTATTCCTTTTTTTGAAATTGCATATTAGTCCAATTCAGTGGCCCTTAGCTTCACTTCTTCGATTGAGATTTTTGTTTTTGTTTTTTGTTTTTATTCCCAGACATTGACGCAAGAAAACGATGGGAAAGGGAAAAAAAAAACTATATATATATATAAAAAAAAAACTTCATAAATAAAAAGAGGAGGAGAGAAAACGAAAAATCTAGCTCTGACGAAACCATATATGCCAACATGAATGCATTAACCAAGTCAACTGAGTATACTGGGGCAACCTCATTCGGAGGATAAGCCCAGTTCATAAAAAATTCTACGGAGTGAACCTCCCTCTTTGCTAAAGAATCCACTATAGCATTGGTTTTCCTCAAAACATGGAACCATAGAAGTCCCCGGGTTTTTTGCTAGCAGATCAGTTATGTTCAAGACCAACGGGCTCAACCAATGGTCCGAAGTTGTACTGTTGGGGTATTCCACATCAGTTATAATGGTTCCCCTTTACTACTTTATATGGTTTGGAACAACTCTACCTATCACCAATTGATTTTAGGTGTGAGCCTTCCATCCATGAATCTCTACATGGTATCAGAGCTATGGTTGCCCGGGTTGGGTATATTTGATCCTGAATTGGAATTTGATTTCGAGATGATGTCATCTGGAGGGGAGGGTGTTGGGGTATCCCACATCGGTTATAGTGGTTCCCCTTTACTACCTTATATGGTTTGGAGCAACTCTTCCTATCACTAATTGGTTTTAAGTGTGAGGCTCCCACCCATTGATTTCTACATGTACCATGACGAATAATCCTCAAAGACTTTAGAAAGTGGGAGAAGCACCATACAATGCACTCTCAAACGGACGTTCTGTAGGGAACAAAATGTGGAAATTTTTTAAACATTATTGCAAAAAACGCAGGGGCATATTATATGGGATTATAATTTTCTTCTTCCAGGTTTTTATTGTGTTTATTCGTGTTTCATTCACTAGTAGACTACTAGATTGTTTGAATGGACTTTTAAAAATTACTTTTAACTTTTACTTAAAATGAAAATATCATTTTTAAACAGAAATATTTTTTAAAAAATACTAACGATATAGAATCAAAAGCGGAAAACTTATTTATATATAATACTACAACTTATTTGAATGAATTTAAAATTATTATTAAAAAGAATGTTATTGTATCAAAGTGAAAAAAAAAAAACAAAAAACATGTTCTAAAAAATTCAACCAAACAACTAATTAATATAGAATGGTTCTCAAATTTTTTGAGATTGAGTCAATAAATAAATTATAGGTGTACTATTACAATTTAATAGTTAGTGGATCCGCTAGGGCATAGCGGATTCGAAGAAAAAACTGTGAGACAATCTGCTATTCGAATCAGCTATTGGGATCTCATCCCCTACTCGTCAACAATTTATTTGTTAAGAAAGTAAAATACAAAACTAATAGCATTGTCTTAAAAGGATATATACTATTAGTCTATTATTTTCACTTCCACTTATTTTTAGATTCTTTGATTTATAATAACATGGTAACCAAATCAAATACTATAATAATTGTCAGTTTTAATTTGGATCCCATGTTCAAATATATATATATATTTTTTTTTTCTTTCTATTATAAATAGTTGGGTACATGCATGGCTCTCAAAATCATATAGGAAGTAATTGAAAAATAAGTTGTTCATCATCCCCTAGCTAGGACGTGAAATGGCCCCCACGAAGTTGCATTATGCTATTCTCGTGAGCTTTATTTTACTTTCTATTGCTTCACGTACATATGTAAGTAAATACACTAATTTTTCTAATAAATATTTTCTTCCCAGTTTTCCCTTTTTTCTTAATATATATATATATATATATATATATATATTTGCTCCAAGTTTTCATTTATATATGTTTATGGGGTTCGCTTTAAACTAGACACAAAGATATACTCCTATTAGCTAGCATATATGATGATGAAATGAAATGAGCGATGACATACAATATAGGAATATATAAATAGAGGAATTTTTCTTAATTATTCTTGTAGTATATATATATATATATGATATGTTGTATTGTGTGTGTTTCAGTGGTGATGGGTACTGGCAGAGACATTATATTGGCAATGGAAGGAGGAGGAGAAGAATCGGATGAGATGGAAACAAAATGCGTGAGAGTTGAGAAGTTATGGGGTTGGTATGTACGCCATTGCTGCCAACATTACAAACGAAAATGGGCAAAGATTGAGTGTGAATCCTCTGCTGAAGATTGCGCCAGAAAGTGTTACAAGAAAAATGTGTAATAATAACAACCATCATCTTCCTCCCATCATTCTGCTCCTCATCATCTTCTCTTTCATTTACTCCTCCTATCTATCAAGCAATAATATAGTATACTTCTATATTGTAATAATGCAATAATAATAACGATAATGGTGCTTGATGAATATAATAAATTAAAATATTCTTACTATTTGTTTCATGCTGCTGCTACTCAATTCCTTTTTTTTCAGTTTACGTTTATAACATTTTATAAAAAAAAAATTTTCTCTTTTCTTTTTCCTTTTTTTTGTGTGTAGTTTTGGTGGTTGTTTTCTCTAAACGATATTGTCTTAGCACTAAATTTAAAAGGAAAATGCAAAGGAATATTATATCATAGTTAGGGTATATACAGTGGCGGACGCAGAGTGTGAAAATCAGGGGGCGAGCTATGAATTTTTTTTATTAGGATGCTCTCCGTAGTCTAGTTACAACTTTATATAGTAGGCGAAGTTTATTATTTTATTTATTAAGTTTGAAGAACATATGAGCCTATGTTAAAAAAAATACACCAACAAAGAAATATGTTACCTTCTCTTTTCCATTCATCTTCTCCATTGCTTAAATTACACGAAAATGCATTCTACTATAGATAAAATTCACTCAACCATATAAAAAATTAATGGCGAAGTTTGAGCTCCTTCCCACGTTGAGCTTGTGGTGGCTTTGGCTTGTCGTTTGTCAACGTACCTTTACGAGAGCGGCGCTTGTTGCCATTGCATCCTTTGTGGGTGGCTTCGACTGTGGCTTGCTTCCCTTCTTCCATTCGACTCGGTTGTTTGTACGAGTTTGTTGAACGGGCGGACCATAGGCTCCACTTGACGCCAAACTTAGTTCCATGTCGTGAGCACGAGTTGCAAGCTCCTCGAATGTCCGGGGACGAATGCCTTGCAGGATGTATCGTAGGCCCCATTGCATGCCTTGGATGCAATCTCAATTGCCGACGTCTCAGACAAGCGATCTTTGCAGTTGAGGCTCAGGCTTCTCCAGCGGTTGATGTAGTAGATCACCGGTTCGCCCTTTGATTGTTGCGTGTTCGTCAATTCTATCATGCTGAAGGTACGCCGTGTGCTGTAAAAACGGTTCAGAAACTCTTGCTCAAGTTGATCCCAACTGTCGATGCTGCCGTGTTCCAAGTCGGTATACCATTCGAACGCATTCCCCTTTAGTGAACGAATGAACTGTTTGACGAGGTGATCTCCAAACGTACCCGCTTCGTTGCATGTCTCTACGAAATGGGCGATATGTTGCTTGGGATTCCCTTTGCCGTCGAACTGTTGGAACTTGGGCGGTTGATAGCCTGACGGCATCCTCAGTGAGTCGATGCGGGCGCTGTATGGCTTGAGATACGTCAAGGAAGATTTTGATCCTGCCGAGACCTCTTCCTTCAGCGTTCCCGTGATGAAATCCTTCAGTTGATCAGCCGAGATGAAGCCGTCAGGAGTGACTTGGACGTCAGCGGTTGCTTTTCCTTTTGCCGAAGCGCCTTGCCGGGAAGTCTCTCCATCGTCGCGGATCTCTACGGGCTTGTTCACCGCTTGGCCGCCGTTAGAGCCATCCAGTCTGTTCATCATTTGCTCCATACGTGCATCTTGCAACTCGGATCTCTTCACAAGCATTTCCACGATCTTTGTCAGGTTGGACATTTGCTCTTCAAGAGTGCTGGCTTGGGTTGTCATTGCAGCAGCATGACGCAGGGCGGATGTCTCTTCTTGATCTCCCCGCGGGCTTGACAACGGCGTGGAAGATCCCGATCTATGGTCGTTTCCTTCTTCCAGCAGCGGCATATCCGCATCAACTTCTATTCCCCGCGCAGCATCGGCGGCCTCCATTGCTTTCTTCATGTTCCTTGTGGTGACATTGGGCATAGCGGTACCGGATGTTGAAGAGTTGCTCTTGGAGGTGTTCTTTGAAGCCATTGGATTTCGTTGACGACGTCTGGAGGAGATGAAAGGCAGAAGTGTCCCACTGGGCGTGCCAAAATCTGTAGGTGCAAAAAATGCGTAGACAGAAACCGCAAAATACTTTTATTAATTTCACAATAAAATGTCTACAATTACAGAGAATTTGAATGAATTTAAAAAGAAATATGTGAAGATCAAACGATATGAGTGTTCGACTTCTGTTACTCCTTTGATTCCTCCAACCTTGAAGACGTTGAGATGCTTTTGTGCTTCTTCTTCGGCTTCTTGGAATTTCTGCAGCGTTTTGTTGCTGTAGATCTCAAGCGTGTGAGTCTTGAGAGTGTGTGTCTGGAAGTGAAGTAATAGTCTAGTCGTCCCCCACTATGTGACAGGGTGCCTCTATTTATAGAGGGAAAACCCTAGGGTTTGTGGATGATGGACCAATCGATGGGCTGGTCCAATCCACATTTCTATTGGGTCAGTGAGCATGTGGGCCTTTCATCTGGGCTTGTTCACATTGACTGATTTCCATGGACTGACCTGCTTTAAGTGTCCATTGGATCATAAGCCTGTGGGTCTTTCATTTGGACTTGTCCACATTGGCCCAATATAATTAAATCCATTTGGCTTGATGGATCCAAATGGCCCAATAAATATTAATAATTATTTCAAGCGTTTAATTTATTTAAAATGCCTAAAAATAATTAAATTAATATTTAAATTTACACGTGTCGCATTTTTTTAGTGGCGAATAAATTTCACGTGTTTACACCTATGTTAAAAAAAATCCACCAACAAAGAAATATGTTACCTTCTCTTTTCCATTCATCTTCTCCATTGCTTAAATTACACGAAAATGCATTCTACTATAGCTAAAATTCACTCAACCATATAAAAAATTAATGGCGAAGTTTGAGCTCGAGGGGGCGGAATTACATAAAAAATATTTTCTCTCATAACTAAAATACACATAGCTATATAAAAAATTAATGGCAAACTTTGAACTCGGGGGGCGGCGGCCCCCCCAAGCCCCTAAGTGTGTCCGCCACTGGGTATATATTTGAGAAATAATTATATTTTAAAGTTTGGAATTTAGAGTTTAGAGTTTGGAATTTGTGATAAAAAAATAATTTTAAATTGAGATAATTTTGATAAATTGTATTTACTGATAGAGTTAAAAATCAGAGTTTGAAATTTGAAAAGTCAAAGAACTTTAAGAGTTTAGAGGTGAAAAGTCATAAATAAGCCCAAATCGTAAAAAAATTCTACGGAACTAACCTCCCTCTTTGTTAAAGAATTCGCTATATAGCATTGCTTTTCCTCAAAATATGGAATCACCCAAGGCCCGGGTTGTTTGCCAACAGGTCAGTTATGTTCAAGACCAACGGGCTCAACCAATGGTCCAAAGTTGTCCCATGACGAACGATCCTCATCAAAGCCTCAAGAAAGGTGGAGAAGCACCATACATTCTCAAAAGGATGTTCTGTATGACCAAAATGCGAAAATTTTTTAAACATTGAATGCAAAAAACCAGTTCTAAATTTTATGGGATTATAATTTTCTTTTTTCCAGTGTTTTTGTGTGTTTATTCGTGTTTCGTTCACTAGTAGACTATTAGATTGTTGTTTGAATTGACTTTTAAAAATTACATTTAACTTTTACTTAAAATGAAAATATCATTTTTAAAACACAATTACTGATCATAAAAAAAAAATACAAACGATATAATCAAAAGCGGAAAGCCTATTTATTTATGTAGTCAAATACTACAACTTATTTGAATGAATTTAAAATTATTATTAAAAAGAATGTATTTGTATTAAAGTGATGAATAAAAAAAACATATTCTAAAAAATTCAACCAAACAACTAATTAATATAGAATGGTTCTCAATTTTTTTGAGATTGAGTCAATAAATAAATTATAGGTGTTACAATAATTTAATTTAATAGGCCATGAAAACATAGTATAAAAACTGGGACAGAATGATTGTGGATAAGGGTGGGAATAGGCAGACTACCCAACAGGGCCTAGGTTTTTTCTGTAAATAAGCTAGGCTTAGTCTATTTTTAAAGCATATTTAGTTAAATAGATCCAAGCCGGGCTTTATAAAAAGTCTATTAAGCCTACCTGGCCTAATAAGATATTATATCCTCATATTATATAGGCCTAGTATGCCTAATAGGGATGAAATATTTTATTTAAAATATGGTTATTATATTCCTCATATCTATATCTATATATATATATATATATAAACAATATAGTCAAGTTTCCCTCCACTTCCCCACCCCCTTTTTTCAACAATCACATTTAATTCATCCAACAATGTTTAATCCTAAAATTTTAATATTCTATATTGAAATCTCCATAAATATTTATTAATATCCAATATTAATTGATATACATTTAATATAATTATTTTATCAATATTCATTAATATATGTACAAATAATATCTAAGATTTGAAACATAAAATTCACTCGGAAAAGGACCACATATATATAATATTATATTATATATTCATATCTATAAATATGTTTTTAGAAGATCACGTCAAATTTGATTCCATCCCTCCAACATTTGCATATATATCTACACCAAACCTCCTCCTATTTCTCTATAAATATTCCATTCATTTATCTAATATCATGGTTGTCTTGAAATTTTCATCAACTCACATTTTATTTCTTCATTCTTTGTTTATATCTTCTCAATATTGATTTTATATTAAACAATGTCTTTTGTTTCTTCTTCTCATGTATTACAATATTTTCCACGCCAATGTTTTCCTAATATTTCTTTTGTTGCAGGTTAATTTTTCTTAGATTGCAATATATTTTTCGTCTTGCTATTCATGTAAGATTTTTTTTACTCGAACGTGAATATTAGTGGGTTTTTTTTTGTTTTTTCTTACATACTGTTAAATATATGTTTCTAATGGTTTTCCAATGACTTTTACAGGATTACATATTGTAATTCAAGACTGCAATGAAGTCATACTCTACAAATTATTTTTATGATTCTCCTTTGTATACTACTCAAAATTTTTGTATATCATAAATCTATTTTATGTTGATTTTGCTATTGTTTGTTATTTTGTCTTTATTCGAAATTTGAAAAAAAAAAAAACTGAAGAGAATAAATTTGGAGATGTTTCCACTTTATTTTTTATTTATGTATTTTTTCCCTTTTGTTAATAGATTATTCCCATTTTGACATCTTTCCTTTTGGATACATTTTTTATTTTTTACATATTTATTTATTTATGTAAGTTCACTATAAAGTAGAAAACAATCATTATTTAATTGTATTCGGAAAAATAGGGAATAATCTAATAAATTGGATAGGGAATTATTTAAATTAGATGTTTTATTTTTCCCAACTTTTTATTTAACATAGTGATTTGTTATTATTTTAGAAGATCTCAATCTAATTTTGAATAGTTGATATATATATATATATAAGGTAGATATCGATCCTATATTTTTAAAGAAATTATTAATTAATATAAAAGGTATAATAACACTACATAAATTAAAAAGATTTACTATGATATATAACATCTTTTAACTTCGTCTAATTGAATAAATATAGTACTATATATTTGTATAATATATATACTTATAATTAGGGGTGAAAGGGGTACGGTAAATATTAGACCGATCCGATGCCGTATCCGATTATATTCGAATGCGAATCCGTATCCGACTATCCAGCCAGATATTTCAATATTCACATCCGAATTTGAATCTATAATTTAATATATACATTCGTATTCGTATCCGATAATATTTGACCGTATCGATATTATCCAGATTTTAGATCTGGATATCCGAATATTTTAACATATTATTATTTACTAATTAAAAATTGTTGATAATTATAACAAAATATAAAATTATTCGATAATTTTTTATATCAAATTTTAAAAAAAGATTAAAAATTATCCGATAATCTGTATCCAATTGAATCTGTATCCGACATATATTTGTATCCGGCATATCTATATTCGATCCGAATCCGATAAAAAATGTTGGACAATATATATTCGTATCCAATACTATCCGATCATATCCGTACCGTTTTCATCCCTACATATAATATAATACTCCCTTCATTTCAAAATAAGTGTAAGATAAGAAAATGACACGAGATTCAATGCAAGGAACAAAAGTACTTTAGTTGAAGTGTTATACCTTTAAAAGCATTCTATATATGGTAATATAACATTTATTATGCCGCACCCAAAAAAAAAGTGTAATACTTAAAAAGAAACGGAGAAAGTATAATATAATATAATATGATAATTATATATTCATGATTAGATTTGCATTAGTCACTCCATATTTATGTGAACAATGTTCTAAGATTATTAACATTATTTTTTGGAAAGCTGACGCCAAATAACAAGTTGAAAAGAAAATAAAGGGAAAAAACAGCAACAAAAAGAGGTGTCCAAAAAAAGCAGAAAGGAAAAAATGAGCTAACACTTAGGCTTTTGGGAACCATATGCCGGAAGAATCCGCCGCTAACACCCTGTGCGTGAAGTATGGGGGAATGTCCAAGTAGTGTAGAATTCTTCTAAAGTTGCACCATATTTTGCTAGACAATCCGCGACCATTTTACCCTCGCAAAGTACATGATGAACTGAACATCGTCAAAGACGTCTCGCCAAGTGCGGGAGGCATGCCATTGGTCAAGTAGTCCAGTCCAATAGCATTATTAGTGTAATATATAATAATAAATTAACATATAAAATATAAATGGAGTTAAAATTATATCTAGGAAATTACAAATTTAAAAATGTAAAATCAAATTGATTATGGGCTAAATCAATAAAACAATAATATTAGGAAAATAATTTAATTGACAAAGTTGCTAAACTACTTTGTCACATTTTTTTCTCAATAATGTGGTCAGAAAATTAGCATGAACTAAATTTTTTTGAAGATGTCATTGAAGGTCTGGAAAGGGTAGTGGGAGCTCATGCCATACAATTATAAAGGGAACAAACGGAAGGGATAAGGGGCCGGATGGGGATTCGAACCCCCAACCTATAGATTGAGAGTTGGGGAGCTACCACTTGATTAAGTCTCCAACCCCGCATGAACCAAATTTTATGTAATACGTACAATATTTGAATTTTTAAAATCTTATGTTATTTTAAAAAAATATATATAAATTTTATTTACCGCGCATTGCGCGGGCGGGTATGCTAGTTGATATAGGATTATATGTTTTTTAGACAAAATTTTTTAACCTGACTAAATTTGTTTAATAATATTATAATATATTTTTAAAATATATAAACAATCAAATAATATATTATATGTATAAAAAATAATTTATATTATATAGTTGTAATCAATTATAGCTTTTTAAAATATACATGAAGATTCTCAAGATTTTGTTATATTAATAGATAGATTTATTTTCTATATATAGATATTGATGACGTGGATGATGATTTGGAATTAGTCAGGATTACTCAGCGCCGTATTTTTTAAGAGTCGTTGATCTAAACATGAGCAGAATTCTGCATACACAAAGGCTCGAACCTAAGACCTTTGTGTAAGCTGCCAGAGCCTCATACCACTCAGGCCAACTGCGTTTGGTGTAACTGAATTGAATTATTTTCACTTCCACTTATTTTAGATTATTTGATTTATAATAATATGGTAACCAAATCAAATATAATAATTATCAGTTTCAATTTGGATCTGTTCAAGTTTTTTTTTTAAAAAAAAAATTCTATTATATATAAATAGTTGGCTACATGGCTCTCAAAATCATAATCATATGATCGAAATATAAGTTGTGTGAATTATCCGATCCCTTAAGACGTGAAATGGCCCCCACGAAGTTGCATTATGTTATTCTCGTGAGCTTTATTTTTCTTGCTATTGCTTCACGTACATGTAAGTAAATACACTAATTTTTCTAATAAATATTTTCTTCCTTTTATTTTCTTTTTTAGAAAAAAAAAAAAAAAAAAAACTTGCTCCAATTTACATGTTTATTTTCTATTAAGTATTTGTAATTAGAATTGGTTCCAATATTTGATGACATGTTGTATTATTGTGTGTACATGTTTCAGTACTGGTGATGGGTAGCAGAGACAATACATTATTGAGTGGAGTTTTTCCGGACAGTTTCTTCGGAGGAGGAGAATCATCGGATGTCATCGAAACAAAATGCGTGAGAGTTGTAAGGTTTTGGAAGTATGTACGCCATTGCTGCCAACATTACAAAGGAAAATGGGGAAAGATGGAGTGTGAATCCTCTGAGGCAGATTGCGACAGAAAATGTCACAAGAAACGACGACATAGTACATGACATGATCATCATCCTCCATTCTGCTCCTCATCATCTCTCTTTCATTTACTCCTCCTATCAAGTACTACTATCAATCAATAATATATACTTCTATATTGTAATAATAATGCAATAATAATACTAATAACGATAAGATACTGGTGCTTAGCTTGAATATAATAAAATATTCTTACTGTTTGTTTCATGCATGCTGCTGCTACTCAATTTCATTTTTTCAGTTTACGTTTATTATAACTTTTACAAATTGTTTTTTTTTTTTTTCCCTCTTTTTTCCTTTTCTTTGTGCGTGTAGTTTTGGACTTTGGTGGTTGTTTTCTCTAGCTTCAAAACTCACAAAGAAATTTAAATAAAAGGAAATGCTTAATTAGGTTAAGTGATAAGAATAATACTAATCGAGAACGGCTTTAATTTAATTTAACAGAAGATGGCCTTGCTAATCATGATCACAATTGAAGAACACTTTTTTTTAACAAGTAAAAAAAAAAAAAAATCCTAAACGAAAAGACCGGTTTTATAAATAAAGCAAAGGCGAGAATTGCTAAATTTGTAATTCTATCCAAACTAAAGTTACTCACAGTTCAAACCATGGAAAAATGGACAAGTACGTCCTTTTTCTTTTCCAAAAATTCAAATCAGTCCTTTTTATATTTTATTACCAAAACAGTCCGCTACAAATGCTAATTATGTCCAAATCAGTCCTTTGTTCACTAATTATGCTCTACTTGCTGACGTGGCAAGGGTTTAAATTTAAACTTGACACGTGGGTATAATATTAGTTATTTTTCTTTTATCATTTATCAATTCAATCATAAACTTTTGTTTGGTTCTATTTATTCATCTACCCAAATCATACATTTTTATATTAATTGGCCTCCAACATTTCAAATTATTTCATTTCAGGCCTAGAATCTTAAATTTTTTATTATTACTAATCTATTTATCAAATAAATGTCCGACATACTTCCGTAAATAAAATTAAACACCAAACCTCATACATTGGTTTTACTACCTTGTTACTGGATCTTCCAAGTTCCGAGATTTTACGAACTCTTTCTAACCACCTAACCGTAACCCAGTGTATGAGGTTTGGTATTTAATTTTATTTATGGAAGTATGTCGGACATTTATTTGATAAATGGATTAGTAATAATAAAAAAATTTAAGGTTATAAGCCTGAAATGAAATAATTTGAAATGTTGGAGGCCAATTAATATAAAAATAACTGATTTGTGTAGATGAATAAATGGAACAAAATAAAAGTTTATGACTGAATTGACAAAAGATAAAAGAAAATGGAATAATATTATGCCCATGTGTCAGGTTTAAATTTAAACCCTTGCCACATCGGTAATTAGAGCATAATTAATGAACAATGGACTGATTTGGACATAATTAGCATTTGTAGCGGACTGTTTTGGTAATAAAATAGAAAAATGACTGATTTGGATTTTTGGAAAACGTATTTATCCATTTTTCCGTTCAAACCATATACGACACAAATTTTAAATTAAGTGATTAGTCGATTCATGTAGCCAGTAGCAAGGCGCTTTTTTTTAAAAAAAAAATACTACTAATAACTAATATAACGAATATTTCCTCATCCGTATTCAAATATTTTTTATATACATACTTTCACGCAGTTCAATGCATATTTTAGATAATTATAACTCAAGTTATGTACAAGTTATGTGGGGAATCAAACTTTCAACATTCCATTGAAAGTCAGTGTACTTAACCACTTGGGCTAATTTCTCATCCCAATTGATCTTTTTATTGACCGAATATTATCTTATAATTTTAATTATTAACAACAATTGTGGCAAACCGGTAAAACATAAATCATGATTAGGGGTGTGAATAGGCCAGACTATCTGACAGGGCCTACGGCTTAGCCTTCTAAAGGTCAGGCTAGGCCAGACTTTTTTATAAACAGGTCAGACTCAGACTATTTTGAAAGTCTATTTAATTAAATAGGCCAATGCCAGTTTTATAAAAGGCCTGTTAGGCCTACTAAGGCCCTGTTCTCTACGCCTTAATTTTTCTGATCTGATCTGAATTTGTAAAATCTGATCTGGTCTGATCTGAATTTGTCTGATCTGATCTGGTCTGATTCGAATTTGTCTGATCTGATCTGAATGTTTCTGGTCTGGTCTGATTCCATCTGGTCTGATCTAGTCTGATCTGATCTGTTCTGATTTTATTTTATTTATATTTAGATTCTAATTATTTTTTTCGATAAGCTATTTTGATTCTAATTAAATTATGGTAATAATAATAATAATATATAATAATAAAAATTAATAATTACTATTTAATATTTATTATATATAATAATAATAATAATTAATTAATAGTTTTTATTATTATGTTTAGTTATTTTTGAAAGTATTTTCTAATATATTTCAAAAATATTTAATGAAAGTATTTAAAACTATATTTTGAAAGTATTTATAATATAAAATATATTAAAAACGTGACTAGTATATTTAAATAATATTTTGAAGAGCAAAAAAATATTTTGAAAAATACTTTTAAAATTAGTATTAAATAAGTACAATATAAATAATATTTGCATACATTCCTATATGTTTTTGCCTTTTTTTAAAAAAATATTATATGCAATTATGTAATTGTATTATAATGATCTGATCTGGTCTGATCTGATCTGGTCTGAATATTTCTGGTCTGGTCTGGTCTGATCTGATCTGATTTGATCTGGTCTGATCTGAATGTTTCTTATCTGATCTGGTCTGATCTGATTTTGGAAAAAAATAAGTAATAAGGTCTGAAAATAAGTTGTAGAGAACGGGGCCTAAGCCGACATATTTAATATTATTATTAATCTTTTTATGTTTACTAAGTATTCTTATTATTTTATTTTATGTAGAAGTAATTATTAATTTGATCTTATATAGATTTTTAAAATATTTATAAATTTTTTTCGTGTAAATAGTTGTAGATAACGACATGCCCAAGTGCACAAATTCAGGTCTTCCAACCTTATGATTATATCCGGACATCTATATCTATATAATAAATCCTGAATACTTTTTGGCATGTGCAGACTGTATTGTCCTTATTAAATATAACTGATTCTTTTTACTCTCTAGGGTTTTATCAGTAATTATAGCACCATTTTATAATCAATGGCTACAATTAATCCACATCATCGCTGATTAATCGCTGACTAATTCCAACTCATCTTCCACGTCATCAATATCTATATTTAAAAAATAAATCTAACTATTAATATAATCAAATCTTGAGAAAATCTTCATATATATTTTAAAAAGATATAAAAAAAAAATTTATGACACATAAAATATATAAATTGATTAAAACTATATAATATAAATTATTTTTTTGTATATATTTTAATAAATATTATTATAATATTATTAAATAAATTTAATTTAGGTTAAATTTATGTATACAAGTATAATCCTATATCAACATAAGGAATATAATAACTGTATTTTAATTATAAAATACTTCATTAAAAATATATATTGAATAATCATGACAGGCCCAATCTAAAATATAAAACCCTGCAAGGGTTGTTTCAGCGATGTCTCAACAACCAGTAGCAGAACAGTTGTTGATGCCTTCTGCAAACAACGAAAACCAGGGGTTTCTTCTTCAGCTCTCAATCCGCCATAATCACAGCTTAGGAATCTGTTAATGCTCTGTAAAATGAGCTGTGATTGCGGCTAGACTCTCACACAATCCCTCAAGGACGAAGGTAGGTATTTATATGGGTTTTAAGGCCCATCTAAACCCTTCTAAGGCCTGCTAGGGGAAATACCACGTCACTGTACTATTCTGTGCTTTTTCCAGTGAAGAGATTAAAGCGTTGTTGGCAAGATGTTGCAACAATGGTAAATATCACGAACATCTTCACAATAAAATATCCCTAACAATCTCCCCCTTTGTGGAGATGATCGGGCCAAGTAGTCAAAGCAGTGGAGGAAGCACAAAATGACAATATCATATCAGAGAGCATCAAACACTCAACAAACACTCATGCCAATAAGAATAGAAGCAGATGTAGAGTAGGCATAATCAAAAGGCATCCATCCATACGAGATAATCTTACAATCAATATCCAGAGAATATCCATCAATAAGCCAGAATTCTATTACAGACCAGAAAACCAGAATCCATCATCAAAAACCAGAAAAACCAAAAACCAAAATGTTGTCCCATCATCATCAGAATTACAGAATATCCAGCAAAAATAATCAGCATCCTTACAATCCCTTCCACTGTATCTCCCCCTTACTTGGCAGATCAGGGAGTACCCTCAGAGTCATTCTCCCCCTCAGCTGGAGCATCAAAAGAATGGGGAAGTAGGGCCACCAGCTTTCGAACCTTCCTCTTCAATCCCATCTGCTTATCGTTCAGAATGCCCAACTCCTTCTCCACTTGTTGCAGCTCACTGCGGATATGATCAACAAGAGCAGAGCCAAGCTTTTGGGGTCCAAGTTTGAAGTCATTATGGAACCCTTTAAGCTTATCAGAAGGAAGGTGTTTCTTGACCTTAATGAAGGTTTCATTAGGGGCAAGCAGATGGCAAGACTGGGCAAACAAGGTGATGAGAGCAGGGTAGGGCAGTTGGGTATTCTTTTCAATTGTCACATGAGAGAACTTCAACATATACTTAATGATCAGGTAACCATAGTTGAGAATCTCAGGACATTCATCAATCGAAAACAGAAATTTACCCATATGAGAACTGAGCTGGCTAGCATTAGAAGTGGGCAAGAAATTCGAAGCACCAATTCTAAAAAGGCAATTAAACTTCATAGAAAGATCAGATGGACTCATAGCCTTTCTACCAAAAGCAAATTTCTTAGAAGCAGAAATAGTAGAAGCAATGGTGGCTAGCTCAGCATTAAGCAGATCAAAAGGATTGTTCATGTCAGTGTTGGAGGGAAGTTCCAACAACTCATTCAAGACAGAGGGGGTAAAATCAAGCAGTTCTCCACGAAGATAAATTTTGCAGTACCAAGGGGACACAGGATCAAGGATATCAGGGTGCAAATTTGCATAAAACTCTCTAACAACAGTAGGAGAATATCGTTTCAGAGTAGTAGCCCAAACAGACAAATGCTTCTTCTCTAAGTACTCAGAAAAACCAATTTAATCATAGTATGGATGCACATAACACTCTTCAGAAATGAAACCTCTAGAGTGAAGGGTTTCCAAGGCATACCTTTCTCCATCAGCAGAGAAATACAGAGGAGAATGGGCATCCGATTCCTTAAGAGCAGGGATAGACTTCTTCCTAGGAGTAGTTTTCCGAGATTTCTTCTTCGAAGGTTGTTTGGGCGGTGTTGGAACAGCCTTACGCTTTCCTTTCTCACGGACTTGCCTTCTGAGTTCATCCAGAGGGGTGTCATCAGGATCAACCTGGGATGGTTGTCCTTCAGTGGTCGGAACATCCTCAGACGGAGACCCTCCAAAAGGAACTTGTTGAGCAGCCCCAGAGTGGGGTGGAGCATTCGACTCAGGATCAAGCATAAGCAAACCATCCCCAGAAGCAATAGCAGACGGCGACAAAGGGGAACTGGAACCAGGAGGGACAGGAGCGGACGGAGCCACATCGGGGGCAGGGACCGAAGGGGATGTCGGACTTGCAGCACCCGCGCTAGGGTTTGCTGGTGTCGGAACATCCGCTTTTGGATCTGCACCATCCGAAGGTGTCTCAACATTGTCCGTAGCAGTTTGAGGGACAGAGCCCTTCTCCGGAGTAGGATCGACCTCCATATTTGCATCAGAGGGGTCAGCAACAAAATAGTTGTCGATAACATCATCAACATCTTCCTGCGCATCCTCAAAATGCTCATCGTTAGGAGATTGTTCGGCGGCAAGGCGAGCGCGATAGAAGAAATCATCGACCGCAAGTGGTTGAGCATCCACTACTTCATCAGGATTGTTATGGGAGCTTGAAGGAGACGCCATTCACGAAAATTTCAAATTTCGCAGAGAAGAGGGGAAAACAGAAAAAGCTGGAGACGAACTGCAGAGACGCACTGGGGAGAGAGAAAGAAGACGTGCGAGAGGTTGTGAAAACCGGCAACCGTCTTGATCGGTTAAGAACAACTCCCCCTGGGCTTGGGCTTGGGCTAGAGAAAAATATTAATCCATGAAATGCAGTGGCCCACCCGAGACAAAGCCCATTAGTGAGAAAAGCAGAGGCCCAGACTGCGCCTCAATGATTCAAACCGAGAAGTCTCCAAGTTCTTCGTAAGGATGTCTGCGAGTTGTTCCAACGACGAGATATGCTGAATCTTGCATAAACCATCTTCCACCAAATTTCGAATAAAGTGAAATCGAATGTCAATGTGTTTACTCCGATTATGTTGTACAGGATTCCTGGAGATGTTAATTGCACTGGTGTTATCACAGTGTATAAGAAAGTCATCCAAGGAAATTCCATAGTCCAAAAGCATTTGACGCATCCAAATTAATTGGGTACAACAGTGAGCAGCAGCAATATACTCAGCCTCCGCAGTAGATAAAGCAACAACATTTTGCTTTTGTGAATACCAGCTGACTAAATTTTGGCCAAGATAAAAACAGCCACCAGTGGTTGATTTTCGGTCGTCAGAACAACCAGCCCAGTCAGAGTCTGTATAACCAGTGAGCTCAAGAGAAGAGCGTTTAGAATACCAGAGACCAAGGCCAGGAGTACCTTTAAGATATCGAAGAATCCTTTTCACAGCACGAAGGTGAGATTCTTTGGGATCTGACTGATATCGAGCGCACACACCAACACTGAAAGAGATATCCGGACGGCTGGCAGTGAGATATAAGAGACTACCAATAATGCTACGATACATCTTCTGATTAACTGAAATTCCAGATTCATCTTTGGTAATCTTGTCATGCTGTCCAAGAGGTGATCTAGCGATCTTGCAATCCTCCATTTTAAATTTCTGAAGCATGGTGCCAACATACTTCTCTTGATTAAGGAAAATCCCATCGGAGGTTTGCTTGATTTGAAGCCCTAAGAAAAAGGTGAGTTCACCCATCATGCTCATCTCGAATTCAGTCTGCATAGAGTGGACAAATGCATCGCGAAGAACATCTGAGGTCGAGCCAAAAACAATGTCATCCACATAGATCTGTGCGACTAAAAGATGGTTGTTTGTACGTTGTACGAACAACGTCTTATCAACATTACCACGCACATAGCCTTTATCCAAGAGATAGGTAGACAAGCGTTCATACCAGGCACGAGGAGCCTGTTTTAGACCATAGAGTGCACGCTTGACCTTATAAACGTAATCAGGATGATCAGGACACTCAAAACCAATAGGCTGAGAGACATAAATATCTTCCTTGATATAGCCATTCAGGAACGCAGTTTTGATGTCCATTTGATAAAGTTTGAAACCAAGAGAGCAAGAGATAGCGAGTAATAACCTGACAGCTTCAATGCGAGCAACAGGAGCAAAGGTCTCATCATAGTCCAAACCTTCGATCTGAGTAAAGCCTTGTGCGACCAAGCGAGCCTTATTGCGAATGATTTTCCCATGCTCATCAGTTTTGTTCCGAAAAACCCATTTAGTGCCAATAACATTCACTCCAGTTGGTTGTTCCATTAACTCCCAAACATCATTGCGCTTGAATTGTAGTAACTCATCCTGCATTGCAGCTATCCAAAACTCATCTTGTAAAGCTTCATGTGCATTCTTAGGTTCAATAGATGAAACAAAGCAATTCATAACATGAAAGCACATGTTAGCTAATTCAGAGATGTTGAGTTGATGACCTCGAGTTTGCCTAGGACCAGAGGGATCACCAATAATATCATCCGTAGAGTGATACTTAGGTGCTCGTGGACCACGTTTTGGACCTCGCCTTTTGGGAGAATCTGGAGCTAATGGTTGTTCACCAGTTGTATCAACAACCGGATCAACATCTTCAGTATCAGAAACTTCAATAGGAGTTGAGGTAGGAACAGCTTCAGGAGGTGTGCTAGAGGAAACATGAGGGATAATCCTAATAGGATCATCATCATCATCACGAGAAGAGACAGAACCTGCAGAGATATTAGCATCATCAAAAAAACATTAACAGTCTCAATAACCTTGGAAGTCCTCTTCAAATAAACACGATATGCCCTTGAATCCACTGAATATCCCAAGAAAATAGCTTCATCGGATTTGGAATCAAATTTTCTAACTGTGGTACGATCCTTTAAAGCATAGCACACGCTTCCAAAGACATGAAGGTGAGAAATATTTGGAGTCTTTCCTCTCCAAATTTCATAAGGAGTAGTAGTTGCCTGAGGTCGCATGTACACACGGTTAATAATATAGCATGAGATATTCACCGCTTCAGCCCAAAAACGTTTCCCAAGTTTACTGGCATGAAGAAGAGAACGAGTCATCTCCTGAAGAGTACGATTCTTCCTCTCTACCACACCATTCTGTTGTGGTGTATGTGGGGCTGAATATTCGTGAGCAATACCAAGGTTGTTGCAGAGTTGTGCGAATATCTGATTCTCAAACTCCTTTCCATGATCAGATCGGATACGCCCTATCTTGAGATCCTTTTCAGCCATAATCTTTAAAGATAGCTTAGAGAACACTGAGATAGCCTCATCTTTGGATTTTAAAAAATAAACCCAAGTGTAACGAGAAAAATCATCAACACAGACAAAGATGTACCTCTTACCACCAAGACTAGGAACTTCAGTGGGTCCCATCAAGTCCATGTGCAATAGCTCAAGACACCTTGAAGTCTGAATGGTATCCACAACCTTGTGAGAGGAGTGAACTTGTTTACCCTTAGCACAAGCACCACAGACTGTCTTGTCTTTGCTCCGTAGTTTGGGCAACCCTCGAACAACGCCAGACTTGCTAAGTTGAATAAGTGATTTGTAGTTCATGTGACCACATCTTTGATGCCACAACTTTGCAGTTTCAACATGAGACAGAAAAGCTGTGTCCATGGCAGGCTTCAAGACATAGCAATTGTTAGAAGATCGGACCCCTTTAATAACACAATTATAGGCAGGATCAATGACCATACAATCTTCATCAGTGAAACCAACAAAGAATTTCTCATCACAAAGTTGACTTATGGAAATAAGATTAGTAGACAGATCGGCAACATAGTAGACAGTGGTTAAGAAACCCATGTTTGCACCTTTAGCTTTTCCATAACCACAAATCTTACTACGAGCTCCATTTCCATAAAGTACTTCTCCACAATCAGATTCCACATAATCAATGAGAAAATCTTTCTTACCAGTCATGTGACGAGAGCAACCACTGTCGAAGTACCACCTACCATCATTGGGACCTTTCTGAGCAGAAAGAACCACTAGGCACATCTTGGGAATAATCTTGGACTTGGGCATCCACATCATAGTGAGTTTAACCTTTTTCTGTAGTTCCTGGGATGGCCAGACAACCGGTCGACCACCAAGAAGATCTTGGGTAAGTCTTTGACAGAGGTGAATAGGGTGACCTTGGAATCTACAGTAAGGGCAATCTTTGTTCTTCTTGGGAGACTCTGGATTATCAGATATCACAGGAGCTTTGGATGCACTGGTTTCAGTGGTACCTGCACGCACAAAAGTAGGTGCAGATTTCTTGTTAGGCTTAGAATTATGCTTATAACCAATACCTTCTCTATTAGATGGTGATTTCCCTTGACTGATAATTTCATCCAGCTTGTTTTTCCCTTTAACCATGTTGTCTATCTTTTGGGTCTTGGCAAGCAAAGCAGCATTTTCCTCCAACAGAGTATCCCTTTCAGTAGACACAGTAGCCAAAGATTGTTTGAGACTAGTGATCTCAGTATCCTTCTCATCAATAAGCACTAATAGATCTCCCTTCTGATCGAGCAACTTCTTATTCTCAGCAACAACAACTGCATGATCCTCTTTCACCAATTCATAACCTGCAAGAAGTTCATCATAATCATATCGACTAGCTTCACCATCAGATTCATAAGTCTCTGTATCAGACAAATGTTCGGACAGAGTATCATCGGTTGTTAGAACAACGTCCTTCACAATGAAAGCTATCATCTCTCCATCTTCACTGTCATCTTCCTCCTCCTTGGAAGTAGAGCTGGCCTCATCATCACTCAAGGTAGCTTGAAGAGCTTTTCCAACCCTTCTCTTAGCAGTAGGACACTCAGAAGCTTTATGGCCAACACCATCACAATCATAGCACTTCAAATTCTTAAATGTGTCAGGTAACTCCATCTTCTTGTACCCTTTCCTCTTATCATAGGATTTGTCGGACTTGTGCTTGGAAGGTTGTTCACGGGATGATGAAACACCTCGCTGATAACGTCCTTTATCATCTTTCTTGTAATTCAGCTTCTTGGCTCTCTTGTCTTGTAGAATCCTTGCCAATTTTTTGGTTAGATAAGCTTTCTCTTCTTGGTCAACACACTGAATTTCATCCTCAACTTTGAAGGCCAGATTACGAGTAGGCTCTTCCTCCAAGTAGTTCATTTCAAAAGTCTGTAGTGAGCCAACCAAGGCTTCAAGAGTGAAGGTCTTGGTCTTCTCAAGTTCTTCAAGAGTAGAGACTTTTGGTTGATATCTACGATTGACTGTCCTCAGCATCTTTCGAACCAACTTTGCATTATCATACTTCAAGCCAAAGGACTGAGCCTCATTGACCAACTTCTTAAACCGAGCATGATAGGCAGCAATATTCTCATCCTCATGCATCCGGATGCTATCAAAGGCAGACTCAATTCTTTGAAGCTTCAAGGCTTGAACATCAGAAGATCCTTCATAGGCTGCTTCCAAAGCAGTCCAGGCTTCATGAGCTGTCTCAGAGTTTGAGATAATGTGATATTGTGACTCCTCAACAGCATTAAACAAGCAATTCAAAGCAGTGTTGTTCCCTTGTTCCTTGTTCTTCTGAGCAGCTGACATTTCTTCTTGTGTAGCAGGAACAAAAGTAGTAATGGCAGCAGACGTTTCAGTAGCAGGCGTGCGGACCTCTTTCATAGGTTGTTCCCAGGGTGTTAGAACAGCGTTCCAGACATCTACACCAGAGTGCTTGAGAAATATCCTCATTCGATTTTTCCAGAATGGATAATTCGAACCATCAAACAGGGGAGGTCTCGAAACAGAACCACCTTCTCTACTCATCTTGGACCGGACTCAGCTAAACCTTAGAGCCCCGCTCTGATACCAATTGACAGGCCCAATCTAAAATATAAAACCCTGCAAGGGTTGTTTCAGCGATGTCTCAACAACCAGTAGCAGAACAGTTGTTGATGCCTTCTGCAAACAACGAAAACCAGGAGTTTCTTCTTCAGCTCTCAATCCGCCATAATCACAGCTTAGGAATCTGTTAATGCTCTGTAAAATGAGCTGTGATTGCGGCTAGACTCTCACACAATCCCTCAAGGATGAAGGTAGGTATTTATATGGGTTTTAAGGCCCATCTAAACCCTTCTAAGGCCTGCTAGGGGAAATGCCACGTCACTGTACTATTCTGTGCTTTTTCCAGTGAAGAGATTAAAGCGTTGTTGGCAAGATGTTGCAACAATGGTAAATATCACGAACATCTTCACAATAAAATATCCCTAACAATTCAAATTAAAAAAATTTAGTGAACTATAAAAATTTCATAAAATTTTAATTATCATATCTGTACAAGGCTTAATTTTCAAAATTTAATCTCACAAATACTATTTTGATAAACTAAAAAATATAAAGGAAAATGTAAGTATGTGTTTTTTAATTATAGTAAATATACTTATCACTTCAAATATTAATAAATATAAAATTATATAATATAAATTATTTGATTGGATATATTATAATATTTAATAAAAATTGACACATTATTATATTATTAAATAAATTTATATTGTTTTAAAATGTGTAACTAATTAAAATATAATCTTATTTAAATATAAGGAATTTAACAATTAACGTCATAGATTTCAAACATTATTAATTAATG
The DNA here is from genome assembly GCA_030278955.1 of Hygrophila difformis. Lineage (NCBI taxonomy): Eukaryota > Viridiplantae > Streptophyta > Magnoliopsida > Lamiales > Acanthaceae > Hygrophila > Hygrophila difformis. Next base: position 5,264,256 of record JAOANR010000009.1, on the reverse strand, counting down.
ATAATATATTTTTAATATAAAGATTTCATTAAAATATATATGAAATAATCAAATTTATAAATTTTAATCAATTATAAAAAATTTAATTAAATTTTTGTCATGAGTTTTTTATATCGGGTCTAATTTTTAAACTTGGTCTCATAAATATAAGTTTGATAAACAAAATAATATAAAGGAAAACTAAGTATTATTAACAAACGTATAATGTTATTAGTATTTTAATATATTTAATTATCTATATATACCTAAATATATAAATCCTAGATATTTTTTAGTTTGTACGGACTATATTATTTTTTAACGTCAATTCATTATTTCTAAAGAAATTTGGAAAACTTTATTTATGGTGTAGTCAGTTGATTGATTCTAAAAATATTGATTAATATAAATTGATTCATCACCTAAAAAAATTCATATCATTCTAAACAAATTCTACATTATTTTTTTAAGAAAAATAAAGAAAATGAAAAAAATAACACATTATAGTTTAATTATTAAACATAATATCCTTCATTCTTAACTATTTCGATATAAAATAAAATATATATGAAAGTCGGAGTAAATTGTTATACAATTTTGTTATAAACAATTTGTACTCTAAAATGATATAAGAAGTATTTTAGTGTAAATTATACGTAAAGATTTGTGGTAATCATACATAGTTTTGAAGTAATTCAAATTTTGAATTGTTAAAGGTTACCTTTTTTTTTTCCAAATGTTCTTAATATTTTAGATATGAAAGTGAAACTATATATTTAGTTTTTCAATGATGGAAAAAAATATTTTATATTATAACCACCTATTTGGGGTTTGAATTTCTTTCCATGCTCCTATTATCTCCTTTATTTTCCTCAAATTTTTGTTGCATTCATTTCCACCATTATTTAAGCAAAAGACTTTGAACCTTATGTAAAAACTCAAAAAAAATTATCCTTTTAATTTTATAATCTTCATATAAGTTCAACACCCATGCGCAGCGGGTGAAAAAGTCTAGTATATAAAAAAATTTAACTTAATTTTGAAATATGCTTAATCAGGCTCTTACAATACTTAAAATTTGGCCTATTTAAATAAATAAATCAATTGGCCGGGTATAGGCCTATAAGATAGGCCTATCAGTCTATCACATGTAATAGGCCAGACTCGGATCGTAAAAAATCGATGTAGGTCTAGACCGTTCGAGCCTAAGTCTAGATCGGCCTAGCCTATTTCCACTACTAATCATGATCATTCATTTGAAATATTTTTATTAATATTAATAATTAATTTAAATGATCACAAACATAGTAAATATAGACAAATCTATATCGGATGACACTCTCGATTAGTCGTGCGAAATAAATTTGCTCCTCCCTAAACATTGTCTTAGCACTAAATATAAAACGAAAATGGAAAGGAATATTATATCATATATTTGAGAAATAATTATATTTTAGTGTAGAAGTAATTATTAATTTGATCTTATATAAATTTTTAAAATATTTATAATTTTTTTCAGTGTGTAAATAATTGTAGATAACGACATGCTCAAGTACACAAATTCAGGTCTTCTAACCTTATGATTATATCCGGACATATGTAAAAAAAAAATTAACTTAATTTTGAAATATGCTTAATCAGGTTCTTAAAATACTTAAAAATTGGTCTATTTAAATAAATAAATAAATTGGCCGGGCATAGGGCCTATTAGTCTATCACATGTAATAGACCAGGCTCGGATCGTAAAAAATCGACGCAGACCTAGACCGTTCGAGCCTAAGCCTAGATCGGCCTGGCCTATTTCCACCACTAATCATGATCATTCATTTGAAATATTTTTATTAATAGTAATAATTAATTTAAATGATTACAAACATTGTAAATATAGACAAATCTATATCGGATGACACTCTCGATTAGTCGTGCGAATAAATTTGCTCCTCCCTAAACATTGTCTTAGCACTAAATTTAAAACGAAAATGGAAAGAAATATTATATCATATATTTGAGAAATAATTATATTTTAGTGTTTGAAATTTTTAGAAAAATAATTTTAAATTGAAATAGTTCTGAAAAATTGCGTTTGATTATAGAATTAAAAATTAAAATTTGAAATTTGAAAAGTTAAATATTGATTCACCAAAAAAAAGTTAAATATTGAGGTAGGAGCTTTCAAAGTTTAGATGTAAAAATTTAACAATATAACCTTAGAAAAACTGATCAACTTAAAAGTGAATATTGAAATGTTAAATCTCTCAAAATAAAATTCTAAATACATAAAAACATAAAGACCTCATATTATTCAATTCAACGGAATTGCGTTTGATGACTTGCATATATGTTTATCCACTTACAATTTGCAAGCAACATTTTCTTATTTATTTTCACGGAAAAAGATGCAAAATCCAATAAATAATTAATTTTTTTTTTGGCGAAGCCGAAGCCGGAGAAATACAAACAAAGTGAAAAAGAAAAATAAGCTAAAAACAAAGAACAAGACTAGTGTCTAGGGAACAGCACGCCGGAGAAATCCACCGCCACCTCCCCTTGAACAAAATCAGGTGGAAAATCCCACGTCGTGAAGAATAATTCCTTTGATAACTGCTCTATTCCTTTGATAAATAATTAATTAATTACCCACAATCCCACATATATACCACTTGTCCTATTCCTGCTTAGAAAATAAAACAACTATATTTTTTAATAACTGCTCTATTTTTATATTTTACACAATTCAATATACGTATTTAAATCATAATAATTCAAATTGTGTATAAATAAAAATTATAAAAAATTTATATTCTAAAATTACGTTACTAGACGAATTCAATAAGATCTCATGTTACTATGTTTTATCTTATATACTATATCAAAAAAATTAATTAAAGTTACTCAATCAATAATAAAGATTATATAAATGGTAGTTGGTACAATTATATCACAATGGATGAAGAGATAAATTACATTCCTATTGTAATTGTATAGTAGTAATAAAAAAATATAAATAAAAAATAAAAGTGAAATTCGCCATTTCAATTTTCAAGATCCACCGTACACGTGTCCGTCCCCATTTTATCCGTGTCTTCTTCGGGTAGAAGACAATACTTAATAAACTTTCGAACAGTCAGACTCAGGCTCACAGTCTCAGTCGCCTTTTGAAAACTTCTAGACAGATTAATTGTCCTCGAAATTGCTCGATTCTCTTGCGGTGTCCAGATTTTTATTCTTTTCTATCTTTGGATTGACGCCGTTTAAAGGTTAAATTTAATGATCCGATAATCGATGACTGTTTCGATTTTCTGAAGAAAGAACAAAGAAGGGGGAAATTTGTTCGGAGAAGGGATCAATGTACGCGGCCGGTGGAGGTCCAATGCGGAAGTCCTTCAAGGATTCGCTCAAAGTTCTCGAAGCTGATATTCAGCATGCCAATACTCTGTCAGTGATTTCCCCTTTACGGATTTTTCTTCTTCTTTGCACCAAGTGAATTTATTTCCTAAACGATCGGTTGGGCTTTTGGTTTTCTTAATTTCTCTATTCTGAATTTTGTTTTATGTTCCACGATTTTTGATTTTCTGGGAGTAATTCTGGTTTTCTTCGGGAAAAAAACTGTTACTAGCAGATTTTATTACTCTTTAGCTTTTCATTTTTTAGAGAATAAATTATTGATATAACTAGGGGAATTCTGAGGAAATTTGTAATTGAAGATAGTTTGAAATTCACTTTATTGGTTGCTTCATTCAGAGGCAAAGGTATCGTTTTCAGATTCAACTAACTATGGGTTTTGAACTTGAAAAAATCTTGAATTTTCATTGTTGTTTAATGATTTCTGAAATTTTGAATTTCACCTTGACATGCTCTCTGTTATCAAGGATGTTTGGAGGAATTAAGCTGTAGGAATGGTGTAATATCAAAAGTTGTAGAATGTGATTAAATTTAGGAGAGATCCATGTGCTATTTCTATTTCATGTTCTTGGCATTTTCGATTTCCATTTCCAAAAACTTGAATTGGCACCTGGCATTGTAGGGCATCTGATTTTCCCAGAGAGTATGATGGCGCGTGCCTGCAAATGAGGATTTCATATAGTCCTGCAGCACATTTTTTCCTCTTTCTAGTTCAATGGACGGACTGCCACCTTGCCGGTGCGCTTGGACTGTTGAGAATTCTAGTATACAAGGTTCAATATCTTCTTTTGAATTAACCCAATTGAGCACCGTTCTTTATTTAGCAATTGTTTGTTATGGTTGGTGAATGCTATAGATTGAGCTTTTATGTTACAGGTCTATGTTGATGGCACCACCACTATGTCAACTCATGAGAGAAAAGCAAGCATCAGAGAATTCTATGGTAATTTGTTTTTGTTTTATATATGTGTGTAGTGTCTTAGGGAACAAAGGATTGATGGCGGCTCCGGAATGGGGATTATTTTGTTTTCAGCTTTTATTTATCCTTCGTTGCTCCAACTTCAAAGAGGAGTCACAGATTCTGAAGATAAGAAGCAGAAAGCCGTATGCCTTGAGAGATACCGGAGGAAGGATGATGATGAACATAGACGTTGCTCAGAATTAGAGATTGAAAGGGAGGAAGAATGTGGTATATGTATGGAGATGAACAAGAAGATCGTCTTGCCGAATTGTAACCATGCCCTGTGCTTGAAATGCTACAGAGATTGGTACTCTATCCCCTTTTTTGACAATTTATTTTCCACTTTTGAATAAACAAAACAGCAGATGTACTTTTTGTTCACCAGGCCTGAGATGTTGTTTGTTTAATCTAACTCGTAAACCGCACTTTCCTGCAATGATCTATGCCATTATATATCCATTTTCAAATAGGCTTTACTTCTTTGAATGCGCATATTACTTCATCCTTTAAGGATATTTCATTGAAGAAGTTGAATTTAAATGAAACAACTGAACAGCCATCAAATGCTTAGGAAATTCCATTACATATTGCAGAACCTACTTTTAAATATCATGTGAGTGCTTGTTTTGATTCTATTCTCATTAGCTTTTCATGTACTCTAATATATGAATGGTCTTCGGTGCAGGCGTACAAGATCACAATCATGTCCTTTTTGCCGCAACAGCTTAAAACGGGTAAATTCTGGTGATCTATGGGTGTTATTGGACAGCCGGGATGTGATTGATATGACAACTATAATAAGAGAGAATTTGACGAGGCTCTTCATGTATATAGATAAACTACCTCTGGTCGTTCCTGATACCCTATTTGATGCCTATGATACCCATGTGAGGTAGGCATGAGACCATTTCTTGATCGCCAATCCTCTTATTCTCATGGTTTACTAGACTAGCAAGAAATCTCTTGAAAATTGTTGTTGGAATTCAAGTGGTTTGTCCACATCTGGTTAGTCAAAAAAAAAAACCCAGCCTGGATTAATCCTGGCAGAGGTTCATGATTAGAGTTAAAATGTTGGAGGGTACCTATGTTATGTGTCTAAAAATCTGTAAATGTATGTACAGTCTGACGTCTGCTCTTTGTCAAACTACAGTAATATTTGATACTGTGGTGGATGAAAGTAATATATCTACTATCGTGTTGCAAAACTTCTTTGTTATTCTCTGTTTTTTTTTTTACTTTGTTGTTCTGAATGTGAATCTGAATTGGTGGCTTGGCTTGGATACTATGAACTGTAACTAAAATGCCTCGATCTTGTTCTGCATAGGTTTAATTAATGCTTTATGCTTGCCAAAATGAGGGGCTTCTGGTTGTGTATTATGAATTTATGTTGGCTTTTTACTGGGGTCTGTTAATTTCATTTTATGTGAGTGTTTATTCTACACTTCAGTAATTCAACCGAAAATAGCAGATTGGGCAGGTATTACTGTATGCACTATTTTTTTAACAGAAGAAACATGAGCAAAAAAATTATGGGATTAAAATCTGTTAGTTTCTAAGCTACTGGGAAGGGTCCAAAGTTTTGGATATCTGGTGGAGTGCGTTATTCAGTAGGATGATCATTGGCTGATATTTTTGGTTTTTGAATAATGGGGTTGTCTTAAATTATATGTTCAATGTATTGATAAAACTGTCCAAAGAATTGGTACATTATAGCAACTAGATCATAATGGATCCTTGTCCACTCGACTAGTCAAGAAGAATTATTTGGGCTGAAATCTTATGAATTTGGAAGCTCACAGTTGGAGTTGTGTCATCCTATGGTAATAATTACAAGGCAACTAGTCAAGTACTCTAAGAGTTAAATACAAACAATTAGATACAATCATGAAAAGGTGAAATTATAGTAGTAGTTGTTAAGTTGCAGCAATAAAATCATCTTGTTGGTCATTACCAAGCACCTTGTTCAAAACCATGGCTAATCTGACTCCACCCTGTGCTATCCTCTTCAATACAATAGGTAATCTTGAATCAAAGTAATGTTCTGTAGAAATGAAACAGAAAACAACCAATTGCTCTGTCAGAAAAGAAAGACAAGGCAGGCAATGCATGTTTGATTTTTGTGTTTAATTTTGCACCTGAAAGTGTGTCCCCTGATTCAACGTCTTTATAGCCCCAGTTACAAGCTATATTTATACTCTCTGCAGCGTAGCTGGGGATTCATAACAGTGGATTATGTTAGAAAATTTTGACAGATTTGCGTATACTGTAGAGTAGAGAATATGTCAAATGTATTTACAAACTCACTTGTTGATGCAAGAAAATAGGTTATTACAGTCCCTCCATGAGGCAACGTCAGACGACCAGATCCCCTGTTTGGACACAATTGAATGTGGCATATACCAAATAAATATATGCAAGAAAATCAAGTTAACAAGAACCAGCATAGATAGGGTGAGGGATATTTTATTAGTAATTCTTACAGAGTGTACTACTCTAGTGGCAAGAAATTATGCCGACAAATGAATTGACTTCTTACATGAGTTAAGTTTCCTTCGATGTCTGCTTCAAGTAGGTCGACGTCTTTTCCATAGTAATCCTTGGCAGCCTGAAGGATGATCTCTCTATCCCACACCTCTAATTATCAACTCTTTGATTTTAGAACACAGTGCTTATGTAGAGCAAACATGATTCAATCAGAGTATTTTGGGATTATCCAAATCCTTTCTAGACATACTACTGGAGTATTATTACATGGAGTTTTAGGCTGAAAAATAACTGTAGTGTTCTTGATCCATACTCACGTGATGCAGATTCGACTTGTGCCTGTACCATCGCAGGTTTATGGTGTTTCCTCCTTCATCGCTCGTGTAGCCAACGTGCATCGGCTGTGGAAAGCAAAATGGTTACCAAAATTCAGAAACAAAGTCGAAAAAAGAGAGCCATACCTGATGAATATCTCCCATGAAGTGTGCCAAGAACAATAACGCCTCTGTCATGTTGTCTGTGATCGCAGCAGCAAAAATTAGTTCCTCTACATCTTTCGAGAAAGGTCGAAGCCATCAATCAGAATCGAAAACTTACGCCGTCTATCTGAGGTTCCATGGCGATAATGGGATAGCTGCGTGGTAAAGTTCTGGATGGCGCCCGCGACACACATGTCCTCAACTCCATGTTGATCATGACAATCCCCTAATATCATCGTAAGTGTTTCCCGTTTTAAGTGTTACCAGTAACGAAGAACATCCGCGACTTTAAATGAACCATATATGTTACTCACTCTTATAATTGAAACTGCAGGCCTTATCAGGTGTGTCGATGAAGTGAAGAGGGCTCGTCCAGCGATACCTGTACCAGTGCCTTACTTGGTCGGGCCATACACACAGCGCCGACAGATCGCCATTAACGTAGTCAGGTAACAGCATTTGCACAGCATTTTTCGCTTCCTCTTCCAGCAAGTCCTTTAATTTTTGGTTTGGTCATTTTGTAACTACTTGTGGGAATTTGATGCATAAAAACTCAAAACAAAATGATGATGCAGTTTACCTGTGCTATTTTGCAAGTCATGGTATGACCCTCTTTGCTCCATGCTGAAACATAAGGTTGAAAAACTGTACATAAACAGAGAAACCAAGCTAGAAAAGACACAGAAATCCCTGTTAAAATTTGGGGCTTTCCCATTCTGAAAGAAATGGAGAAGAAGATGAGTATATGACCCTCCTGCAGTGACTTAGTTTTATATATAGAATACATAAAACTGAATAAAAATAAAATAAATTGATAGTTGCTTACAAGAAGTCTAATGAAGTATTCTAATACTTGCAAGCAACACATGGGGAGGCATATTCCAAGAATACTTACACCACAAGAATTTTTAAAGGGGTGAAAATGGATATTGTGTGACCATCATGAGGACAAACATTATAAATTTGTTAAACTCCTTTTAGCAAATGATGATAGCGTGTTACCTTAGACGCATCCTAACAACAGAACAAGTCTTGACGTGAGGGGTAAGTACATGAAAATGGTGAAGGCCAAATTGGTCTCCTTTCTAATTATGGAAGTCCTTAATTAGCTATCCTTCCTACAAGATTGACTCTTTCGATTATTTCCCAAGGAGTGAATAAGTCCAATCAAAATTTTGGTTATGCAAATATATTGTGTATGTAATTGAATCGCACCCACTTCTGTCTTGATTCATGGTTGAGAGTGGCAACCAAATGGACCCGGCCCTTGAGCCGGTACTGGCCCCGAGCCAGGACTAGAACGAGTCTCTTCTGCACTGTGTGGACGAAGAAGAACAGTGACATCACAATGATGAATTAGGCATGAATTTAGCCTCATACGCAAGCTAGTTGTCAATTGCTTAGTATATTTGATTATGCAGCTATGCAATTAGCATTAGTCAAACTGATTACTTTAAAGCCAACAGGAATAAATAACAAAGTTTGTAATGACACAAGAGATGACATGGAAAACCAAGAATTATATAGCCCAAGAAAGGGACCTCACCTAGTTAATTATTCGTAATCTATTGCAACCATCTATCCAAACGTTCAAAAATTAACCACCAAAATGTGCTTTACTTTACTACGCCCAAGAATATTCTTAAAAGTAAAAGAAACAATCCCCAACTAAAGCAGAAATTGCAGAAGCCTGAGGATGATGGTCCAGGAAACCTTTGCAAGGTTTGCTGGTCTTCGAGACTACATTGGGACAGTTTATGAAGATAATAGCCTTATCAACGGAATGAGCATTACTCCTTCAGTGCAGAATTATTTCATGATGCAGTTAAACAATTTCGTCATAAGCATGTAGTAGCTAATTGTTACCAAAAGAAAGCCAACTGTAGTAGAGTTAAGTTAACCAAGAAACCAAGAGGCAAATCAATGTCATCGAGAAGGCGGGCGTGCATCTGCTTCGCTGTGTCACCTTCATGCTTCTTCTTTCTTTTTTGTTTTTTTTTTTTTTAAAAAAAATAACTTGGGGTACTCCTTAAATTACAAAATAACAAAAAAAGAAAATGTAGAAACGGATAGAAAAAAATTATCAAGCTACTCCTAATTATAAACTAACCAAATACTATTTGTCAAGATACTCCTAATCACACACTAACCAAATATAATAATTACTTGCTTTGGATCTCATTCAAGCATTTGCGAGTTTAGATAAATGAAAACTTCGGAATACCAAATCACAACCTATAACATATATTTGTATTAAAATCACAACCTATAACATATACTTATTGTATTATGACTGTATGTTCATCACACACAAACAACATATATTATTTTGACAAATGGCCTCTGTTAAGTTGCCCCACATTATTCTTCTCTGTATCGTTCTACTTACTGGCATTGCTTCTCAATACGATTGTAAGTAAATAAATTTTCATAACACGTTTTCAATTCTTGTCTCATGATATTTAAAAATTAAAAGAATTGAGAGTATCGAATGTGTTGAATTCTTGGTCCCAAATTCCCACATCTCTAAAATTCTCATTGAGGTGTTTATAGCCGAAGTATCAACTGTGTTCCTTCTGTGCAAATGCACATATGCATATTGCATCATCAAACCAGTGATGAAATATACTGAACAATTGTACTTGTATTTTGTTAAATAAGGCGTGGTTAATGGTGAAGACAATGACTTGAACGGGTTTAGGATACACACACACCCGATACAACCAAGGCGCCTTGTATGCAAGGAGTATCAACGTTTTTATATGGGGACTATAACTGGCTACTGCTGTGTTACAGGACTCCCAAGAACGTTCGAGTGCTCAATGTTTAAGTTCCTCTGCGAAAAACAATGTTTGAAATATTTTAGCCCAGAATATTGAAATGTTTCTGCTCAAAAAGCAATGATGCTGTGTCTCACATATATATGGGAAATGTTTTAAGTAAATGTTTCTGGTCACTGGTCAAACTACTTGCTTATTGAACGCATGTTTTAAGCAATGCATCCAGAACATTCGAATAAATGTTTCTGCTCAATTATAATTTGTTCACATGTATTCTTTGTGTGCAATGCGCACATGCGTATTGCCTCATCAAACCAGTGATGGAAGCTAGTTACTGAATAATTGTATATGTATTTTGTTGAATTAGACGTGGTTAATTAATGGTGAAGACAATGATCTGAACAGACAATTTGGAAGAGTGAACAAATTAACCCAAAAACAACCAGAAAAGATTCACTAACAGAGCTGGAAGGGAAGAAACAGGGGTATTGTTGTTTCACCGAAATGGTGTGTTTTGTATAATAAAGTGAGGGTTTTTAGTTGGGAGATGGATGGAATGAGACGAGACTAATGTATCTGGGTGTGTTTTGTAACGTAAGTATCTAGTATATTGAGCAAAATCTAACTATATTTCAAATTATTATACAAGGAAAGATACAGAATTACAGAAGTCCTCATAGCATCGAGGAAATTTGGTTCACGCATCGAATACATGACCCACCATGTATCTCTATTCCTAGCAACGTTGGATGCCAAATTCCACAGTATCAAATATCAATGGAACAATGGATAAATGTGATCTTACAGACAGACAGCATATTTCTTTACTTGTTTAGATGCTACAGGACAACCAAATATGTCTTTGATGTGAGGGGAATTGCATCACAATGGTGAAGAACAATGTGGCCCTCTTGATTATACAACACGGGGAATTGCAGCCGAGCCTCCGGCTAAATTGATTCTCTTCTAATCGATTTCTGTTTGGAGAAAATTTTGTTGAGAAGGGCAGCCAAACGGACCCCGCCTTGGGCCAGTCTTTTCTCGACAATTGGCCATCGTGAATAGAAGTAGTCATCTGCACAATAAGGGTGACGTCATGACTACCAGTATGGTGTGAATCCAATCATAGCTCAAGTAGCTTGTTGCAGAAAATTCGGAGAGTTAAGCTTCTGTTTCTTTCTCATTTTTTTAAATGTAAAAAGATGATGATGGCAAGTGTACTTTCAAATATTTAAGTACTTGCTACCTAACAGGAACAAGAATGACTGGATGAGTCGTACAATCGGACAGCAATTGAAGTAGACATACCTCCTAAGGTTGTTCCAGGAGTGGCATTTCTGTAAGCGAATTTACAGGCTAAATTGACACTTTCAGAAGCATACCTGCAAATGCTCAATCATAAGTCATAACAATGATCGCATCCCAAATCCTGTCTTCTGCAGTTATGCTCTTTTCAGAAGAATAAGTACAGAAAATTCTCTGCAATTACTGATTGTAAAAATCTTAAGAGACTTTAACCACACGCCATAATAACACTTCGATCCCTTTTTCAATATGTATTTAGTTTGTTGTATTGGATGACTACAGTAATAATTAAATGGAATGATCTCCCTAACTGAGAATACAGCCAAGTTATTCTGAAATACCCAAAGAGTGATAGAATGTAATTGGCAGCTTCTGTTTTGAAATTGAAACAAGGTTTATCTGAAACAACCATGGGTGTGTCTGTGTTGTCATGTTGAAGAGTTCTTCATTTAGATAGAAAAGGAAAAAGAAACGAGTTAAATTATAGGCATCTATATTCTATATCTATTTTGAGGGAACGCGGAGAAGAGGTAGAGAATGACGATAAAAGACTTTACTTACGGATCTGGACAAACTGTTTGATTGCAATTCTCTGGAAGCAAGTCATCAATGAGGAAATCCTATTTGTAATTAGATCGCAACAAAGACAAGAGGCACGGTCAGTGCATGACCATTAAGTTATAAATATTTAGAACGATGGAAAAAGGCCAACAATAATTGATAGTTTAGAAGTAGTGAATGCAAGGCAGTAAAACTGCACCTGTTGCCACAGGAAGAGATAAATGTGAGATGATTTTACCATCAACAAATGTAATCAACGAAATGTGTATAAAGAGATCAACCATAAATCTTTAGAGAAGTACATAACCAAAACATTTTCAAGTGCCTTCTTTAACATCTATCCAAAGTTACATTAGTGTTTCCTAATGACCAAAATTTTGAAGTGCCTTCTTTAACATCTACTAATATATATGCAGGGCATTCCTATTCTGGCCTACTGAGCCTTTCTATTATATTGACTAATATTCCAAGTAAATTAGATACCGTGATATTTTTCTGAATGGCTTGGATCATCATTCCGATATCTTTGTCATAGAATGTCTTTAGGGCAGATTCAATTATCATTGTGTCCCAGACCTGAAGGAAGGAAAATATAGTCACATAAGTGGGCCAAAAACTTCACAGCTGAAAAAGGAAGATTGATAAAACTTAATTGATGCCACAATCTATCTGATGAAAAAGTTACAGGCATCCTTCAAAGTTGGCACTGAAATTGCTTGCGACTCACATGGTGCAGATTTGTTTTCCTCCGGTACCAACGCACAATTATTGTGTTTCCACCTAAATCTTCGGTAAAACCAACATGAAGAGGCTGCCAACCAACCAAAAGTTTGAGAGATGTGAACAATATCCATGTATTGCCTTCATTTTTCTAAGAAGTATCAGAGCTATACTCAAAGTTTGTACTCCAGTTTCATTAGCTTTCATCACACTTTCCAAACAGATCAGTGGTTTTCAAAATATCACCTACAAATCTAATCCACAAGTCAGTGGCACACTTCAAGTTATCTTAAACTAAAACATGGTGAGATTACTTGGCACATCAGCCATGCATTACTTAAATGCATATTACAGAGCGAACAAAAAGAGGATTTTGAAACTGAACTGACCTGATGGACATCGCCAATAAAATGGGATAGAAACATAAGAGCCTCTGTTAAGTTGTCTGAAAATGGAAGAAGCATGTTATCAATTTTCAGGTTGTCAAACAATTAACACCTGAGAGTTGCTTACAATTTGCCGCTGATAAGTTGGAAAAATGGTGCTCTTCCACAAGCTGCATTGTATAGTTGTATATTGCTCCAGTAACACACCTATGTTTGCGTCCAGCAGAGTCATGACAGTCTCCTGTGTAATATATCAGGAAAGTTATTACTGTAGAAGTAAAAGTCATAAACATATCCATCTCCCCAGGATATTTCAATCTCAAATTGGATAAATTTCATTTTTGACAAGCATGGGGCATAAAACTGTAGAGATATGATAAGTTGATAACTGGGAATGAAATGTAATATTATTAGATTAAATTTAACCTCAGGCTAGTTATTGAAGAGATACATTGGAAACAAGATCATGTAATTAAGTTCAGGGAAGAAACATAAAGTGATCAAGTCCTCTGACTTCTAATCTGAAGGTTGGAGGTTCGACTCTCACCCGGCCCCCTATCCCTCCCTTTTCTTCCCTTTGTAATTTGTGTGGCATGGACTCCCACCATCCTTTTCCTAGCCTATATAGGTTTTCCAGCAAAAAAACATAGCAACATGATGTTGCAAAACACCAGAACCACACACAAATCAAATGCAATAGATAATGTAACTATAGAAGTAGGACACTTCAAAGGTGTAATTACAGCTAGCTCATTCACATAGATCATTTAGGTTCCCCACTATGCCAATGCATATCAAGAACTCCCACTCACACATCATTTGAATCTCCATTTTGAGCATAGATTATTTCTCTGAGTTCAGAATGCGTTGACACAAACAGTCACCAACATAACAAGATAGATTAGCTTGATCTGTAAGCTGGTATAATGCATTTCATCATTCTACGACGGATGATCCCATACTTTCACATCACATAAAGATAAAGCTACTGCAACCTGAATAAAAGCATTTACAATAGAAAAAGAAAATTGGAAGCAAATCAATTACATAAAACACAAAACTGGTTGACAAGAAAGGAAAATTACGTACTGCAATATCGATAGTTGCACCTGAAATCTGGTGTGTCTACATAGTGCAAAGCACTACTCCAGTGATAGTGAAACTTAATATGGTCAGGCCAGGAGCAAACAGCGGCAAGCTCACCTTCAGCCTCATCTGGAAGCAGTGCTTTCACTGCAGCAGCAGCCTCTTCGGTAAGATAACTCTACAAATCCCAAACAGGCAATCCCATCACTCCATCAAATTCTAGTGGAGAACCTAAACAATAAGCTTCGTGATATTCTCGAACTAGGGCAATTACTTCTAGTTTACAATATTAACAATCAACAATCCAACCTCATGAAAATACGAAAGCATTCTGTAACAAAAAGAAATTACCTCAGCAATCTTGCAAACAGCATAATGACCTTCTTTTCCCCAGCCATGAATTTTCGGACTTGGTAAAGAGAACACCACCACGAAACCGACGACCCACCATCGCAGGAATTCACGCATCTCCGAAAAAAAAAAGACGATAAATTTACTTCGGTGGGAAATAATGTGAATGGTTGGCGATCAACAATTTTCGCAGCAGCCACCAATGATTGGATGCGATTGCCGAGGTACTTCAGTCTTCACACACACAGCAATGCAATAATTTCATAATTGTTTATGTGGTGGGTTGGTCTTAACTCTTACCAGGGGAGACATCAGATATGCCCAATTCCAATCAACTAGTTAGAGTTGGAGTGACCTCTGACTAGTGACGTTGCTGACTTTTGATCCCAGAGATGGGCACTCCAATAATCAAGAATACCCCTCTTTTCTTTTGAAATTTTTGTGGATGAACCTAACTTTACTAAAATTTCATACCCTAAAGGCCTAAACCAAACCTGGAGTGATACTATGAAGTATAATTGTGTTTTATAAATAAATAAAAAAAAAAATAAACCTTTATTGAAAAGAGAAGTGTCAAGTATGATAAGAGAACTTGGATTTATTCATGAAAAAGTGAGAGGTTTTGCTTATTTGTCAAAGTAGGCATTGCATTCGTACTTGGTCATTGCCTAACCACAATTTTGCTCCAACCAAAACAAGCCACACATATTACATACCGTTGGGGGATTTAATCGCACAATGAGAAAAAAGAACCGTCTTTGTCATATTCTTTAGAAGTTAAATCAGATTCAGAGGTAATGATGTAGGCTGAACTCAGGCCTGTGTGACACTTTACAAAGGGATTTAACTGCCAAGGTTTTGACACCATTTGGGAGTTGAGTACCCAGGTTCACCCACCCTTCACCTGTGGGGACTGAAACTGAACATTTCTTCTTGCAAGTTGCAACACATGCCTGCAGAACAAAATCCAAAAATGTAACAGCATAATAAACTGTTCTGCTTTTAAACTAGTTGACATAAATGAGTGACAGCGTGACATTGGCATGACAACTTCCTTGATTCAGCTGCACAATGTCCATTTGAAGTCTCAAACGTCTGGTTATCTCATCACTTACTAAGAAATTTTTGCAGTCTTACTATTTGTTACAAATAAGTGATGGAAGTCTCATAACTTTTTGTTTATGTACTCAACCTCAGCCTCCTATCAAAGTGAGATTCGTGCAATATGCAATCAATCAATATTGCCTATTTCGGGTACCAAAGAGATTTCAGCATATGTACTTACAGTGTCTGAGCAGTCTAGTCTAACCGCACTTTTTCAAGCATTCTGGTGAATCATAAGTTCTTCTGTAGTCACTCCGTTGATGGTGAGAGATAATATGACCAAATATCTCCCAATGCTCATTGCTGTGGCCATTTATTCATGCTGGACTTTCCCCCATTAGCTATGGTGAGTATAATCTTCTTGCCCAAAAAACTTGGGTGGATTGGGGTCTACTTATAAACTTCTATTGAATGTGGCCAATATGCCCAACAAAATCTATATTGTAGATCACAATTTGAACCCCATGATCACTTCACATGATCACAATCATTGATACGTTGTGCTCCTATTTCAAGTTTGTGGAACTGAAATTCACAACACAAAAATTTCATACCTAAAATGACGAAAATATCATCATCACAGTGAAGAAAAAATTAGTAGTATTAATAATAATAATAATACTCCGTAATAATGTTGAACAGGTAAAGCTCTAAAAATTAAATTTCGGACCTTTATTTGCAGCCTACAGTCTACAGACCCGTGTACCGCGACGACAGCAGCACTATAAAGATGAAATCTTGAAGGAATTTTTAGTTCAAATTTAGAAGACCTGATTTTCGTTGACGCTTCAAGACACTGAGCCAGTGCTTGCTAAGAGTGTCGTCTGTTTCCGCATAACCAAGCGTGGTCCAAAGTTTGTCCCTCTTCTGAAACCCTTGATTTCGAACAATCGGAGATACGGACTATGAAGGCGATCGTGATCACGGAGCAGGGTGGACCAGAAGTTTTAAAATTACAGGAAGTGGAGGATCCGAAGATCAGAGACGACCAAGTTCTGATCAAAATTGCAGCGACTGCGATCAATAGAGCGGACACCCTCCAACGCACGGGTAGGCATCCTCCGCCAAAGGGTGAGAGCGAGTTCCCCGGCCTGGAATGCTCCGGGACTATTGAAGCAGTCGGGCAAAATGTTGAAAGATGGAAAATTGGGGACCAGGTTTGAATTGATTTTTATCCTCGCGTCTCGCGAATTTAGTACGACAGTATTTCTTAAGTTTCTGACGAAATAGTGAGTTTCTGGATTCACAGTGGAATTGTGAAAGCTGCTATCTTGGTCGATAATTGTGTTGATGATAAACATTATAGCCCTTGAAAGAGTTTCTTGAGAGTTTATTGGGCAAAAAGTACACTAGCTGTGTAGGGCTACAAAATGTGCATAGTGTGTAGTTTTCTGGACAGTTGTAGCAAAACTATGGCATGGGATTGTCTGTTAAGATGCGTGGTTTTTAGCACATGTGGATATTTCTTATTGTGATTGTTTGAATTGTTGAAAAAAAGGTTTGTGCACTTCTCGGTGGAGGAGGGTATGCTGAGAAAGTTGCTGTTCCTGCTGGGCAAGTTCTCCCTGTTCCACCGGGTGTTTCTTTGCAGGATGCAGCCAGTTTCCCTGAGGTGGCGTGCACAGTTTGGTCCACTGTGTTTATGATAAGCCGGCTATCGAAGGGGGAAAC
Source organism: Hygrophila difformis (assembly GCA_030278955.1). NCBI lineage: Eukaryota > Viridiplantae > Streptophyta > Magnoliopsida > Lamiales > Acanthaceae > Hygrophila > Hygrophila difformis. Next base: position 5,246,987 of record JAOANR010000009.1, on the reverse strand, counting down.
CTTTCTGGTATGTTTTTCACTAATGAGTTTGTGTTGTTATGCAGCATTCAGTTTGTTTTCATAGTTTCATGTAACGGCGGTTGTTCTGTTTGTAGAGGTTTTTGGGTGTGTTTGGTTGTTGGGTGTGTTTGGTTTCATGGAGTAGCATATTCTCTCACAATTCTCTCTCCGAATCTGCTATCTGCTAGCAGCCCAAACATCACCTTTGTGTTATTGTTGAGGAAAAATGAGGGCATATCACTCACTTTGACAAATGAACCTACTTTATTGATTGTTATTATTCTACGGTAGCTGTTCAAACTTTTGAGTGTCTTTTCTTCATGCTAATTCATGTAAACAAATCATACATAATCCAATAAGGTAGGCAAATCATCCTTTGCTATTGTGTGTGTGTGAATTATCTTCCATTTACCCTATCGTCTAGTCAATAGGCGATGATGTTACTTCTTTATGCTTATGTGCTTCTTATAGTTGTTATAGAGATATATGTTTCCAAGGTTAGATCAAGACTAATCATTAGCGACTCTTATTTTGAACAAAATCTCAAATGAGAGAGGATATAATATTTTGTGCCCAACTTATTGTACGAAGCGGTAACATATTCTAGTTGTGATAATGGTTCTCAAATATGGTCAGAGATTCTCTTGCTTCTAAGACAGTTTCAGTGAGAGCCTGGGTATAGTTCCTATAATCTATTGTAGCTTTAGCTGAACATTACATGTTATTTCAGATACATGGGGGATCCAGTGGAATTGGTACCTTTGCAATTCAGATGGCTAAATACCTTGGGATCAAAGTTTTCATCACTGCAGGTTAGTGCACAAATGGCATTCAGTTCTGAATAATTAGTTGATTAAATTTCTCTGTTTGTAACTAGCATCGGACATTTAGGAAGTGAGGAAAAATTAGCTGCTTGCAAGGACCTTGGAGCTGATGTTTGCATCAATTACAAGACTCAAGATTTTGTTGCGCGAGTCAAGGAAGAAACAGGAGGAAAAGGTAAAAAGGGTTATTTTGCCTTGGTTTTGCAATATTGGTTATTGGTTCCCCGTCCTTGTTTTTCCCCTGGGTCTTGCTTTGTGTATGAACATCTAATTTAATATTATCCATCTTCATCAACAGGTGTTGATGTCATCCTAGACATCTTGGGTGGTCCTTACTTGCAGAAAAACCTGGAAATTCTGAACTTTGATGGAAGGCTGTTCATAATTGGTTTAATGGGCGGATCAGTAGCTGAAATAAGCCTTGGTGTTTTGCTAGCCAAACGCCTCACTGTCCAGGGTACACATGTTTTCCAAAACAACTCACGTTCCTTTGTATTATAAATTATGGAACCATTTCTTATTTATCTACCAAGATTTTGCGCTATACTAATGTTACCTTTCTTGCAGCTGCTGGATTGCGAGGTAGAAGCCTAGAAAACAAAGCTCAGATCGTGAGAGAGGTCGAGAAAAATGTCTGGCCTGCAATCACTGCAGGAAAGGTAAAACCTGTTGTATACAAGTGCATGCCATTAGAAGAAGCTGCGGAAGCTCACCGGCTCATGGAAAGCAGCAAACATATTGGAAAGATAGTCCTTGTTGTCCAGTAAAGATTCATGAAACGCAGCATACATATTGGAAAGATTGTCTTTGTTGTCCGGTAAAGATTCAGGATCACTGATCCTGACCAACTGTTGAGACTGTGTATTGTTTAAATTTGTTCAAGTTTATCGGAAGTCAGAACAGTCTGAAATGCATAAGATGTGTAATTTGTGTTTTAAGTGTTCTGTTTATCCAAAAAAAAAAGAAAAGAAAAGAAAAAGCAAACAATTAGATACAGAGTAATTAAGGGGAAAGTATTCCACATCCAGAATTTTATTTGAGGATAAAAATCGAGTTTACATCATCAAGAGTTTCTGTTTCTTGTTTATTAGGGAAAACTGCTGCTTTGAAAGAGAGAAAATCAGAGGTTTTGACGAAGGGCTTTGTGTCAAACTTTACAAAGGGTTTCCACGGCCAAGGTTTTGACAACGTTTGGACATGGGTTCCCAAGTTCACCAGCGTGGACTGAAATTGAACATTTCTGCTTCCCTACACATGCCTGCATAACAAAATACACGAATGTCAATCAAATAAACCGTGTGCATTTGTAACTATTTGACACAAACGTGTGAAAATTTTAGTTATGGCATTGCCTTGCGAACAATTTTGGAGACATTAGCATGACAACTTCCTGGGTTCAGTGCTCCACATTTTCCTTTTGGAGTCCCAAAGCTGGCAAACTCTATTGAAGCAATGTGCCATCCTGTTTCACAGGCTAGCCGGAGCTCGGGTGTCCTTGAGGGAAATCCAACACCCAATTCCCAAGTATCAGCTGGTGGAAGGTCAGCCTCAGATACACGACCACATATTTTTTGCCTATTCTGAGCCACCAAAGAGATTGTAGAAGGGTCGCCTCCTAGTTCTTCATGGATGACAAGTAAGTTCTCACCAGATTGCAGCCAAGAGCGTGGAATGTGGTACCTGGAGGTGATTTATTTTCTCCTTTAGTGAACAAATGAAAAATATAGAGACAGCTTTCAACTTTTTATGGACATCCATTGCAGAAATAAAAGCCCCAAGCAAAGCAGATTTCACCATGTACTTACAGTGTCTGAGCTGGCTGTCCACACTTTTTCAAACATTTTGACGAATCATAAGTTCCTCTGTAATCACAGTTGTTTGAACAGCCAGTTGATGGTGAGAGATAAGAAGACCAATATCTTCCAATGCTCTGACCATTTATCCATGCTTGACCTTTCCCCATACCTGCAAGATTGAGAGACACAGGACCCGTACCTTTGGGAGCACCAAAGACAGTCTGTTAAGATTAGCAGAAACAAGTCTTTTAGTTTCCTCTCTTGAAACTGACCAACATTAGATTCAATGAAACCAAAGCAGTTTCAATGAGCTACGAAGGGAGGAAAAAAAAAAAAACGGTGCAGTCAATGCATACCCTTTTTGGATAAAGGAGGGCAAGCATTTAACATAGAAATTGAGTGACTAAAGTACTCTACCGAATAGGAATGTGCTTATTTTAAGCTGCATTCCAGTTACCTTGTACCATATCAAACTCTGGTTGATTGGTGTAAAGCTTTCATGAGTCCATATAGAACTATTTGCCATTGAAACATTGTAGAGTCCAAGGAATTCACCTTCCAGTCCAACCTAAAAGGATGTCAAAGAAAGTCATTTGGTGCAATGAAATGCCAAATTTGGTACTGAATACATCTCAAAGTCATATATTCTGGCTTGTTATTCACTTCACAAGTAATACAAGGAAGCTGACAACCACAAAGGCAACAACGTGCAAGAGAAAGTAAAGGCAAGACAAGAAAAATGCAATTCCTTAATTTAACCTGTGTTTATTTGGCACTGTTCTATTGCAAAGTGCCAAACTCCGTCAGTATATGAAGAGCTCAAAGTTGAAGTACTGATTTAATCAAAAGAAAAGCTTCTTCCTACTTTGAAACACAATTAAATATATTTCAGTGCTGGTATATCACTCTTCACTTATATCCACATCATCTTTGAGGGTTTCATTATCTTTTTCATGCAGATGCACAGTATTCCACTTCCTAATTATTCAACTGAAATTGAAATATGTGTATGGAGGAGATGAACTTTTTGGGGCATTCAAAATCATATCAGTTCTAAAACACTAGTCCTTCCATTACATATCACAACCCATCGTTGGAGACAAATGATAAGGAATGGAGGGAGGGAGTATGACATTAGAGATTGTATTACCAAATATATACACACACACAAACATATAAATTAAAGGATATGTACATTAGATGTCCTGCACATAAGCATTCTAAGGATGACATACAGTAACGAACATAGTGTACGCTGGTTTAAACTGGCTGTGAGTGGATTAGCTTCAATTTGAGTTATGTGATGAATGTACCAACATGTCTAATTCAGACCAAATTACCTACCTGATAGGTCCATCTGTAATACCCGCTAAATTTAAATATAGTAGAATAATTAATTGTCTGCTATAAATTAAAATTTAATAGGAAGTGGGTTTTAATTAAAAGAATGTTGTAAACAATGAACTATTTTTCCAAGTTTAAAAGTAGATGATAGGGAATATTTTCTAGTATGGAAAAGTTTAAATGTTTGGAAGAGTAATATTTTAGAAAAAAAAAAAATAAGATTTGATTTAAAGATATAGATGGGTAAAAATAATTACTAACAATAAGGATTCTAATATTTTGAAATAAATTTAGTTAGAATTAAGATATGACATAAAGACTTTGATAACCAATTGGTTAGTCAAGTGGGCTCATAACTTAAAGGTTGTGTGTTCAAACCCTACTTGTTTTGAAACTTTTATCAAAAGCCAAATAAATGAATAAGTAAAATAAAAAAAAAAAAAAAAAAAAAGTTCACATGATGCATATAGTAGCTACCCGTGAACATGGAAAACAATAAAATAATGGCAATGGAGGTGGTCATCTTGCCTATAAATAGAGGATGAAACATCCCATTTATTCACACCAAAAAAAAATGCAGTAGAGAGCTAGAGAGCATAGTGAGTTTTGAGTGACTAATCATGGGTGTGAGTTGTGTGCAGTAATAGAGAGAGTGTGTGTTTGAGAAAAATAGTAGTAGAGAGATCGGGATAGAGTTAATAGTGGTAGAAGGTAATAGTGAGTGGAGTAGTACGGGAAGTGTTGGAGTAGTAGCAGTCCAGAATTTCGGTAGGCTATCATCATAGAGATTGTAAGTAAATTTATATTCTGCGGGCGTTGTCCCAAAATTTAATTTTTGCATGTTTAATTCCTTATTGCTTTAAATAATTTAGAATTATTCATGCAAATGATTTATGCAGAGGAAATGCCCTAGTATGAGTTTAATTATTTTTGGGCTAAGCCATGCATGTGAAAAATTTTATTTCCAGTGTATGGCATGTAAATTATTGAGATGATATTATTATACGGGATATACTCCAATTGGGGTTATCTTCGTAAGAGCATTAGAAAAAGAATTGTGTTAGGCCAAGGGTCTCACAATCAGTTCTAGTTGCAAGGGAGGGCCGCCCTTGTATACTCATAGTCTTGATTACGGTCACTATGAAAGCATGTTAGGTCCTATGGGATACCCCGGGTGTAGACGTCATAGTCGAGCAACATGACACAGAGAATCAGAATTTTTAACGGTTTGACATGTCATTTACTGCTTGAGTCTTTATATTTAATTTTGTCCCATGAGTACAAATTTATTTACTCAGCCGGTGTGCTGATAAATTATATGTGCACTCTTTTCAGGATTTGACATATGTGGAGATGACTAAATGCATGGGCACGGGCATGGGTATCAAACCTTTTGTGTAAAATAAATAAATATATATATACATATATATACATATATATCATATTATTAGTTTTCATTTATATTTTAATGTTATGTCAAGTTACTTTTGGGGGCGACGAGCCTTAGTCGTCATATTTTGCGAACTCTGATATATTATATTTTGTAAATAATAAAGTTATTGTTTTAAGCATGTGTTAGCAATTTAATTTAATTAGCCTTAGCGCCAATTAATTAAGTTAGCCAAGGTTAGACCTAAGCGAGCTTAATTAAGGGGCGTGGCGGTAACAACCCCGGATTCCTAGTTGAGGCTTCCGCCGCGGAACTAAGAGTAGGAAAACGGGGGTGTTACAGAGTGGTATCAGAGCCCATTTGAAAAAAAAAAATGTTTTTTTTTTAAAAAAAAGGGAAAAGTAAAATATGTTTTCTTATCGGTTTAAAATAGAATTGTTGCATATTTTCGGGGGACACGATGCACTGACATTAGGCACAGTTCATGCTATTATCATTTTTAATATTTGCAAATATTTATGAATATTTTGTTTGTTAGATGGGGGATAACAATAGGATAGCCGAACTAGTTCCAGAGTTGGTTCGAGAATTAATAAAAACCAGCGAGCGAGAGAGGGCTAGAGCCGAGCACCTTAGCACAAAAAATGATCAGTTAAGGAACCGACTGGCGTTAGAGGCTACGACACATATAAACGAGGAGCTAATACTCGAAAATAAGTATAAAGATGAATACGATAGAAGGGTCTTGGCCGAAACAGAAAAGGAGGAACTAGATCACTTGTGTGCTGAGCAGGTGGAGGAGATAGACGAACTGAAGGAGGAGCTGAAGGATACTAAGGAGCAAGTCAGCCTTCACCTGGATACCATAAGACGCCTGAACAAGGAGATTGCGTATATGGAGAGAAGGGGGCACAAAGTTAATAAGTTCTATAGAGACCTTACTGTTGATCTCCGACGCCTCCCAGGATCATCCGCCCAGGGTGCACGTGCCGAAGAAAGTGATCCCGATGAAGATGTTGTCTGTTTGCGCCAGCGAACCCCATCTCCAGTGTACCATCGTGCCAGCCCTCCTCGCGGTGCCCAGTACTAGCTTATCGTTTGTTTACTACTAGTAAAAGTTATAACTATTTTAAAACTTGGAAATTTTAAATGTTGTACCCAAGTCGGTATTAAGAATTATGACTATCTTAAACCTTGGAACTTTTCAATGTTGTACTCCATCTCGGTATTATGAAATAAAGTTTGCCTTATTATTATCTAGACTTTGAATAAACTACTAGTATGGTGTGTTATATTGATTTTTTTAAAGTGACTAACTAACTAACATATATCGACTAGGGGCGAAAGGGATAGCGATAACAAGTATGGCCGATAACGACAATCGTCAACAACGAATAGAACAACTGCTAATCACCCTTGGAGCAGTAGTTCGGCAACAGGCGGAGAAAGGGGAAAGCCAGGGAGAGACCCAAGGAGATTTTATTGAAGCTGTTAATAAGTTTCAACCGCCTCGATATGCTGGACAAGAAGATCCAGCCAAGCTGGAAGGTTGGATTGAGTCATTTGAGAAACTGCTCGAAGCAGTTGAATGTCCAGATGAAAGAAAGGTGGGAGTGGCTACCTTTTTCCTAACTGGAATTGCAAACACTTGGTGGAGGTCACAAGAGAACCGCCAAGTAACTTGGGAAGAGTTTCAGAAAAGCTTGAGGGAGCAGTTTTATCCACTTAGCCTCAAGAATGCCAAGTATGGAGAATTCATTTCTCTTCAACAGGGTAATCGGTCGGTTCAACAATACTATGCTAAGTTTACAGAACTCTTGAGGTTCGCCCCAGACCTGGTGGCAACTGAGCAAACTAAAGCCCAAAAATTTGAGCTTGGCTTGAATAAAAACATACGAAAGGCATTTGGAGGGAAGCAATTCACTAGCTTGCAAAAAGTCTATAATCGAGCTATGACAGTCGAGATGGTAGAAGGACACGAGCATAAAGGAGAAAACTCCAAATCTGCACCACATGACAAAGGAAAGAGGAAAATTAAAGAGAGTAAGGATAATCATCCAAACCAAAGGAGGAATTTCCCAAGGAATAACTGGAATAGTACGGTGTTTCGCATCAATCGGAACGGAGAACCAATACCAGCCCCGTGCCGTCGCTGTTATAAAAAGCACACTATGCAACAGTGTCCTCAAGATGATGAATGCTATCGTTGTGGACTAAAGGGACACAAGGCGGTGGACTGTCGCATAAGACTCGATCCTAGCCGAATTCGAGCAGACTTACGAAAGGAGGATTATTGTCCCCAAGGACCCCGCATTGGTGGAAATAATCAAGGACAACGGCCTCCATTTCCCAACAATCAAAGGACAGCTGGTGGAAACCCACAGAATCCAGGTGGGCCAAATCAAGGAAGGTTGAACGTGGTAAACCAAGCTGACATGCCAGGTGCTGGAGATGTGATCGAAGGTACTTTCGAAATTAATGGGTATAAAGTGCGCATTCTATTTGATTCTGGAGCCACATGTTCATTCATATCTCGTAGTAAATTGCCCGAGTTAGGACTCGATAACCCTCAGGAGATAACACTAAGAATCTCGTTGCCCAACGGAACGATAGTTAGCTGCTCAAAGCGTCACGAAAAAGTTCCCATTCGTATTTGTGACGTCGAGTTCCTTGCAAATCTAGTAGAATTCGAATTACAAGATTTTGATATTATCTTAGGAATGGATTGGCTAACGCGTTACCAAGCCAATATCAATTGTTCTCAGCAAAAGATAACAATTTATGGGGATAACAGGAAGCGTGTGTCTTTCTATGCTGAGCCAAAGAAGCCAACCACGAAAATTGTGTCAAGGGTGCAGTTAGCAACATTGATGAGAAAAGGAAATCCCCTTTACATTTGCTACCTTATGAACCTTCAAGCAGAAGAGATAGACATAAACAATATTCCAGTAGTACGTGAGTATCCTGATGTATTCCCAGATGATATTCCGGGAATGCCACCCGAACGTGAGATAGAATTCACGATTGATTTGATTCCGGGTACCGAACCTGTATCAAAGGCTCCATACCGGATGGCACCAACAGAGATGAACGAGTTACGGGAACAACTTGAAGATCTTTTAGAAAAAGGATACATTCGTCCTAGTACATCTCCGTGGGGAGCACCTGTACTATTTGTACGAAAAAAAGATGGAGGACTAAGACTCTGTATCGATTACAGAGGTCTCAACCAAGTAACCATCAAGAATAAATATCCCTTGCCACGAATAGATGACTTATTTGATCAACTAAAGGGAGCAAAGGTGTTTTCAAAGATTGATCTAAGGTCCGGATATCACCAGCTAAGGATAGCTAAAGAAGATATCCCAAAAACGGCATTTAGAACACGGTATGGACATTACGAGTTCACCGTGATGTCGTTTGGGCTGACCAACGCCCCAGCAGTATTCATGAGTCTCATGAATAATGTTTTTCGAGAACTGTTGGATAAATGCGTAGTAGTCTTCATTGACGACATATTGGTGTATTCCATAGACAAGGAGAGGCATGAACAACATCTACATCAAGTATTGCAAACTCTGAGGAATCACAAGTTATACGCTAAATTGTCAAAATGTGATTTCTGGCTAGACAAAGTCGCATTCCTTGGTCATATCGTCTCAGCCGAAGGAATTTCAGTTGACCCAGCCAAGGTATCCGCAGTAAAAGACTGGCCTGTACCAACATCGCAAACAGAGATAAGGAGTTTTCTCGGTCTAGCTGGCTATTACAGGAGGTTTGTTAAGGATTTCTCAAAAATTGCACGACCCCTGACACAGAACCTTAAGAAGGGATCAAAGGTGATTTGGACACCTGAATGCGAAATTGCATTCCAAACTTTGAAAGAAATGTTGACCACGGCACCAATACTTACCTTACCCACTGAAGATGGCGATTTTGAAGTTTATAGCGACGCTTCCAAATTTGGCTTGGGATGCGTGCTAATGCAACAAGGGAAGGTTATAGCATATGCTTCTCGACAACTAAAGCCACATGAGGAGAATTACCCGACTCATGATTTAGAATTGGCTGCAGTTGTCTTCGCCCTAAAAATATGGAGACATTACCTGTACGGACGGAGATGTAACATATACACAGACCATAAGAGCCTGAAGTACATCTATACTCAAAAAGAGCTCAACATGCGACAGAGACGGTGGTTGGAGTTGATGAAGGACTACGATTTAGGTATCACCTATCATGAGGGTAAAGCTAATAAAGTGGCAGATGCACTAAGTCGAAAGACAAGACCCTTAGATAATACACGAATCTTGCCACCAACATTATATATGGAATTGGCTCGGTTAGGTATTGAATTGGTACATAAAGATACACCTGCTCAACAGATTCATTCCATGACAATACAACCGACTATATTCGACGAGATTCGAAATGGACAACCCGGTGATGTCAAATTAGAAAGGATTAAGACAAAAATAGCTCAAGGTGGAGCTATAGGGTTCCAAATCCACGAAGATGGCACTATTCGATTTAAGGGTCGATGGTGTATACCAAAGGCCTGCGAGGATCTTAAAAGGCGCATATTAGAAGAAGGACACGAAACTCCATATTCTGTGCATCCTGGTGGGGATAAGTTATACAAGGACTTAAGTAAAGTCTTTTGGTGGCCACGAATGAAGCGAGAGGTAGCGGAATTTGTGGAAAAGTGTCCGACGTGCCAAAAGGTCAAACCTGACCGAAGAAAACCACTTGGGTTAGTAAAACCATTAGAAATTCCAGAATGGAAATGGGATAGCATTTCTATGGACTTTGTGTCAGGATTGCCAAAAACACCAAAAGGCAATGATAAGATTTGGGTAATCGTTGATCGATTAACTAAAACAGCCATATTCATACCGATGAAAGAAACATGGAGTATGGATCAGTTGGCAAGATCTTATATTGAGAATGTAGTCCGAAGGCATGGAATTCCCCAAGATATCGTCTCAGATAGAGATAGTCGATTTGTCTCTACATTCTGGACGAAACTCCAACAGGCTTTCGGAACAAAAATAAAAATGAGCACAGCATTTCATCCAACAACCGATGGTCAAACTGAAAGGACGATCCAGACACTTGAAGACATGTTGAGAGCCTGTGTTTTGGATTTCAAGGGTAGTTGGGAAAAGTACCTACCACTTATAGAATTTAGCTATAATAATAGCTATCATGCTAGTATTGGCATGGCCCCATTTGAGGCACTATATGGTAGGAAATGTCGGAGTCCACTCTGTTGGACTAAAAGCGAAAATCTGATTCCTGTTGGGCCACAATTAATCGAGGAAACGATAGGAATAGTGGAGCAAATTCGACTAAAGATGAAAGCCGCTCAAGATCGACAGAAGACGTATGCCGATCAAAAGAGGCGTGATGGTGAATACGAAGTCGGCGATAAAGTTTTGCTCAAAGTATCGCCCATGAAGGGCGTAATGCGGTTCGGAAAACGAGGTAAGCTAAGTCCCCGTTATATTGGACCCTTTGACATTATCGCCCGAGTTGGTACCTTGGCATACCGATTGGACTTACCAGAGGAGTTGTCTCGAGTCCATAACGTATTCCATGTGTCGCAACTTAAGAAATATCAGCATGATTCAAAAAGGGTAGTGCAACCAGACCTTATCGAACTCGACAAAGACCTTACTTATGAGGAAAGACCGGTCAGGATCTTGGATACTAAAGAACGAGCCACAAGGCGCAAAGTCATTCGCATGGTCAAAGTACAATGGTCAAACCATGATGAGAATGATGCCACGTGGGAAACTGAGGCCGAAATGCAGGGCAAGTATCCAGAGTTGTTCCTTCAACATGATACAGCTATGGGGACATAGCTGTGAAATCAAGTGGGAGAGAATGTTACAGCCCAAGTCAAGTACGGTTAGAAAACTTTTGTTATGCAATACCTTGCCTTACTTTTCCTTAGTAATTATGTGACTTAAAATGAACTTCGAGGACGAAGTTTGTTTCTAAGGAGGATGGATTGTAATACCCGCTAAATTTAAATATAGTAGAATAATTAATTGTCTGCTATAAATTAAAATTTAATAGGAAGTGGGTTTTAATTAAAAGAATGTTGTAAACAATGAACTATTTTTCCAAGTTTAAAAGTAGATGATAGGGAATATTTTCTAGTATGGAAAAGTTTAAATGTTTGGAAGAGTAATATTTTAGAAAAAAAAAAAATAAGATTTGATTTAAAGATATAGATGGGTAAAAATAATTACTAACAATAAGGATTCTAATATTTTGAAATAAATTTAGTTAGAATTAAGATATGACATAAAGACTTTGATAACCAATTGGTTAGTCAAGTGGGCTCATAACTTAAAGGTTGTGTGTTCAAACCCTACTTGTTTTGAAACTTTTATCAAAAGCCAAATAAATGAATAAGTAAAATAAAAAAAAAAAAAAAAAAAAAAAGTTCACATGATGCATATAGTAGCTACCCGTGAACATGGAAAACAATAAAATAATGGCAATGGAGGTGGTCATCTTGCCTATAAATAGAGGATGAAACATCCCATTTATTCACACCAAAAAAAAATGCAGTAGAGAGCTAGAGAGCATAGTGAGTTTTGAGTGACTAATCATGGGTGTGAGTTGTGTGCAGTAATAGAGAGAGTGTGTGTTTGAGAAAAATAGTAGTAGAGAGATCGGGATAGAGTTAATAGTGGTAGAAGGTAATAGTGAGTGGAGTAGTACGGGAAGTGTTGGAGTAGTAGCAGTCCAGAATTTCGGTAGGCTATCATCATAGAGATTGTAAGTAAATTTATATTCTGCGGGCGTTGTCCCAAAATTTAATTTTTGCATGTTTAATTCCTTATTGCTTTAAATAATTTAGAATTATTCATGCAAATGATTTATGCAGAGGAAATGCCCTAGTATGAGTTTAATTATTTTTGGGCTAAGCCATGCATGTGAAAAATTTTATTTCCAGTGTATGGCATGTAAATTATTGAGATGATATTATTATACGGGATATACTCCAATTGGGGTTATCTTCGTAAGAGCATTAGAAAAAGAATTGTGTTAGGCCAAGGGTCTCACAATCAGTTCTAGTTGCAAGGGAGGGCCGCCCTTGTATACTCATAGTCTTGATTACGGTCACTATGAAAGCATGTTAGGTCCTATGGGATACCCCGGGTGTAGACGTCATAGTCGAGCAACATGACACAGAGAATCAGAATTTTTAACGGTTTGACATGTCATTTACTGCTTGAGTCTTTATATTTAATTTTGTCCCATGAGTACAAATTTATTTACTCAGCCGGTGTGCTGATAAATTATATGTGCACTCTTTTCAGGATTTGACATATGTGGAGATGACTAAATGCATGGGCACGGGCATGGGTATCAAACCTTTTGTGTAAAATAAATAAATATATATATACATATATATACATATATATCATATTATTAGTTTTCATTTATATTTTAATGTTATGTCAAGTTACTTTTGGGGGCGACGAGCCTTAGTCGTCATATTTTGCGAACTCTGATATATTATATTTTGTAAATAATAAAGTTATTGTTTTAAGCATGTGTTAGCAATTTAATTTAATTAGCCTTAGCGCCAATTAATTAAGTTAGCCAAGGTTAGACCTAAGCGAGCTTAATTAAGGGGCGTGGCGGTAACAACCCCGGATTCCTAGTTGAGGCTTCCGCCGCGGAACTAAGAGTAGGAAAACGGGGGTGTTACACCATCCCTTGTTGGAAAGATCCAGTTTAGAATCTCCTAAATCAGTAAGAATGACAGAATCCACCCCTGCCCCTTGAACATCAAACCATGGTCCATAATTCTGGAGAGAAAATTGTGAATTTATCATCAAATTGATGAAAAATCTCTATGTGAGCAATCAAATGAGAAGTGATAGCTAAAATATAGGACTGCATCAAACCAAGTTGCAAAAGCACAATACCAACCTCTGGCTAACAACTAAATATATTGCTCAGGACCTATAAAGCATGAAACTTTAAAAGTCGCACAAAAATTTTGCTCGTCTATATGGATGGAAACTAACTTTGCAGTGAAAATCCTTATTATCTCATAGTGAGCACACTCAAACAATAAAAATCGAAAGTAACAGAAGGCATCATCAATGATTACAAGGTGGATTAACTGCTTTCATGCAATCATCAACATTCAGGTGTATTTTAAATTCTCAGAAAATGCATTTCCTTTAAATAAGTAAACTTAATTTGCTCATACACTGCTTCCCATGTTCCTGGAATAGCAATATAGAGTATAGACTCAACTTCTTTTCCCAGAAGTTTGTATCAGGCACCTGCATCTATCCATCTCCTTGTTTGTGTTGTTCAATAGATCACTTTTTCTTATATTTGAAAATTCCTTCAATGAGATAATATGGTACTCCACATCATAATTTTAAAGTACATTTTAATTAGGACACATTTATAAGAACATGGAAAAATTAAAATTTCCGCAAACTAATTGCTCTTGATCCACAAAACTGTGTGAATATGTGTGTGTGGAGAGAGAGAGAGAGGCTCAACATAAAGTCTCAACCTGCAAACCAATCATCATACTCAGCAAATCTAATGTATTGTTTCCACTGTGAAGATCAACCTTTGCGGTCAGTGTGAAACTCGCATCATCATGATTGCCATAACCGAATCCTGAAAATTGTCCAAAGTAAAAAGTCTGGGAGATGATCAGGATTTTGGATTTTAATAACAGAGTTCTCATCAACGAAATATGTTAGAACTGATGACCAACTTTTGAGAATCATTCCACACGGAATACTCACATGCATCAAATTCTTTCAATGAAAACATCAGCAAAAACTGAAGTTCATTAAATTCAAATATTAATCCAATTCTTACATTTGGTGATTGAATGCAAATTTTTTTGCGGGGTAGAATTCAAAAATGCAACTGGTTGGGGGAATGAGTGCAAAAACAATGTATATGGGTCACTGGGGTTTAAGGGCAAAAATCAAAAGGTTGGGCAGTAAACTGCCACAAGAACATGGTCAGAGGATAAAGTGCAAATTGAAGAACATGTAGGGGGTTTAATTTAGTTAAACCTAAATAGAGTAAACAAAATACAAATAACCAACTCTGTGGATATACCAATATTACGAAATAGTGTGTTAAAAATTATTGCACACCATATTTAACTTACCTGCTAGTTTTTTGTTGACAAATAGAAGAGCAGCATGCCCCAAGCTCGTGATAAGCAATACTACTTCTTTTCTTTGATGTTTCTCCATTTTTGAGTCTACAGTTATGCTGCCACTCAAGGCATATGAACAGATAGTTAATATTCAGTGCACCAAGATGTGACCGCCTAAGAGTAACAATGTCATGATGACACATATAAGTAAACTATTGGTTCCTTCAAGGAGAAGGAATGAGACATCAAAGAAAATAATGGAGAGATGCAGATGAAAATCCCAGAGAAAAGGCCATGAATTCTCATATCTTGATCATGATCCAACGCAAAAGAATAGGTAAGATATGCTACTAATAGCTCTTGAGATGACTCATACCCGTCTAAGTCATCTCAAGGGTTTGGATCATCAGTCCTACTTATTCCCCAGCTCATGCCCCACCAAATAGAGAGGGCCATGTGCATTGGTGTCAAAGCTTTTAGGTTAAACTTTAGTTTTTTAAAATAAATGCACACATGGATAAGTGGAATTTTGTAAAATTAAGATATTGTTAGTCTATCCAGTAGTTAATTTTATCAGAAAGTGGCAGATAAGGAAGCATTGAACTATTTTCACCACTGCTAATAAAACAAAGAATAAAAACAAAAGAAGAAGTGGTTTGTTTACCTTGTGGTGTACCAGAGATAATCGCTTGTATCTTTGGTTGTATTTATCTGCTCCAGTAAACCTGAAGCCTCAAATGAGTTGGTTCCCCAAATGCCCACCTTTTCTTTATACGAACTCCATGATGTAGATGGTATAGTGATATCCCAGGTAGAATCATCATCAATGGTTATTTGGGAAACAACCTATGTCCATGAAAAATGTATTAAAAGATATTCAAGTTAGGGAACTTTAGGCAATCCATTCCCATGAGGCCTTTGCCTGACATTGCAGCAGTGGCAGCAAATTTCACAGTCACAACAAGGGGCCTGCCAAAGGGCAATCCACAAGGAGTCATATGATCCCTCCCAGACAATGATTCTCTAGCCAACCTAATGATTCAACTCATTTAATGATAATTTTTCATTAACACATTTAGCCTTCTGTTTTTCTCTCTGTATTTTTTTCCCAACTAGGAATCCTACAACTATTAAAACAAAAGGAGTGTATGATACCTTAGCCGTGTTGAATATGACATTTGCACAGTCTGGAAGAATGCTCACAGACCATGCAGGAAGAAAGTAAGAATTCCCTCTAAATTTGACAGTTGCATTCGAGGAATTATCAAAATTGGCAAGAAATGCGGCACAGTCATTTGAGGATTTGTAGTATATGTGTGCCTGACAAGAAAGATGTATTCAGTTCCCAGGCAAAAGCAATGATTTTCCAACTACAACATAGATGAAATACTGAATGAAAAGGATCGACTATGGTGAAATGTTCCACAACAGATTGTCTCCAATATATTCATAAGTCATAACTTTTCATTTCAATCTACTATCTAACAAATTTGCTAAAAAGAAATAGTTAGTTATGATATTAAACATACCTCAAGATTCACACCAAGAGACACTTGTGTTGCATTGGCATTTATCAAATGTTCCTCACACTGCTTAACTGAAATATGAAGGTCACGCAGGTGGCCCCACTTTGGTTGATTAGAATAACCTGCAAAATTGCGGATATAAGATGAAATGACGGCAAAGATGGTAGCATGTAGTTAAAGTTGTGCTCTTCCAAGGGAGAGGAATTAATCCTTCTGCATGAGCTGTGCCAGAGAGACGGAGAAACCAAAACCAAAAACTACATCATAGTCAATGAGAGCCAGAATATTTTTAATTCTCCTGTCAGCCTATGCAGTTTGTGATCCCCCACCATCTTTCCACAAGAAAGCTATTGACAAGGTTGATTTAATTTAATTTTTCAGAAAGATGTTCATCTTCAAATTGTCAATAAAAAACCAAAATCATCTAAGTTTCAAGTTCACGAAGCCAACGATGCTTCAAAGTTTAACAACCGCATATTGAAAATGACAAATAATTAACTTTTTATTAAAAAAACTAGCATCACATTAAGTATATAACCAAACACTGGCCCTTCTTGTCCTTTCTGAAACGTCACTTGTGTAATTATCTTGCTATGGATAAGAATTTACAAGTAACACCCTGTATGGAAATGGTGTGTGGAGTGTTTGAAAATTGTAACATAAAACATAGTTCAGGAAGCCTACCATACTCATTTATTGGGGCGTCATAATCATAACTAGTTGCAACCAGAGGTCCTCCAGCAGTTCTACCAAAGTTGGTGCCACCAAAATACTGCACAAAGAGCCAGAAAAGTCCTAATGGTGAAACATTATCTCCATCAGATCATAGATCCTATGTGATACCACCTAATCAATCAAGCTCACCATGTAGTAGTTCTGGAAAGTGCCTCCTGTTTCAAAAAATCGTGCAACTGCAAAAGCTAAGTCCTCAACAGGCCTAAAAGGAACAGCATATCCAAATGCAAGGAACCTATAGAATTGTAGGTTAGCTTTGGACTCAACGAACAAAGAGTAAGATAAATTACTTAGACTCAGAAATCTGGAGTCTGTTTTACCATCCCACATAGTTCTCTGTCCACATTTTTGGCTTGAACGGGGAATTTGGAGTAAATCGATCACAGTAAAACCCATTACAAGTGTTTATCTGCATATAACATCTTTCTTTGTTATTGTGTATGAGCTGACTAGAACTCTTTGCCGTTAGGAGAAACATAAATCATAACATCACAGGGACTATGAATCTTGGCATGCCACACGATACAATAACAAGTACCTATTGTGCATTCATCCATTCAAAAAGATAAAAGACTAGACTAGTTATATATACTTACAATGGGATCAGGTGCATCTGTCTGTGCACACATCACCCAAGGAACAGTGGTGTTAAGACCAATAGCGGTTTCTGCAGCCCACTTTACATATAACTCTCCAGCTACTCCATATGCCCATTCAACATTTCCATACTCATTTTCCACCTATAACATCAAACTCACCCCAAAAGAAATCATCAGACAAAGAGAAAAACAAACCACATTACAAAGTTTAGAATCATACAGAAACTTTAGACCCTTAATTTAGCAAATGGGGACAACCATGTATTGCCTACACTGTTGACAACTTACGAATATGTGAGGAATAGAACATTCTAGAGAAGTTCTAACAAGATCTAACTTCTTAAAATATAATTATATTCAAGCAAAATAACAGACTTAAACTTCTTAAGTGCAAGACCACCATACAAGAGCCAAAAATTGTTTCCAACCATTCTGGGGTCTTCTTGCTGGAATTGACTCAGTAAAGACAAGTTTATCTAAATTAAGAAGTGGACAACAGTTTTTAAGTACATGAAAAACATTTTTTTATTAAAAATTCTACCTGTGCAAGAATAATTGGTCCTCCTTGTGATGCAAATAGATTCTGGTCTTTCATCAGGTTAACTATTTTTGAAAGAAAACGCTCCATTTCATCCTGTATCAATTATAATAATTTACATGAAACCTTAAGCTTCTAGTAATTCAGTAGGAACCTACTTACTTAGTGCAAAATGCTTAAATGCACCTTGAAAAGGTTATTTGATGTACGGAATTGGATTCCAGGAATAAGATGCAACCACATTGGGAATCCCCTGTTCAAATGTATTTGCACTGATGGATCAACCCACATATATTGTAAGAAAGGACTTGCAATATTACAATGGTTTATGTCAAACAACCTGTCCATATAAACTAGAGAGAATCCCACAATTTGATCAATGTGAGACACTCTGAAAACACAGCCTTCGAGATGATATTCATCTTGAAGCCGAGTCCTACTCAGGATCAATAATATACCTAAATACAAGCATCATGGCTCTGATACCATGTTAAACAAGGGACAAAGGCTGCTAACTCAGAACCAATTGAAAATGAATGAATTGGCACCTATCCCATATAGACCGAAAGGAATCCCACAATATTATAAAAGTGGACACTTTAACAGTTCCATTCCAATCCTTCATGGCTTCATCAATGAATGAAGTTAAATATTATATTCAGAAGCAAAAGGAAGGCTTTGTTACTGCGTAAAAGAAAAAAACTATAAAAGAGAGAAACAAAAGTGGATGTGAACTAACCCATAGTTCCATTCTGCACAAGCATAAGGGCCAATTCTCAAATGCACAAAAAGACCAGCTGCTTGGACTTGCTTCACAAACTGAACAAGGTCAAATCTGCCTTCAAAATAGTACTGCATTTTTAAGATGGTCAGTATAGAGCTTTAAGACACAAAAATAACGAAGCAAAAAAAAAAAAAAATGAAAATGAAATTATGGAATTCATTTTCTATTATGCGTGCAATGAGAGAGTCAAATCCCTAGAGAACCCAGATATTCAATCCACAATGATCCATTTGGTCCTTCAGTCATTAAAACATGATGTCAGACATCACACATGAACAAAATACTATGCAAGAGGAAACAGGTTCAGGGAAGATGGAAGATTCAAATATATTCAACAAAACATGAGCCACCAATTATCATAGTATTTCATAGGAATTGGGTATGGCAAAATTCAGTCTTCCAAGAAAGATATGATTCAATAGGGGACCATAAAATGAAGTATCAGCAATGACGAACCGATAATAGTTATTTTCACAATTTGAACAAGAAAAGTTATTCGATCTAAATTCTCCAGCTCTTCTAGTTGTCCGTAAGAACTTAGAAATTAAGCTCCTCCTTAAGACATTCCCGTTACTGTATGAAAATCATCAATAAAACACAAATTTTGATTTCAAGAACGGGAAACAGGAACTTACTCACCTCACCTCTCACGGGTTCATGGTAATTCCAAAAGACATAAGTCTCTATCACGTCCAATCCTCCTTCCTTTGCCTTCCTAATGATTTTGGGCCATTGCTTCAATTAACCAAAAACAGAATGATAACTCATCTCATCAGACTAATTTTTTTCGCAAAGTTCTCATCAGAACAATTAGACAATTTTATATCAATAATAAGAAGGGAAATGGTGATTCTCACTCACATCCGGCGTGGATCGGGGATAATGCACAGATCCTGACTGTAAGATTCTCCGTTTTCCATCAATAACCAGTGCCTTACTATCATAAGTCACACTTGTCGAAACCGCCGTCTGGCAAAAATTACCTTGAAACAATAAAATTGACAAGAAAAGTATAATAAACACACTCCCCATTTCCAAAACTCAACAAGGACTACAATGCCATCAAATCATAAACCCTAACCTCATATATGCGTATACATTTATAGATTTGGCCGTCGTTTTGTCACGTTCACCGCAATCCAAAATGACGGATACTACTGTAACCTACTTTGGATAATAATTCTTGGCATTATTGGAGAGATACCCACCACAATGAAGAAATTGTCGATTTCTTGAAAACCTTTTGCGTCTTGGACGGGTTCGGGAACAAGATACTCTTTCTTCTTCACGCGATTGACACGAGACGAAATTTTGTAGGTATCCCAACGGCCCCTTGGCGCTAGGGTATGTTTGGGAAATAATTAGAGTTTGGCGTCTGGAGTTTAGATATTAGAGTCTGGAGTTTGAAATTAATGGTAATAAATAGTTTCAAATTTGAATAATGGTATTTGGTAATACAATTTTAAATTAGAGTTTAGAGTCTGGAGTTTGAAAAGTTAAAAGTTGGGGGAGAGGAGTGTTCTGAGTTTAGAGATTAGAGATTGAAATTTGGCGGTTACTGTAATTAGTGTTTACTATAAATAGGATTTTAGGCTATTTTTAGTATGTATTTTAAAAGCTAAACGCTAATCATTAGCGTCTTTTCCCAAACGCAGCCATAGACCGACGCCCCCGACCCGTTGGAAAAGCGCGTTTTTTAATTAATGCCGAGTTTGCTGAGTCACTAACTCACTATTTTGGGCATTGGCGAAAAAGCGCATTAGTTAACGGCACGCTTTTAACTTTATAGAATTAGGTATTTTTGACTTTTCCTCTTACCAATCAATATTCAAGAAATAACATCGGACATGTCTGACCCTTTTCAATTCTCGCTAGATTTTCGAAGCTCGGCAAGATATTCCTCTCCCAAATATCCCTGAATCCTGATCATTGGTCTTTTTCTTGAGAATGGATTTTTCCAAGATGGATCGGAGGCAACTGACGCTTGCGGGTTCGGGTCTGTCGGTGATTTTAACTCTGCACTTCACGCTTCAGTTGTTGTCGCAACATACGTTTTACTGGAAGAATCCGAAGGAGCAAAAGGCTATACTTATTATCATAATGATGGCCCCAGTTTATGCTGTTAATTCGTTTGTAGGGTTGTTGGATATCAAAGGCAGCAAGCCCTTTTTCATGCTCCTGGATTCTGTTAAAGAATGCTACGAGGCTTTGGTGCGTCCCTTTTCAGTTACACTTTTTGCTCACTTTTTTCGGTGTTCAATTAGTATAATCTGAAATGGTCTTTGATTATGCAACTGTTTTTGTTGTTTTGAGTCAGGCTATTGCAAAGTTTTTGGCTTTGATGTATAGTTATTTAAAGATTTCCATGAGCAACAATATTGTGCCTGATGAGGTCAAGGGGAGAGAGATTCACCATTCATTTCCAATGACTCTTTTCCAGGTGAGGTTTTGCTTTCCTCAATGGATTGGTTTGATCTATAGCATTTTACTAGATGATAATTGGTTTTGTAGCTGCAATGTTTTTGAAAAAACTTGGGACTTTGCATTTATCTCCTTTGTTAACCTTAGATTATTGACATTTTTGCTGCCAGCATTCTGCATATGTTTAAATTGGCTGTTAGCTGTTTGCATCTAGGGCTAACAGAAGTGTCATTCTACTCTGTGCAGCCCAGAAAAGTTCACCTGAATCATCAAACTCTTGGACTGCTCAAGTATTGGACATGGCAGTTTGTTGTCATCCGTCCGGTGTGCTCCATATTGATGATAACATTGCAAATTCTTGGGATTTATCCCTGTTGGCTCAGTTGGACGTTCACCATCGTTCTCAATTTATCCTTCTACGTGGCTATGTATTCTTTGGTTGTCTTCTATCATGTTTTTGCAAAAGAACTGGGACCACATAAGCCGCTCTCAAAGTTCATATGCATCAAAGGAATTGTTTTCTTTAGCTTTTGGCAGGTAACTATAATTTCTTTCCATCTGTTTGTTAACTTTTTGTATTATGAGTTTGGATTTGGGTTACAACATGTGTATTAACTGGTTGTTTACAGTCATCATCACTCATAGAAGTATAAAATATTTCGAGGTGGCCTCGTGCCTTTGGTTGTTGAGAATTACATTAAAGTGAAATCAGTTTTTCCAGTCATTAGTGGTATTTTTTATCTGGTTGAGATAAATTGAATCAGCTAATTTGTGACACAATGTGAGATAAATTAGCTTTTTTAAAAAGACAAAATAACTTAAAACGGTTATCAATCAGCTCTTTTTGAAACTGCTGACCATTTTGGATTTTGCATATTCTAGGCAAAAAAATTGGCCTCTAATTTCCAAACAACTAATTTAAAGTCATTGATGACTTACGTAATCAGTTAACAGCTAACAGCTAATTCTCAAACAGGCACAATGTTTTATACTAATAGCTTCTTAGAATTAGCTCAACTAGCTCAACTGATGATCCTATATGTATGTAGTTCTCCATATTGAAATAGTTGATATTCCCTCCTATCATAACATAGATCGTAAGGTGCCCCCAATTCCCTACTCTGAATTATAATCAAAATTCAAGCGTCAACTTTTTTCAAATTAAAATCTGTTGAACTGCTGGACTGTTGAAACTGGCCTTGAGTTTTCATCTGTTCCTGATTCACTAAATTTCTTTCTTCTATGTCCATTCAATCTGATCAAAAGTAGAGGCATTTCTCACAGATTACAGTTCGCCTGCATGATTGATAATCAGTTTAACAAAATTATTGCTACCTTTCTAAATGCTGTGATCACTACAGGGAATAGTGCTCGACATCCTTATTGCAATGGGTGTCATCCGGTCTCATCATTTCTGGTTGGACACTGAGCACCTACAGGAAGCTATCCAGAACATACTGGTGTGCATAGAGATGGTTTTTTTCTCTGTTCTCCAGCAGTACGCGTACAACGTCTCACCTTACAGTGGAGACGTTGAAGCAAAATTGAAGCTTCAGAAAAAGTATCAATAATATGAACAAAGATATTTCAATATGCGGCACCTGCTTTCAACCTTGTCAAATGGCAATGGCAAGCAACTCTACTTCCACGTAGTTATGTCAAATACAGATATAGTAAGTGAGCATTTTGTACTAATTTATGAAGTACTATTAGTATCTTGAAAGATTATTGTATGCCATGATAATTTTCTAGATATTTGAATGAATAAGATGATGGGTATTGTAGTAGGGAGTTTGATGATTTAATTTTCATGTTTACTTGCGATTTCAATAAGCAAGAAGCCAAAATCTGTGAGTTCTGAGTTATGCACTGTTTGGACAACCCAATAAACAAGATCCATGTTTGGACATAAAATAGGGAGCTTTTGACGGCTGTGGGCTGGTGTGTTTTTTCTTGATTGGATGTAATTGAAAATGGATGGTGGGGCTACGAAGATTCCTCAGCAGCAGCCGCCTGCCTTTCGGTTTCCATCATGGGACATGGGCTGCTTGAAATTTGTACTAATAGTAATCAATTATCCCTTTGGTCGGCACCGGCAGTTCCACTTCTTATCAAAACGACCCCACCCCTCGTCGTTTTAGAATGCCTGCTTGCTTCACTGCACTGTACTTAGACTCTGCACTTGACTCGCATCGAATCATTTAAAACTGTCTATTGTACTGCATACATGTCTTAAACATGAAATGAAACATTACACAATTGTGATGTGTCCTTTGTTGTTTGTTCTATAGTATGATTCCCTAATAATTAGGCATCGCTGTCTGGTCCACGTTGCCCTTGGAAATTGACCGCTGTCAAAATTTCAATTTATCACCACCTAATCAGTCAAATCTTCTAACCAATTCAAATTTATCGTTTGAACTCATTACCAGTAGCTACACAATTTCTAAGACCACAAATTAACTCATTAAAAGATTAGATCTTGGTATCAATTTATATTAACAATAAAACCATGCTGTCATAGAGAATTCAGGTTGATGAAGTTATTTTTGGGTCAATCAAGTCATTAGGGATCAATTGAATTCATGTCATGTAGACATGTAGTAATTCGATAGAAAATAAGGTTGTGAATCCTCTGTTAATTACTTCTGAAAAAATTCAACAGTGAGCCTTACTTGGAACCTGCAGATGGATTTGATAGGTCACTCCTCACTATGGCGTTATGGCCTTCAATATTCATGATTCATCCCCCCATTTTTAATTCTTTAAAGTAGGCATGGGCTGTTACAAAAGATGCTCTATCCACCAGAAACTAATAATTTACATGAATCCTGGTTCTGCAAGCATTCAATATTCACTACCTAATAAGGAGTGACAATTAGTGAGTTAGAATCTCCCTATCTATATTTTATAGTAATTAAATCTAAAGAATTGAGGGCAATGATTTTAAGTTCACCAAAAATAAGACAGCTCTGTAGCCTGTCGTCCAGAAAAGATAGCACATTGCATTCCGAGGTAGGACTTTTCTGTAACATACTGTATTTATCTTTGTGTTTTTAGTTAACAAAAAGAAAGCATTTCAGTTTTCGCATTTCCTTATCAGAAAATTTGCGCACTTTTTTCAACGGGGTAATGGAAACGGAGGAAATGGACGGTTCGAAATGGGTGCATTCTTGTTACATGATTGTGCAACGTGTGCTTTAAGTGTTGGTTATTTTATATATTATGGATTTTAATTTTTTTTTGTAAATTAATAAATGTGACGTAACACAATTAGATATGCTTCAAATTTATAGAGTGACTGTATATTGGAAAGTATCGGAATGAATTGATATAGTACTTATTTATTAAGTTTGACCCACAGATGGGCCAATCCACAAGCACCACAGGATAACGGCCACCCACGGCCACCCCATCCCCATGCATTCATTTATAGCTTTTGTCTCCTTTCTCCGACTCTGCACATTTCACCAAATTTTTCAATTTTCAACTTCCATTCCGCGTTCTTCAACCGCGCGCTATATTATTAGATTCATCCACAGTCCACTCATCTTCTCTTCCCAAGCCTTAATTGATTCTGCTGTATATCTATCGATTGCCAATTCAAGAGAATAATAATCGGATCATAGCAGCGTGGAATCGCTCGGTTTATATGAGCAATAGGTTGGTATTCATGAAGGCGGTTGTGATTTCAGCTGGAATTGTGTTGATAGCATTATTGGGGATGAATTTGGCGGCTCCGTTTGCTGTGGATGGAATTCCAGCGATGTGGTCAGCCGTTCTGGCCTGGATGAAGCCTCCTTATTTGTATATAATCGTCAACGGCATCATCCTCACCATCGTTATGTCATCGCGCTTCCACAGAAGCCAACCGGATACTCCGTCGAAATCTGTTCAATTGGAGGAATTGATATCTGACAAAACTCCGACGCATCCTTTCTCTGCTCAGCAGCAGTATGTTGAAGATATTCGTGTGGTTGAGGAAATGGTGGCGGATAAGATTGCAGCTTCGGAGATTGAAGATGCTGTTGCTGAGTTCAAACCTCCGGTTGTGAGCAGTGTCTTATCAGAGAGAGAAGCAATTGTTGAAACCAAAGCTGATGGTTTCTTCATCGATTCGATGTGCAACAACTCGAAGGACGACATAATATCGCCGGAACCTCAACCGGAATCTCTCCAGCTACCCGGGAGAGAGAAGCCTCTGGTTCTGGTTTCTTCAAGGTTTGGGCACCGGAAACCTATCAGAAACAATCCTGAAGGTAACTGCACCACAATATCACAATCAACTAGTAGTATTCTTCCCCGAAGTTTTCTTAATACATTCATCCTCCAAATTTGCAGGTACAAATACGAAAGCGCTGCGGGTGGCGCGGCAGAGGAAGCAGGAGACGCTGGAGAGCACGTGGAAGATGATAACGGAGGGGAGTGGGCGTGGGCGTCACGTGCCGCTCACGAGGCAGAGGCACCAGAAGAGACCCGACACGTGGGAATCAAATTCCCACGTGGATGAAACGACGGCGAGGATCCGGAAAGAAGCGTCGCCGAGTCAGGACGAGTTGAACCGGAGAGTGGAGGCGTTCATAAAGAAATTCAACGAGGAAATGAGAATGCAGCGGCAGGAGTCGCTTAATCAGTACATGGAAATGATCAACCGTGGAATCTAAAATCTAGAATCTGATTATTCACATTCCAATTAACAAAATTAGTATATTATTTTTATCTATAATTCATATAAATCTTATTCCCTTTATAAATGCTTTTACAATTGGTTAGTTTTTTCTGCTATGTAGTTCATCGATATCCTTGTCGGTAAGGTAAACGCCGATGCAAAGGCCGATGACTATGAGGACCGTTATGCAAATCGCAATGTAAGCTTTCTTCCGCGTCTCCTTCTCGAAGTCGGTCAGCCCCGCCGTTCCCATCACCGGTTTCAATTTTTGATGTGGAACCACCGGAGGCGGCTGAGCCGTCACCGGAGCCGCCGCCGCCGCCGCCGCCGGTTGGGGGCTTTGTACACCACCACCAGTGGCTGCGGCGCCGGCGGCGACTGAGTTTACGCCGCCATGCGCCTCCACCGGCGTCGCGATGCCTAAAAATACCTGGTGCAAATCCAGCAGTCTCCTCCGGATATCCATCAAGGTGTCGCGCCTCTCCCGAATCTCCGACACGGATTCCGCCGTCGCGCTTTTGCTGTCCGCCGGCGAATTGATTAAATTGTTGATAGCTTCCGCCGAGGCCTTCTCTCCGGTTATTGCCGAATACCTAATTTTTTTTGTTGGATATCATTTTCGAATTCAATTTATTTGTGTGTGTATTTTTTTTCAACTCAAATCTAAATCAATCAATCCCGCGTACCTGCTCTCAATGAGCTGGCGGTGATCGGCTTCCATCTGAACCCTAAGCCCATGGAAATCGCGCATGATGTGATTAACCTTGGCGACAATGTCAGAGATCATGGAGGCGCGCGTCCGATCGTCGTCGGAGGCGGAGGGTCCAGCGAGCCTTCGTTGTGCGGCGTTGGCGGCGACGAGGGCGTCGAACTTCTTACTGATTTGCTTGGCCATCCTGAGGAGAAATTCGAGATCTGTATTGAGTTTGGCTCGAAGGTCCATCATGGCGTCGGCATTATGGACCTCCATGAGTCCTTCATTGGAAGCGCGAAGCTTGTGGTAGGAATTCTCGACAATCTTCAACTCGTCGTTGAGATTTGCGATCTCTTTGGTGAAGAGGGTCATGCTGTCGTCCTTATTGATGGGGTCGACGTAGACACCAAAGGAGGTGTTAGAGGTGTCGTCCATTTTGCCAGCTGGATATATAATGATTGGCTTGGATCCGTGGGGGATTACGGGGAAGGATAATCTCCTCCGCCTCGTAGAGGGGTTGGATCCGATCCAGGGGAAAAATGGAAGAGAAAAAAAAAATTAGGGGAAAAGGGAAATGGCCAAGAATCAGAGGAGAGTCATTTGAAGGTGGCGGGAGTTGGTTTTGGGTGGGGACATTTATGGGATTGGAATAGTGGTGTACCGTGCAAATGGTACAATTTGTGTCCTTCAGCTACACCAGAGTTCTCAGCCATGTTTTTATTCACGGTGCTGAAGAATAAGCCCAAATTAGCAACCCATGTTCGAAATTTATATCCAATCAGCGTGCTTCAAAAGATTTTGTCTAGTGTATTTGTTTATTTATGTTTTTTTTTTTTTTTCAAAACCAACGGGTTCACTAGGGGTGTCAATTTCAGGTTTCGGCTCGTGTTTGTGTCGGGTTGATCAGGTTGTATAATATTTCAGGTCGGGTTTTGGGTCACCTGATTTCGGAAAAAATCCAAAATTACCAAACCCAAACCTGAAATTGTTCGCGTCGTTCGGGTTCGTTTTTTCGGGTTATATGCCAAAATTGTCACAATTTCATGTTTCGGGTCGTGTAAGTGTCAGGTTGAGCAGGTGGTATAATATTTCAAGTCGGGCATCAGGTCGACCTGATTTGAAAAAACCCAAAATAACTAAACCCAAACCTAAAATTTTTCGTGTCGGGTTTGTGTCCAAATTGACACCGTAGGTTCACATAATTGATTTGCATGTGGGTTTCATATAGACCAACAAAAAGTACAAAAATAACTCAAAATCATTAATTGAAGCAGTTTGACTCCAACTTGTGCTTTCTTGGGCCACTAGAAGTTTTTTTTTTTTTTTTTAACATTGAAAATCATATGTCGTGTGGTACAATCAAAAATGCATTGTTATAACTCGATTATTGTGTTTTAGTTTTACTTAATTCTACCAAATTTTGATTCCCGATATTTCGGAAGTGTAAATATACTTTGTTTTGATGAGTTTGTAAGGAAATTGTATTATCATCATTTATAAAAAGGACTGCGAGAAGGTCCCTAAAGCAGCAGACATACCGAATAGGGATGGCAATGGGTCGGGTCTGGGTCGGTTCCGCCAAGACCCGACCCAGGGCTCGGTTTCGGTTCGGTTCCGGGTCTGACCCGGACCCATTGCCATCCTTAGGGATGGCAACGGTTCGGTTCTGGGTCCATTTTTGTAAGACCCAAAACCCGACCCAAGCTCGGGTCTTTCTCGGTTCTCGGTTCTGACCCGGACCCATTGCCATCCCTATTACCGAATATAAAGCCACTACAAAAACCTGTGCAAGGAATCCATTGAAAGAGAGAATGGAGCATTTGAGACTACATGATCGATTACATACCAGTTGTGTATCAATTCTTGATTCTTCCCCACCTTCACCAAATGTTATATGCATAAAAATATCACCATGGCATCCCACAGAATAGGATAAACCACAAATACCCATGGAAACACTACATCCCGATGCTGCTGCTGCTAAAACCAATATTTATACTGGATTTGATAACCAACCTTAAACTCCGACACTTTCTTCTTTTTAACTATATGTACAGCTTGGCGAGAGAGACGGCGGCAAGGCAAAGCAGACTTGGAGTAACAAAATTTCAACTCTGCCCCCTACTAGATTCGGTTGGCGTACAAGAACCTTTTGATCTATGATCCATGTGGATGTTGCCTGTCAATATAAACAGTTCTTTTATTACTGCTGTCCAGGGACACACAGTTAATGAAACCGGTGCCACCTCCACCAATTCCCTCTTGCTGGGTCTGCGTCCCAATTAGATCCCCAATAGCATCAGAGCCCACAGATCCCTGCTGCCGGAAAAATCTCCCTGCAGGGCCTGGGTGCGTGTAGTCCATGTGTCCTGGATCTGACCCAGGCGATGACTCCTCCCGTTCTGGCTGGATGTTAAGGTCAATTTGACCTTTCAGAGGTGAATGTGAAGATTTTGTTGACTTGCTTCCATCCTTGTTTAGGGTGCTGGTGCCAGGATATGAGTTGACATCCTGCACCTTTCTGATTACTTGCTGGGAATTCTGTAGTGAAGGTTGGGCTTCTTTTTCTGATTGCTTCTTCTCATGCCTTTCCATCAGGGTTTTGAAACGGCGTCTCAAAGAACTACAAGCCACACATTCACATGATTGTTTGTGCTTGGGGCCTTTCCCACTGGGAGGCTCCCAGCACAATATGCAAGGGCATGGCTGATTGTGGTCTGGGTCCTTTGTCCTGTTCTCAGCATGACAGCCATCTCCCTCCTCTTGGATTGCTAAATTAACCAGAGAATCAAGTCCTTCCAGAGTCACAAACACATCCATGTCCTGGTCAGCATCGGTGGTATCTTCTTTTTTAGAAGAACCTGCCCATTTTAGGAGAAGGTAAAATTTGACAAGCCATTAAATAAATAAAGCTGTGCTGGAGAAGGAAGAGTAATGTCGACCCTTACTCATGGTAAGTAGCATATTGTCAAGCTGTTCTTTTGTTAATTCCTCAGCAGCCGAACACCTAGATCTGATCAGGAAAGCATGAATACGAAGCACAACTCAATCAAATGGTCAATAAATAGCAGATAAGATGAAATGCTAATGGATTTGCAATCAGAGAAGTGGGGCGAAATTAACATCCCAACTCCAATAAATCATTAACTCAAGGTGCATTCTCTTGGAGAAAGACCCAAAAAGATGGAGAATGTATTCCTCGGAAATGAGTAGAATTTCTAAGTTATGACAGCACCCAAATGGTGTCTTCTGTTGTCTTTTCATATAAATGCTACAAAGAAACCTTACATCAAAATTTATACCACATCAATACTAATAAAAAGACATGTATAGCCTCGAAGAGCAGTCTAGATAACATGAAAATTGACCTCACAAATTTACGAGTCAACTACATCCTATCTAATTCGATAAATCAAGTACCATGAAGCCTGAATGATTACATATAAAGCAGCAGACAACTTCCGCTTAAAAACCAAATTCTTTATCCTTGGCAAACAGAACATCCCATTAACTTAGAATAGATGGATAGGATACCAATAAGAGAATGCAAATGCACCAAATTCTTTAGCAAACATGCACTGGCAATTGTGGGAAAATAGAAAGAAATTCATTTGATAGCCAAAAAAGGTTTTCCATACTTGTTAGTGTCCCATACATTCTCAGCACAGGTCCATCTGGAAGAAAGAAGAGCATCTGCAGGCACTTTACGCCACTTAAAACAGTCCTCACACTGCAGCCACTGGATCTTTTCACTTAGAAATGGAATATCTTCATGTTAGCATTCCTCCGTGCAGTATGGTTATAATAAAATATAAGAGAAAGGAAAGGAGAGCAACAAAGACCATGAAAACAATGCATCTCACCCAAAATGATCTAGGGCAGGAATAGTAGGCCTCCCAATAACAGGTGAAGCTTCCTGAAAGAAAGAGATCGGGAAGCTCAGGATGCGGAAAGAAAGAAAGTCAATACCATACCTTGTTTGTTCATGAAGATTGGTCCAACACAAAAATCACAAATAAACCATCATTCAAATTGATGACAAACTACCAGGAAGAAGTCATAAGTCCATATCATAACTACAGAATTGGAGTTGAAAGGGTGCAAGAATCATATGACAGAGTCCAATGCGTATGCCAGTAACCTCAAATTCTTCAAATTCACATCCTTCCACAACAACCACTGAGGGAACAATATTGGCGGGCGGGCGCATCAATCCTTGAGCTTCTTTCCATGTAATCTTTAGCTCAGTTACATCCTCACTATCAAGTCTGAGTCGCTTATTTTTCACAGCAAAGTTGCCATTCTTCCTCTTAAGACTCTGTGGTTTATCTTCAAGTACTTTTTCTGCATTAGCATCCATTTCAGAACTTAAATTCATCATGTGTCTAGCAGAAATGCTGTTTGGTAGTATACCTTTCATGTATCCATTTACGGAAATAGCATCCCCATAATTATTTCTGGCACTGCTCTCCCCTGGAGTTGAAGCATCACTACCCATAATAGGAGTTTCTTCTCCCTGTGAAGTGAAATGAAATTACAAATGGCACTTTAAGATTTCAATATTAGGCTCTAATAATAGCAATGTTGTAGGCAAGAATAATAACACCATTTGCAGGCTAAAAAGTGTTAAGCCGTTTCTAATAAACCATGGATAAGAGGTTCCAACTCAAAACCAATTGGTAATGGGTGGAGTAGCTCCTACGTAGGGTGATGTAGTACACTCAACACACATAACTCGAGATGATACTCATCTCAAAATCAAACACATCCAGGATCAACAATATACCCAATCCGCGGCCATGGTTCTAAGACAATGTTAAACCATAGATAGGAGATTACAAATTTACAACCAAAAACCAATTGGTAATGGGTGAAGTAGCTCCTATCCATATAAACAGGGAGAATCCCACTCAATCACTGGCAGGACACACAACAATTTCATTGAAGACCCATGCATACATAAACATCAATAATGCAACAAATGTCATTGGTTGAAGGATAATGCCTTTGTGTAGTGCTGAGGAAGAACACACCTGATCCGAAGAAAGAATTGCTGAAGCCTTTCTTCCACCCATCACCAACTTTCCTTCAGGCTGCAGCCTGCTAAATGTCACTGATAGGAAGAAACAAACATAAAACATGTCATGACTCGACAAATAATAGACAATCTTAAGTTGTCAATATATGCATGATATCAGCACACAATTGTGCAGGAAAGATATAGGAAGCAAATCATAATTACATTTGGACTACCAACCAAATGTGGGACAGCAGGAAAGAGAAATGATGTATGACATCCATGACAAAAGTAGTGGACAAACTTTGAATGCACTCTCTCAAAAGATATGATTGACAACAGGAGGGAAACTTTTATGACGAAAATAAGTTATTCTAGCCAACAAAGCAGGAGAAAACAACCGGAAAAAAATAAATAAATAAATAAATAATTGATTTTACATTACTGATGAATAATTACCTACGTCCCCAGCTTGCAGTTGCAAGGACTGTATACAAGGAGTAATCCCTTCCAAAACATACATTCTGCTGTTGTTATTAGGCCAAAATCGGAACTGGAATACCCATTCCTTCCCCTTCATATCCTGAACCTTTAACGGTTGCCCTTCCGGCTGAGTAATGGGTGGAAAATAAGCCTGTCAAATCATAAGCAATAATAAAATAAAATAAAATAAAATAAATAATTGGTTTCTGTTACAATTAACTTATAAAAGCATGAGTTGGCTTAAAAGAAGACATGCATCTCTAGATTAAATATATTATTAAGTTCCTCTTTAATCGTAACTAACAAATGAAATAAAATAGACCATAGGAATCTATTGGAATATGTACCCACAATGAGAAACCCATCACCTATCCTCATACCCTCTTTCTACTTGAAGCTTCGAATGCTTCCATAGGTTCGGTTCTCCAGTTCATGACTTAATTAGCAAAAACAGACTGCAGCTTCTTTACAGCTTTCTGATTTCTCAGAGGCATACTAATAGGAACCTCAAATCATAGATGGTTTTAATTTGGCAGAAGCCGAATGAGTATCACAGTGCCAACATAACAAGCTAGTCAATGGCTTGAAACTATGAGAAATTGAAATTTGATGAAGTTGGCTTTTAAATCAAACACAATTGGAAAATAGATAGTCTACTCACGTACAACAAATGCAGATCAGAAAATTACTTGGATTATATACTTCTAATATACAGAAGGAAGTAAAAGGAATTCTTGAAGCCATAAAAAATCAGTGCATAGTGGCACTGTCAGAACCTTTCCAAATACAAATGGCATATCCTTGTGCCCTATACATATGGGATAACACGTTTGTTCAGATGATAAGGAGATCTGAACAGAAGCTCTATAAGATGGTTCAGAAATTAAATCAGAGGATCCTTTGCGTACATAGCACAATGTAAATCCAACCCATCTTTTTTCAGCAAGAATAAAAATCAAAACATAAGAAGTGTCGACACTGATTAGGATAAAAACAGATGACATAGATGCACTGACCTCTGCACACTTTTTTGGCAAGACCAGGCGCCCAATCCTCCCAGCATCACTGGCACTTAACATTTTCTCAAACAATGGAGTAATAACTGACTTTGAGCTAAGAATACGCTAAGGTGAAATCTAGTAGTAAATTCCAAAAATGCACAGGCTACGAGGTTAGAGCTATGCACTCAACTTTGATGAAAATTGGATCTCTCCAGCATGTCTTACAAAGTGTTACTCAGCAAATTAGCAGCATAACATCAGGAAAACAGAAGTTCCACAAAGTTTATTACCATTATCCTTGAGAAACAAAATAAACTTATGAATATGGCCAGTGAAATAGGATACTCGCTAGAAATTTGTTGTAGCTCCTCATTAGTTATCTGTGGCCGATATCGTGTAAGCAGCTGATTTCGGCCTCGAGCCTTTCCATTGCGTATGTGAACCTCACAAGGTGAGTCCATCCCGATGTGATTCCCCTGCTTTCCGGAAGGTATTGTACAGCCTTGTGGTTGAGAAAGAGTAGCAGGCAGTTGGGTTTCATCTGCTTCAATTTTAGATGAAGATGCAGTTGCCAAACTCAAATTTGAAGAAGAAGAATCATTTTGCCGGAATACTGGCTTGAAATCATTTAAAAAGGCATAAGATTGCTCTCTCATATTGATTCCTGCATCACAGGAACCCATGTTAGATAAACTGAAAGTGATATATCATATAAACTCCCACCATCTGTCCACAAGTAAATAAAATTACCAGCATTTCCATTCTGAGGTGTTTCTGATGAGCCAAGTCTCAGTTTGCCTGGTGCTAATCGTTCATAACGTTGTTGCTTCATCTCGAGCGAAATGGTTGATAATCTATCACCAATACGATACCTATCAATGCTTCCGGATGCATTGATTTCAAAGGGCATTTTTTTATGTACATTATTAGATTGGGTATCACAACCATTGAACAGATTGGGAGCCTGGTGCCATGGCATCAAGCCAGATCCAGAAACAGCACTCCATGATTTTGCAGAAAGGTCCTTCATTTTTTCAGGTTGAGAAGGAAGAAAATGAGAAGGTGGTGGCCATGCTGGATTTGGGGTCTGAAACATGGAAACAGAAAGAATAAGTGACCAATCACATCACAATTCAATAGTACACCATACAAGTATACCTTCAGTTAGGTGAACAACAAATTACCGTTGCGGCAACATACAGAGCATCACTAAAAAAGGAGGAATTTAAATACAGTTCATGATCACCCCAAGTTTCCATGAATTGACCAGATTCTTGCGGCATACATCAATAACATAGAAAAGTCATCCAGGTATTGCTTTTACTGCACCTACATTAACATAGTCAATCATGCAATGGGTTGCTTTTGGGGGTCATCATGTCCTATACCAAAACCGTCTTTTCCATACAAAGATTATTAATAACCAATCACCAAACAGATGAAACCATAGACGATAAGTAAATATTAAACTAGAAGAGCATGAGAATTGAAACCTAAGAGTGGAAGAGAAGTGGTATTCAAAAAATAGTACGAATGAATCATTGGCAACAACACTTGAGAGGTAATAAAGAAAGATTTTTCTTACCAAAATGTAACTTTTTTTAGCACATGTTAGGCATTCTATTCCTCCTGCATCCAGTAGTACGAACATATGGAATGAAACTATACAGCCGCAGTGTATTTGCTGCAAGAAAGAACATGTCATTGAATCTTTGCATCTTATCTATATTTCAAAGATTAATAAAACTCTTAAACTTAAAAATTCTAGCACTCAAAGAATTATATAATGTAACATAATATACTTTCAAAGCTACATTACCTTCCCACAAGATTCACAGCATCTCCACCCAGAAGCACTCAAGTGGAATGTCTCACAGAATTTTCCATCCTCATAAGCAGTACTGGAGGAGCATTGAATTACATCAATTTCACATAGAGAGAATCTCCTCGGGAATAATTCAATTGGAAAGTTGTTACATATTATGTGATCATAGATGGAGCATGATAAAACTGACACAAAGTTTCAACTTCAACAACCATTCTGGTTTTTGGAGATAACCACATAAAATCCACTTCACAGCAACCACATCATTAATCAATTGAATTGTAAAGTTTCAATTTGCACCAAATTCCATCAACAATAATTACTGGATATTCAGTTAGAAGAAATTACACCAATTTCTAAGTCAACATTCTAGAACTACCTCCATAACATTTTCTTTTAGATTCCATTACAAAAATTCCACCCATCCACCATACCACTGCAACAATCCCTTGGCAAAATAACCAAAACATAGACACTAAACAAACTAAAGCACAACACACGAACGCGCGCGCACTCCACTTCAAACTTCTTCAGTACGCAAATCATACTAGTCAATCACAAAATTTCCTCCACCTCCGCTCAACAAAAAATTATTCAAGGGAAAATAAATACATACATATATATATCCAAAGATCCAACTGAAACAACAAAATAGCATTTCCAAGCAAGTCAACTGAAATACAAAAAGGCAACGGGAAAAAAAAATGAAAAAATGAAAAAAAGTCTCTTACGCGCAGCGATCGCAGAGGTGAGCGTAGTCGCCGGTGCGGCGACGCCAACCTCGCCTCCAGTTGTCAGACAGGTCTTTGCAGCTGGAATTGAAGCAAAGCTTTGGCGCGGAGGACGACATCAGTTGCACATCGACGAAACCCTAGTAAAAAAAAAAAAAAAAAGAGTATGCGGAATTGCGTGGCGTTGCCAATCGTCCCGTTAGTTGGAATATAAATTGAGCACTAAATATTGATGGTCAGGTACTCAGGTGGAGGTGTAACTATGCTATAACCCATTAAAGCGCAAAACCCTAGGCCAACCCTGTACTCCCACACCCACACTCCATAGAGCCACGGACAGAGAAATCAATGGAAACACAGTACAGTATATTATACACTTATACTCCGCCTCTACAGAACTCTACTGTACAGTATACAGTCACTATATACACTACAGAATACACTCAGAAAAAAAAAAGCCACAGACGAAGTGCAACGAATTACATTCACAATTTGCGTGTCAGCGACTCAGCAGCGGGTGTGGACTGTGGAGCAGTTTCTTTCTTAAGACACCCTATTTATTACTACTACTACAGTTTACACTTACGGTTATGTCTTAAATACACCTAAATGAACAAATTTCTTAAAACTTTGGAATATAGAATGGTCACATTTAAAATTTACTCCTATTTACTTTCTTCCTTTTAAAATGAACATTCTTTTAATGTACTTTTTGTTCAAAATATATGAACTACTTATTTATATTGGTATATGTCTATAGGAATTATTTCTTTTTGGAAAAAATGCTAAATAAGTCATTTTTCTTTTCCAAAAATTCAAATCAGTCTTTTTTCTATTTTACTACCAAAACAGTCCGCTACAAATGTTGATTATGTCCAAATCAGTCTTTTATTCACTAATTTTGCTCTAATTACCGACGTGGCAAGAGTTTAAATTTAAGCCTGACACGTGGATATAATATTAGTCTCTTTTCTTTTATCTTTTGCCAATTCTGTCCTAAATTTTTATTTTGTTTCATTTAGTCCTCTACCCAAATCAGTCATTTTAATGTTAATTGGCCTCCATCCTTTCAAATTATTTTATTTCAGTCCAAGAACCTTAAATTTTTTATTATTACTAATCCATTTATCAAATAAATGTCCAACATACTTCCGTTAATAAAATTAAACAACAAACCTCATGCATTGGGTTTTATTGTCCATGCTTCCTACATCCATAACCTTCCAAAAAGTAAAATTAAATCATTTACACAAAAATTAAAATTAAATCATTTACTATATTTTAAGGTAGGAAAAAAAGTATGATTGTGTGAATTGTTGCTGAAGAAAACCAGAACCATCGGTTACGGTCGGATGGGTGGAGAGAGTCCGTAAAATCTCGGTTCTTGGAAAACCCGGTAACAAGGCAGTCAAACCTAATGTATGAGGTTTGGTATTTAATTTTATTTACAGAAGTATGTTGACATTTATTTGATAAATGGATTAGTAGTAATAAAAGATTTAAGGTTTTGTGCTGAAATGAAATAATTTGAAAGGTTGGAGACCAATTAATATAAATGACTGATTTGGGTAGAGGACTAAATAGAACAAAACAAAAGTTTATGACTAAATAGACAAAAGATAAAAGAAAAGGGTCTAATATTATGCGCACGTGTCAGGTTTAAATTTAAACCCTTGTCACGTCAGCAATTAGAGCATAATTAGTTAACAATGGACTGATTTGGACATAATTAGCATTTGTAGCGGACTATTTTTGTAATAAAATAGAAAAAGGACTCATTTGAATTTTTTGAAAAGAAAAAGGACCTATTTGGTATTTTTTCCATTTCTTTTTGTTCTTTATTCTTATTTATATGTTTATGTAGTAGTATTAATTTTTTGTATTCTTGAGCTTGACATAGAGCAGAAATGATAAATCAAACATCCAAGTCAAAACATATTTCAATCATATGAATTATATGAAGATGCTCGGTGGGTTGACACTGTGTCATTATTGCATTACTTTAATTGTCCCTTACTTTTTAACAATTTTAAACAAAACCGAAAAATAAAATAAAGTCATACTCCCTCCGTTTGGACACGGAAATTTAGGTTGTGGTGTTAGTAGTTAAAATAGTGTGAGTATATTTGACTAATACATCCATCTAATTTATAATGGTTACATTTGACTTTTAACCATATTTATTATTTAACATTGACTTAATGTTATCGTAATATAGAAAGAAAAAAGTAGTCAAGTGTGGTCTTGTTGGAATCGTCTAATCGTATAGTATTAGAATATATATTTTACATAATTTTTTTTATACCCATTTTGAGACACTAATAGTTAAACATATATAGGGATTTTGTGCAGAAAGTACAATTGTCATTATTGTGGGGTTTTTAATCATGCTTATGTTAATCTAATTTGCTTAAAAGGAAAAGTGACCAACCTTATTGGGACGCCCCAAAAAGGAATAGTGGTCACTTTTAATGGGACGGAGGAGTACAAAAAAGGGTTATAAGTTACTACAACTCAGTATATTTTCCTTAACTTTTTCCATCTTAGAAAAAAGGAAATCATCCCCTAAACCATCGTTCTGAAGTTGGTTGGGTGGAACCTTGTGGAGAATGCAGATAGTAAGGTTATTTATTTTGCATGTTGCTGGAGTTGGATTTGAAGGTGTAATCCGTAAATTTTTTGTCGATGTTAGTAAAATTATTTGCAGCGTTTCAAAAGTAATTAATTGGACACTCTTTAAAATTATTTTATCTTTTCAAAAAAGCTATTTTATTTTATTTTACATTATCTCACAAATTGGTTGATTCGATTTAGTTATTTGGCTAAACAAGCCATATTAAATTGATCTGATTTTAGATAGTTAAATAAGTACTCACAAATTAGCTCATTCGATTTAGTTATTTAGCTAAACAAGGCATATTAAATTTGATCTGATCTAGATAGTTAAATAAGTACTGTGGTCATCTCGGACACGAACGGATGACAGATTATTATCAATCTCTAATTTCATTGATACCAGTGCTGACTTTGAAATGTGGAATACAACTAATTTATTAGTATAAACAAATTCTGTTTATCATCGTAATTATACATGTATCTTACGAAAAACAATCATATATGAGTATGAACTTCAGATACACTTGACAGAAAAGTAAAACTCAAATAAACAATGGCCAAAAACTTAGCAGACCGCACAAGAATGCACGAGGAAGATATGGACTCAACTCTCCACATCTTTTGTCACCTTGGCTGCAGGAAATACAAAAATCATATGCGTCGAACACACAAAGATATACATATGTATATATGCATCACATTACATCTACCTTTGGGAGAGGATCCTACTTAGGAGCAAAGAAAGTAGCCAACCCTTGATCTATTTTTATTAGTAGTTTGTCATAGCTCATCAATGTCTTCTCTTCACATTTGTATGCTCCTTTTCCCGCAGCCAAAACTTCGCCGTCTACATCAATGATCCCAGCCTTGGTTGGGTCATCCATTCGCTGCCCAGGTTGCAGGCCGAATGCTTTTACCTGTGTATGCGACATGATTTTAACAGCATTTGATGTTTTGGAAGTGACCAAAATATTGAAATGAAAGATGTGTGTACCTTGAGGTAAGATATGTACGGGGATTTGACATGGCCTCCGTTGTTCAGCTCGGACATCAACTTTAGTAAGGGTAACTTGGGACAGTCCTTTAGCAGTATTAGGTCCATGCAACCATCTGCAAACTGCAGAAATCAAGGAAAAGAAAAAGCACTTGTTTCAGTTAGTTGCATGCACGATTTTTTCTGATTATATGACGGAATATTATTCGTTCAGCACTCATGAATGGTGTAAACAATTGGAAGCTGGAAGAACACCAAAGAACAACAGGGTGAAAGTGCATTGATTGAACAAACCTGTGCTTCAGGGGCTGCCAGAGTAGTTTCACCTCCCCAGGGAACATTATGAAGCCAGACAGAGATAAAAGGTCCATCAAGCTTTCGCCAGTTTAAACTCTTTATATCAAGTTTTGGGCCTTTGTACCCGTACTCTGGTTTCTTCGAAGATGCATCATCAGACTTAATTTCGCTTGCCCCTTCAATTAATATGTCCTTTTCTATATCTAAGGGTTCTCCATAAGATTCATAACCAGATGCTGGCACAAAAAGTATACTGCCACTATACTTCCTAAGACCAAAAATTCTCTGAAGTGCCTGAAATTGTGAAGATTTTTCAATGGGCGAGGTGAGGGTTGCACTTTAAACAAACAACTATGCTAAAGACTATCATGATACAACCAACACAGTTTGTCACGTGCTGCAGTACTAATTGATTCAAAAGTAGCTTTGTTGGCGGATTAAAATCCATTGATGTTCAGTTTTATATTTTGAGAAGTTTGTACTTGCCACATAACCCAAGGGATATACTATTAAAATGTAAAACTCACATAGAAATCGATCCGAGCACTTCCCATCCATCTGTACTTCTCAGACTCAATATCAATATCAGCCACAAGGCCTACAGTAATACTTCAGAATATCAACGTTGATCACTTCAACTTACTAAAGTATCTAATTCCACAGCCACAGAGCATACATTGAGAGTAATAAGTTCCTGTATTTCTCAACTTGAATCGTATAAATGTGTGGTCTGAAATTTGAGCTATTGGATGATTACATACCCCATGCTAGCATTAGAATGCTGAAAAATGTGATGTCTCCTTGTGATAGAGTAGCTACATCCAACGAGCGCTTATGCCCTATTAGTAGTTTGCCAGGCAAGAAATTTCTTTCAGTCGCGTTGAGAAAGTATTAAGACTGAAGGCAGGGCAAGTGGCAAGAATTGTTAAGGAACTCAAAATACCTCGAATAATGGCAAGGGTCGCATTTGATGCCGTACATGGTTCCCCACATGCATCTAGAAGTGACTTCACCATTCCATTCCCAGTTCCTAGGCAAAAAGAAGAGTCAGTTCTAACATGCACCGTCATACTAAAAATAATCGCCTTAAATTAAGGTACACGGGGAACAAAAATGCATAACAACAAGAACATCCTTCTTTCTCCTCTTCCCCCCATATATTTGGGCAACCACCCTTTTGTATAAGAATGCAACTTGAGAAATCAGTAATCAACTATTTTGAATTATCTCTATCAGTTTATTCCTCTAAGCTTACTCCCCTGTTTATAATATTTCAAGTAGAAAGGATTAATCCTGCTACAGAAATTCATTATAGCATCTCATCTTCAAGGCCTATGGTAACCAACCATGACAGGTAACAATCAAGAAGAATGATGTAAAAGTTGCAGAATAATATTGATGTGGCAGCAACAGTTTTTGATTGTTGAAATAAATTCCATTATCTCCGAGGTAGTAACTAGTAAAAGATGAAACTCATTTAAATTGACTATTCATATTGCAACTGGCGTGTGGTAAGCACTAGACTACTAGAGACAGAGATACCTGCAGGTATAGCTCCAAGAGGCATCCTTATTGCACTGTCCCAATCCTCCCTGGTGAGAAGCCCATTAAGTACCTACCAAGAGCCCCACACATTAAGTAACAATGAAGTCAAATGCTCGTACTTTTCAGATGTCAATGGTCACATGTTTGTAAACCATCATTTTCCTATGAATCTCAGAGAATAATAATAAGCTGGTGTCCGACCAGCCCTACTAAACCACATCCCATTTCAAGGAACTAACAGCATTTAAAGATGTTTCTTTAGTTTAATTCGCCACCAAACGAAACGAAGCCAAATTTTGTTTTCTCTCTCCAGCGATAAGCAGCATTTATTCACAAAATTAATACCCCAAAAATATGGGAAAGCACTAATCCCCAGACGGGCATCAATAATTGCAAACTGGTAAGGACAAAATCCATAAATACGTGATGACAAAATGAAGAAACTACCTCAACTAGTATTCCGTCTCCGCTAACGCAAACAATTCCATCATACTTTCCTAAATCTAGCGACCGAGCAACTTCCTTTGCGTGGAGCTGATATTCAGTTTCTGTCAATTAAAAGAAAAACGGAATTCGAGTACAGGACAACAAGTAATTGTGTATTCAAATCAATCACGCAAGGCAAACCTTGAACGGTGTAATCGATATTGGCATCATCAAGTAAAGGCATCACATCGTTCGCGAAAATCCGCATTGCCGACTTGCTTCCTCCGAACGGATTCACAAAAATTAATAACCTCTTCGGTCTTCCTGCAGAATCCACACACACAAATCTAAGATACAAAAAAAGGCTTATACTATTCAATTGGAGCTGCAAACATTTAAATTACAGCATAATTATACCCCACGACTAAGATAGGAAAACCACGAAGTTTTCACACGTGCTGAGAATTGAAAATTTTACCAAGAGAATCCAGGTAGTCCTGAAGCTTCTCAGTCCATAGACGAAGAGAATCATCGGACAACAGTTCCAGAGTAAACGTCTTCCTAATCAACGTTCGCCTGGCACCAAGGCAGCACACTCCGGCGGCGTCTTTCACCGCCGCTCTAATATTGATCCTGCTACCCTCGACGGAGAAGCCAAGGACTTCCCTCTCAACATCTAGCCACTGGTCCGCCCACCGCAACTGACCTCCGGCGGAGAGAGTCGCCTTGGTGACGTCACCGTTCGCGCGTACGTTGTCCGATAGTATAGATTCTCCCGTTTCCATGCGACGGAGACTGCAAAGGTTGCTACCAATACAGGAATTCTGCAGTTGACAATAGAAAAATAGCCAACAAAGGAATTATGCGGGATGAATATCGGAAATACTTATGCAAAGTATATGCCTATATGGTATGTATAAAATAAAGTAGTAATATGGAATACTCCTATGTTTAATGTTTGTTCCCACAATACAAAAAGCGCGGTAGCGAGTAGCGACAATAA
The DNA here is from genome assembly GCA_030278955.1 of Hygrophila difformis. Taxonomy (NCBI): domain Eukaryota; kingdom Viridiplantae; phylum Streptophyta; class Magnoliopsida; order Lamiales; family Acanthaceae; genus Hygrophila; species Hygrophila difformis. Next base: position 5,204,557 of record JAOANR010000009.1, on the reverse strand, counting down.
TGACGTGCTAAACACGCTTTAATCTTGACTCCTAAGTGCGATTAGCAATTTAACGTTCAACACACTTTGGGCGACTTTGTTATTAGGTGTGAAAATTGGAAAATGTAAGCGAAGACGGCCAAATTGATCACATCGGAGGTTTTTAATTTCTATCTAGCATAATTATAAGGCGAGTGGGAGATGGTGGGATTTGAACACTGGGCGAATCTAGGCCGTCATATTGTGGGTAGAGTAGTAATGGATGGTGCAGATTCATCTGGTGATGAAACCCAGAGGCAGCAGTAGTAGGTGGCGATATCGTTATTTGCTTTTTTGTAGCTTTATTATATTCTCTTTTTTTTTTTTTTTTTTGTCTTACCAAGTTCGAATCCCTGCGTTGTGCTGCCTGTCTCAATAAAAATACTGCTACTCCATCCCGGTAGAAGTGTTTTTGTTGATTTTTTAACCTTGTTTATTGCTTAATTTTTACTTAATATTATTATAAGTATATATTAGAAAAAAATAATCGAATTTGGTCTTATTAGATTCGTCAAATCGTATAATTTTAGAATATATATTTTGTATAATTTTTTTCGGCAAATATTTTGCATATTTTTTGTTTTATATATTTTGAAATATTAATAATCAAAAAGTGCATTTTATTGGATTATGTATAGAAATGAAAAATGACATTTTAAATAGAATGGAGAGAGTACTATATTTCCATTTAACAACTAGTATAACATTGGTTGAAATTTAAGTATAGATTCGAATACATTTAACATATTTTAAAATCTCTGATGAATTTAACATGTTATTACATCATACCCCTCTTTATTACTACTAATTTATAAAATTAAATCTAAATAAAGAATAGTACTACCTCTGTCTCTTAATAACTGCTATATTTCTGCATTTCATGCAATTAAATACACGTATTTAACTTATAATAACTCAAATTGTATACAAATAAAAATTATAAAAATTTGATATTTCTAAAACTAAGTTATTAGATGAATTTAACAAGATCTCATATGACTATATTTTATCTTGTATAACTATGTCAAAAAAATAAATCAAAGTTACTCAATTAATAGTAAACACTATACAAATGGTGCAATTATATCAAAACGGAGGAAGTATATGGGAAAAAAAAAGTAAGAGTCTAACTTAATGGGACGGGTGGACTACTTGATATTAGGAGTTTTTTTTTTTTTTTTTTACTTTTACTTCCGTTACATTATAAATGTCATACTTATTATTTTTTCCCTCCAACAACTATACGCACCACTCATAAATCAATTCTACCTTAATTATTGTGTCCAACAATATAAAAAAAAAATAAAAAAATTGTAGTGGGATGGAGGGAGTATCTTCTTTTCTTAGACTTATTTAATTCGTTGATCTCTTATTTTCATCTTTTTAATCTGCACTTTGGTGGTAACTCCACTAGTCAAAATTTTGGCTGTTGGAAGTGTACGGAACGGTATCTGCAAGATTGAGGATTGCGATTAAAATAGTACTTCCATATTTCATTAATTCTAACGTTTGCATAATAAATATTATTCATTGGGAATAAAAGTATTAAAGTTTTATAATTTTTTATTTTATAAAATTTGAAATATTACTCTTTAAAAATGTATATAGGATTGCGTGAAAAAATGAATGTTAAAACATTTTTAATACGGATGAAGTACTTCCTATGTTTTTTAAAGATTATTACGGATTCACTCAGCACGCAGATCAGTGCACATTTTAAACTATTAATAATTCAAATTCGATACAAGTAAAAATTCTTAAAGTTCGATATTTAAAAACTACAAGATGAGACGAATCTAACAATATCTCACTTGACTATATTTTAATTTGTATAATCATGATAAAACTTTAAGTCAAAATATATGAGTGAACAGTAACCATTTGTCAAGCGTAGCTAACAAAAAAATGGAGGAAGTATTACTTCACTCCTACAATCCTATTTGAAATATTTCAAAACTTTTGGATATGTAGTCCAATGCATTTCTTTAACAGATAATATTTTAAAATGTAGAGAATTAAAAATTATAAAAGAATATTTATTCCAAAATTATACGAAAAAATGAATACAACAATATCTCACTTGACTATATTTTTTCTTATATAACTGCAATAAAAATTTAGGTCAAACATAATACTCCCTCCGTCCCATTTCAAATGTCCTACTTACTATTTTTGGATGTCCCATTACAAATGTCTTCTTTCTATAAATAGAAATAATTTTCCCCTCCAACAACTATGTGGACCCTACCACATACTCACAAACCAACTCTACCTTAATTCCCGTGCCCAACAGTAACAAGACAATTGGAGTGGGACGGAGGGAGTACATAATATACAGTGTAAAAAGTTTATACGAGTATGTTACAAATGGGACGGATATGGATGGAGTAGTATTGACTACTCCATCCGTTTCTAAATAAGTACTCACTCTGTCCTGCGAAATTTGACACGTATTCATTTTTGAGCTGTCCCACAAAATTTGACACATTTCCCTTTTTAGATAAATTAAATTAATATAAATATAATTAGAATCTTAATGGTTTCCAAAATCCCATTAAAAGTAATTACTTTAACTATTCTGCACAACTCCCAATACACTTTTATTTTTCTATACAAATCCCTTATATTTCTTTAATTCTTCATATCTCAAAATAAGTACAAATAAAAATTATATAAAATATATATTTTAAAACTAGACGCCTAGACGATTCTAACAATACCACACTTGAATATTTTTTTTTTAAATTAAATCATTACCATAATATTAAGTCAAAGTTAAACAATAAGCAAAGTGAAAATTCATTAAAATTTTAAACACAAATACCCACAACACTTTAACCATTAAACCCCACTACATAAATTACAGTGTCCAAAAGAAACGCGTCAAATTTCGTGGGATGGAGGGAGTATTACATTTTGACTTTTTTTTTTACTGTTCATTGTAGCACTTTGACTCCTATTTTTCTTATAGTTATACAAGCAAAAATATAGTCATGTGAGATCTTGTTGGATTCGTCTCATCTTGTAGTTTTTAAATATCAAATTTTTAGAATTTGTACTTATATCGAATTTGAGTTGTTAATAGTTTAAAATGTGCATCGACAAACGTGTAGAAGAGAAACGTAACACTTAAAAAGAAATGGAGGTAGTATTACATTTGGAAAGCTAAAAGTTGGGGAAGATGAGATTCAAAATTTAAAGATTAGAGATTAAAATTTGACGGTTACTGTAATTAGTGTTTACTATGTACAGGACTTTAGATTACTTTTTTAGTATGTATTTTAAAAGTTAAATGCTATTGCAAACGTTTGTTCCCAACGCAGCCTGAAGTTGTTTTAGGTATCCCGTCGTTTTAGAAAGGTAACAAATAATTTTACTAGTTTTTCGCAACTGCTAAGGAGGATTTAACCTTTGGTGAGTTAACTTGTTTCATAGAAGACTTTTAAATAATGCACAGCCAATTAGGCAATTAGCCGTCACAATAGAAGAGTTTAAACAATCCAGCCTCCTTGAAAGTGCTGGGACATTTCATGGATGACTGAAGCTTCCAGGAAATATCCTATCCCTTTCCCGGCACTTTCAATTTTTCCCGCTATTCAAATCCCTTTTTATTCTCGATTTTCACTGCCCCAACTCCGAATCTTTCCATGTTAACTTAAATTATTTCCTATTTTCAATCATTTTCGTTATTCGTGGTCAGCTCAGATCTCAATAAGGAAAAAATAGTAGTTTACTTTCAAGTTTCAGTGCTGCTGAGTCGAATGGTAGTTATTTAGATTCACAAATAATAAGTAAATCCCAAAATATGGCGGCGCGAGAGAAACGGGGTTTGGATCCAAGCAGTAGCCAGGAAGGTCAGCCTGACAGGAAGCGTCCTGCTCTTGCTAGGTACTTAATTCATTGCTCGACTTATATGAACACACGCTCGCGTCTTTTTGAGATAATATAAGCTTTGAGTGATTTTGGATTTAGCTATTTCGATGTAACTATTGTTTGTATGTATAGTGTTTGAAGCTATGCATGGTTAAAAGTGGTGATTCCAGTAGTTGAGATTTGGAAGTGATGACTGATTAATCATTTTAAAATTTGTTTCTGAATTCCTTGTTTATATGATGATCCATTATTTATTTATTTATTTTTTATACATCAAGCGAATATTCATTCAATAATGTCAGCATCTTGCAGTGAAATAAAAGAACCCGGTAGTTGGTTTGTGTGCATTTCCTTCTTTCTGTAAATACTTGGGCTATTGTGTAATTGTGCTGCAACAGAACTACTATGGTATGTGGGATTTGAGCCACTTCACTTTAATCAATGTGCAGTTTAAGAAAGTTGATAGTTGATACCACATGGATATATCTAGGGACTAGGGGCTAGGGTTGCATTACTTTTTAAGTCGTCTGATAGTTCCACAAACTTTTATGGGTTGCAGAAGCATATTAATTAGAGATTTAATTGTGGATGCAGTGTTATTGTGGAGGCTCTGAAGGTGGACAGCCTGCAGAAACTGTGCTCGTCATTGGAGCCAATTCTTCGGAGAGTTGTAAGACTGCAGTCTTCATGATAATTTCTTCAATATGTGGGAAATCGTTAATTGTCCAAAGCATGTACCTAATTATATGGCCGAAATAATGTAAACCATTTAGTTATTCATTTGATGTATATTGTCTTGTGGAATTCTATTGATGCAAGTCTAGTTGTCGGGGCCATATTCCGATTATACTTTTACAGGATTGTTTTGCTTCAAATGTTTTTACAAGTAAACTAAGTGTCCTTTTAATCATGGTTGGAGTTGAGGCACGTTTCTGTTCTTCCTTCAATAACTTCTCTTGAATTGATTGGAACAAAATGGCACCTTGTTTCATGTTTGAACATCTCTGAGCACTTAAACACTTCTTATAATTGATTCTTATTCTAAATAACACTGCAATTTGCATTCATGGGGTTGTCTTCAACTTTTATTGCTGACAAATAGTAACCATTTCGCATATTTGTCGAAACTAACTTTATTGGAATAATTTGTCAATTGCATGTGATTTTCTGATGTATTTCAGTGTTTATAGTAACCCAATTTTCTGATTATTAGGTGAGTGAAGAAGTTGAACGTGCCTTGGCAAAATTGGGTCCTGCTAAATTAAATGGCAGGTGTGAAAGTTTTCCCCCACATTTTTTAGTAGTTGACATTTCTGTAGTTTGAGTAATTGGTTAACATTTCTGTAGTCTTCTTCTGTTACGTTGTTGTTTCAACATTGGGCCAGACAATATCTTAATACCTGAAAATAATTGTTGTTTGCATGTTAGCCGTTGAGCTAAATATAAAGATAATGCCTTTTGTTTAAGCTGCATCCATATTTTATATCAATCTCCACCTTAAAATGCAGGGTCTCTCCAAAAAGAATTGAGGGTCCTGATGGCAGAAATTTGCAGCTCAAATTCAGGTCCAAGCTGTCGCTACCTCTATTTACTGGAGGAAAAGTGGAGGGAGAGCACGGTGCTGGAATTCACATTATGTTGCTTGATGCAAATACTGGTCAAGTTGTAACATCAGGACCAGAATCCTCAGTTAAATTAGAGATTGTTGTGCTAGAAGGTGATTTCAATCACGAGGATAATGATGGCTGGAGTCGAGAGGAATTTGAATCTCATGTAGTAAAAGAGCGCGAAGGCAGAAGACCACTTCTCACTGGAGAGTTACAAGTGGCTTTAAAGGATGGTGTTGGAACTCTTGGTGAGCTGACATTTACTGACAACTCCAGCTGGATTAGGAGCCGAAAGTTCAGACTGGGCCTGAAAGTTTCAAGTAATTATGAGGGCTATAGAATTCGCGAAGCAAAAACAGAAGCCTTCACTGTCAAGGATCACAGAGGAGAATGTAAGTTTTTTCTTTTGTCCACGATATGAAAATCCACTCTCATTCAAAGTGTCTCCTTTGGGTGGTAAAACTGTGCTTCTTTTTGTAGTATATAAGAAGCATTACCCTCCTGCACTTGACGATGAAGTTTGGAGATTAGAAAAGATTGGGAAAGATGGTTCTTTCCACAAAAGGCTTAATAAAGCTGGGATATTCAAAGTGGAAGACTTCCTGCGGCTTGTAGTTACAGACCAACAAAAACTTAGAAAAGTAAGATAAAAAAATACTTCTGGTCAATCCAATCCTTTTCTCTGATGTCTGTTTTCCTTCATGCTCATAGTTGCTTATTATTTCAGATATTGGGGAGTGGAATGTCAAATAAGATGTGGGACATCCTCGTGGAGCACTCCAAGACCTGTGCCCTGAGTGGAAATGTATATGTCTACTATACTGATGAGCCAAGGAACGTAGGGGTTGTGTTTAACAACATCTATGAACTGAGTGGTCTGATTGCTGGTGGACAATATCATCCCATTGATTCTCTTTCTGAAAGCGAAAGGGTTAGTTATTCGAAACTTATAGAGATAATACTTTCCAAATCTTTACTTTCCTGACCGCGTTGATAGATCACATGCTTTAGTAGTTCCAATGAAAATGTTTGAATAATATCAGGTGAAAAAGAGTTTGGGCCAAAAAAAGCTTTGTTCAAATTTAGATGGAAGAGGAATCAAAGTGACAGCTTATGTTTGTCTTATACTGCAGGTTTCTGTCGACACATTGGTAAAGAAGGCTTATGACAATTGGATGCATGTTATCGAATATGATGGCAAATCTCTTCTCGGGTTTCATCAAAGTACGATTACAGGCTCCTCGACCGCCAATATCAGGTCACAGAGGGAAGATAATCTCAACTCTTTTGAGCAACTCAGTTTACCTAGTCTCCCAGCTTCAGTTCCTCCCGAACATCCCTCTATGAACCAAGGATTGAGCATTGGAGGTAATTTTGTTATGCTTGATTGGTTATTTGACCTAATTTTTGAGTTTTACTTTGTATCGTGATTTTTCTTCGGCATAGGAGGTAATTTTGCCTTGATACAAAATTCATACTTAGCTTCTCAAACCAAGGTTTAATCATCTTACAACTTCTCTAACCAGTAATTGGTTATGCTTTTTCCTAGGTTATAATGAAATAAATGGAGGTCGATATCCCATGTCGCAGGCAGACATGAATCCCAATGTTGCTATACAGTCAAACGGCACTTCATTTCCTCTGCATAACCAGCTCATCCTTTCAGCCGAACAATCTCATCAGCCATCTGAAAGCGAAAACTTACCAGCTTTTGGTGGCACATCTAATCTTCTGCCTTACAGGGAATTTGATCCTAATCCCGAGGATGAACTTCGTGTAAGAAGTCATGAGATGCTTGAGACCGAAGACATGCAGCATCTACTTCGTATGTTCAGTATGGGTGGACACGGCCATTCTTCATTCAATCCAAATGAAAATACTTATCCCTACTCAGCCTACCCTCCTGCAATGCCTTCAAACTTTGGTTTTGAGGAAGCTCGTGGGCGCACATCTGGAAAAGCTGTTGTTGGTTGGCTTAAACTAAAAGCAGCTCTCAGATGGGGCATATTCATCAGGAAGCAGGCTGCTCAGAGACGAGCACAACTTGTGGAGCTGGATGACTTCTAGATAGTATATACGCCCCGCCATATGAACAGTTATACTACAGCATTAACTCTACTTCTGAGGTGATTAATGGCCTCTTAGCAGCCTAGCTAATGGGCCAAGCTACCTGTCTAGCGCTTGGCGTCACGCTAAATTGTGAGACATGAACCATGGGGCAAAGCTCTTTGCGCTGCTGTAATATGCTGACATGGATAATAGGAATACTCTCTGCGGGTTGGATGCACAGCTTTTTTTTCCCTGCCTTGGTAGCAGTCAGAATCTGGGAAGTTCTGGTCAATGGATGATTGCACTCGATGTGTGTCGGTATGAGAAGCCTATATGGAAGTGGAAGCTGCCGGATCGATCAAGAATGTTTCCATGATGGTTGCTACCGCTCTTTGTCAGTGTGTGGGTGGGACAGATAGTGTTTGGATTCCTCTGTCGCATTCTTGTAGGCCAGTTTGGCACTAGATACTAATGCTGTAGTGCATGACGGTCCTGTGGGTTTGTTAATCAGTTTCCCTTGAATAAAGCCCTTATAATAAGAGAGGGTTTCCTAATTAGGTAAGATGTTGTATTTCAACTATTTCTCTATTCCATTTTGATAGACAAGATTTCCTCATGTTCCGTTTAAATCATACTGTAACACTTAAAAGAAAGAACAGATGCATATTTATTATAAGATTTATGCTTTTATGTACACGTATATATTTGTACTATATTACAAATTTTAACAAATGAACTATATTGAGATTGAATTCAGAAAAGAATTTGAAACAACTTGTTTTATACTCCCTACGTTCTTTTTTAATTGTTTATTTAGCAAATATTACACAAATCAAGAAACATAATTATTACCACATAATCTTCCATTTCTACCCCTTTTACTTACCAAGAAATATATTTGGAACGGAGAGAGAATGAATATCATTGGAGGAATAACGAAGTAATATTGAACAACTTTTATAGAAATACCGAAAATGACAATTATTGTGGAACATTTTTTCATCTCTAAAAAGACTACTATTTTAGAATGGTGGGAGCAAGGTTGTTAAGATCGGGATCCTATACGGGATCGTTTTTCTCTTTGCAAGATCGGGATCCTAAGATCTTATGAAATTGCAATAATGGATAAACTCAAATATGCATACATAAAATTAATCCAATACAGTACAAAAACATTAGAATCAAACATAAAATATTTCCACATACATGCATATTATGGTTTTTTTACACATGATACATAAGGAATACAAGCCTTTCAGTTTATAATTAAAGGAAAAAAGTTACTTTGATCCCCAATAATAAAATTCTACAAAAATTTTATGCATTTAAGATGATAGATCGTAAGATCGTAGAAGCGTTTGAGAGAATATGACCATAAGATCGTAACGGTTTACTATCAGGATCGGGATCTTACTAATTTTAAGATCCTACAAGAATCGGGATCGTTTTAGAGAGGTGTGATCGTAAAATCGTAAGATCCTAAGATCAGGATCGGGATCTTAACAACTATGGGTGGGAGTACTTCATAAAGTTTAAAATCCTCTTAATTTTTTCTTTTTAAATAAAAAAAAAGCCAATTTAAAATTTCTTATACATCAATACCGGAAAACATATGGTGCCACAGATATCGAACTAATAACATTTCATTTAATATTGCTTCGAAATGAACATTGGAAATTTTACTTCAAAACTTACTTTTTCTTGTCACCCCGCAAAAAAAAAAGAGTATTTCCTCCACTAATAGTAGTAATTCAGAACAATACCGCAATTTATAATGGTCCCTAGCAAACAAATCATTAAGATCAAAGCAAATAATCTTCAACAGTACGATAAGAATATCAGGAACCAGCCCTGCCAATAGCAAGCCATACCCTGGGAAGAATATCAGGATATATTTACCCTTGTTTTCTTGGCTCACACAAGACCTACAGGCACCACCAGAGTTGGTTAAATCCAACACAATGAGCCCCCATTCTTATATACTAACAAAATCCACATGAATGTTGTAGCAACAAAAAATGGATTCCAACAAGAAATGATTACAAAACAAACACTGCAAAATACGAGCACTCTTATTTTGCAAAGGACAACATTATACAGTGCACCTCCCCGTAAAGGAATGGGAAAAAAGCCGGAGAATTTTCTTCATATTTCTAGACTCTTTGTAAAGGGTACACACACTTGTGCAATAAGACCCACCAACAACTCACATAAAATCATAGTCATCATAATCATTGTAGGTATCAACAACCACGTCATCATCCGGCTTGCCAATATGCAACTGTTTTTTCTTTCCAGCTGCACACATGGAGAGAAGAAATTGGAAATTATTAGAAGGTATGACAAATAACCATACTCATAGGTAACATAATAATGAGAATAGTTTTACCTGTCTTCTTTTTGCCAGCATTGGCTTCTTTTTCTGCTTTTATCTTTTCATTTGCAATTGCAGTCATGGAAGAAGCGACTTCTTTGGCATCTGCACCTTTCAAAGAAGTCATTGATAACCTCATTACAGCCTTCAGTAATCCAATGTAGTGAAAACTTTTCTGCAACACAAAATAGTTAGTGAGAGCTTCTGTAAATTATTGGATGAGAAAGAACAATTGTGGAGAATATTCATCACAAACCTCGTATGGACGAAGTTTATGAGAAATAAGTTCAGCATATTCTGAAAAGTCACTTTCGGTTTTGGGAATAAAGTTGTCTAGTGTTTTTTCATCGCCTTTCCTTGCAAATAATTCTGCAGTTGACTTAAAATCGGCTTCTTCAACAAGCCTGTAGAAAAGCAGCACAATAACTTTTAAACATGCTTGTAAAGAGGCTTGTGTTCAACACTGAAGTGCTTGACGTTAAACATATATTTCAAGGTAAATCTTATAGTTCATCTTAATGTAGATGAAAGTCTAAAATGAAGTTAAAAGGCAGTATGTTCAATCAATCAACATAGAAACAAAGTTACACAAAGTTTGATTCAGAGAACATGAATATTTCAACTCCTTTGGGTGAAACAATTTTCCAAGTCGAAAGAAAATGAAAACTTATGTAAATCCTAATGCTCGGTTGGTGTGTAATAAAAAGAAAGACGAAATGTTAGTAGCCTGTAGCCTTAGCAACAAATCAACAAGTTTATAGGTTGAAAGAAACCCACCTCTGCTGACGAAGCTTTTCTTCTGTAGGATCTAAAGCGACCTGGTTTGTAGGTTCGTCGGCTTTCAACTTATCAGCTGCTTTCGCTGCAGGCTTTTTAGGGGCTTCTGCAGGCTTTTTTAGAGCTTGCTGAGGAGGTGATGGCTCAGCTTTGGGTGCCTGAAAACATTATTTAGGAAAGAAATACTGATAAACTTAAAGAAGAAAACATCCTCATAGTAGTTGGACAAAGTCACATGCACTGGCGCACTGCCTTCCCGGACTTTCACAAATCCATTTCAAAACAGAACACAGAAAGCCACTGCTATTTTGCATTCCAATATTCAATGATCAATCTTGGTGCTTAATAAAACATACTGTACTATCTATATTTGTATGCCTAAGACAGGAAGAATTCAGCTTCTCAACTTTGAATCTGTGATGTAGTGGGATGATAAACAATCTCCTAGACATTATAAAAATTAGGGGAAAAAAATATATTAAATACTACAGCGAACCAATTTTAACACTAATTCCAACATTCGACATGTGATTTCTATTAAAAAAACAATGGTAGGAGGGGCAGATTGTTGTGAAACTTGAGGAGATTGGGGAACTAAGGCTGTTATAACAAAGTTGCTTTTTTGCTGCCAGGAAAACATTCATACCGGAGCAGGCTCATCTTCATCTTCCCAAGACTCCTTTACATCATCATCATCCAAGTCTTCATCATCCCACTTGTTCTTTGGTTGCTCCTTCTTCATAAGATCTGGGATAGGTTCATCTTCTGAAAAGGAGAAAAGCTAACGAGTAAAGAAATGGAAACGATATCGCCAAATACAGAATACCATAATATAATGTTTGGAGGATTCAAAGAGTATCCATGGTAGGGGGATCCGGACCACAACATCCATTATCCACTCCAAAAAATAAATGCCACATACTTGCAAAGGTACACATGTTAATTCAGAGTCACTAAAAAAGAGACATAAATGACACATGTAAGTAATAAAAACATATATCCAACATAACTTTTCATGGTTCAGGACTTCAGGTAGGCTTAACCCTAAAAAGAGCAGCACACACCATCCAATGTACCACATAACGTAAATGTTAAAGTCCATAAAAATTGCACAGTTACCCCTAAAGCAACCAGTGTAAACATAATAAAAAAAGGGTTCGCACTACTGAATCCTATCAAAATTTGAAATTAAGTTTTCTGCCCGCACTTCAAAAAAATATTTAAAATTGTAAATTTTTTTTGCCTCGGCTAATGTTAGGTTGGTTCAGCCACAAAAAATGACCGAACCAAGCTAATAATTAGCCGAACCATGGCTCTCCAATCAACTTAATTAATCACACCCTTAGTTCCGCCATTTTTGTCGGGACGAAACATGCATCCGAAGCAAAGTCACTTTAGTCATTTCGGGCAAAAGAAACTATGTTTCTTAAAGCTGAGGGCATAAAACTTATTTGTTGTTTCTTACAAGTCAACAGATCCCATTTCGTCAATGAAAAATTCACAGCTACACAATAATGTCCTGAGTTAGATGAGATCCATGTTTCACAAAATATCCAGGTACCAAATTTCCTTTGTGTCAGACAGTGCTGACAGAACGGGCAAAGAATGTCAGCATCTTTGTAATGAAGTTTCCACGTGGCATCAATCGGATGCTTGATCCATATAGAACATTTAAGGCGTTCTTTCCAAGACCAGAGGTGATTATGGGGGAAAAAAAAACACCACTTTTATTTGGCTAATAATTTCAAGGAGGACAACAAGATATACTCGATAACAAAGGGTTGTTGTTAACAATAAAAAGCGTAACCAAACAAACTCAAACAATCTTAAAATAGCCCTGCCAGAGTAGGATACTGAGATCACATATAAGTAGAATTAACTTCTTCCTGAAAGCAAACCTACCCCATACCTAATTACAGGCAAAATAACGCGCAACAGGGAACTACCATAAACAAAACGAGAAATTACATAACAACGAATGATAAAATATAAATAAAAAATAAGCGTGCAAAAAATTGGTCAGAGTATAAAAGTACCCCAATCCTCCATCTGGTTCCGATTTGACTTAATCCCGCGAAATACTCAAACCTTCTAAAACTTCCTGAATTGAAAAGAGAGAAGATCGGATTCAGTACATAGCACAAACAAATCATAAATACCAATTAAAATCACAAAGGCATCCAATTTTAAAACCCATCAATCCGGCAATATCAAGAAACCCAGATTCACACTATAAAGTTCAAAGACGCGACCACACAAAAAATAAAATTAAAAAATTGAGGACTTGAATGCCCAATTCAAGAACCAAACCTACCGCCAGAAACAAGAAACGAAGACGAGATTCTTGAAAGGCAACCCCCGATGACAGCGAGGCTGTACCCAAATAATCTGGGGAGAATCAAGCTAGCGGTCCAGAGATGCAGCAAAAGGGAGGGGAGCAGACGAGAACTAGAGACGCAGCTCCAGAGAACACCGAGTAATTAGGGTTGATATAACACTACTGCTGCCTTTCGAGTTTCGCCCTCCCCATCTAAAGTCGGCTTGTATTTATTAAATATATTTTCGCACGCTTTTGTAAATCGCTAAAATCGTTTCCTATTCCAATAAAAGGAAAATTCTGGAGTGGGGCTTGAAGCCCATTTTTATGTATATGGGCCATTTGAAGTTTTCTAAATTTGACATAATACAATAAGGGTAATGGCAAATATCTTGGGCTGAGTGAGTGAGGCCCATTTAATCCTAGGCCCATTTAACCACCTAGATAGATTTATTTTTTGGACTTCATAAGGCCTGAAAAAATTCATATGGTTTATTCAAAATATTTCCATTTTATCACTATATATGCTGACAATCTTGTACTACGTTTGTTCAGAATTTTTATTTTATTAGTAAGAATGTGCTTCATGTTGTATTGTGTTATCGACAAAGGCATGCTTCATAGGTCCGATGTCATGTAATGGACCAAATGAAATCTTGCCCAGTAATAGTTAATGTATCTGTTGAGCCATTTTATGGTACATGCAATTTTTATTTTGGCCATTCCCCTGTAATGCATAGATAAAATCATAAAATTGTACTCCACTAAACAGTTGTTTTGGGCCATTCCTCTTTTTGTAATGCAATGTTTTGTTTTTGCTTTTGTAGTATACAATTTATATAACAGGATATATGTATTTGATGAGAAAGAGAACACTCAGTCCTCAGATAGATGATGGCAGATGCATATTTGAATTTTGGGATTTGATTTTCATGCCAGTTTCTGGAAATGATCTCATGGATACAGAGACTAGAATTCATCTCAACCTGAGTGTGACAGCACAAAAGCATGAAAATTCTTGTCACATGATTGTATTTGTAGTATAATTGTGACTTTATGTTTCTTTTTTTCTTTTTCTTTTTTTTGTAAAAGAAAAATATGACATTGATATTCAATATTAGTCTAATTAAATTGTTGTTGATATTTTATGAATACTTGAAGCTTGCATGCATTGGCTTTTTAAAAAAATCAAGAAAAATACATAATTTAAGATATAATACTCATTATTTGAAAATTTATTCACACACTAAAATCGTTACAGTACTAAATGGGAAAAGATGTGGAATAAGAAAAAAGTATAGTTTTTTTTGTGTGTGTGAATTACTGAGTATCCCTAGGCCACATTGGACCCAAGACTAATCCCTCGAGTATCTGCATGAGCAATAAAGAACGCCTCTCCCAAAGCGGTTTTTTTGCATACATAAGGCTCGAACCCGTGGCATTGCTTAAACTACCAGAGCTTCAATCCACTCAAGCCAATTTTGTTAATAAAGTATAGTAATTTATTGATCATATAATTCTTTTTATCAAATATATATAACATAAATATCTTAAAAATTAAAGTAGTTTTAAATCATTAGCAATGGGTATCATACACACATAATTAATAAAATACATGCATGTCCTTAATTGGCATTTTAAATATAAAGTGCTAATTATAAACAATTATTTTACCAAAATACGTCGGTATAAATGGCTAATGTAATTAGTGGGTTTGTATATCGGGTTAAACTAACCAAATTAAATGAATTAACAACCAACAACAAATTCTCAAACACTCCCATTGATTAACAAATTTATGCTTTTATAGAGTATTAGGAAAAAAAAAACAAAGATGCTTATATTATTTTATATTAATTATAAAATAATTGTGAACTGTAAAATTAACTTATCTCTATATTACTAAAAGGTATACAAATATTATAAAAACACAAGTACAGTGACAATTTCGTATTAGTAGTAATAATTAAAATATTCTCACACCAAGGAATATTTATTTTTATTTTTCCCTTTTCGAAAGAATTTTGCCTGAATTTTATTACCATGAAAGAATTAATGAAATCTGGGAGGAGGATTTGTTTTATTGTTTGATGTGGTTATGTCAATTGGAAATGAATTGAATTGTGGGAAATAAATATGAGCCCCACCTTTTATTATTATTATTATTATTATTATTATTATTATTATTATTATTATTATTATTATATTATATTATATTTTTGGCTAGAGAGCACGCTATAAAAAACGTGATGGAAGTTTATCGTGATGAAAGTTCATGCCTAAGAATGTTATAATTGATATGTACTCCATATAGTAGTATCAAGTAGTAACTAACTACTGTTATTTGATTTTTATCTGTATTAATTATGCCAACTCATAATATTCTTCTCAATAAATGTTATGGATTATGAGTTAGACTAAAACAGTCTTTGTCATTCCCCATGAGTTAGGTAAAACCGTCAAATTCAACTTTGAGATATATCTAAAATTATTATTTCAGTCTCTGTCATTCTATATTTTATTTTTCATAATTATAATAAAAAATTGATTTAAAAATACTAAATGAACAATAACAGAACCCTCTCCATGTCAATTCAAAATGAACGATGGAAGTATACTAGTAGGAGTAAAATAAAACTGAATAATTTTAGTACATTAAATTGTTTTATTACAAGTATATAAAATGATAATATTTATTTAGTTATTTATGTAATAGATAAATTAATCAATTAATGTGATGACAAGTCTAATGTGATATAGGGATATCCGGTAATTCAAAAAAAAAATTAATGCGACGAAGAGCGTGTGGAAATTTGATAGAAATGCACGAAAATTTGAATTCCGAATATTTTTTTGGTAAACATTTGAATTTCGTCTTAAAAACAGAAAAATTTAGGTATAACGATTAAACCAATTAAAGTCTTACTCGATCATGTACTATTTTAATTTCATATATAATTCATAGTATATATAGTTGTATACCAAGTTGTTTGAAGGATTATTTTGTGATAATTTTTCCGTACACCATAACTTTTTACAAGTAATATGTAATTAATTTTAATACATTATTTTATCAATAATAATAGGAATCGGATTTCATTTGCATGAAATTAAGGGTTAAAGTAATTATAGGGATTTACCTCATCCCATTACATTAGTATTTAAAAAAAAAAAAAAAAAAAAACTAAGTAAATTGTCTGGACAGTGATTACCATTGGTTAAAGGCGAAAAAAGTAACAACGCGTATGGACATACACAGAATTTCAAAAAAATAAAATCTTAATTTAACACTGTTTAGTTATAAAATAATTGAAATCTCTTTAATTTACTCAAACAAAATTAAATATACTTTTCTTGGAATTCCGAAATTCTTAGAATAAGGAATTCAAATATAAAAATTATAGTACTATAACATACCCACTATGTAATACTATAAACTCTTGTTGAATCTTTTTAAGTTTAAAAATATTTGAAGGATTTTTAAATTTAAAAATATTCAACGAATATCGTGACATTGTTTTTTCAGACAAGAATATGCATCATTACAATTTACAATTTCACATTTCACTGACTCGAAATGTAATTAATATTGTACCGAATATTAATTACGGGTAAAAATGAAATTAAAGTCGGGGTAATATATGCATGAGTTGCAGAGTTGGGATAATGCATTACTATATGATAATTTTACAAAAATATTCCCAATATGAATCAGTACAATAAGGCGTCATGTAATGTGCCATAACTTTTGAAAATTATTAATAGTCATTTGCATATTTGTGAAATTCAGTCACAATGAAAAGGTGAATAAAAATTAAAATTATTGCCATCGGGCCACCCGTCAACCACCTCATGTTATCGTAACCAATTCCTCACGATTTCCTTCCCCTATATATATATATATATATATATATATATATATATATATATATATATATATATATATATATATATATCTGTCTCCATTTGCAGAGAATACAACAATATATAGTTATATATATACATATATATATCTCCATGGCCGTCGGAAGAGGTGGCCGGAAAAGCAACAAGAAGGCGAAATTGAATAACAATCCTCACCTTCCCGATGACCTCATCGAATCCATTCTTCTCCGTCTTCCAATCAAGGACCTCTGCCAATTCTCCCTTCTTTCTAGAAGGTTCCGTTACAGCTGGAAGTTCTGCCGCGACCTCTCCTTCGATTCATCCACCGCGCTCTCCAAGGACCGATTCCGCGCCGCCGTGACGCACGTTCTCCGCAACCATTCCACCACCGTCCCCGCCGAGCGCTTCCACCTCCGCTACGACGCCGCCGGCGACACAAAACTCGTCCGCTATTGGATCCAGCTCGCCGTCGCCCTAGGCATCACAAAATTCGAGCTCGATTTCACCCTATCCCCGAACAAGTTCATGCTCAGCTCCAATATCATCGCCCCCGCCGCCGTCACCGTCATGAAGCTGTCCAACTGCGAGCTCCACCTGCCGATCGCCTTCCCCGAAAACAACAACTCCGATCACGCCACCACCAACGGCCTCCGCCACCTCCGCGACCTGACATTCGAGAACATGCGCGCGCGGCCGCACGCCGTCCAGGCGGTGTTTCGGAATTGCCTGGAGCTTGTTTCCCTGACGCTCGTCAACTGCAGCAGCGTTTACGCGCTGAGAATCAACGCGGAGAGACAGAAGGGTTTCAAATCCGTCGTGGTTCAAAATTGCAGCGACCTCCATTCGGTCTGCCTGAACGCTCCGACGATGGAGACGTTTCATTACCAGGGGAAGATCTGCGAGCTCGAATTCCAGATCGATTTGCCCCAACTCAACGAAGTCTCCATCAATTTTGCGCATCCGCGAGGGTTTCAGTTGATTCCCCACAGGAAGAAGACATTTAATGCACTTGCCCATGTTAGGATCCTCACTGTCTCGAGTATTTTTCTTGAGGTAATTCTATTAATTACTTTCCTCCTAAATAATTATCCCCCAAACAAAATGATATTCAAATTACTAATTATTCCAATTCACATTATTATTATTATTTTCCAAAAATACCAATATAATAATTCATACATAAAATATTGTAATTCTATACTAAATTAGATATTAGTGTACCATACATATGATGATTACTAATGATTTTTAACCTTCCCTAGCCTTTATTGGCCGTTACCCGGAAAAAAAAAAAAAGATTTTTAACCTTTTGCTTAATTGAATTATTTGTTTGGTATGTCGATATATGCAGGGATGGGAGGGGATAGCGTTGTGTATGTGGAGACTTAAGGAGTTCAACCTGGTCGTGGCACCGGAGAGTTACGTTAATCCTTGGGACGTGGCGATGTTCCTTAACAAGTGTCCGAGCATTGAGTGCGTGAAGATTGAGGTAAAAGATCGAAGGAATCGAATTTCAAATTAAGGTGTGCTTATATATGCCGATGAAAATTCATTATTAATATTAATCTATTTACAGTTGGGGCACAATGCATTCAATGGGGATGGTCACTATTGGAAGACAATTGGAAGAAAGAATTTGAGTGAGTACAATGCAGTGTTTCCATTGCTGAAATATGTGAAAATAAAGGGGTTCACAATGACAGAGCAGGCTATAATGATGGGGAGATTCTTTCTCAAGTCTGGGGTGTTCTTACAAAAATTGGTGATTGTGAAGGCCAGGAATCATAATAATGGTAAAAACGTTGGGAGTGATGTAAAGATCCAAGATTGGCTGACATGGGGGATGGTCAGCAATGCCAAACTTGAAATTTATGATTATCATCAGGTGGACAAATTAAGAATGCCATGATTGTGGTGATTTTGGGAACTGGAAGTTCAAAATCTACTTTGATTTCGTGGTAGTACCGATGATGAGTGGATTTCGTTAAAATTGCTGTATGGTTTTCATTTTATTTACTTTTAGTAATGTCATTTATATTTCTCAAAAATCAAAATTTGATTATGTGTTGATCAGTGTCCGGATTCACTAAGAATTCTGTGTAATTTTCATTTCTTTACTTCTAGTGATGTCATTTCTTTCTCAAAATGGGTCAGACGGATGTTGATTTTATTACCTGTGTTTTATAAAAGTATTGTATGCTTAGACGTGTTAATTATGCAAAGGTTCGAAACTATAACAAGGGATCTAATTATGCAATATTCTCCCTCCGTTGTTTTTTTAGATATTAAAAAGTGTTCCACAATAGTTGTCATTTTGACATAGTAATAGGTAATTATGCTATGTTTTTACTATATTACCCTTCACTTTACATAAATGGTATTTGTTGACATTTATTAAGAATGAGTTTAGTTGAAAGGTAAAAATATAAATTTATAAGTTAATTAATGCAAACATTAGTTATTGAAATTGAGCTGAAGGAAACAACTATTTAGGAATGGAGAGAGTATTGGTTTTATAAGCACTGACGAATTTAAAATCCTTTGTTAGTACTTTATTATATTTCATAAAACTTGATGAAAATTAGAGCGGAATGGGGAATAGTAGTGAGTACATACAAACCGAAGAAAATTAGGTTGGCATTGATGATTGTTTTGTCACCACTAAATTGGGATAAATGGAAAAAATGTCAAATATGTCTTTTTTCTTTTTCAAAAATTCAAATCAATCATTTTTCTATTTTACTACCAAAACAGTCCGCTACAAATGCTAATTATGTCAAAATCAGTCCTTTGTTCACTAATTATGCTTTAATTACCGACGTGACAAGGGTTTAAAATTTAAACCTGACACGTGGACATAATATTAGTCCATTTTCTTTTATCTTTTTCCAATTCAGTCTTAAATTTTTATTTTGTTCCATTTAGTCCTCTACCCAAATCAGTCATTTTTATGTTAATTGACCTCCATCCTTTCAAATTATTTAATTTCAGGTCAAGAACCTTAAATTTTTTATTATTACTAAACCATTTATCAAATAAATCTCGAACATACTTCCGTAAATAAAATTAAACACCAAACCTCATGCATTGGGTTTTATTGTCCATGCTTCCTACATCCATAACCTTTCAAAAAGTAAAATTAAATCATTTACACAAAAATTAAAATTAAATCATTTACTACATTTTAAGGTAGGAAACAAAGTATAATTGTGTTAATTGTTGATGAAGGAAACCGGAACCATCGGTTATAGTCGGATGGTTAGAGAAAGTCCGTAAAATCCCGGTTCTTGGAAAACCCGGTAACAAGGCAGTCAAACCTAATGTATGAGGTTTGGTGTTTAATTTTATTTACGGAAGTATGTTGACATTTATTTGATAAATGGATTAGTAGTAATAAAAAATTTAAGGTTTTGTGCCTGAAATGAAATAATTTGAAAGGTTAGAGACCAATTAATATAAATGACTGATTTTGGTAGAGGACTAAATAGAACAAAACACAAGTTTATGACCGAATTGGTAAAAAGATAAAAGAAAAATGCCTAATATTATGCGCACGTGTCAGATTTAAATTTAAACCCTTGCCACGTCAGCAATTAGTGCATAATTAGTGAACAATGGACTGATTTGGACATAATTAGCATTTGTAGGGGACTGTTTTGGTAATAAAATAGAAAAAAGACTGATTTGAATTTTTGGAAAAGAAAAATGACCTATTTGACATTTTTCCCCACTAAATTGAGCGACTGCACAAAGTCAAATATATATATATTTTTTTCAATTCGACTAGTGTCTTGTATATAGGGAACCGATATTGATATTTAGCTAGGTGGGAAGTGGGGGGCTTCCCCGAATGACATTTTCAAATTGTGTAGAATAGTTTTGATGTTAGTGTAGTGCCTCGATCCTTAAATATTTTTCCCTCTTATCCTTAAATATTTGTGTCTAATTTAAAGTTCTCACACTTAAAAATATTCATAATCCAAAACTAAATAATCTTTTTGGTAATTCAATTGCAAATATACCAAATAAATGGAATAAATTGAACTAAAGAAATTACCCCGAAACAAAAATAAACTTTCGTTAATGTAGCAATTTCAATTTTACGACTCTTTTTTAGAGACCATAGAGTATGTCTTTAAACCCTATAAGTAAGTAATTGACAGGGTTTACACGTACGGTTTCGTTAATCGCACATTTTTGGCTCCTTTGTGGAAGAAGAAGATGATTGATAGCCCCAAAGATCGAGGTCAAGACGGAAAGGATAAGATTTGTACGCGGAAAATACATCTCGAATTAGGGATGTCAATTTTAGTTTTCGGGTCGTGTTCGTATCGTGTTTCGGTCAGGTTAGTCGAGTCGTGTTTCAGGTTTCACAGGTTCAGGTCGTGTTCGTGTTAGGTGTTAATAAGGGTATAACACAAAATATGTAATCTCGAACACGACTCGAAACCCGAAATGAACTTGAAATACCAAACCCGAACAAGACCTGAAAATTTTTAGGTCGAATTTCGGATTAGAGAAATAAAACGACTAAACCCAAAAAATCCAAAAATGCATCGGATTCGTATTTTCGGGTCGTGTCCAAAATTGATAAATTAGAATCATAGAAGTTCCTTCATTATGTCATGAGGCCGAATGCTATCCTTTTTACAAGATTGAAGGATGATAATTGTTAATTGGACTATGATTAGCCAGCCCATTTGGCAGACTATGTGGCCCATAATCTAATGGGCTTAGTTAGTAGTAGTAATTGGAAAGTGTCTTAATTGCGTTAGTTGAATTGAGTTGGGCAGTTGTTGACATGGGAAAGGGTGTACATTTTTTTTTTTAACAGGGTATCCCAGGACACATTGAACCAAACATTAATTCCTCGAGAATCTGCATGGACAATTAAGGACGCTTTTCCCAAAGCAGTTTTTTGCATACACAAGGCTCGAACCCGAGACTTGCTTAAGCAACTAGAGCTCCAATCCACTCAAACCAACTGCTGTCGGTAGAATACATTATTTTTTTGGGTAAAAGAAAGGGGATACATTTTTTTTTTTGCTGAACAACCTATAACATGCTAGGAAAGGGGAGAAAAGGAATATATATATATTTTTTTGCTAGGGAATAAAAGGGAGGGATAGGGGGCCGATGAAAATCAAACCTCGAACCTTCCGTTGGAAGTTAAGGGACTTAACCACTTGGGCTAAGTGTTCATCCCAGAAAGGGAATACATTTGATACAAATGACCAAAAATAAAAAAGAATATCTACTCTCCTTTTCTCCTTCGAAATGAAACTAATTTTCATTATCCAAAGTTTTTTTTTAAAAAAAAATAAATAAAAGAAAGAGAAATTTTTAAGCTTCGGTAAATACGTCAAACATGATCGGTGTGGCTTCGAGCTTAATGGTTGGAATCGTGATTTTGGAACGTTGGCTATTTCATTGACAACCTACAGAAAAAGGAATTCAGGCCTCATTTTCTTGATGGATTTAGATTAACAAATAAATTTGATACAAATTTTTAATATTAGATTGAAGTCAAATTCATCCTTAAATTCCTCTTTTAATTTTAAATGTATCATAGCCGGATATGGCTACAATGCAGGTGCCTGCGAGGCACCTGCAGGCACCATTTTATGTGATGGGTGGAATGCTTTTATGATGGATGCAGTAGATTCATGTGATGTCTAAAGTGGTTTCATGTGATGCATACGTAATATAATATGATGGGATGTATAACTGTGATGCGGTATATGGTGCATGGGAAACATGGTTTCATGTGATGTCTCATAATGTTTTATGTGATGTATACGTAGCATGGTGTGATGAGAAATATTTGTTTATGTGATACAAGTATATAATAGATTGTAATGTCTGTTCGAGATGGTTTGGTGATAGAATCCATCGTTCATTCTTGTGATATCAGAGCTCCTCGGTACTAGGGGTGATATCGAGTCGAGTCGAGCTCGAGTATCATAATACTTGAGCTTGAGCTTGACACAGGATATTCGAGTTCGAGCCCGAGCTCGAGTATCATCGAGTTCGAGTTCGAGCCGAGTATCATCGAGTTCGAGTTTGAGATCGAGTAATTCACGAATATTTTTTTTTCTAAGCTCGAACTTGAGTATGTAGCTTAAGTTTGAATTTTGATTTATTTTTTATTAATATTTGATTTTGGAGTTTTAACCATAGCCTGAAAGACACAATTCAATTTGATACTTAAATATTGTGTTGGTTATCGTACAATTATGATAGAACTAAAATATTTTAGAAATATATTTTAATTTTTTAGAATGATTATTTTTTTTCGTTTAGATATTTTAAACAACTGACATATTTCCTAATAGAAAATAGAGTAGATTGTGAGGGAGTATGACATGAAGATTACTTAAAATGTGTATCAGGGATGTTATCGAGTCGAGTCGAGCTCAAATGTTCGAGTCGAGTCCCAAGTCGAGTTCCGAGTCGAGCTCAAGTCGAGCTTGACTTGATACGAGCTCGAGCTCGAGCTCGAGTCGAGTCAGGATAGTCGAGTACGAGTCGAGTTTTTTTCGAGTCGAGTCCCGAGTCGAGTACAAGTAGCACTACTCGTTAATCATCCCTACTCGGTACACTAACATATTCATCATGAATTTTGTAATATTTTGGAAGTAGTTATGTGAATGACAATGTAGTTTGTAAAATTTGATCCCGAAATTTCTATCGATGTTGTTGTATGTTGATCGGAAGTGTTATTTGAGTTTACGGTTGTAATGAATAGATGATTTCGATTGAAATCGATATAATGCTCGCTGAAATCGGTGAAGAAACGACTTCCGGCTAAGAGTAACCATTTTCCGGCTTAGTTTTGTTAAATTCCGGCCAACTTTCGTCATCTTGAGCTACGGTTAGTGTTTCTAAAATCCGAGCACATATTTGAGATCCTCACGTCGAAAGGAGGAGTTGAATGCACATCAGATTCACCATTTTTAAAAGAGTTTGGAGGATCGCCGGATTTACTATTCACCTTTCTTCTCCGGCGAGGCCATTCATGTCCAGCGACGGTTTTGGATTATGAAAACGGTTATGAGATCCTTGAGAGGTGTAGATTCATCTTCAAGACTGATTTTGTTGATTGAATCGAGTTTACACCATGTTTGGAACGATCATCAGTTGAGATTTGGGGAGATTGAGATTTGATAATTTTGATCCATCACACAAAATTACTCAACATGAATTGCTTTATCACTCAAATATATTTATTGATTACACCTGCACGTACATGATTTTGATCTATCTCTACTAATGGGTCTGTACGCTATCTCTACTGATCATAGCCAAATAAAATCTTAGAACATACATGCAGAATTTCAATAAACAAAACCTTAGAAAATACATGCAATGTTAGAAATATGTCACTCGCATATTCATATCCATAATATTCACGGTTTGTTGGGATAAAATTTAATAGAAAATATTACCCTATTTGTTCTTATTAAAATATTTTAAGGTGATTAAAAATATTTCAAGATGGAGAGTGATTGAGAAATTTTTATAGTGAGTTATTCAATCATGTACATATGATACTTCTATAATTCAATAAATATACCACAATTTTTCCGTTCTATTTACCTGTTGATGTAAATACTAGTACCTTTTACTGCAAAATTATTACATCCTCCGTGAAATACTTTCATTACTGCAATCTTCTTTTGGTAATTTATAATATAAAACATAATGATTATCTTTTATTTTTACTGCAAAAAAGTTACAGTGATAATAAAATATGAAATAGGGTAGGTGATTACGTAAAGAGCTAGTACATTTAATTAGTAGAAATTAAACATTTAGAACATTTTATAGAGTTTTTCAAAATACACAAACCTTATACCGACACAGTTAACAATTTCTTAAAGGAAATAAACAATCACTCACCAATGAAAAAAATATATATCCACACATTTCTCTATTCTCAAAATTCTACTAGTAATTATCGGCTTTGCTAAAAAAAAATAAAAATTCTAGTAATTAATAAGAAATGCATTATTGGCATGCACTCCCACCAACTATTTCTCCAACCAATGGGTTTGCTAAAAAAGAAATGTGTAATTTATAATTTATAGAAAATAAACTTTTGCTCTCAAAATTTAAAAGTCCTAGAGCCTTCATTTTACTTTATGTTTAATCATGGATAAAAATTATTACGATGATGATCAAATTCGATTACAGTTTATTGCAAAAGAAAAAATTCGATTACAATATCCACTACAAAAATAGTTTATTTTTAAGACATATGTTTTCCATCGCAAATCATTATATTTCTCTACAAAATACACTTTTTTTTCCTTTTTCTTTTTCTTTTTTTTTTTTTTTGGGGGGGGGGGAGCCATTAAAGGCAATACACTTTAGTTATTGTGATGTAATTTGGGACACATTTAAGTTCAGTAAGAAAACTTTTCAATTCGTCATAAAAATTACTACTTTTTATTGTTATAAATTAGATTTTTCCGATGAAAATTTATGTCGCAAAATGCAATATAATCTGCCATCATGATAAAATTTATGACAAATTCGAATTCCGCAATAACTTTTGTTTGCAAAAATAAATTTTATAATGATTGTCATTTATTTTTTAATAAATTAAATTTTAACTATTGTGAATTTTTTTTTATTTGAATAATTGAATTTGGGACCTTAATTATATACTTCCTCCGTTTTTTAAAGATAGCTACAGACCCACTCAGCACGCAGTCCAATGCACATTTTAAACCATTAATAATTCAAATTCGGTACATGTAAAAATTCTAAAAGTTCGATATTTAAAATCTACAAGACGAGACGAATCTAACAAGATCACACTTGGATATATTTTAACTTGTATAACCATGAGAAAACTTTAAGTCAAAGTATATAAGTGAACAGTACTCATTAGTCAACAGTAGCTAACAAAAAAAAACGGAGGGATCGGAGTATGTATCAAGGTAGAATATTACTAATATCATATTAGTAATGTTTGTATTCCTATAATAATTATAAATAGTAAGTTATAATATTTTATTCACACATCACATACTTAATACTTCTATATATTTGGGATGAGGACTTAGCTTAGTGGTCAAGTCTCCCAACTCATAATTTATAGGTTGGACGTTCGATTCTCTACCCGACCCATATCCCTCTCATTTATCTCTTTATAATTTTTGTGGTATAGACTCTCATCATTTTTTTAAAAAGAAACTTCTATATATCCCCTGATAATCAAATGTGATGTTAATACTTAATAGTAATAGTTTAATTGTTTTTTAGATAATGGACGTCGGGCAATGCCCAGCTAAGGAACAACATGCGGTTTGACATTGTGACTCATGGTCAACCTACGTCAGAACTGCTGGACTCCAATGGTCGGTGCCACTGCGAGTCTACAACCTGCCGTGCTTCTACGATTCTACAGTATTTCCAAATTTGGCTTTAATTACGGTGAAACCGCGTCCACCGCGTCTGTACGCTGCCCGTCACACTTCAGCCGCCAATTTTGAATACCCCTTCACCTGACATCCATCCCCGGCTGTCCAATCCATCTCACTTGCCACGTGTCACAATCCCCATCACCTTCGCCCACTCAACTCGTACTCCACATGTGATTCCATCGTGTCGACTTAGCCCAAGTAGTTAAATCCTTAGACTTCCAAAGGAAGGTTAGAGGTTCGATTCGACCCCTATTCCTCTCTATTATTCCACTTTATAATTTGTATGACATGAGCTCCTACCACCCTTTTCCAGGCTTTCATTGGCTCCTAAAAAAAACAAAAAAAACTGTGATTCTAGCATAATCCCTCCTATAGAAAGCCACTTGTTACAACAGTAAATTATCCCTTCCCACGAAGGCCCTCCAATATTTTTATTTAATTTTTTACCCAACAAAAAAAGGAGGGAAGACAAAAAAAAAAAAAAAAACATTGTGCATTTATGGTTAATTAATTATCATGTAATTTATGAAAGGGGAATCGTATATGGTAAATGGGGGTTGGTGAGCACGCAGTTTGAGTATTTGTGGGCGTGTATGTGTAGTTATTTTTTATTTTATTTTTTTTTCTTGTTTAATTTTTACAAATACAACTATGCATAGAACGAAGATTTATAGTTGGAGGGGGTTTCTAGTTTCCTTCTTTGGCACAACTGTTTCTTCAATCTCCATTTACTTTCAAGCTTCCATTTAGGATTTAGAGTTTTCTCTTTCTGACTGAATTAAATACTGCACACGAGGTAAATATAAAAGCTCTCACATTGGGAATAGAAGGGAATTTTTAGATATAAATTACTAGTAGTTATTGGCAATAATCAAAGAGCACACTACTGTCCACGCAAAAGAATGGGTTGTGTGGAGAAATGTGCGTCGAATGTTGTGAGGAGTTCTTCATTTGGAAGGAAAAGAGTCCTGCCCGATGGTGGCGGCTGTACGGACAGCACAGTTGGTTGTAAGAAACAATGCTCTCTGGATGCTGGTTTTTGCACCGGAAAATCTTCACTTGAGAATTTGCCTCAGGAAATTCTGGTTAGTTTCAGTCTTGTTAATTTTGTTGTGAAAGTTGGAATTTTTATTTTCAGTGTCCAAATTCGTTACCAAATTGGTACCCCTGTTTTCAGAATAGGATAATTTGTGGGGTGGAGCATGATGACTTGAAGAACCTGTTTTTGGTGTCCAAATACATTGGAGAAGTTGTAAGTATTATATTCCCTTTTGTCCTCCCTCCCTTTTTTTTCTTTTTTTTTTTTTTTTTTTTCATTTGGGATTACTTTTTTGGTGTAATTTTATTACGTGGGTGGAATCTAATGTTGATCGTGAAATAGGCTTTAATGGCGAAGCAAACACATTTTGCTTACAGCACACCGAGGAAGACTCTGGGCTTCAAAAACATGGAGAATTCTTGTGATTTGGAGGAAATTGTGGCGCCAAATGCGCCGAGACAGCTGCGGATGCCACGGTCCAGATTGGGTGGGAAGAAGTTGGCGGACATTTCCGTTGCCCTGTTTAAGGATTTGGTTCTGGAAACCGAAACCAGGAACTCAATTGAGGCGTGTTCGGACAATCATAGGGTTGTTGTGGGTAACAAATTGTAGCTTCTGTTTGTAATAAAGGAATAATGGATAGCGTCATAGAGCCTTGTTTTTCCTTAATTCTTCCTATTAGATGAAGTATAATATATGGGTTGATTCTGTTAATGCATGTAAATTATTTCCGAAGCCTGATGGGATGGATTTGTACATGTGTGTGTAACTGTGTAAGGACCAAGGAAGGATAGGGGAATTGAGTTGGACTTCAGAATTAAGATTTAATTTGTGTCTTTGACATTGAAATTCATGGTCAAATGAAGTTATATGTTTGATGTTTTACATGCAAAGTTAATCCAACTTAAACTATCTAATTTAATAGTAATTTTGATCAAGGTGATGAGAGCATGAGTGTGCAACAGTACACATCACCCACCTGCTCATAGTTTTCTCTCCTTGAATTCTTTCAATTTTTGTGTTCTGATTTTGGTAAGTACTTGTCTTCATTTTTTTTTTTTTTTTTTTCTCTTTTAGTTTAGTTTTATCTAATTTAATTTTCACTTGATGGGATGAGAACAATAGGCTCTGTTCAAATTAGGTATGCAACAAGTTAGGAGAATGACTTGATCAGCATTTGTGATTCTGCAAAATTACCGAAAATATATTTGGAAGGACAAACTCAGAAATGTGATTAAATAGTAATTAATTAATAAATAAATAATGCTATGCCCTAGAAAATTGGCGGTTATTTTATGTCCGGCTTAAGTTTTGCATGGCGGGGAAAAAAATAACACTTCTTTTCATTTGCTAATAATACATAGTGGTCAGTACTACTAGTCACGACAGAAAAAAAAATCATATATTTAATGGAACAATAATATTCCAATTTATCTCATGAAATACAGTATATGCAATATTTCAAATATTAAATTGTATTTTTATAATATTTGGGTTTGTATCCAAATAGTAAATTTACTAAGAATACCCAATGACTCGTGGCAATTAACTAAATAGAAAAACAGAGATAAATTGACTTTTAAAGCCAACAGCGACGGCAATTCATGCGCAAATTTCTGCAGAGCTGGTGGAATTATTAGAGACTCTAATGGCCATTGGGTGGGCGGGATCACGGCCCATGGAGAGCACATGCCCGCGGTCCTCGCTGAAGCCTGGGGGATTGCTCTGTGTTTGCAACTGTCCTGGGACTTGGGCATCAAACACTTGATCATCGAAGCAGACAATAAAGAGATCATTGATCTTCTCAATTCCAAGGATTCCTCGATTGGCCCTCATGTTAGAGTAATTGCTCAATTGGAAGAAATGCAAGGTTGGCAATGACATCTTCAATTCAACCATATATCTAGGGAGAGCAACAGGACTGCTGACACCCTTGTGAGAAGAAGTAATTCGATTTATGGTGTGGAAAGGCTAGGCAGGCCCCCTGATTATTTTGGATTCTTTGTTGGCTGATTTGGCTGGTTCTTGTAACCCCTTTCAAACATTTGAATAAACTTGGCTAAGGCCCTCATTCTTCCGAAAAAAAAAAAGTCAATTATACGCATTATTTTAATTTGTTTGGTAAACTATATACAGGATTTTCCAAACTTTAATTCAAACTTAACTAGAGATGAATTTACAGCAATATTTTGAACTGGAGATGAATTTAATAGGTAGACATCTCTCAAATAAAAAAAAAAAAAAATTTGCACCCACAAGAACTCAAATTCAAAATTTTGTTTATATAACTAGAATATCTTAACCACTCAAAATAATTTCTGTTGATTTCCACTGCAATACTACTGTTAGTTGAAATGGATAGGAAATTATATTAGTCAAAAAATTTAACTGAAGCTATATTGATAACATTTGATTTATGGCTTTGTTACAGCAATATTATAATAAAGAGAATGAATGATGATGTATTAGCTTACCATAAAATCAGCAATTTCTCATTTTATATTCCTTATATTAAAATGTAGGTCCATGCAGTTGCTATGTATATATATACAGTCCCTATAGTATGGTAAGTTGGTAAATATCAGTCTATGATGATCATCTACTAGATTATACATTGTGTGTTCGATCTGTTTTTATATTATTTCCAAATTTGAGTGTTGAAACTCAGAGTCTTTACATTCTGGTTGTGTTTATTTTTTCATCCAATAATGTCCATTTCACTCTCGTTGTAGAGAGGCAGTGATTTATTGGTTTTTTAATGTGAAATTTAAATTTTACCCCTATTTATTTATTTATTCGTAAGGACAGGTTGGAAATTAAAAGCTTAACCATTTATTAGACCAAGCCCAATGACCTTAAAATTGTAATTTATTTCTTTTTTGCTAGGCTGGGAAATTAAAATTGTAATTTTTAATTGCGCACTTATATTTCTCTTTCTTTTTAAGTAGTAGTATTAATTTATTTATTAATTAACAAATATGAATAGAATGTTTATATTTTCTTTTCAAATATATATGCTGGAATGTATGATATCAATTATAATTTATATTACTAGCACACCCGCCCGCGCAATGCGCGGGAAGTAAACTTTACATTTTTTATTTTATAAATATAACATAATACTTTAAAAGTTCAAATATACTTACATGAGGGTCATGCCCATTTCCCGACCATATATTATTGAGGAAAAATATGACAAAAAATAATGGTAAAATAGAGACCGTCCGATGAATGTGTAAAAGTAATCTCCCTACAAAAAACGTCCATAGCACAAGGATTATTAATTTGTGAATATGTTCAAGATTGATTTATGAGCTTTCTATATTGTTTTTGGATAAACTAATTTATTAAGTTTCCAACATTGATTTAAGAGCTTTCCATATTATTTTTCTCAATCAAAAATTAAAGGCAGTTGATCCAAATTTAGAATAGAAACATCAAAGATAGTGGAGATTATTTTCCATGTTAAAAAAAAGAAAGAAAACGAAACATAAAAGAGATTATAAATTATTTGAAGTGATTTTTTCAATAATCCAAATTATTGAGCTTGTTTTGTTAATTGATTATTATTTTTTATGCCTTTAATAAACACATTAATTCACTGTAACTATCAAAACTATTGATATATAATGCACTGTTATAGTCAAATCAATCTCTAATAAATAATACAATTATATATGTAAATTAATTACACACAAATTGATTATATATTGAGTCTTTTAAATAATTTATTACATAATTAGTTATTCAAATTATTTTTGCTTGAAAAACTAATCATTTTATAGATGCAACAGAAAATAATTATATCACTAATTTCAGAAAAAGTTATTGATAATGTATATAAAAACAAATCTATCTTAGAACATAATGGGGGTGTTTGGCAAAACAAATAACTAAAACAACTCATTTGTGTGACAAAACGACTTTCTTAAAGAGACAAAATAACTTAGGTCAAACAACTCTTTTTGAATCCGCTGTAATGAGTATTATTTTGGATTTTAGCTTATTGTAGGCAAAATTGATCTCGAAATTGTCAAACAACTAATTTTGAATAATTTATCACGCACGGAAAACATGCATGGCCAATAATTAATTCTATTTTGACATTGCAATTATATTAAATAATTTATTTAAACATTATTTATTATTTGTTAAAACTTTAATTGAATATAGAGAATATGGGGTTGATTAAAACCTTAAAATTAAAAATTAAGTTAGACCAAGTTAAATCTTTTCAAAGTTTAAAAAAAATATGGTTGTATATAAAATTGATTATAAATATGATTTTGGTCTAAAGAGATAAATATATGATAATGAAATATTTTTTTTTCTAACAGGGTTATAGAATAAATTAAAGTACACAACAAAAAAAATAGAGGAAAGATAAAGACAAAACATGCCATCCATATAATTTTTATGTATAAACATTAAAATTAAAATAACATTATAGGATCCAAATAAATATTTAGAAATCAAATCTGAAAGATACATTTTGATTCACTATAAAATTAATTAATTTTTAATAAATATACAATAGTTCATTTGAACATGAAAAGATACAAATATATACTCTAAAAATCTTTAAATAATAGATTAACCATTGACAATTACTTTAGTTAAAATATACAGTAGTTCACCTATTGATAGATCAGAATTGGAACCTGAGTTCAATCATTATATTTGAGGAAATGAACATGATACAATTCATGAAAAGATACAATTGTTCATTCAAGACATGAACGAATTAAGCATTAAGCATTGGCCATCAATGGGAGTGGACGGCTGCAGAAGCTTAATGGGAGTGGGCCTACGCTGTTCGAAGCTTCAAGTCCTTGGTCGGCTTGAGCATGTCTAGTGTGGATGACTTTTGTTTTTAGGCTTCGGCCAGGGATGATTGTTTGTTAGTTAAGATGTTGTGAGTCAATGTCGCATTTGTTGATTTGCTTGATGAATGATGTGCTTCTATTGTATCAGCTGAACTATTACCCTTGGAAGGGATTTGAATGCAATAAATCATTTCCCCTCAAAAAAAAAAAAAGAAGCATTGGCCATCAATTTAATTTTTTGCATTCACTAACGCTGATGAACAATCAAATAAATACAATTTGAGCTCTCAATCACCATAAAGGAAGCTAAACTTGAAAAATATCCACAATTTCATCTTCCATTCATAAGTCTCTACTATTTTGTTACTCCGATTGACTTTCAACTTGCACTTTAGAATTGCTTCATCACCAAAAAGATCAACGACCCTTTTTCACATACATACATGAATACACAATAATCAAAAATGAAGAAAACAATGTATGTTTGTTATACAAAAGCAAAGATAGAGGAAGAGTAAGTTAGATTCGAGTAGATTGTGTTTTCCACCATACTCGATAGCAGTTAAATAATAAACGGAATGGAAAAAGCTAGTGCAAAAAAACATCACACCAATCAAATAGATTGTAATATAATAAAAGAACATAATATTAAACTGTGAAGAACAAAAATTTGCTAAATACATAACATGATCAGCATGGTTAAGATAACTGCACCCACAATTTTTTTATGCTAAAACTTATATATATTATGAATCCACTAACTTTTCATGTATTTTCATCAGGTTTCCATCTGTTAAGAAACAACATTTAATCGAATATACCATTCATATTACACAAACATAAAAAAAGACAAATATTTAAATAATCGGAACAACAAATACAATTATCCTCCCAATTTCATCCATTAATACACTTAATTCAAGTTTCTTGCACTGCTTAAAAAGAAAAATTCAATTTTGCTAGGCGGTGATTGAATTTGGATTTTGTAGGAAGATGAAACTGGTAGGATTGTAGGATAAAATCTAATCTTCTACTAATTAGATAGAAAATGCCATATTTTATAGGTACACAAAATAAATCTAACTACGAACTTAATCAAATAAATCTCAACAAACTTAATGAACAAACCTAATCAACCATATCTTTAACTTATTCAAATATTAATATATAATACTTTTATTTTTAAAAATTATCTACATTAATACTATTTGATTTTTATATTAATATATCCTACGTACAAAATGATATTATTAGGATATCCAATAAATACTCCTATGATAACTCCAAATTCTAATATTTTACACTAAGAAATTGAATATTAGATTTAAATCCAAATTCCACGATTTTAGATATAAATATTGAGAATAATTATATGTGATCTCAATGAGAAATAATTGAAAATCGGTAATAGTATACTATTAATTAATGATATTATACGTAATCCAAATATATATATATTAAATTTTTTTATCTAGATTTTTTATTTTAATTATGTGAGTGAGGTTGTTGAAAATAATTTACAATTTTAAGAGTATTATAGATTATAGATTTAGGGAGTATATATATATATGATATGATTGAGTTTGTTGAAATTAAATATTAGATTATATATATAATAGATTTAGGAAGTATATATGATTGATGTAGTTTGAATTAGATTATATATATTAGATTTATTGAGTATATATGATTGTTGAAATTGAAGAAAAAAGTCGGATGAGACGTTGAAAAAAGGGGGTGGGAAAGTGGGGGGAAATTAGACTATATTACTTTTATATATATATAGATTAAATTTTGGCAAATTTTTTACAATACATAATTTGTAAAGCTTAATGGGCCTTAATAAATAGGCTGCTGACGACGTCCAATTAGGCCCAATTGAAGTATAAGGACATCCAGTCCATATATAAAGTACTAGTACAAATTTTCACGAAACATGGTTTGTACTTTGTAGTGTTCGATGATTTTTCAGTTAGTTTTGGTTTTCTGTTGGCTTGAATGTGTTATTGGATGTGGATCGAGATGATGTTGGCGGCGGCTTCAGGGCGGCGGAAGTTGGCCGCTACCATCAGCTATAGCGACCGGGGCGGCGGTAGTTTGGTGGAGCTAGGATTTTTAATGTTGCGATTGAACAATAAATGTGATGTTTTCAATCATGTATCCAAACTATAAGCGTACCCTTTAACGTGATTTCAGCAGTTTTGAGATGAAGATCAACGAAGCTGAATGAATGTGGTCGGCAGCTAATCTGGAACGAGTTGTTTGTTACGTTCACAAAAGGAGGACAAGGTAATGAATGTATGTAAGGTTTAGAAATAATGGTCGAATGGTATTTGCAGAAATGACAGATTGGGTGGTTGTCTGGTATTTGTTTCTCATCATTATTGTTAGCCTCCCAAAACATGGATTTTCACAAGTGGGTTGAAAAGGGTCCCCAAAACCATGTGATTCTGTGCGTCCTGTGGTTGAGAGGAAAAGAAACTTTGCTTTTGAAGCAACTTTTTGCAATACTACATCAGATTAATGTATTGTATGCATGTGCACATGTAGGGCTTTCTGATATTTTGGTTGTGCACTTGTGCCCATCCCTTTACACTTTGTGAACCATACTATCGCAATTCATGTAAGAAAGCAGCTATGCATTGGATGGAGAAAAAGGTATTGTCCCAATTTTCTCTCTTTTAAATATGTAAGAATTGAATGACAATTGATAATTGATGGAAACTAAGGATTGCTACTATATATAGTATGAATTTCATTGCACTTTAATTGGAAGCCGCTACTGTGCAGGCAGCCTGCTTGTGCAGGCAGTGGTGTCAAGACCCTCTTTTGTGATGTTATGAAATTTTGTGATAGGTACAATCATTTTTGTGATGTCAGAAGATTTGTAATGTCTATAAAATTTATGATGATACAATTATTTTTGTGATGTCTTGGACCACACAAACTGCATCACAATAAAAAAAAAACTTTAATACCATATGCAACATAACTCTATTGCTTTTACTTGACTATGCTTTCTTACAAAAATCATGGTGTAGATATGGTCTGGCAAAAGTTACTATTTCAGGACAGCCAACTTCCTTTGTCCCAAAGGAATTCCCTAGCTCCTACACAAGGGGAGTGCCAACTTACCATCCCACCTATATATGAGGATTTACTTGTCTGATCAAACCAAGAACAACTCTTTAATTCAACCAAGAAATACACAAGACAGCATAGGTGGGTGCCAGAAAGTGGGAAATAAGGGCTGGCAAGATTTGACTACCTAATCCCTACCTCAAACCGGCCTCATGCATCAAATTGTAATTGGATCCAATTCAGTGCTGAGATATTTGAATAAAATCATTTTCTGGTATTAATTATGCATCAGATCAGTCTTAATTGGTCGTATCGTACAGCTCTGAAGCCTAATTAAGAGTAAGTTAAAATGAAATGGAGATTTAATTAGCTGGAGTTCGTCATGGAATATGTCACATCAAAGTATGCTATTGATGATGAAATGAGTCCTACAAAATCTTAACGATTGTCATTCTCTTCAAGGTTCATACTTATCAGAATTTAAAGGAGGGGGTTGTAATTGGTTCATTTATGTGTGAAAAGAATTGACACTACGGGGAACATGTGATATGATATGATCCTATTATATCGTATTCAGCCATACCTAGAAATTAAATAAGTTACAGGTGTTCGACTATTAATACCTTTAATTAATTTAAAATTTTGTAACAATAATATAATAATTCGGATTTCAACTTTTGGTTGTGCACCCATAATCTCATTTTATATTAATGTAAATATGATGAAGGCCTACATTAAACCATAATGTTACCCTAGAAAATGTAAGTATTTCAAAATTATGAAAGATTTTTTCAGCAAGTGATTCTAAATGTTGTTGTCTTAATTTAATTTTCAGAATAATAAAAATATAATTAAAATATTTTGAAATTTTTTAAATATTTGATATAAATAATTGAAATATTAAAATATTTTGAAATTTTTCAGAATAGAATTAAATTTTAAAAATAATGAAATATAATTAAAATAATATGATATAAATTAAACGTTTTTTTGGTGAACAATATAAATAAAATATTAAAAAATTGAAAATAATATAATTAAATTAAACAATATTAATTTTGTACACATTAATTAAGAATCGTCTGACAAATTAATTCACAAATCAGAAACATGGGTTTGCATCAAAATAAGTAAAAGAATCTAAATCCTATTAAATTCTAATCTTTTATAAATTCCAAATTATGACAAAAACATTATGCACAACAAACAGGGAAAAAATGGGAAAAAAAATGATAAATAACATTCACCTATTACACGTAGTCCAATTCATATATTTAACGATTAGTAATTCAAATTATATATAAATAAAAAAATTTAAAATGGATATTCTAAAACTACAAAATGAGACGAATCCAACAAGATATCACTTGATTATGTTTTATCTTGTATAACTATAATAAAAATTTAAATCAAAGTTAAAAAAAAAATAGTAGCAAAAAATGTAATGTCGCACTATTATAAGAACATAGATAGTATTATATACTACCTCCGTTTTCATATGTTCTTGACGTTTAGTAATTTGTTACTATTCACCTACAGACTTTTACTCAAAGTTTTATCATAGTTATACAAGTTAAAATATAGTCAAGTGGGATCTTGTTAGATTCGTCTCGTCGAGTAGTTTTTAAATATGAAACTTTTAGAATTTTTACTTGTACCGAACTTGAATTATTAATGGTTTAAAATGTGCATTGAACTGCGTGAAAAGTGGGTATGTAAGAAACATTTGAATACGGGGAAAGTATATATGTGATGTGATAAGATGTCAAAAGTGACTCCGTCTTTCCTACTTATTCAGAAAGGAAAAGCATTTTTGGAGAGAAATAAAGATAAAGAAAAAGAAAGGAAGAAATTGTTGGATGACGAATTTTCCTGTGCAAACAGTCTCCATGCTCGGATGCGATACTTCTTTCTTTTCAACCATTATCACTCTGTACACTCTGCTGTTCCTCTACGCGCCCTCTATTCTCTTACCATTTCTCTTCTCCCCTGTCCTTATTACAACCTTAATTCTCTTGCTTTACCTTCTCAGATTAGGCGCTGATGAATCATCCCTTCCCCACCTGCAGGAATCGGGGTTTTCCATATCGTCGGAAGTTATGGTTGCGGCGGCCGCTGAGTGTACTACTACTGCAGATGATTCTTCGGAGCTCCGATTCACCTGTGGGTCCGACCCGGATCCGTTCAATGGGGACTCTTTTGTCGAGTGGGACGTCCGGGCGCCGCTGGAGGTTATATACGAGGAGCACGGCGAAGGGGAGGAAGTGGAACCAGAGGTGGATTTGATTATGAGGTACGCATCGCTGTCACTGTTTTACCCGGAATCCGACGGCGAGGGCGATTCGTCGTCGCCGGAGGGGAATTTCCCGGCGGACGGAGATCAGTGGAGATCGCGGGAGGATTTGTGGTTCCTGTGGGAGGACGAGGATGAGGAGTATAAAGAAGCTGGCTTGATAGAGATTGCGTTGGACGACGGAAAGAGGATCAGCAGCGATGATGCCGATGAGGAAAATTTGATCGAGATCGATCTTTCTCCGTGGACCGACGTGGATTACCGGCGAAAAGCGGCGTAGGGTTCCGGCGGGTTAGGTACCGGAATTTGGATGAATCAATTGTGAAGGTTTTTGTTAAAAAGCGTGTTTTGTAGTTAGTAATTAATCGTGGAGTTAGCTTGTAAATCTATATAATAAATCATGAATATTTTTTGGCCTTTGCAAACTCCTTTGTCGTTATTAAAATTAATTCATTCTTCTTAATTTTAAGGGTTAATCAGTCATTATATGCTATTTTTCAGATCAACGGTCCTTATAAAAACACATAGGCAGACTGATAGCTGCTGAGTAATCACTTAGTAATGCCATGTCATCTTCCACGTCACCAATATCTAAGTTTAGAAAACAAATCTATCTATTAATATAACAAAATCGTGAGAAAATCTTCATATATATTTAAAAAGATATAGTTCATTTTTATATAAATTATTTTGATTGCATATATAAATCAATCTATTAATATAACAACTTTTTTGATACATACTTTATATATAAATTATTTTTTTTGTTGACCTATATATAATATCGAATAATATTGTATCAAATAATATTGATATATATAATATAAATTATTTTCTGATACATATAAAATAAATTATTTTTTCATGTATACTTTTTTATACATATAATTTTGTAAAAAATAATATTATAATATTATTAAATAAATTTAGTTAGGTTAAAAATTTATCACTAAAATATATAATCCTGTATCAATAAAAGAATATAATTACCATATTTTTTAAAAAAAATATTTCATTCAAAATATATATTGAATAATTAAATTTAAGAAATGTTGTGAACTATAAAAATTTAATACATTTTATATCCTAATTTTTTTACTTGGATTAATATTGAAATTAAACAATATAAATGAAGTAAATACATGTTTTTAAATTATATTAAATATATTTATCATATCAAATATTTATAAACATAAAACTATATAATATTAATTCTTTGATAAATATATAATAGTATAGGAGTATTTAAGAAATATTAACATATTATAATATTAATAAATAAATATAATTAGGTTAAAAATATGTGTCTAAAATATAATCCTATATCAATATAAGGAATTTAAAATAATAGATTTCAAATATTTTTAATCAATGACATATTTTAAATATAAATATTTCATTAAAAATATGGTGTAAACATTAAATTGACCTTTAAAAAAATTGATAATATAAAATAACTAATCACTTAAAACTTCCATACCATTTTAGCCAAATTCTACATAATTTTTTTCCTTTCTAAAGAAGAAAAGAAAGAAAAGGAAAAAATAAAGACTAAAAAGTATCATAGTTTAATTGTTAGACATAATATCCTTAATCCTTATTTATTTCAATATAAATATAAATGTATATATGAAATTCAAATTAAAGTTTTATACAATTTTTTGTATATAAGTAATTTTGTATTGTAAAAGAATCTAAGAAGTATTTTAGTATAAACAATTGTAAAGATTGTGGGAATCATAAATAGTTTTGGATTGTAGCAATATTTTTACCCAAAAGCTCTAATATTTTTTTAAGTGATCATGACGTTCAAATGTGACCAACTGGTTTTTTTATCAGATTACATCGGTTTTGCGGACTCAACTGTGGCGGAGGTAACGGCGATTAGTAGAGTGTGCTCGGCTATCATACGTGACCAAGGCTTTCCTCTCGGCCGACTGGTGTTCGAATGTGACTCGTCTAATGTGGTGATATGGTTGAATGATCCGGAGCTCATCCCTTGGAGATTGAGGGCTCTTTTGGGACCGATTATGGCGGTACTGCATCAAGCAGGGGAGGTCAAGGTGCAACATATTCTGCGCGAACGTAATAGCTTGGCGGATCATTGGGCAAGGCAGGGCGCAGGGGGCTTCAGCTATATTGAGGATTGGTACTAGGAGTCGGGGGTAAGGATACTGCCATTGATATGAGCTTAGTAGAACCCTGTGTGTATTTTGATGATGCTGTCGATATTATTTCTTTGTGAACACAGCTGCTGGGCTGGTCCTCTGAGTGTTGATGTTGTCGCAGTAGTTAAGGGGTGCGTGGATTGATCTTGTAACTGCTGCCTTTGTTTGCTGTTTGACGGGTACTAGAACTTTTTGGCTTTTCCGTGGCTGTAAGGCATGTAAGGGTGCTGTGCGCCTGATGATTATATAATAAAGAGTTCCATTTGCCCTCAAAAAAAAAAAAAAAAAAAAAAAAAAAAAAAAAAAAAAAACATGATGCAAAATATGTGAATATAAATTTCAATCAAACATATTTACCATTTTATTTTTCACAAAGAATAATCTAAAGTGAACATTTAACATAAATATAAATATACAATACTAAACTTATCAAGTTTTCCACTTGCTCTCATTATTTTAGATATGAAAGCGAAACTATTTATATTTAGTTTTTTAACAGTAAAAATAATTTATTTTATGTTATGTTCATTTGGTTGTGGTTTTGAATTTTTCTTCAATCCTCTTATTCTCTCATTTATTTCCCTTTTAAATTTTTGTTACATGCATTCCAACCACCATTTTAAGCAAAAGTCTTTTTTTGGTGAACAAGTCTGAGAAGGCGGGCAAAGAGAAAAAAGAAAAAGAAAAATCGAAAACATAAACAAAAGACTTGAATCTCATGTAATTCAAAAAGAAAAAAAAATTATATTCTCATTTTATATCCTCATATAAGTTCAATCATGATACGCTCATTTTTAAATCAAAGGCTCTTATTAAACATGTGGGTAGATTGATAGTTGCTGCGTAATTGCTGAGTAATGCCATATCATCAAACACGTCATCAGCCAAAAAAAAACATCAATAAATTCATCTATTCTTTTCTATGTTCCTCTCATCCTCTGTCCTCACCAAACGATCCAGAGCTCTGCCGATTGCTTGGATAATTAATTCTGGTTGTGCATGCATACTCCCGATTTTTACACTTAAGGGTATTATATTGGCATTCCTATCATTGTGTTTGATGTAATGCCCCAAAGAACACCCTCTTAATTTTATTCAGAACAATAAAATCAAAGAATTGAGTGGAACGGATATTCAAAATCTGAGGAACTTTCTACAAAAGATGCAGCTTCACCATTGGAGCCATGCTCGACAAAGTAGCCACATGTTAATAGTGAGTTTTCTTGGAGCATATAAACACAAAATATTGAATAATGTAGTAATTCTAATTTCTACCACCCTCTTGCAGGAACATAATTTGGACAAAGAAAGTTTAAGCTATACCAATTGCTTGGTCATTATTTGTTGCCCAATGGAGCAAATGGGTAAAAAGTTTTCTTAAATGCTAAATTGACTATTTCTTTTACAGCTAAAGGCATTGCAACAGTGTTCACTTCTGTTGTTCCGTCGATTGAATGGCCAAAGATTCAATTGATCACGATGAACAAATTGAGGAGATGATTTATAAGGTGTGTGCCAAATCTCATTAATGTAATTATTGATTTTTCTTTTATCCTTGGAGAGTTGATGATTGGTATTCACACATAATTATCACTAACTATTACAAAACTATACTATTATTATAAGCATAACTTGAATTGCTCTACCTGGAGCGGAGTTAAGAATTAGCCTATGTTGAGAATTTTTGGTGGCCCTGATGATTGTTTTCACTAAATATCAACTAAAAAATATTTCTGATAGGAAATTGTATCATTTATGAGTGATAATGAATGTTTTGTTGATAGCAGGTGGAGGAGTTGGACAAAAAGCTCTATAAGTTGGTTGAGAAAATACTTGGTTCCCACTTTCAACCAAGCATGCTGGGTTTCGAGTTTATGTAGCTTTAGTATTGTGGAATCGAATATTGAATAGATCACGTGGATAGAAGAGGGAATTGAATTATTAGAAAATTGTTATATCACTCAAGAAAACTCACATAATGGGAGGAGGCTCGAGGGATAATGGGATGTTAAAATAACTAATTAATAATAAATATGTTTCATTTTAACAATGAAATCCTAATCTCGATTGTTAAATTATAAACTCTATTCCTCCTTAACTTTTAACTTTAGATCTCTAAACTCTAAACCATTACTCAAAATCATTACAATTTAAAATTATCATTGACTATGAATTCCAAACTGTATACTTTTATGTATTTATTTTGTTCATTCAATTAAAAAATATAAATTAGTTCTATTCATAATAAGAAAGAAAACAATACGCCCGTGCGCAACGCGCGGACAAAAAATGCTAGTTGTAATTAATGAGGGATTAACGAAGTGGTTATATGGCTTCGACATGCTTTCTATGTATACTGTTGTATTATCAAAATTGATTTTTTGAAAGACAGAACATACCAACAAATAAATGGCTAGAAATGGTGT
This sequence comes from Hygrophila difformis, assembly GCA_030278955.1. Classification (NCBI taxonomy): domain Eukaryota; kingdom Viridiplantae; phylum Streptophyta; class Magnoliopsida; order Lamiales; family Acanthaceae; genus Hygrophila; species Hygrophila difformis. The sequence goes on along the minus strand of JAOANR010000009.1, from coordinate 5,162,390 downwards.
ATTAACAAATTAAAAGGATTCTGAATAATATCGAAAAATTTAATAAATTCAATCGATAAAATTAATCAAATAACTTCTAAATAGTTTTTGCCTTCTAAGTTACATTGACATATCCAATTAATAAAAATTTTAGCAATTGAATCCAAAAATGTGGCATATAACTTTAATAAATGAAAATGTGCAGCGATAGGTTGTGGAACAATAATCAATATGCAATATACTGCAAAAACCGAAAAAAGAAGATAATAGTTATAACATTGAAATAAAAAATAAAAGAAAGAAAAGAAAAAAAAAAGAGGAATGTGTATTTGATCAATCCATATTGTATAATGTGTATACTAATCAATAGTTTGTACTTCTATATTGTAGATATCACATTGCGACATTTCTAATGTGTCTCTAAAGTCTAGATCCACATGTTGCATTGTTTATAATAGCTAGATGCCTAACATATAGAGGAGTATTACTTCTATAATAAATTTTATATTTATGATTTATTATTTTGATTCGAAATGTATATTTTAAATATTTTTTTATCTATACTTTGAGAAAAATCACATATAAAGAAAGACAACTTTTTTTTTTATTAATTGAAGTCAAATATGAAATCTCTTATTTATTGCGTTATATTTTGACCATAAATTTTAATCATACTTCAGTTATTTAATTTATAATAAAATAATCCAGTAATTATAAATATCAATATATAATTTATAGCTTTACCAACAGCAGTTGGCTTGAGTGGATGAGGGGCTCTAGTCGCTTAAGCAAGGTCTCGGGTTCGAGTCTTATGTATGCAAAAAAATGCTTTGGAAGATGCGCCCTTAATTGCCCCTGCAGATCCTCGAGGCATTAGTCCTGGATCCAATGTATCTTGGGGATACCCTAAATATATAATTTATAGCTTTTGTAACACTGTGATACAACGACAACTAATTTAACATTGGCTTTTAATTTGATTTTTTTTTTCATTATCAAAATATTACCAACAGCAGATAGCTTGAGTGGATTGGAGCTCTAGTCGCTTAAGCAAGGTTTCTAATATTGCCTGAAAATACCCGATTATTTACCAAAAAAAAAACATTATTAATAGTATAGTAGTATTTGATAAATATTAGTATGAATAATATTTTTTGTTGTAGCCTGTAGGCGGTGATGTTATATGTTCTTGTACAAGAAAGACAAAAATTTCAAACCACCTTTAAGAAAGGAATTACGTATGCGTATTTTGTGAAATTATAACAAAATTAAACAAAGATTTTGATAATCCATTGGATCATTTGGAGGTAAACAATTTGGTAATCCACTTGCTATAATGTCTATCCATCTTTAATTGTAGGTTCATCTAAATGAATGTGCGTGGGGTGCTATTCAAATTAATTGCGAAAAAAGGTTAAAAGGCAAACGAAATTCCTTTTACCTTAAGGAATTGGTAGATCAATTTATTCCAATTACCCTTTTTTACTAGAGACCAGTACAGTAAAATCTAAAATTTTATGGGAATACGTTTGTCAAACCCTTTCCTGTAAATTAGTAGTCGTACTATAGCAGGTATCCATAAAATAGTCACACCGCACTTTTGCTTCTTTACGTTAACCAACTGCCTTCTCGGTTCTCCAAGCATTTAGAAAGAAGCATCGCCAATTCGCCAATTCGCCCAATCAATTCACTGCGCACACAGAAATCGGCGAACGAATCTTTACATCAATGGAGTTGGTGGAAGGGTTTCCCCTGCTGCTACAGCAATTCACTGCATTATTCCGCAAGAATTTTCTGCTTTCATGCCGGAGCATGCTTTCCACCATCCTCCAATTATTTTCCTCACTCCTCTTCATTTCCCTCATGTTCGGCATCCAGAAAGCCATGGATTCGTCGCGCTCGTCGATCAGAGGCGATCCTAATCCCACGGCTCTGGTAGCGCCGCCGATCCCCGCGTGCGAGGACAAGTCGTACCTCATCTCGCCGTGCTACGATTTCGTCTATAGCGGAAATGGCAGCAGGATTGGGCAGATTGTGGAGAGCATACGGAGGAATAATCCTGGCCGTCCGATTCCGGAAACCAAGGTAATTGCAGCGAAAGATTTTCAATTAATTAAAAAAAATCCTATTTTTAAATATATAGTAATTATTATAGATTTAAATTAATTTTGAAAAACTATGTCATGACTCATCAGCGAACCATCCCTTAATTTTTATTCCATTTTTCATTTAATGTTTTTCATATTTCTACACTCATCGAACAAATTGGTATTTCTGACTAAAAATAATAATGGAGCAATATTATTTACATGTCTTTTAATAGGAACTCTCTCTATCCCATTACTAATAATGGAGTAATATTATTCTAACAAGATCTTTTATTTTTTTATATGTGGAAAAAATATTCTGTCAAAATTAAATAATAAGTTTGTGTAAAAAAAAATTATATATGGCCACAAATAATGCCAGTGAGTATGTTCTAATAGTAGGATCATAAATTCATTGCTATAGCCGTGTAGGCCACGAATAAAAGTAGAAAAAAAAAAAAAACTTACTCCCTCTGTCCCATTTAACCTGTCTTGTTTCATTTCTGCACACAATCCAATGCACTTTTTCAACTGTCAATATCTCAAAATATGTACAATAAAAAAATATTTAAATTATATATTATGAAACTACATGATTACACGATTCTAACAAGACCAAACTCGATTATTTTTTTATCAAATATATACTTGCAATAAAATTGAGTCAAAGTTAAACAATGAACAGTGCCAAAAAATCAAACAGGACAAGTAAGGTGGGACGGAGGGAGTATTTCTTAAGTCTAAGTACTTCCATAAAATTATGGTAGAATAACGACGCTTGTTGACAGCATTGAAAAACGATCCTTTTATTTGTTACTATATATTATATATTATATCTAAAATTACATAATCTAAAATTACATACGTATTATGTACTGTATAAGTAATTCTCACTCGGGAGATAAGTGCCGAGATTCTAACTCCTCCATCACTAGGTTGAAAATAGAGAATTTGGCCAAACCCTCATCGCATAGATAATTTAAATTATACAGTAGAAAATTATTCCATATTATATCTTTTTTGAAAATTTATCTGAATTTTGCACTTATTTATTTTTCTAAAAGAATATTGCCATACTGATCTATATTAATTACCACCATCAAATTTATTGTCATGAGACTCATGACTAGTGAATATTGTTTAACAGCACATAAATTGTTCGGCTTGTTGGGAGTATAGTTAAATGTTTATTAATGGAGAACATTATAAACATATTTTCGTAATTATATATGTCTAACTCTAATCTCAATATTGAAATTTGAAATTCGAAAGTGAACTGTAGTCTATAGTAATATTATAAATATAGTTCGTTCTCCCCTAGTCCACTATACATATTGATGCAATATAGATTTTGACAATTTAGTTTGATAGTGGGCCATAGACCTAACTGGATTTCATTAATGGTGCAACATGGCCTTTGTTGACTATACCGTTAATACTGCATCATACATGCACACATGCGCGCGCCGAATACCGTTATAGACATGGAATTCAGTTTCATGGTGGGCCAAAATGCTTCGTGATATATGGAGTAATTATTTACAATAATACTATAATAAATATTAGATATTGCCCTTTGAAATATGTACACTAACAAGCTAAATTAAAAAAAAAAAAAATTAAAAAAAAGTGAAATTAATAGTACAATGTAAAAATAGCCCGTTGAGGTCCAATTTTTTTTCCTCCAGTAACCAGACTGATCAATTGCTTAAATTGTGCACGTTCTTGATTAATATAATAACCTCTTTTAAACTATTGTGATAAATAAATAAACTATTGTCAAAATAGTACAGTACTTATCTGTTTTCATAATTCTTATCAATTGCTTAAAAATAGTACATTAGGACACCAACCTCTTCCAAAATATACCATCAATGGACATATTTCTCGCTGAATTTTGGAGTATGTGTTGAACAAAATGAAAAATTATGATGTATATCCAAGTAAAGCTTAATATTAAGACAGTTTCTTTAGAAGTTGCTTGCTTGTTGTTCAGGTTAAAGCATTCGGATCACGGGTGGAAACCGATGATTGGCTGCTTAGCAATCCCTTGCGAACAACTGGTGCACTTCATTTCATAGACAGAAATGCCACTGTCATCAGCTATGGATTGCAAACCAACTCCACCGCTGCATCTGGTATGAAAAGACAACGTGAACATCCAACTTTTACATTTCAAATCCCTCTCCAACTCGCTGCAGAGCGCGAAATTGCAAGAGTTCTAATTGGAGGTCTATATTTCTAATGCCTTTTTTTTTTTTTTTCTACCACTGTTCTTTTAAAAATTGGTGGCACAAAGAATGATAACACTGTTTTCTCTGGGTTCCTTGTATTCCAGATGCTGGCTTTAGTTGGGTTGTTAGCTTAAAGAAATTTCCCCACCCTGCATATGACGGAAAATATACTTCGGTTGTTCAGCTAGCAGGAACAACCTTCTTCTTGGCTATTGCCATGTTTTCTTTTGTCTTTCAAATCCGTGCACTGGCAACAGAAAAAGAACTCAAGCTCCGACAGGTATTGAAAAAATTATTTAGCATTATTATGAAGTGAAGACAATTAATCCAATGACGAGTATCAAAACTAGTAGTAGTATGATTTTTACATGTTCTGTTTTTCTTTCTTGGTCAGGCAATGTCAATCATGGGCCTTTATGATACTGCGTATTGGCTGTCGTGGTTCTCATGGGAGGGGATAATTACGCTAATTTCTTCGCTCTTCATAGTTCTGTTTGGCAGGATGTTCCCATTTGATTTCTTTAGGCACAACGATTTCTCAGTTCTGTTCTTGTTATTTTTCCTTTTCCAATTGAATATGGTGAGTTCCTTCATCCAGTGCAAACCTGTAACAGCTCTTTTCCTTTACGTCTCAAAATCTGGAATCTCGATTGGTGAATTTTTTCTATTCCATTTGCCAGACGGGGTTTGCATTTATGTTGTCTACCTTTATTAGCAAGTCCTCTTCATCAACCACTGTTGGTTTCTTTATATTCATTATTGGTTTCATGACTGAGGTTGGTTTCTTTTGATAAGAAAGTTATTACTGAAACCAGTTCTGCCATAATTGATGATTAAAATTCTTTGCTTATTCTTTCTTCAGCTTGTAACGACATCTGGATTTCCTTACTCGACACACTCTTCCAAAAGAACTCGAATCATATGGTCATTTTTTCCACCGAATCTCTTTGCTGAAGGGTTAACGTTGCTTTCAAAAGCAACTGCAACACCCAAGTCTCGTGGTATCAACTGGAGTGCAAGAATGAAGTGCCCACCAAATTACAGATCATGTTTCTTTACAATTGTATGTCTAATTTTCACATCCTTTTGATTACAACTGCACTTATTCCGACTACTGTTGGTCTCAGAATCTTGCTTTTGCCTTCAAATATCAAGCTATCTGACTTCCATCATTAATTTCCATGTTACTTTTCAGAGTGACATATACAAATGGCTTGCCTGCACACTTTGCTTGTGGTTAGTTTTGGCTATCTACTTGGACAATATATTACCAAATCCATCCGGTGTGAGGAAATCAGTGTTCTATTTTTTGAATCCATGGTATTGGTTTGGGAAAGGTGGAAACGAATACCAAGGTATTCTGCATATTTGTTTGCTGCATAAATTATGGTTTGTTATTGATTTTGGCTAGTTGTTAAGAAAACAGAAAATGCCTTTCAATTTCAGAAGGTAGCATTTGCAGCTGCTGCACAACTTCAATTCCACTCTTGGAAGATATTGTTCCGGGTGATATGGATGTACTAGAAGAGGAAAACATAGTGAAACAACAGGCGAAGGAAAGAAATGTTGATGCAAGCACTGCTGTTCAAGTACGGGGACTTGTAAAAGTTTATGCAGGAAGAACAAAGATTGGTTGCTGTAGATGCAAGAAAACTGCTCCTTTCCATGCTGTTAAGGTAAACTTCTTGTCATAATGATATATGACCTGCTGGCCAGAGTATCTTGGCCATTATTCTTGACAGAATTCATCAAGCCTTTTCTTATTTATTTTCCTAAAATGTCTTTGTTGGGATGAATGTTTTGGTTATTGAATTCTATATTCAATCTTATCACATTAGAGTATGCTATTATAAGCAAAATGAGATTTGAGGTTGATATAATGACAACCGAACTAAATTTTGCGCTGAAATAATGACGTACAAGGAAGGTTAAAGGTTTACATCTATGTAACATTGCAGAATGGACAAAACTTTTCCTTTTATTTTATAGAGGATAGTTTATTTGTCATATTCCTAAGAGGAATCTGTTGCTAAAGGAAACAAGGAAATGATATGCAGGGCCTATGGCTGAACTTTCCAAAGGATCAATTGTTTTGCCTTCTTGGACCCAATGGAGCTGGAAAAACTACTACCATTGGTTGTCTGACTGGGATTACACCAGTGACTAGTGGAGATGGTGAGAACTCATGTCTTCGTTATCTTCTTTCATTGTTTACATCTCTTTAGTCTCTTTGGATAATGGGAGAGGTCTAGGTACTGACATATCGTTTTACAGCATTGATTTATGGACATTCCATTCGAAGTACTACTGGAATGCTTAACATTCGCAAGATTATTGGAGTTTGTCCTCAGGTTCTTCCTTTAAACTCTTACATTTTACAACCGCAGAAAAATAGACAGTTAAGAGTAAAACCTGCAACCAACTCCTTTTATGATGATACACAGTTTGATATCCTATGGGATGCATTATCAGGCAAGGAACACCTCAATCTCTTTGCCAGGATCAAAGGCCTACCCAAAACTTCGGTTGAGTCAGTACGTATTCTAGAAATCTAGAGTTATTTGTATCTCATACATTCAGTCATCACCTTGACTCTTGCCTTATTAACATATTTTACCTGTCAAAAGGAATATCTGTAGTAAGGTTGTTTCTGAAAAAATGACAGGTTGTGGATAAGTTACTGGGAGAAGTGAAACTTACTGATTCCGCCAAAATAAGGGCAGCCAGCTACAGTGGTGGAATGAGACGGCGTGTCAGTCTTGCTATTGCCTTAATTGGTGAACCAAAACTGCTCATTCTAGACGAGCCTGTAAGTGGGTTGGATCCTTCCCCCTTCAGACTAGACATCTTGTTACACATTTGACCGAAACTTTCAATTTGCAGACCACTGGCATGGATCCAGTAACTCGAAGACATGTCTGGGATGTCATTCAAAGGGCAAAAACTGGGCGCGCCATTATCCTAACTACTCATTCCATGGAAGAAGCTGATGTCTTGGGGGACAAGATTGGCATCATGGCAAAAGGCAGGCTTCGTTGCATTGGAACATCAATCAGGTTGAAATCACGTTTTGGGACAGGTTTTATCACCAACATAAGCTTTTCTTCAGACACAGACAGCATAGTTCAACACATTGCAGTGAAAGAATTCTTCAAATATGTAAGTAGTTAAATAAAACAAAATTCTCAATGGAAGCAAACGACTTAATATCATGCAACACTGTTTCAGCATTTGGATATTTCTCCAAAGGAGGAAAACAAGTCATTCCTGACTTTTGTCATCCCACATGAAAAGGAGAAGCTGTTGAAGGTTTGTAATAACTAATAACTAATATGATTTGCAATTGAACATAAAAGAGAACACATTTCAGAATAGTGAAATAGTTTCTTCCATATATGCAGGATTTTTTCTCTGCTCTTCAGAGGAGAGTTCACGAGTTTGGCATCACAGACATCCAGCTCGGCCTAACAACACTAGAAGAAGTTTTCCTCAATATAGCCAATAAGGCAGAGTTGGAAAATGCTGCAGCTGAAGGAAAATTCGAAACTCTTACCATCAACTCAGGGCAATCCTATCAAGTAATCGATACTCTTTTGATGTTGTTACTTTCCTTAATTTCTACGCGCTGTGCAGCCATGTTCAATGACTACAATGATACAATCCTTTTGAAATTTGCAGGTAACTATAGGAAGTCGATACATTGGTCTTCCTGGAACAGAATCTCAAGAGTGTCCAAGAGGCCTAATGGTGGAGGTTTATTGGCAACAAAATGATTCTGGAGATCTTTGCATTTCTGGCCATTCCAAGGAGGTCCCTATACCAGACCATGTCCAGCTACAAACTCCCTGTACCACCACCGCTTACAAAAGGAATGTCTCTGGTCGACGGAGGCATGGAATTGTTATAGATCCTTCCCAGATCCATGAGTCAGATTTTCTGTGATTTGTGTGATGATGAGGCAGCATCTCATGGATGAAATTCTGGTCCAGATTTGTGATTTTAATTTATTAGCAGATCATGAATTTTGAAGTTCATCACTCCTTTCCTTTGCTGATATGTTGTCTCCATTTAGGCTCTTACCTGAAGAAATACATGCAATCTTACATGCATGCTTTTGTAGGGCTAAATTTAAAGCCAGTACTCTAAATCCCTAAAAAAAAAAAGTACTGTATGTTTTACTAATGTCCAGGAGGATTGGTTACAAAAGAAAAATTATTATGCTTCTATTCAAATAAATCTACTACTGTACAGCGAGTGAGAGTGTTTGGATGAAAATGATTTGTGACATATAAAAGCTGGATACATTCATGCACTGACCCATCATCGATGTTTGAATGATTGAAATTTGAAAGTTTCAAATGGGCCAGGCCCAAGTCTCTTGTTTTCTGTTTCTTGATTTAATTAAGTTGGGCCAGTATTAGGGGTTAACCTCAGTATGATGATTTTGTTTTTTTAATTTTTTTTCCTCTTTCCAGAAATAGATATTGGAGGAAATATCATAAATTTATGTTTATGATATGGTCATCAATCATGACACTAGAATTTTCTCCATTCGGCCAAGCTGATTAGCTGAGTGCATGAATTTGACATGATTCTGGGTTGGGCCCATATTGGGCCAAGTAGCATGGCCCAATCCCCATAGACACGTGTCAGGTCCCCCCGTGCCCTGATTTGGTACTGGACAAAATTGTACAGAAAATAGATAAGGATCAAGACATGTGGAGGATGACTGGGTAACGTGGGCTTCTGAATGCAAGGTTGTTAAGATCGGGATCCTATATGGGATCGTTTTTCTCTTTGCAAGATCGGGATCGTAGGATCGAATCGGGATCCTAAGATCTTATGAAATTGCAATAATGGATAAACTCAATTATGCATACTAACAAGTAAAAGCATTATTTTGTGTGTTTATGAATCTTGTAAGTTAATTAATACAATACAGTATAAAAATATTACAATTAAACATAAAATATTTCCACATACATACATATTATGTTTTTTTACACATCATACATAAGGAATACAAGCTCTTAAGTTTAAAATTAAAATAAACAAGTTATTTTGATCCCAAATCATAAAATACTAGAAAAATTTTATGCGTTTAAGAGGGTAAGATCGTAAGATCGTAGAAGCGTTTGAGGGAGTATGACCATAAGATCGTAACATTCTACTATCAGGATCGGGATCTTACGAATTTTAAGATCCTACAAGGATCGGGATCGTTTTAGATATGTGTGATCGTAAAATCGTAAGATCCTAAGATCAGGATCGGGATCTTAACAACTATGTCTGAATGCTTTGGAGACAACATTTTGGTGTCAATTCTTTCAATTTTCATCTATATCTTTTAAATTAAATGAAATATTTTCAAGGAAAAAAAATAGAAGAAATTCTTTGGTGGTGATGTCAAATCCCCTCGTGTCAAATTGCTTTCATCTTTTATATGAATTCTTCCCACCATTAATATCTTCCACCCTTTTTCTTTTCGTTCATGCATTTCGCTTTTTCTAAAACTTGTAATAATGGATTCTCCAATTTATAATTTTCATTCAACTTTGTGCATAATGCGTTTGTTGAAGCTTTGTAGCATCTAATAATGTAAAAAGAAACTGGCCTTTCTATGGGAATATTTTGATTGGGACAACAAACTTAATTTCTTGGGTGAGACAGAAACATTAATTAAATATCTTAAGACTAAGATAGTAGATGCTATGTTGATGATTTTAATGTCATCATGTATTTTGGTGTAATTGGATTTACTAAAGTTTGGCTTATGTTGTAGTCGAGCTATAATGTGGGTTAGGAGGTGCGAAATGAATTGGGAGATATATGAAAAGATGTGGAAGATCAAGAAAGACAGCAAGCAGCCTATGTATTAGTCATGACCATGACTAAGTCTTAGATAGGTTGCTGAAATTTTATTTCCTTTGTCTTTCAATCCAGCAAGGGATAGTAGACTTAATCATGGTCATGACTATGATCTATGTAGTTTGCTGGAATTTCCTTTATGTTTTTCCTTGATGCAGTGATATGGGGGTATTTGGTCATGGTCATGACTAATGTAAATTCGTATTGCTGGATGGATAAATTAACTATCAGCAATTGAATTTGAAATTTGAATTCAAATCTGTTTTTGAATTTGAAATTGAACTTGAAATTCAAATTCAATTCAAATTTGAATTTCAATAATTGCACCCCTTCATAATTGGTTATATCTTTCAAGAATCATGGCCTTTCATCAATGGTTGTGTCTTCCAATTACTACTACATTCATCCTCTATAAATATGAATTCCTGCAGAATTCATAGACACGCCAAGAAACATAAAAACACTACAAACACAATAATTCAACAATCCTCTAAGCCAATTCTCTTATTTCTTTCGAAATTAGAGTGCATCTTTTGGATTATCCCAAAGTTGATTTGCAGTGGCAAAATACAACTTTAGGAAAGTGTTCTAACACGATCCAATTGATTATCCAAGTTCTTCCTATTTTAATTCTCATATCCACATACTGCGAAGATACCCCAACATGTTATACATGTATATATGGTTCTCATAAAAGGATCTTTAGTTAAAAATGATAATGAAGTAAAAAAATAAAGCATATCCTTACAGTAGAAAACAATCATAACAAAATACGTCAAACAATATAATGGTGATAATTAGGAGTCAAAACTCAAATTAAAACAACTCCCAAAACCCTAAAATCATATCCCAGCATGCATGTGTTATTATGTGTACATATACTGCTGATACTAAGCTAACATACGTACCTTCTTATTATTTTAATTGTTTTGGGGAAAAGAAAAAGGAGTATATATGTGCGACTGCCGACTACTTACTACTAATCTCTTTTTTAATGCACCAATCATATTCAATAATTATAACCTTAACTTTTCTTTTTTACTCCTAATCAATAACGATTTCGCTTAAGACCCCTTTTTTTCTTTTTCTTTTTTTTAAAAAAAATTACAAATTGTACTTCCAATCATAGCACAGTACATATATATATATATATTATATTATATATATACAACCTTATTAAATTGTAAGCAAATTTGGTGGCCAGAGTGCAAAATTGTTAAAGTAAGAGCCCTTTGATTAGATAGCATAGAGAAAGGGAGGCGGAGGAGATGGTCGATTAGAACTCCCCTATTCCCTCAATAGAATTTCGCAGATAGGTGACGAAAGAATTTCGTTGCCTTATTCGTCGACCAGCACTCTAGGCAACGAATAAAGCGACGAAGTCCGCCGGGCGATGACTTTAATAAAATTTTATCGCCAAATCCATCGTCTTTCCGTGAATTTCTTATAGTAGTTTGGCTAAATAGTAAGAAAAAATTTGCAAATTTCGATCGAGAATCTCATCATCTGTTCATCTTGAGAATACATTATTGCAACACTTAACTATGGTTGAATGTCAATGTCCCATGACTTTTTTTAATAGTCAAGAATCCCATTATTGATGGTATCGGTTTTGATCTTTCCATAACGTTGTCGTAACGAACCTTATTTCCACACACTTATTCCATCACCATATTTTGTTTTATTTCTTAATAATTAATAAATAGTACTTAGTATATATTTCTACGTGATAAATAATAAAAAAATCACAAAAAGAATTAGGTAAATTAATAGTCAATATGAATATTTTCATGTTATAAATATAGATATATTGAAATTAAAGAAAGGATGGTTTTAAATATGTGCACTTGCACATTTATTTGACACACAATATATCTTATCTTAATTATATAATGGACAAAACAAAGAAATTTCAATTCTACATAGGAAATTGGAAAAAATGGCAATAGAGAAAGTAGTACTACGATTTTTTCGAATGTACTCGCAAGTAGGAACAGTAACAATTACTGAATTACTGCTACTAGTATTGTTATCCATTTTTATTTTTTTTTTTTAAAAAAAAACTATTTTAATACTAAAATAAAAGAGAAAAACAATATACAAGTGGGATGTCTGGGCTTTCCTCTTTGGCACTTGGCTTCTTCAAATCATCCATCAGGAAGAGGTAAATCAGCTCTGCCCCCTTTCCCTTTTTCTTCCTTTCTTTCATTTGCCTTTGCCTGATTGCATTCAGTTTGCTCAAAATCCATCTTCTGTTGCATTCACATTCATTTGGGTGTATTTGCATTTATTATGTGGACTGAGGGGTTTCTGGATCTGAAGAGTTTCTAGGGTACTTTCCTGTTGCTTTGTGGATCTCTGTTTTGGCGGTTTTGGGTTTGAGCCGCTTGATTTTGTTTCTTTGAAAATGCTGTGTGATTAGTTTTTTTTTTTTTTTTTTTTTTTTGTTGGAAAAGTTGCAATATTGAAGCAGCAAGCTAAGGCTGTTTGCCAATTGCAGATCAAAGGCGTGGGTGACAGAGTGAGCTAGCTATCAAGATTTAGGATTTATGTAAGTTTAACTGTTCGTTCTTTAATTATTTAGTTGCCCGTATATATAATGACTTTCGCGTATTTTTTTATGAACTTGGTGTTAGGTTTTGTTTGGTTGCAACCTTGACATTAATTCAATGAAAAGTTTAAATGTATACTCTTATTCTTATATGTTTATTTCTCACGCACACGCACACACAAAGATAAGGTTTCATGAACGATCAAGTCTGAAAAAAAAATGATATTCTTTTATCAATGGGATTGGTTTTGATATCTGCATTTGATAATGTGAAAGCTTGCAGCTTATGTGCGGTTTAATTTGAGAATTCTCGATATTGAATCAAGTTTTTTTTTATCCTAGATACACTATAAATGGATTCAACACCCCAGCAATCTGAAGATTCGCCTTTGGACAACTCGAATTCTCAACTGCCATTCCCTGATGAGGTATTGGAGAAAGTCCTTTCTTTCATAGACTCTCACAAGGACAGGAACTCGGTTTCCCTTGTGCACAAGGATTGGTATCATGCTGAGAGATGGACGAGATCGAAGCTTTTCATAGGTAATTGCTACTCAGTGTCACCAGATATCGTGGCCAGAAGGTTCCCTCGTATCAAAAGTGTTATACTCAAAGGGAGGCCACGATTTTCGGATTTTAATATGTTGCCGGAGAATTGGGGCGCAAATGTGCATTCATGGTTACTCATGTTTGCCAAAGTTTACCCTTCTCTGGAGGAGCTGAGGCTCAAGAGAATGATGGTCACGGATGAGAGTTTGGAGCTCCTTGCCAAGTCATTTCCGGGTTTCAAGGCTCTATCCTTGTCAAGTTGTGATGGGTTTAGCGAGAAGGGGCTCAAAGCTATTGCCACTCATTGCAGGTATACTTTGTAAATGCTGTCTATTAGTACTAATTTTCACCATTGCTGGAATTTTTATTTCATCCTTTTGTATCTTTGATGAACCTTAGATTACAGTCACTGTGTACCTCTTTTATTTAAGTATTAAGTGCTAACATTGCACCAATATTTCTCTCTGGATAATGTTTCTTCAAGAAAACCATTTCTTTTACATTTATTCTGATTTTTCTCTGGGGATTAGCATGTAATTACAATGTTTCCTTTACCTGCTAGCTTGACAATTGATCTTGTTGCTGAGCTAAGACCATCAATTTGTTTGGCTTCATAAATCAACGGAGAATCTGAACTTTGAGGATAGTAGAAGGAAAAGATACAATCTTGACAAAATAAAATAGAACTTGCTAACTTGCTTATAAAGAACCTAAACTTGGCAACAATTGAAGTCCATTGTCTCTTGTATGTTCCTTCTGTTTCATGTTTCCGACCAATCTGTACACTTGTGTGCTGGTTTGAACTACTTTTTTGTCAGTTACAGTAGTTATTTTCTCATGAATGCGATTATTTGATGTGAATATTTGGCCTCTAGGAACTTGACTGAGCTCGACATACCGGACAGCATAACGTTTGATGTTGCTGGAGGCTGGCTTAGTTGCTTCCCAGATAACTTTACTTCACTTGAAGTACTGAACTTTGCCAGCCTCAACAGTGCAGTTAATTTTGATGACCTTGAGGGACTTGTCCATCGATGCAAATCTTTGAGGGTTCTGAAGGTCAACGAGACCATCACTGCAGACCAGTTGCAGCGGTTGCTTGTCCACACTCCTGGATTAGTGGAGCTTGGTGCAGGCCCCTCCTTCCAGCGAGAGCTTTCAGATCGCCTGCACAATGACCTCCGAAGTGCAATTAACAACTGTAAACGTCTCCGTGTTGTCTCAGGTTTTTGGGGGGCAACACTACATCATCTCCCAATCCTCTACGGGGTTTGTGCTGGTCTGACTTTCCTCAACTTGTGTGACATCGCAGTGGACGGTGCCGACCTTTCAACTCTTCTTTCTCGCTGCCCCAATGTGCAACGCCTTTGGGTAAGAGTCAGTATGTACTAGAGATGACTTAATCATGGATATTGTGTGCTGAAAATATCCCAAGGAATGATCTATTTGTTAAAATGAGGAAGTACATAGGAGTCAGGAGACCCTTAGAAAGCTGTGCAGTGTAGACTTGTGATTCTTATTGAATGGGGAAGGAGAAAGACCTAACAAAATTGAAGGAAACATGCGCATTTTCTTGACAAGCAATTCATATATTCGAAAGTCTTTGAGCGAAGATAATTGATTGCCGTGACTGTAAAATGTTTGCTAAACTAGTTCTTGTTGTATAGGTTTCTGATACTGTCCACGATGAGGGACTTGAAGCTGTTGGATCCAACTGTCCCTTGCTCGAAGAACTTCGAGTCTTCCCTGCAGAACCTCTCGCCCCAGGTGGTGTGACCGAGCTGGGGTTCTTGGCTGTATCCCGTGGATGCCCCAAGCTCCATTATGTCCTTTATTTTTGCCAGCGAATGACCAATGCTGCAGTTGTGACTGTTGTCCAGAACTGTCCCGACTTCACCCACTTCCGTCTCTGCGTACTGACTCCACGCCTGCCGGATCATGTGACAGACAAACCTATGGATGAGGCCTTTGGTGCAGTTGTCAAAACCTGCACAAAGCTGAAGAGGCTCTCGGTTTCAGGTCTTCTGACTGACAAAACATTCGAATATATAGGGAAGTATGCCAAGAATCTCGAGACACTATCTGTAGCATTTGCAGGCAACACCAACTGGGGGATGCAGTGTGTTCTCGAAGGCTGTCCCAAGCTCAGGAAGCTTGAGATACGGGATTGTCCTTTTGGCGACGCAGCGCTGCTGTTCGGGCAGAGGAAGTATGAAAGGATGCGATCGTTGTGGATGTCCGCGTGCAACATTACGATGAAGGGATGCAGAATTCTTGCAAGGGAGATGCCTAGATTAAACGTGGAAGTTATCCTAGACAGTGGAAGCAATGAGGACAGTCTATCCAACGACGTGTGTGTCAGTGACGATAGTTCAGCCCACAAGGTTTATGTCTACAGAGCCTTGTCAGGGCCAAGACGAGATGCACCACCGTCAGTTCTGACACTTTGACAAATTTGAGGCCGGTCTGCTGATTTAAACGTCATCTCTGTTATGTGATTATGTCCCTGTAGTTGCTGATCGGGTGCAGATATGCTTGCAGGCGATGATGCACTGTTGAGATTGATGAATGATGAATCCTCCATGGAATGATGGGGAAAGGACGAAAGGTACAGCAAGTCCTGGGGGAGGAACAGATGACTCTCTTTAGAAATACAGACAAATGGAGACGAGGGAATGAGTCTGCGCTCAAAGAGAAGATGGATCTCCTCAGTTCATTGTTTTGCTGTATCTTTCCTCTTCTTGTATTGCTACTTCCTAGTAAAGCGGTAATCGTGGTTGGAATGTGTACCATTAGTTTTGCCATTCACAGTAGTGGATTGCCAATTTGCCACCTATGTTAATTTTATTAGGAGTAATAAATTGAGTTTGAAAGCCAGTTCAACTTGCCTTATTTATTTACTACCTCCGTTTTTTTAGGTTTGCAACATTTAAAACAGACATATATGTCGATACACATTTTTAATGATTAATAACTTAAATTCTGTAGAATAAAAAATTATAGAAAATTGATATTCTAAAACTACAAGTTTAGAAAAATTTAACAAGATCCCACTTGACTATATTTTTTCTTCCATAACTATGATAAAAATTTGAGAAAATTAAACAGTGAACAATTGTAAACCTAAAGGAGAACGTAATTGACCGACCAATGAGGGTTTTATTGGAAAAAAGACCAATATAGTCATTTTTTTTTACAAAAAAGTCAAATCAGTCATTTTTTTTTTATTTTTTGGCCCAATTGGTACGCTACATATACTAATTACGTCTCAATCCTTCACCCACTAATTATACCCTAATTATACATTTTAAGCCAAATCAGTCCTTTTTTTTTCAAAAATCTAAATTGGTCCGTTATTAATTTTTGTCCCCTTTCATGCAGTCCAATGCACATTTCAAACCATTAATAACTCAAATTCGATATAAGTAAAAATTCTAAAATTTTGATATTTACTATAAACTAAACGACGAGACGAATCTAACAAGATCCTACTTGGCTCATTTTAATTTGTATATCTAGGTCCGTCTCGTCGTGTTAATAACGGACCTAGATATACAAGTTAAAATGAGCCAAGTAAAATCTTGTTAGATTCGTCTCGTCGTGTAGTTTATAAATATCGAAATTTTAGAATTTTTACGTATATCAAATTTTATTTATTAACACGACGAGACAGACCTAGATATAAAAATGAGCCAAGTAGAATCTTGTTAGATTTGTCTCCTCGTTTAGTTTATAGTGAATATCAAAATTTTAGAATTTTTACGTATATCAAATTTGATTTATTAGTGATTTGAAATGTGCATTGGACTGCATGAAATGGTGCAAAAATTAATAACGGACCAATTTAGATTTTTGAAAAAAAAAGACTGATTTGGCCAAAAATATGTAATTAGGACATAATTAGTGGGTGGAGGACCGATTGAGACGTAATTAGTATATGTAGCGGACCAATTGGACCAAAAAATAAAAAAAAGAGACTGATTTAGCTTTTTTATTAAAAAAAATGACTATATTGGCCTTTTTTACGGGTTTTATTGGATACAAAAATTAAAATAATAAGCCCAAAAATCCATTGGGAATAGGATAAAAATAAAAGCCATATGTGGGAATCGAACCCACGACCACATGGTTAAAAGCCCGTCTTGTGGAAAGCCCAAAAATCCTTCTGAATGTGGAAAGCCCAAGAAGCCGAGTAGGACCAATATACTAAATAGGATAAAAATAAAAACAACCGCCGTCTGTGGGAATCGAACCCACGACCACATGGTTAAAAGCCATGCGCTCTACCGGCTGAGCTAAGACGGCTGATGTATAATAAGTGGTTTAAAACATATTTTACTAATTTCTTAGAAATCGAAATTTTCTTTGTTCAACAACAAATTCAAGATTTCCTCTCTTCTCCGTGTCTCTCTCTAAATTCCCCCAATCTACTCCTGCGCGGAAGGCTGAACCCTAGGGTCGAGGCTCTCCAAACGGCCATATTTAGCCAAGTATCGTGGAAAGGGTGGAAATTTTGCGTATTGATTGAAGATGCTGAGGTTAGCTGGGAGGAGAGTGTCTTCTATCATCTCGTGGCGATCTGGCCACACGTCGTCCTCGGCGGCGTTCGTCTCCAGAAACCCTTTTTCCGCTGCTGATTCATCGCCCGATGGACGTAACTCGTCCTCCGGCCATTCATTTTTCCTTCTTAACTCATTTCCCGATCAAATCAGAGGTTTTTGCCCTAATTTTGTGCTTATTTCTATTGCGCGTGACTTCCCTTTCCCTTTCTTATTTAACGTGGGTTATTCTGTATTGATTTTTTGAAATTTGGATTAGTGGTGGTGGAAGATCTGGATGCTTGGGCAAATCATTTATCCTTCTGATTTATGAAATTACCTTAAATGAGCGATTGTTACACTAATTATCTCCGTACATGAACTACTTTGTACATTTAGAATTCTGTAAATATCATGACGAGATCATGTAACTAATCATGAACGTTCCCATCTTTTTGGATCTTATGTATGAGATTGAATTCAAATAAGCTTTTACCTATTTGACGATTTTTATATTGTTCTATATTTGTTGAGATACACGGCTCCTACCTGATTCAAGATTTCCATTTGCAAACTGGTGATTTGGCTTTCTCTGGCGTACTTATAATTTATTTACTGAAGGGTTTCCATTTACGTCCAGAGGATTAAAATTTTCCAATTTTATGCATTCTGGTTTCATAATGTTGCAGGCATTCCTACTTGGTTTTGCCTCCTGTAATTTGATGTTTGAAGAAATGTGCGTCCACACACATTTTCGATACAGATAAAGTCATCACTGACTAAACTTTTCCACTGATCGTTGCAATCGTTTTTTTGTCAAATTATTGTACTTCGATGGGCTGTTTGGACGGTGTGTTTTTGCATAATAGGTGCTCAATTATGTGTATTATTCATGCTGATTCCCATTGTTAGTTGATTCTTTTTAATATCTGTTTCATGACATTTAAGTATATTCTCACATTCATCTTCGATGTCTTTATCTTGTTATATAAATGGCATATTTTGGTTTCAATTCTCCATTTATCATTGAATTCAATAATTTAAACACCTATACAGCACCACTAATAGATTTACTTTCTTGGAATATTGTTTGCAGGGTTTTCTTCTGGTACCCTTGCTAACGAGGAAGAGATTGGGCTGATTGCAGACATCCCTGCAACTGTGGCTGCAATAAAGAATCCAAGTCCAAAGATTGTGTACGATGAGCACAACCATGAGCGATATCCTCCTGGTGATCCTAGCAAGCGTGCATTTGCTTATTTTGTGTTGACCGGAGGCAGATTTGTGTATGCATCACTGGCCCGTCTTTTGGTCCTCAAATTTGTTTTGAGCATGTCTGCGAGTAAAGATGTCCTTGCTCTTGCCTCCCTCGAGGTGGATCTATCAAGCATCGAACCTGGGACAACTGTTACTGTGAAGTGGCGTGGGAAGCCTGTTTTCATCAGGCGTCGGACTGAAGATGATATCAAGTTGGCCAACAGTGTTGATGTTGGCTCTCTTCGTGATCCTCAAGAGGATGCTGTCAGGGTTAAGAATCCCGAGTGGCTTGTGGTTATTGGTGTGTGCACCCATCTTGGTTGCATTCCTCTGCCAAATGCTGGTGACTTTGGTGGCTGGTTTTGCCCTTGCCATGGATCTCACTATGACATATCTGGGAGAATCCGCAAAGGACCTGCTCCTTTCAACCTGGAGGTTCCCACTTACACCTTCTTGGAAGAGAACAAGCTGTTGATTGGGTGAGTGATCACATTAAAACCTTGGCAAAGCCTTTTGTTTTCTTCTTTAATTTGATGTTTGTTGTTTGAGGCTGTTTTGTTATGCTATATTCTCACCTGAACAGCCCACCAGTCTGGAAGGGGCTCATCTTTTTGAATAATGCTGGCCACATTCTAGTATTTTATAAGGAGTTGGTTTTGAGATTGCAATCTTGAGAAATAATTATTTGATTGGTTTGGTTGAACTTGTGCATGCTCATTCTGGTTTCCTTCGATGTACTAGTAGTTATTTGGCTTTGAATAGCGTAATGAGACTATGAGAGTTCGATTTAGTCCGTTTTGGGACTCCAAATAGTTCTTATAATTGCTGGCTTTTGAAGCCTCCCTTAAGCGCACTGGACTCGTTGTTGATCATGGCTAACGTTTTGGGCGTATTGTTTTTTTCCAGTATATAAATTGGCGGGTTAATTAGTTGCGATCATCATATTCAAAATCTTGAAAATAAAAATATAAATGCTTGGATTGGGACATGAATGTGCGATTATCTTTGTTTCATGTCTTTTCCTTAATAGTAGTAGTTAAGCATGCATTGAGACATGAATTCAAAAGCCATCATCTGAAACATTCTTAAAATTTCCAAATGGAAACCGACAACCACATAACACAACTCGACAAACAACACAAGAACAAAGGAAAATGGAAAAGTTGGTGAAGCTCAAAGTGAGAAAAGTGCTCAATTTGCGCCTCCTTATTCATGATCAGCTAGAAACACTGATTGGAAAAGTTGGTGAAGCTCAAAGAGTGAGAAAAGTGCTCAATTTTCTCCTCCGTATTCATGATCAGCTAGAGAAACACTGATTTTGTCGGCTCAGAATAGAAAGCCATCAATGCAGACCCACTGCCCGACAAAGAGTGCAGTGCAGTTGAGGTTAGGGTTGATAGCTTCGAAGCTTTGGACAGTCAAATTGTTGGCCTTGGCGATTGCAAAACAAGTGTCTCCATCGTTCACTCCCACCACGCCATCACAGGTTATGGTTGGGGCTGATTTCACAGAAACTGCAAACTTCTCTCAAAGTTAAAACACTTGTGCAAGAAATCAATGAAGGGAGGTTCGTATTGAACTTCGACAGCTTACCTCCAAAGATGGCTCTGCTTTCTGCCATGGTGAGAATGACAACAAGTGTGAGGACCAAAGCCATGTTGAGGAAAGTGGAGAACCTGTTGCTTGTCTTGGCCATCTCTTTTAGTTCTTTGGTATCTTGAGATGATCAGATTGAGTTGTGAATGATTTGTAGGATCCTCTTCCTTGCATATTTATAGGGGAAATTTGAGGAAAGCTTTGATTAGGACAGGGCCGACTTGTAACAATGAAATCGAGGGGGTGAATTGCACGAGAGATAACTGAAGCTGACATTAATAATATGAATATATGATAGAACTCCTAGCAAGAAGGTAAGACAAGACATGCTTGTATACTAGTTTTTGGAAGGGGATTTGTAATTTGTTCGTGCTTCTGTCCCCTTCTGAATATGCTAAAATGTTACTATCTAAAATAAGCGCTTCTTGTTGTAGAATTTCTTGCGACGATATATTTGTAATAATTTGGCTACATTACTAAATTCGACGATAAAATATAGACTGCAATGGAACGAAATTCTGTATTCAGAAATGACACTATAACATGAGGTAATTCATCACGAGAAGGTGGTCTGATCTTTGATTCTGATGGGGTGTGACTGAGTGAACAATTCTAACACGGGAAAGCTTCTTATAAGAACAAACAAATCTTATTTAGAAATAATGTTTACTTGTTGGATAAGCTTGGATAACATGTTTATTTGTAGGATTATAGTCCATAATTAATCATGAACGTTTATTTGTATGATTATGGTCCATAATTAATCATGAGTCCGATATCTATATCTATATCTATATCTATATAATATATAAAAACAATATCATTATGAACAGTAACCTATTAATTGTCTCTCACAAAAATCCCTTATGAAGAGTAACCTAACTACTTCTATTTCCTTAAAATTCACTTTCTGCACGCAATCCAGTATACATTTCTAATTATCAATAACTCATCAATAATTCAAAATGTGTACAATGAAAAATTCTAAAAATTTACTAATATTTTAAAACTATATGATGAGAGACGAATCTAACGAGATTCCACTTGCTTGACTATGTTTTTTCTTATGTAGATGTTGTATAAGCATTAGTCAAATTTGGATAATAAACAGTAGCAAAAGTCAATCATTTTTCACTATAAAAAATGAAAGAATTATAAAAAAAAAAAAGAACATAATGCAATTTCAAAATATTGGAGAACCAAATTTGAGTGAAATTCACATCAGATTTAATTTCATTAATTATTACAGATAATGAATACTACTAAATAAAGTATGTAACAAAAACTTTATGAGTTGATATTATATTTATTCTTAAATATAATTTCAATATTGTTATTATTCTTAACTAATACTCCATTAATTGAAATTATAGCTAAAGAATATATTTAAATTATTAATAAGTACTTTATAGATTTATATTATATTCATTAATGAATATCAAAGATTTGTATTAGATAAATTAACTAAATTAGATAAATTGCAATACGACATTAAGTTGATGAAACTATAGTCATTTTAATTTGTAATACTAGTTATTATAATATTATTATAATCCAACCTCGAAGATGTAATAGAAACCATCTCATGGTTTGAAACATGTGATTATTCAATCCATCAAGTGAACAGAATATTAGTATGATACTATTATTAATCATGTTAAAATTGATTAAATTAATCTATACTATCCATCAACACCCCCTTTTGTATTTACTTAAATGATTACCACAATGATATTTCTGTAGCAATAATTTTCTTTATGTCACATAAGCTCCCCTTTAGCATCTCTCGCGACATTACACATGTTATTATATAAGCAACAGATAAGCAGATAAGTATTTGGTACTAAATAAATAGATTTTTATAGAAGGGCAATTGGGTTTAAAATATGAAATACATCTAACTGGGCGTTTGGTTCGAGGGATCTGAGATTCCCATAGGGAATTTTAGGTAGGGAATGAAATATGCCCATTTTTGGTTCGGAGCATGTTTCATATGGGAATGTCACATTCTCACCGAGGTGGGAATGTTGGGTGTTTTAGATGGGAATCACATTCCCACCTGAAGGCAGGTAATCTTAGATTACCACCTCCACTTTACCTACTTTTATATTAATTGACTTTTATACTCTCACTTTTTATACTTATTTTATTTTACAAATTTAGATATTTGTATTCTAAAAAATGATAAATATATGAAATTTAATTTTAAAAAATAAATTGAAAATTTTAAATTATTTAAACATATTTTTTAAATATATATATTCTCATATTTTAATATATATTTTTATATTTTTATATATATTCTCATATTTTAATATTCTCATATTAAATGAGTAATTATCACACAATAAATTACATATAAAGAATTTTCAATATTTTAGAAAATAAATCAGCTTAAATATTTTTATTGTGTAGCAAAATAACATATTTATAATATTCGTTCAATTGAAATTCAGGGACATTATGGTAAATTAATTAAAACTAGAAATATGAGATTCCCAATATAACAAAACGCAATAATCTTTAAAACATAAAAAAATAAGATACACAACAATCTCATATTCTCCGTAATCTTACATTCCCACTGGTAATCTAAGATCCCTCCAACCAAACGCATCGTAAGTGTCAATCTGCATCATAGTAGTATATATTACTATCATATATGAAAAGACATGAGACACTCGAAATTATAGTTTTCAAGGAAAAGCTTCCCACTCAAACATTCCACAAGAATAGCGGATCACGAAATCTGCTTGCACCATGTTAAATTACTTACACAATGGCAACATAGACTATGTGGATGTAATGTAACAACAAAAAAATACAACACAATACATTATATGCTTGACTGCTTGTGCATGCTAAGAGAGATCAGGACAGGCTTTCTATTTATAAGCCTACTAGAAGACGACAAATAGTTATTTCATTCATGATTCATGTCAAACAGAAGTGGAATATTTAAGGTTTACAATCAGTGCAAAAAATACAACAGTAACAAGCCGTATTGAGCGAAGAAAGGAAAGTACACGAGAAATTGATCCACTCTCATTGAAGAAACGCCCATCTTATATCTACAATTTTGCATATGACTACAAGCCACATACTAGACTCAACTAGTAATGGCCGCACTCACTTTTATGAGGCCATTTTCCAGTTCATCACTAACACAGAATAACTTTGACAAACGAGTAAATTACACGCATTGAAAGTACAGAAGCAGAAACATTCAGCAAAGGATTAGCTGTGTCCGGAAGAAATTAGTTATACAGAATCTACCCCTTCCACTTGCTGTCGGGCAAGGTATCGTTCTCTTCTTTCTTTCTGCATATAAGAATTGAAGGACACCGAATGGTAAGGTCAAACCAAGACAAAGAGCAAAATGTCTTTCAAGAAGAGAGATAAAGAGTAAATGAGACTGCTTAGTGCTTGCTCACCCATTCATCGATGACAAGTCCTTCTCCAACAAACTTTGGGCCTGTGTCTTCTGATGGCTTTCTGCGGGCCTCAAGTTCAGCCTCAGCTTCAGCCAATTGCTGCTTTAATTTCTCCAAAGCCTACCACAAATAAATTAACCAAAATTATTATCCACTGTTACACTGAAAACCAATTGCCTTTGGAAATGGCACTGTGGAGCATAAAATTTTGATACATGGAAATTTCACTTACAGGACCAGGATGCTCCACATCGAGAAAAACTACACGAAGAATCTGTTCAATAGCAACTTGATCCTTGTGCTCATCAAACTGAGAAAAACAAAATGAAACAGATTGTAAGACAGAAATACATTGTTTGGAAAACAGCTGCTCACGCTGGCAATGTGTTTGTGGACGAGACATTATATATAATATTTGCAATAAACTGGAAATTTTTAACCAAAACTTTTCCTTGCAACCAATTTTTAAAATGTCAGAAAAAGAAGCGAACCAGTTCAGGTACGTATTCCATTGGACCCTTCATTTTCAGGCTCATAATTTTGAACTTCACCCTGCTTTTCTGATCCATTGGCTTTTCATTGTTCTCTGGAGGCTCTACAAACTTGAACACTGAAGAAAACAACCAACATCAAGAAATGGAGAATGAATGGTAATTCAATGACTACATGACAAGTTCAAAATTTTCAACAAAAAGGTTAAAAGTCAAAACGATTTGAATGATAGTAATTACCAGTTGCTATTATACTCTCGCCAGGAGAAAGAATGGCACCAGGAGGACGCATGAAACAACTTTTTGGTGAAGTTGTTTGGAACTAAACACAAAATAAAGAACCAGAACTCAGAAGCAAAACAAAAATGTTGATAATCAAGCATATTTATAATAAATAAAGGATGGACCATACCTTGAATGCTACATGAGACTTGCTCGTATTTTTAATTTTTATAGCACTTCGAACTTGCTTCCCAGGCTCATCTGTGAGCATTGAAGAAAAAGGGGAATTTGAAGCAAAAATAGAATTATCCAAAATTTCAATCAGGAAGTTAAGAAAAAATGGTTTCACAAACAGAAATAAAGTAACCAATTATGGTATATTAAAATGTCTTGTAGATCTCATCAAAGTCAGAATTTAAATCTGCAAACAATTCTCAGAACTGTTAAACGTACCCAACCTAACTACAAACCCAAAATCACTCCTCTATTACACAAGGTTTAAGCCTTGAATAAGACTATTGGCTGAAAGCCTTTCTGTAACATCAGTAATGTGTAGTCCAAAGACAGTAAAACCTCCAAAATCCAACTCAAGACTCTGAAAAGTCACGAATTTAATAACATTCAACTGATCTAATTCTCAATTCTACCTAATGCAACCATCGAAAGGCAAGGAAGTGTAAGGGTCGGTTTTATATCATGCAGTCTCAATCAGAAGTCCGAAGGAGGAAATAACTGTAGTTTAGTCCTAACCAACTTCATTAGTTGATTTATTTTCGATACTAAAATAAGAAATAATGAATTAATGATATTACACATCCTAAGTTCCTAACTAAGCAACTCAAAAATCAAATAGGTCCTATAACAAATTTAACGGTAAATCATGAAATTGAAGGGGGGGATCACTGTTCCAGATCATAGGTCACAAAAAAACTAAAAATTAAATAGACCGATCAAGCTTAGGAAAGGAATCTTTCGCCAACAAAACACATCAAAAAGCGAGCAAATCACCGAAACAGTGTTTAAAAGATAGGAAGAAAAAATCACAGTATTTCAAGTCAATTAAGTGGAATATACGGAGATAGAAGTGTCCATACAAGGAAAATAGAGCTTATTAGAGGGATCGAGCTTCAAACGGCGACGCGTGGGGAGCAGAGATCTGGCGACGGAGGAAACCGAGGCCCCAGTGTTGGATTGAGCGCCAGATCCCTCGACCTGCAAATGCGAATTGGCGCTTCCGTGGGCGTAATTCTGCTGATAGTGAGCGAAATTTGAGGAAGATGAGGTCGCCGGGTGAGAACTTCGGAAGGGTAGCTTGAACAGCCCCCAAACTTTACCCTCTGACTTGCCCTCGTCAATCGCCATGGGGAAAACCGCGAGTAGCCGACTCTGAAGCAGGCCAAAACAACCTCGCAAAGGATTGAATAGATGAACTTTGGTTTTAGTTTTGGGGGAGAAGACTGGGGAGCAGAGCTGTGTTGCCTTTTGGAAAAACAAGAAAGCCCTTTGCTGGTGGTTTGTGGGCTGTACGCAGTATTTCGAAACCTTTTAACGGCCACTTTTTCCCCATTTTTATCTTTTTTATTTTTATTTTTATTTATTATTGTTAAGGTTGTCGATTTTGGAATTTAACTATCCCCAGTTCCCCACATGTTTGACCAAATAACATTTTAGAGGCTTACCAAAAAAAATTTACTAACATTTTAGAGAAAATAAATTTGTAGGTATTTAATGATAATTAGCTACTATATAGGTTCGGTTTTATTTTTAAAGAATTTTTAGTTACAATGTAACAAAGACCGTTTTCAATAAATTTTCTTTATAAATTTATCCACAATTATTTGAATTTTATCTTTTAACAACATTTTATTAAAGCTTGCAACTAAATTTTATTCCGTTTTTATTTTATTTTATTTTTAAGGTTAATGATGTACTTATTTATTTATTTCTTTAAGTGTGTGTTAGAAATGATGTTTTGGCACATTGATCAAAATTGCTAGTAAAGTTGAAGTACCATCAAATGAAGAAAATCAGGGTGGATTCGTTCATGGGTCTGAGCCCTGAGGGAACCCTAGGTTCCCCACCCCTATATAAATATGTATGGCACAAGAGGGCGGACATCTCCAATCAACCATCAAAGAAGCCGCATTTTATATTTTTACTTTCTGCAGTTTATTTATCGCTTTCTGAACTTTCATTATTTACAGGTTTATTTCAATTCCTGTATTTTACTTTCTGCATTTTTGTAACTCCTTCAACATTCATCAATAAAACAGATGTTCCGCTCCTCCAAAATTTTCACTGTTAATAATGATGCTTGGATGGTGGTGGCATCATTGCAACATCTTATAATTACGCGCATATTCGTCGGATCACTCTTCCTATATCCACTCCCCTCCATGTTCGCATAATAATAATTATTTATTGAGTAGTTTAAATTTAATTTTTAAAAGAAATTATATAAGATGAAATATAATTAAGAAGGGTCGATTTGAAAATATCAAACTTTTCAAATAAATTTGACCATTTATACAATTTGAGATATTACGCTTAAAAATGCGTCTTGATTTGCATGAAAAAAGGAAATGTAATATTTTTATTTTAAAAAAAGAAAAAAAAAAAGAAAACGAGGAATACCAGATTATAGTGCGTTGCTCAATTTGGTGTATTGCTTGGGGTTGGATTATTTTACTACAAGAATTTCTTGGGGGATTGGCATTTACATATGTTATTTGCGACTCTTGTGTATCGTAGTGATTTGTTTCCTGCAAAGTCTATTTTCTATCACAAAATTGAGCGAGGAAAACAGTTCGTTTAATAATTACTTCCCGTTCTTGAATGTTTTTTACAAACCAACTTTTCACGCAGTCTAATGAACATTTTAAACTATTAACAACTCTAGTTTGGTACAAGTAAAAATTCTATAAGTTCGATATTTAAAAACTACACGACAAGACGAATCTAACAAGATCTCACTTGACTATATTTTAACTTGTATAACTATGATAAAACTTTAAGTAAAAATATGTGTGTAAATAGTAACATATTTTCAAATGTCAAAAAGAATAAATCAAGTTATGGATGAAGTATTATGCCCTGTTGACTGTTGTCCATACATGCATGATGCATGCAATTTATGGATTTTTAGCTCTTCTTATTCCAAAAAGAATAAATCAAGTTTTGAACGTTTGAAAATCACGCTTTTATTCGACGGTGTTGCTCCTTCCTACTGCCGAAAAAAAATAAAAAATAAAAAAAAAAGAAAAAGAAGAAGAAGAAGAAGAGATCTAGATATAGTCAAATGTAACTACGCGTTGAGTTTAATTTATCATTGACGTTGAACTGAATCTGCTGACTGGACCGAAGCTAATGACCACAATACTCGAGTGGATTATTTTATAGTAATTAGTTTTAATAATTTTTATGAAGGATCACAGACCACATTATTATCAATAAGAATATAATTTGACTTGTCAACAGTTCAATTGCGTGTGGCGATTTTGGTTGAGAAAGTCAAACCAATACTCAGACAGATAAATAAATAAATGCACGTTTCTTTTCATTTGTCCCAACTGCAAATGAAAGTGCAAATTAAACTCAATTTCTTCAACAAAATTTTGTGAAGGAACTCTCGATATAAATGAATGTTTTAAATGGGTACGTGCATATAGTATGTAATGAATTACAGTACTATAATTTTTCCGTGATATATGACTGATAGCTTTATTGCTGGGATTTAATTGAATCAAAATAAATAGTGTCACATGATATTGAATGGAAACCTAGAATTCACAAGTCTGTTATGATTCATTAACATAATTAGTATAAAATAGGAGCATATGATTTTTATTATTGTTTTTTAGTTTGTATTTGAATTTATAGAGTGAGATTGTGTACGGTCAGCTCAATTAATTGAGCTTGATCAAGAAAACAAGAAAACAAAAAAAAAAAGGAAAAATGGGACTGCATTCATTTATTATGGATAGATGGAGCAATAATATTGAGGGGGCAGTGAGACAGATTCCAGTATGCAGATCAGAACGCATAAAAAGAAAAACAGAGAGAAGCAAAACAGAGAGAGCTGAAGAAGAAGAAGAACGCAGAGGAGAAGGAAGACAACAACCATATTTTCCAAACCTTCAGGCTTCGGTGAAATCCTCTCTTATATATTTCTCTTGTTATCCTAGAATTGTGTTCTAGAGTTGGGAATCCACTGCCTATGATTATTATTGTTGATTAGCCAAGATTAGAGAAAATCTTGATGATTGTTGATGAACCTCTAGGCATATGCTAGAGAGAAAACATTGGTGTACCCATTATTTGATATAGTGGAGATTTTGAGATGGTGGCGACTGGCCCGTGGTTTTTTACCTTCTTTTTGAAGGGTTTTCCACGTATAAATCTCGGTGTCGATTTACTGCTTTATAGTTGGCTTATTGTTGATTTGGTGTTATTGACTTGATTGCATCTGTTGGAAACTCATTTGGCACACATGGGATATACTGTTTTGGATATTTGTACTGTATTGGTATTTCTGGTGATCCCACAGGTTCCGCACTGTTCTGCTATTTTTTCCCAACAAACTGGTATCAGAGCAAAAGTTGGGCTGTGGAAGTTTTGAAAGTGTATCTGTGTGTTGAAATGGATGAGCAAAATTCCTTTGGAATGATGAAATTAAATTCAGGGAATTATGCTATTTGGAAAAGAAAGATGTTTGACTTGCTTTATTGCAAAGATCTTTTTAAGCCGGTGTTGGGCAAAGAAAAGCCAAATGATGTGAGTGATGACGCTTGGGGAGTGTTGCACATGAAAGCTTCTGCCACAATCAGGCAATGGGTAGATCCCAATATATTCCATCACATTGCAGATGAAACCAAAGCAGATTTATTGTGGAAAAAGTTAGAGGCACTTTATGAGAAAAATACTTTCAGGAACAAGGCGTTGCTCATTAGAAGACTTGTGAACTTAAAGTCCAGGGATGGAAAGAGTATGACAGAGCATACTAGTGATTTTGTGGGATTGGTGAATCAGTTGGCTGGGATGAAATTAAATCTTGAGGATGAGTTACAGGCACTGCTACTTCTGGGGTCTCTACCGGATAGTTGGGAAACATTAGTGATCTCGTTGAGTACTTCAGCACCAGGTGGAACACTAACCATGGAGATGGTTAAAGACAATTTACTCAATGAAGATGCAAGAAGAAAAGAACAAGGTGAATCTTCTTCAGATGTTCTAGTTTCTCAGAAGCCAGTGAGATAGGGGAGAAGTAAGAGCAGAAATCCACAAGGACGTGATAAACATTATACACCAAGAGGAAGGTCTAAGAACAGAAAAGAGATTAGATGTTATCACTGCGACAAGCGGGGTCACATGAAGAAAGAGTGCAGGATCTTGAAAAGGGAAATTGCAGAAGGCAAGAAAGAAGAAAAAGAGACTAATGCAGTTAACCACAACAGTGATGCAGTTACTGTCTTAGATGACAGTTGTGTTAGTCTAGTGTGTCAGGACACTGATTGGGTGATTGATTCTGGCGCATCGTTCCATGTTACATCTCATGGTGACTTCTTCAGTTCGTACTCTTCTGGTGATTTTGGTAATGTCAAGATGGGAAACAATGGTGTTTCAAAGATTGTGGGCATTGGAGAGATTTGTTTGGAGACAAATCTTGGTACCAAATTAATACTCAAGGATGTGAGACATGTTCCAGATATTCGTCTCAATTTGATCTCAGCTGGAAAGTTAGATGATGATGGTTTCTGCAACTACTTAAGTGAAAGTAAATGGAAGCTCACCAAAGGGTCTTTGATAGTTGCAAAAGGAAATAAAGTGAGCACACTCTATGTTATGCAAGCAAAGATATGCAAATGGGAGACAAATGTTGTTCAGAAAGGTGTCAGCATTGACCTTTGGCACAAGAGACTTGGCCATGTGAGTGAGAAGAGCTTACAGACTCTCTCAAGGAAGCAATTTCTATCGAATTTGCAAGGTACATCTCTGAAAACTTGTCTTGATTGTATTGCTGGTAAAGCACATAGAGTTTCATTCCATACTTATCCTCCACATAGAAAGTCTGGTGTACTTGATTTGATTAATGCTGATGTTTGTTTTATGCGAGATAAATCTCTTGGAGGTGCTGTCTGCTTTGTTACATTTATTGATGACCACTCAAGGAAAGTTTGGGCCACTGCTTTGAAAACCAAGGATCGGGTTTTTGATGTCTTCAAGGAGTTTCATGTCAGGGTTGAAAGGGAAACAGGAAAGAAGCTGAAGGCAGTGAGAGCAGATAACGATGGTGAATACAGAGGGCCGTTTGAGAGTTATTGCAGAACTTATGGTATCAGGCTTGAAAAGACTCCAGCTAAGACACCACAGCTGAATGGTATTGCTGAAAGGATGAACAGGACAATTGAAGAAAGAATCAGGTGTATGCTTTCGAATGCAAAGCTTCCCAAAAGCTTTTGGGGGGAGGCTATGCGGACTGCAGTTGATTTGATTAATCATTCTCCAAGCACTACTCTTGATGGTGATGTTCCCAACAGAGTTTGGAGTGGGAAAGATGTTTCCTATGACTACTTGAGAGTGTTTGACTGCAGAGCATTTGTTCATGTTCCGAAAGATGAGAGGTCGAAGCTTGATGATAAGCCCAAAGAATGCATCTTCTTAAGTTATGGTCATGAAGAACTTGGTTACAGGTTATGAGATCCAGTTAACAAGAAAATTGTGAGAAGCAGAGATGTTGTATTTCTTGAAGATCGGTTTGGGGATGATGTCAGCAAAGATAAGAGTCCCAGTTCCTTTGCAGAGATTCCAGTCAGATTGGATCCAGTTCCTTCTCCCTTAGTAGGTCATGATCACGGGGGAGACATTCAACAAGAGGGTGGTGATAATGTTGATGAGGAGCCTATAACTAATGATGTTGATCCAGTTGGAGAAGTACCACAACCACCACTACCAGTTGAGCCAGTTTTGAGGAGATCCACCAGAGAGCGCCAACCATCAAAGAGATATAACACCAATGAGTATGTGATGCTTACAGATGGAAATGAACCTGAAAGCTATGAAGAAGCCATTGGTCATGAAGCTAAGAATGAGTGGTTGGAAGTTATGCAAGATGAGATAAAGTCTTTAAAAGATAATCAAACTTATGAGTTGGTAAAACTACCGGAAGGTAAGAAAGCACTCAAGAACAGGTGGGTTTACAGGTTGAAGACTTCTGAAAATAGCTCACAACTAAGGTACAAAGCAAGGTTGGTTGTGAAAGGTTTTGGTCAAAAGAAAGGTGTTGACTTTGAAGAAATATTTTCTCCAGTTGTAAAGATGAGCTCCATCAGAGTTGTTCTCGGTCTGGCTGCCCGTTTGAATTTGGAAATTGAGCAACTTGATGTGAAAATTGCATTCCTTCATGGTGATCTAGAGGAGGAAATCTACATGGAACAACCTCAAGGTTTTGAAGTCAAAGGCAAAAAGAACATGGTTTGTAAGCTTAAAAAGAGCTTGTATGGATTGAAACAAGCTCCGAGGCAATGGTACAAGAAATTCGATTCATTTATGATGGGATAAGGGTATACCAGAACACTATCTGATCATTGTGTGTTTGTGAAGAGGTATTCTGATGATGACTACATTATCCTACTGCTATATGTAGATGACATGTTGATTGTTGGCCATGATGCTAGCAAGATTGAGAAGTTAAAGAGAGAATTGGATAAGTCTTTTGCAATGAAAGACTTAGGCCCTGCAAAACAGATACTTGGCATGAAGATAACCCGAGAAAGAAAGAAGGGTAAACTTTGGCTATCTTAGGAACGCTATGTAGAGACTGTGCTTGAGAGGTTCAACATGAGCAAGGCAAAGGCAGTATCTTCTCCACTTGCAAGTCACTTCAAACTTTCAGTTAAACAGTGCCCTACAAGTGAGAAAAAAAAAAGAAGAGATGAGCAAAGTTCCTTATGCATCAGCAGTTGGCAGCTTGATGTATGCTATGGTTTGCACAAGACCAGATATAGCTCATGTAGTTGGAGTAGTGAGCCGATTTCTCTCTAATCCAGGAAAAGAGCATTGGGCTGCAGTGAAATGGATTCTCAGATACTTGTGTAATACCCGAGAAATTTGCAACATAAAATAAATAAATAAATAAATATAATAAACATGATAAATGGATAAGGAAGCATAAAAGATGAGAAATGGAATTTAAATTTAAAAGGAATCAAAATTCCGAGAACCCGGAAAGCCGAAGACAATTTAACCGAATAAATGGTTACACGGGGACCCGACATCGATAGACTCAATAACTCGAGTCCAAATATAAATTTAGATCCGAATAAAATTAAGATAGGAAATCGGAGCCCGAAGATACCCCGGAAATCGGAATTCGGGAGCATAGAGGGATAGAAACCCGAAAGAGAGGCGGAAAAGCACGACGGATCGCACGACCCGCCCGGACCGAAGTCCAGGTGAGCGCCGCGCGGTGGCCGCGCGGTGGAAGGGGAAACAGCGCGCCACGACCGCGCCACTTGACAGATTCGCCCGTTGCGTGAATCTCTCGCCCGAACGCGGATTTTTCGACTTTCGGTTGAACATCTTCGACTCTAGACTCTTAGGGTCAGATCTTGGACGCCCTAGGTCTTAAACATCTATAAATAACACCTCCTAAGAGCTCCGGATACATTTGAAACCCTACGAAATCTTTCTATACGTCGAAACCCTAATCCCAGAGTCGTCGGAGGCACAACACCGAGAGGAGGAACTGACTTGGACGAAATTTGGAGACCCCCGTCGCTGTGGTAAGCCTTGATCCATTCTTTTCCATATGTGATTCGAAAACGAATCCTAAATTCGATCTTTTTCTATTCTAAACCCCCGATCCGAATCGAGAGCGAAGAACCCGACAAACGGAGAGGATAAACGGAGGACGGGAATCCACGCCTCCGAATCGAAGATCCCGGATGCTCAACAATCTGTAAGTTAACTCTTACATTGTTTTGGGATGAATTAAAACATTCAAAACTAAAAGATTAACAAGAAATCGAAAATCTGTCAATTTATACTTTCTACCGACGCAACAGATTTGATGAATTTTTCCAAACCTTAAAACCACTTCAAACGGAAAAACGTAAAACACGAAAAACGTTCCTAAGACATAGATCTAGCTACTGTAAAATTTTCATAATTTTTCGTCGAGATTTGATATTGGAAATCGACTCCAACCCAAACTGTTCAAAAATTAGATCTTGAAATCTTGACAGATTCTTGGCCCGAACTTGTTGGCGTTTTTGACAATAGATGTAGGATGAATTAGATCTTTTGCTGAACATGAAACTTATAGGTATGTGTCCTAAGAAGGTCTCTGTAAAATTTTGTTAATTTTGGAGTTGATTTGCTATGGTAGAATTCGAAATCTTTAAACTGAGTTATATGAAATTCGGACAGAACAGTACTTCTGTGAAAATTAGTGTTTTTGACCGATTTCGGTATCTCGGATCGAAAAAGTTAAAACACGAAAGTTATAGATCTTGACGTTTTGGAGTCAGTTGTGAAATTTCGGAATTTTTGAAATTAAATCTGATTTTAGACAATTTTTAGAGTAAATTGTGGTTGACCGAGTCAAAACTTGAAATCTTGTGGAAACGGTGAAATTAACCTTTGAGGTTGAAACGGATAGAAAAAAACTTTGAAATACGATACATGAAACGAGAAGATTAAAATATTGCGGGTTATGACTAAGCTAGATAATGTCAATGTTCTCTGCGGCTTGGGACATAAGAGCCCAAGTGTATGTCTAGGTTGACGTAAGAGCCCTAGCGAAACACTGATCGTATGGCTAGCGGACGGATTAACTCTAATTAAAAGATCTGTATTGACCATGATACCTGTGGACATAAGAGCCCAGGCGTAAGGCTGGCGGACATAAGAGCCCTAGCGGTGGTGATCTGTAAAAGAATCGAAACGAGACATCGATGAGGGAATCCAATTAAGTCCTTGATAATTTGTGTTGTTAAATTTATGGCAACTTATTTAATTACGTTGCAAGCTATATTGATGATCTTATGAATCCATGTCTTCTAAATTATGCGGTTACATGAATTATTTAAATTATGCACATGTTTTCATTAAATTTAAACAAAGGCTTTGAAACCTCATAATCTTGTATGTGTTAACTTACTCAGCACGTAGTGCTGACCAAACCATATTTTCTTTTCCTTTTTCTTTCAGAGTTGAGAATTATGCATCGTCATATGCATACACGGGAAGTTTGGGATGATATATATATTATTTTGAATTTTTGTATTAGACTAGATCTTGCATGAACGGGCCTGTTTAACCCGTGATTAGGCCATGTTGGCCCTATATTTAAATTCCGCTGCGATACATATATGTAAATATTATTTTCCGCTGCAACTTTGATGTATTAATTTTAAATTATATATGAATGGGCTGTTTGATATTTTAAATTCTGAAAAAACCATAGCCTTGCATCTCTTTAGTGAGCTCGGAGAAACCGTGTCTTGCTAGAGAGGTGTGGCGGTGACACCCCGACCTGGGTGACCAAAAACCGGGGTGTTACAAGTTGGTATCAGAGCCCAGACTATTTTAAAGCTATTTATTTTAAAGAAAATATCTGATACCAAAGTGGTATCAGAGCCCAGAATATTTTAAAGCTATTTATTTTAAAGAAAATATCTGATACCAAAGTTGGTATCAGAGCCACAGCTTATTTTTAAATTATTATTATTATTTTTAAACTATTAGACTATTATTTTAAAACTATTATTTTTAAACCATGATTATTTTTAAATTATTATTATAGAAGCCCAAATTATTATTTTTCCTTGCTCAAATTATTTTTGAGCCCAAATGATAATTATTTTGACCCAATATAGAGGTACAAGAATTTTAACTATTATGTTAAATTTTTAATGCATTATTTCCATGGAAACGAATTTTTATTTTAAAACCCATGGAAAAAATATATATATATATAGTGCATGAATTATTTTTGGGGGGAAATCATCATTTGCATGTGCATACTGCATTGCCTAAACTTAGAGAACTTAGAAGCGTAATATATTCTAACTTAGATCTCTTGCTACACCTAGATAACTTAGAGGCTTGACATCGAATTAGAAACGCTCACTAGAGACTGATCTTTCCGTAGTTCTAGATCTCATTCATCTATGCGTTCGCCTAATCATAACAATACTCAGCCTTGGCCATTCCTATCCTTGTACGAATTAGAAAATTTCCTTATTTGAAACAATAAAAATCAAGTCTTTATTAAAACACTCTCTATTCCAAAAATTTTGTTGGATTCCCAAACAACAAATCCATTTCAAACGCACGGCTCATTTAAAACTTGACCCGAACCTTCTTGAGAATTATGAATAGGCAGTTATGGGGACATAACTGAAGTCCTAAGGGGGAGAGGATGTAATACCCCGTAAGATGGACATTTATTTTTGACGATATGTATTCCGAATGAATAAATAAACAAATTCAAATTGTCTTGAACTACGTTATGGCTTGATCCCTTCACCGGGTACGTAGGCAGCTTAGAAGTCTTAATTCTAAGTTCAGTCACAAAATAATAAAACAAACAAAAGACTTGAGCACGAGAAAAGCCGAAACACAACTTCGAGGACGAAGTTGATTCTTAAGGAGGGTAGACTGTAATACCTGAGAAATTTGCAACATAAAATAAATAAATAAATAAATAAATATAGTAAACATGACAAATGGATAAGGAAGCATAAAAGATGAGAAATGGAATTTAAATTTAAAAGGAATCAAAATTCCGAGAACCCGGAAAGCCGAAGACAATTTAACCGAATAAATGGTTACACGGGGACCCGACATCGATAGACTCAATAACTCGAGTCCAAATATAAATTTAGATCCGAATAAAATTAAGATAGGAAATCGGAGCCCGAAGATACCCCGGAAATCGGAATTCGGGAGCATAGAGGGATAGAAACCCGAAAGAGAGGCGAAAAAGCACGACGGATCGCACGACCCGCCCGGACCGAATTCCAGGCGAGTGCCGCGCGGTGGCCGCGCGGTGGAAGGGGAAACAGCGCGCCACGACCGCGCCACTTGACAGATTCGCCCGTTGCGTGAATCTCTCGCCCGAACGCGGATTTTTCGACTTTCGGTTGAACATCTTCGACTCTAGACTCTTAGGGTCAGATCTTGGACGCCCTAGGTCTTAAACATCTATAAATAAGACCTCCTAAGGGCTCCGGATACATTTGAAACCCTACGAAATCTTTCTATACGTCGAAACCCTAATCCCGGAGTCGTCGGAGGCACAACACCGAGAGGAGGAACTGACTTGGACGAAATTTGGAGACCCCCGTCGCTGTGGTAAGCCTTGATCCATTCTTTTCCATATGTGATTCGAAAACGAATCCTAAATTCGATCTTTTTCTATTCTAAACCCCCGATCTGAATCGAGAGCGAAGAACCCGACAAACGGAGAGGATAAATGGAGGACGGGAAGCCACGCCTCCGAATCGAAGATCCCGGACGCTCAACAATCTGTAAGTTAACTCTTACATGGTTTTGGGATGAATTAAAACATTCAAAACTAAAAGATTAACAAGAAATCGAAAATCTGTCAATTTATACTTTCTACCAACGCAACAGATTTGATGAATTTTTCCAAACCTTAAAACCACTTCAAACGGAAAAACTTAAAACACGAAAAACGTTCCTAAGACATAGATCTAGCTACTGTAAAATTTTCATAATTTTTCGTCGAGATTTGATATTCGAAATCGACTCCAACCCAAACTGTTCAAAAATTAGATCTTGAAATCTTGACAGATTCTTGGCCCGAACTTGTTGGCGTTTTTGACAATAGATGTAGGATGAATTAGATCTTTTGCTGAACATGAAACTTGTAGGTATGTGTCCTAAGAAGGTCTCTGTAAAATTTTGTTAATTTCGGAGTTGATTTGCTATGGTAGAATTCGAAATCTTTAAACTGAGTTATATGAAATTCGGACAGAACAGTACTTCTGTGAAAATTAGTGTTTTTGACCGATTTCGGTATCTCGGATCGAAAAAGTTAAAACACGAAAGTTGTAGATCTTGACGTTTTGGAGTCAGTCGTGAAATTTCGGAATTTTTGAAATTAAATCTGATTTTAGACAATTTTTAGAGTAAACTGTGGTTGACCGAGTCAAAACTTGAAATCTTGTGGAAACGGTGAAATTAACCTTTGAGGTTGAAACGGATAGAAAAAAACTTTGAAATACGATACATGAAACGAGAAGATTAAAATATTGCGGGTTATGACTAAGCTAGATACTGTCAATGTTCTCTGCGGCTTGGGACATAAGAGCCCAAGTGTATGTCTAGGTTGACGTAAGAGCCCTAGCGAAACACTGATCGTATGGCTAGCGGACGGATTAACTCTAATTAAAAGATCTGTATTGACCATGATACATGTGGACATAAGAGCCCAGGCGTAAGGCTGGCGGACATAAGAGCCCTAGCGGTGGTGATCTGTAAAAGAATCGAAACGAGACATCGATGAGGGAATCCAATTAAGTCCTTGATAATTTGTGTTGTTAAATTTATGGAAACTTATTTAATTACGTTGCAAGCTATATTGATGATCTTATGAATCCATGTCTTCTAAATTATGCGGTTACATGAATTATTTAAATTATGCACATGTTTTCATTAAATTTAAACAAAGGCTTTGAAACCTCATAATCTTGTATGTGTTAACTTACTCGGCACGTAGTGCTGACCAAACCATATTTTCTTTTCCTTTTTCTTTCAGAGTTGAGAATTATGCATCGTCATATGCATACACGGGAAGTTTGGGATGATATATATATTATTTTGAATTTTTGTATTAGACTAGATCTTGCATGAACGGGCCTGTTTAACCCGTGATTAGGCCATGTTGGCCCTATATTTAAATTCCGCTGCGATACATATATGTAAATATTATTTTCCGCTGCAACTTTGATGTATTAATTTTAAATTATATATGAATGGGCTGTTTGATATTTTAAATTCTGAAAAAACCATAGCCTTGCATCTCTTTAGTGAGCTCGGAGAAACCGTGTCTTGCTAGAGAGGTGTGGCGGTGACACCCCGACCTGGGTGACCAAAAACCGGGGTGTTACAACTTGAGAGGTACTTTCCAGTGTATGTTTATGCTTTGGTACTAATGAGCCTACTCTGGTTGGATATACAGATTCAGATATGGCAGGTGATATCGATTCCAGGAAGTCCATGTCGGGGTTCTTGATGACTTTTGCAGGGGGCCGTTTCTTGGCAATCAAGATTGCAAAAGTGTGTTGCTTTGTATAGTACTGAAGCTGAATATATTGCCATCACAGAAGCTTGTAAAGAAGCTTTGTGGATGAAGAAATTGTTGGAAGAGCTTGGCATTGAACAAGAGAAATGGATTGTTTATAGTGACAGTCAGAGTGCAATCCATCTATCTAAAAATTCGAGTTTCCATTCGAGATCCAAGCATATTGATTACAGGTATCATTGGATTCGTGACGTGTTTAAGGACAAACAGTTGAGTTTGGAGAAGATCCACACAAGTGAGAATTTAGCAGATATGTTCACCAAGTCTTTTCCGAAGGAAAAGTTCGAAGCATTTAGGCGAGGAGCAGGTTTGGTATAACCCAAGAAATTGAGCTGACGGGGGAGAATTGTAGGGTCAGCTCAATTAATTGAGCTTGACCAAGAAAACAAAAAAAAAAAGGGAAATGGGACTGCATTCATTTATTATGGGTAGATGGAGCAATAATATTGAGGGGGCAGTGAGACAGATTCCAGTATGCAGATTGGCATGGGAGCCAGAACTGTAGCACTTAGCATCCCGGAAGGACCCTGCTCTAAGCAACGTGCCAAGAGGTTCC
Source organism: Hygrophila difformis (assembly GCA_030278955.1). NCBI lineage: Eukaryota > Viridiplantae > Streptophyta > Magnoliopsida > Lamiales > Acanthaceae > Hygrophila > Hygrophila difformis. Next base: position 5,122,696 of record JAOANR010000009.1, on the reverse strand, counting down.
TCAACACCATCGCCAAAATACTATCCGATGAATCCGAGGTGTGGGAACATAAATTGAGCTACCCGGATAAAAATGGGCCGAGATTGATAATCCATTTAATTGAAGATGTTGGGCCAAGGAACTTAATGAGAAAGTAGAAGTGTCGAGACCCACACGAGCTCAAGGCCCACAAGCAAGACCACCAACACATTATGGATGTACTTAGACTTTGTTATTTCCGTAGCTTTGGTACTTGTTTAATTTACATAGCAAGTCGTTTAATTCCGTGTAATATGGTTTGTCTATATATAGGGCATTACCAACACTTTGTAAGGACACCTTTGAAATGAAATAACAAATTGAAGTGTTTTCTCTTTGGTGATAACCGAGAGCATTTAGAAGGTCACTTTCACTTTGAATTTCTCCGTTATTGGTGCAATTCCTTTCAAGCTTGAGATGTGCTTGATCGTATCGACACCTTGAAGATTGTTGATCGAGGGAATCGTGACTCATTTAGTGTGTCCATTGATCCAAGATTAAGCTTTCGGTAAAGGAAATCTCAACCTATCCTTTTATTTTCATTTTGAGTTCATCCTTGTTCATCTATGTTCATCATCTTGTTCATCATCGAATATTGTGTCTAATCCCGATCCATGGCATATTTTTGGTATCAGAGCCTAGATTAGACCTTTATTCTTCCATATCTTTCATCCTTAATAAAAAAAACTCAAAAAAAAATAGCCTACTGGTTACTGTTCATCCGAGATCCGTTTTGATCCTTTGAATATTTCCTGAATCTGAGTTGATATTTGGATTCATTGGGTCGATTACATAAAGATTCATATAAAATTCTAAATTTTTGGTCAAGGAAATCATTTTCTATGAATTTTTGAAATTCTTGGCTAATATTTCTCAAAATACAAATCTGTGCAGAATCTGTTTTCACGTTTTCTGAACTGGTCGGTTTGAATCTCTGAAATCTGGGCATATATTTAGAATCCTCTCGTCGAGTAGATGAGTTTTCATATATCGTTTGCTCAAATCCGAGTTCGGATGAAAAAGTTATGCTAAGTTGAAGTTTATGTGTGTTCTTGTGCAAAAATCCAAAAATTCTTCATGTTTTGCTTCTTGGTCTTGTGATTTTCTGTTTACACTCACTGTGTGGATTACTTTTGCATTAATTATTGGTTTGTAAGCTTAATTGGTTATTATGCAACATTAAATCCATGAGTGTTGAGTGATTTTTGAGTGTTGGGATTATTTTAGGGTTTGAGTGTTCTTATTTTTTGTTCTTGGGAGTTTGAATGTTCGTAGGTGTTCTTCAAATCTTCATCCATTCTTCAAGTGTGTTCATACAAGTTCATTTGATCTTCAAAGTGTTCTTGTGAGGATACATTTCAATCGGTCAAGAATATTTGAGGGTGTTTATGGTATTTTGTGGGCATAAATAGTACAGGGACCACACTTATTAATTGTAAGGAATATTTGAGGGTGTTTATGGTATTTTGTAGGCATAAATAGTACAGGGACCACACTCATTAATTGTAAGACTACATTTAACCATGACCTTCCCACCCCCAACCCAACCGCCACATCATCATTAATTTTAAAAAAAAAAGAAAAAATGGTGAGAGGTCTCTCCCCTTGGGTCGACCAAAACTAAAATGAGACCCTTTGGTCTCCATCACATTGGCCAATGAGATTGGGCCATTTGTCTCAATCTCATTGGTCAACTAAAATTTAAAACACTAAATTTAAAATCATTATATTTTTTATATTTTAAAATAAAAATAAATAAAAAATATACCAAAATTTATAATTTTTCATTCTCTACAAATAGAGACCACTTTTCCTATACTTTTTTTTAAATACATAATATCTCAATTTTGATATATTTAACCCATTTTAAAATTTATATAAATAAAAATAAATAAAGAATATACTAAAATTTTAGATTTTTAATTCTTTATAAATAATATAAAATATTTTATATTTTTAATACATTAATTTTTTATATTTCAATATAATGTAAAATTGAAAAGATAAAAATATTTATATATAATATTGTGGTTGGATGGTTGGGTGGTTATTGATAAAGTATGTAAAATTGAAGTGGTTGGGTTGGGATGGATATTGATGAGTTGGAAGAGAGAGAAATTAATAAAATAATGAGATGGTTGGATGGTTGGGTGGTTGGGTGGTCATGGATAATGTTAGTCTAAGGAAAAAGGGCTGGCCGAGTTGTGCTTGTTTTCCCCATTTAATTTCCTCATTTGGATAAGCAAGAGAGAGTATGGGACAAATGGAATAGAGTTTGTTATGCACAAAAGGACAAAGGACAAAAGAGAAGTTTGACTTCCCTGTCAAAATGCCAATACGTGAGAGAGGAGGAAATTGATCAATTTGAAAGTGCTCTAAGTGTCCACAACCGGCCATCATTTTATTTCATCAAGCCCATTCAAATATTCCACAAGTGGGTCTTGACAATTGGATTGAGTAAAATTTGATTTAATTAGTTGGGCAATTATTTTTATTGTTCAATTGGTTAAATTAAATTGGGTATTTATTTTACTGTGCGATTTCACTAATTTAAATTACGAACGATCTATCGGGTTGAAGTTCCGTCAGTGTTTATACCTGACAGTGGAATTCCCCGAGGAATAAGTGCTTGTCACCGTTCCTCTGATTTATTTCACAAATCACAGAAGTTGAAGCTCCGTCTGCAATTGTAGATATTGGAGTTCCTCAACAGTTAAGTTTTTACCCGGTCACCCTGATATCTTGCACAGAGTGCGGTATTTCCTTGTGATTAAGTGATTAGTTAAAGGTTTAAATTATGGAAAATGTGGAATTAACTGCTAAAAACAATGATTTTGTGTAAAAATAATTAATTGTGATCTCATTCATGACTTTATGCATTTTAATGAATTTTGTTGTGAGATTGCATGATTTAGGTGTTTTTAGCAAGCTAAAGGAAAAAGGACCAAAAAGAAGTGAATGGGAGCTCCAAAAGTCGGAAAACAGAAGACGGAGAGACGATCGCACAGCGAAACGACCGCGCAACCGAGCGCACGACGGAGGACCGCCGCGCGCTAGGCGCGCGGTCTGGGCGGAACCGCGGCACGACCGCGCGGGTTCCGGAGGGTGCCCATATCTTGGGCTGATTTCGGGTGATTTCGTGTATCTCCTGACTGATTCATATCTTCTGCTATCCAGTCTATAAATAAAACGTCTCCAAGCCAGTTCAAGGTTCCGAATCTGAAAATTAATCTCAGAAAAATTCCATATCTTTTCATCATTCATCTGGGAGACGAGAAGAACAAGTTGAAGGCGATCCAGTGGAGATCTACACCGGACTTTCTTCACCATTATTGTCACAGACTATGTTTTCTTTTATTATTATTTTGCGTTTTTGTGACATTATGCTAGGTTTCCCCACACCCTTATCAGCAGTCTGGTTGTATTTTTGGGTTTGTGTGTGAGGCATATATTTGTGATTCCGAGTGTTTTATTTTGTGAGGTTTTTACTTTACATCTTAAATTGCGAGTAATCGGATTTATTGCTTGCAGGCTGATTAATATTGCAAACTATAATTTGTGCACTGCAATCACACACAAAATCTGTGCTTTTCATTGATAGAGTCGAACATTGCATTCTGATTCTTGCACTGTGCGTCCATTACTTCTTTTTCTCTATCCATACATTGTTAGTTGATACGATTGAGCACTACTTGGCTTACTGGAGCCAAACCAACTGGACGAGAATTCGGACCGACAGTGAGGGATACAGTTGTGAGATCACTCTACAAATTTCCTGTTGATTTCTACTAACCTCTTATACATATATCTAGTTTTCTTTGCTTTTGAACTGAAATGGCAGGAAGTACTGATCAAAGATTTGACCAAATCATGGCCGCCATCCAGGCATTATCCGAGACCACAGCCCGAAGGTCTGATTTTGATTCCATGCGCCGAACCGTAGATGAAACTGAGGCGCGAGTCACTGAAATCACTGAGCGCATAGACACCTTAGCTACCGAAGTAGCGAGAGGGAATTCCTTATAGGGAGAGGCGCTCCAGACTCGAGTCATGCAACAAGTTGAGCGCAGGCTTGAGGAAGCTTTCTGTCATACTCCGTCACCTCCCAATGTCACCCCCGGAAGCACAAGTGGAGTGAACAGATCAGACATGGAAGAAGCAGATGCAACCATTGGGGAGAGGGAAGTACAATTTGGAACATACAACAGACAGCAAGGCCCACGAGGCCCACGAACGTGCAGCACCACCGCCGCCACCTCGGTCGCGGGTCCCAACAAATACTCAGTTCCAGAATCCACCACCACCTCCGGCACCTGCCGCCCCCGCTGTAGCTCCAAGACCACCATTACATCAACCCATTCGGCAGAGGCTAAACATAAATCCCCCTCCAGTGGACCTTCCCGAAAACGATTTCGAGGAAGAGGACATACATCGAGCCCCTATTGAGCACAACCGACTAGAAGCTGATCTTCGAGGAATCAAATTCACAATTCCGGCATTCAAGGGCACGAATGATCCAGATGAATTCATCGATTGGAGGCAATCTATTGAGTTGATCTACGATTGCCAACAATACAACGAGTTCACAAAGATCCAACTTGCCGTTTGTGAATTCAAGGACTATGCTCTCACTTGGTGGCAGAAAATTCAACACGATGGACAGCGTCTAGGACTTCCCCCTATTTCTACATGGGCCGAACTGATGCATGCAATGGAAAAGAGGTTTGTTCCTAGTAGTTATTTTGATGACTTGTACATGAAGGTTAATTTTTGTGTGCAGGGTAACCGAACCGTGGACGAATACTACAAGGACTTGGAACGCCTCATGATGAGAGCCCGGATCAATGAGGATGAACCGCTACTGATAGCCAGGTTCAAAAGAGGATTGAAAAGAGAGGTCTTAGCAGAAATCAAATTAAGGACATACACTGGTTTGGAACATTTGGTGCAGCTAGCCATTGAGATCGATCGCCAACTGAGGGATAGACCGGTCAAGTCCACGATCATTTCAAACACCACCAAGTATTGGACAACAAGGTCAAATGAACAGCCGTCGAAGCCCCATGACCGATACGGAAAGCCCAATACACTTAAGGATGACAGGCCCAACAGGCCCAAAGCATTTGAGATGAGCAAAGATTTTAAGGATCCATACCGATACAGGAAAGATGAAAGGGATAAGCCCAAGCGGGACATCAAGGATGTCACCTGTTTCAAGTGTGGACAGAAAGGTCATTATTCCCGAGATTGTCCGCGAAGAGAAAGGCGAATGGTTATGATTGAACCGGGAACTTGGAAAGAAATTGACTCTGATGAAGAGCGAGAGGAAGCTGAGCATGAAGAAGAAGATGGTGGTTATGAGCAGTATCCAGACGAGGGCGATCTGAGCCGAGTAGTCTTGGAAGAAGATGAAGAAGAGTATGTAACGAATTTCATCGCCATGAGGGCATTGACCGCTGACAAAGCTGATGAATCCAACAGCAATGCACCGAAACAGAGAGATAATTTATTTCACTATCATTGTAAATTAAAGGGCAATGTAGCATCTCTGATTGTAGACAATGGTAGCTGTGTGAACGCTGTAAGCCTGTATACTGTGCGTAGATTAGGACTACCAATGCAAGATCATGTGAAGCCATATCATCTACACTGGATGAATGAGCACGGGACTACAAAGGTCGCGAAGCAAGCCAGGGTGCCAATTACCATCGGCCCTTACTCAGATGAGATTTTATGCGATGTAGTGCCCATGACCGCATGTCATGTGTTATTGGGAAGACCTTGGATGTACGACAAACGAGTCATCTATAGAGGCACAGAGAATGACCTCTCTTTCCGCAATGGCCAAAGCAGAATTATGATGAAGTCACTACCGCCGAAAACTGTTAAGATTGACCATCGAAATTTAGTGGAAAACATCCGGAAGGAGGAAGAGGAGTTCAAGAGAAAACAGAGAGGTAAAGGGATTATAATTGATTCTGATAATTCTAATCCATCTCCTTTATCCTTGACAGGTCATGATCGATGCTTGCTTTTCACAAAGCAAGAACAGGAAGCATCTATTGAGGACGCACCCCTACCAGGTCACTGTTTCCTAGCTTTTATTAAACCCGTTGAAGAAACTTCTAAAAACTCTCCTACTACACTCAATGTACCTGAAATTTTTCGCAGGATGCTCCAAGACAATATGGATGTTTTTCCGGAAGAACTGCCAGCAAGGTTACCACCTTTGAGAGGTGTAGAGCATCGGATTGACTTTGTACCAGGAGCGTCAGTTCCGAATAGGCCTGCATACCGCATGAACCCCGAGGAAACGAAAGAAGTCCAAAAGCAAGTTCAGGAACTGTTGGACAAAGGCTGGGTTCGGGAGAGTCTATCTCCATGTGCAGTACCGGTGTTGCTGGTACCAAAGAAAAATGGAACGTGGAGGATGTGTGTTGACTGCCGAGCTGTTAATGTAATTACAATCAAGTACCGCCATCCGATGCCGCGACTCGATGACATGCTCGATGAGCTGGGTGGAGCAAGTATTTTTACGAAGATAGATTTGAAAAGCGGTTATCACCAGATCCACATGCAGTCAGGAGACGAATGGAAAACAGCTTTCAAAACCAAGTTCGGACTGTATGAATGGCTCGTGATGCCCTTCGGACTTACTAATGCTCCCTCCACATTTATGAGGCTCATGAATGAAACTTTAAGGGAGTTCATTGGAAAATTCGTTGTTGTGTACTTCGATGATATTCTTATTTATAGTCACAACGAATCTGATCATGTAAAGCATGTTGTGCAGGTAATTATCAAGCTGAGGAAGGCCGAGCTTTATGCAAATTTCGAGAAGTGCACCTTCCACGTGCCTGAAGTCACATTCTTAGGCTTCATCGTTGGAGGAAATGGACTGAAGGTGGATGAGTCCAAGATCAAAGCAATTTCTGAATGGACATCACCTACCAACGTTAATGAAGTAAGAAGATTTTTGGGTATGTGCGGGTTTTTCATAAGATTCGTGCCACAGTTCAGTGTGATTGCCGCACCGATGACCTCATTGATGAAGAAGGGGCTCCAATTCAAATGGGGACTAAAGGAGCAAAAATCATTTGAAGAGTTAAAGGATAAGCTCACCCGTGCGCCGGTATTAGCACTTCCGAATTTTGACCTTCCATTTGAGATCGAATGCGACGCATCCGGAACCGGCATGGGCGCAGTATTGTTGCAAGATGGGAAGCCGATTGCCTACCACAGTGAGAAGTTTGGAGCAGCTCAACTGAACTACTCCACGTATGACAAGGAATTATATGATGTGGTACAAGCATTGCGGACATGGCAACACTACTTGCGAGGGAGAGAGTTTATTATCCACACAGATCATGAGACACTGAAGCATATCCGAGGACAGGGGCAACTGAAAAATGCAAGACATGCCCAATGGAGCTCATTCATTGAATCATTCCCGTATGTGATCTGTTACAAGAAGGGGAAAGATAACGTGGTTGCTGATGCCTTATCAAGAAGACTGAATCTCGCAGCTTTTGCAACTACACATCTGATCGGATTCGAGCACATAAAGGACTTATATGCTCAAGATGCTGATTTTGGGGAGATCTACAAGAAAACCGACAAAATATCCTTTAAAGAATATTCTCAATTGAATGGTTTTCTTTATTTTGAAAATAAATTATGTATACCAAAAGGATCCATCAGAGAACTTCTAATTACTGAAGCACATTCTGGTGAAATGATGGGTCACTTTGGTAGAATTGCAACTATGAGTGTCCTAACTGAACGTTTTTATTGGCCAGGAATGGAGAAACAAGTCAGTGACTTCATCAGCAAGTGCATTACCTGTTTGAGGGCCAAGTCAACCACCAAGCCACATGGACTTTATCAAGCCTTACATGCACCAGAGGGGCCATGGATTGATTTATCTATGGACTTTGTTTTGGGATTGCCTCGCACTGCTCGAGCTAAAGATTCTATTTTTGTGGTTGTTGACAGGTTCTCGAAGATGGCGCATTTTATTCCCTGTGCCAAAACGAATGATGCACACCACGTGGCCAAGATATTCTTCAAGGAAGTTGTGAGACTCCACGGTGTGCCACGGACAATTGTTTCCGACAGGGACGCAAAATTTGTAAGTTATTTTTGGAAATCCTTGTGGGCTGAGATTGGGACAAGACTGTTATTTTCCACTGCATATCACCCCCAAACTGATGGGCAAACTGAAGCAGTAAATCGAATTTTAGGTAATTTACTTAGAATTATCACTGCTACTAACAGTAAAAGTTGGGATGAATGCTTACCTTACATTGAATTTGCATATAATAGACATGTACACAGCGCAACACATATGTCACCATTTGAGGTTGTGTACGGGTTTAACCCACTGACACCGCTTGATTTGTTGCCATTGCCTCGCAATGAGCATTTGAATATCAATGGCAGGGACAGGGGGCGAGCAATCAAAGAAATGCATGCTGATGTAAAGAACAGACTAGTCAAAGCTGCTGAAGGTTATGCCAAATATAACAACCGTGGTCGGAAGGAACTGAAGCTTGATCCCGGAGATTGGGTGTGGCTCAATTGGAAAAGGAACAATTCCCAGAGAGCAGACGCAACAAATTATCTCCGCGAGGAGATGGACCATTTAAAGTTTTAGAAAGGATTAATAATAATGCGTACAAATTGCAATTATCTGAAGAATATGGTCATATTAATCCTGTCTTTAATGTTGCAGATCTGTCACTGTTCGAGAGGGATGAGGAAAATGCTGATCGGTTGATGGATCAACCTTCCCAAGGGGGTGGGGATGGCATGGGAGCCAGAACTGTAGCACTTAGCATCCCGGAAGGACCCTGCTCTAAGCAACGTGCCAAGAGGTTCCTCAACACCATCGCCAAAAATACTATCCGATGAATCCGAGGTGTGGGAACAGAAATTGAGCTACCCGGATAAAAATGGGCCGAGATTGATAATCCATTTAATTGAAGATGTTGGGCCAAGGAACTTAATGAAGAAGTAGAAGTGTCGAGACCCACACGAGCTCAAGACCCACAAGCAAGACCACCAACACATTATGGATGTACTTAGACTTTGTTATTTCCGTAGCTTTGGTACTTGTTTAATTTATATAGCAAGTCGTTTAATTCCGTGTAATATGGTTTGCCTATATATAGGGCATTACCAACACTTTGTAAGGACACCTTTGAAATGAAATAACAAATTGGAGTGTTTTCTATTTGGTGATAACCAAGAGCATTTAGAAGGCCACTTTGAATTTCTCCGTTGTTGGTGCAATTCCTTTCAAGCTTGAGATGTGCTTGATCGTATCGACACCTTGAAGATTGTTGATCGAGGGAATCGTGGCTCATTTAGTATGTCCATTGATCCAAGATTAAGCTTTCGGTAAAGGAAATCTCAACCTATCCTTTTATTTTCATTTTGAGTTCATCCTTGTTCATCTATGTTCATCATCGAATATTGTATCTAATCCCGATCCATGGCACAGATCAGAACGCAGAAAAAGAAAAACAGAGAGAAGCAAAACAGAGAGAGCTGAAGAAGAAGAAGAACGCGGAGGAGAAGGAAGACAACAGCCATATCTTCCAAACCTTCAGGCTTCGGTGAAATCCTCTCTTATATATTTCTATTGTTATCCTAGAATTGTGTTCTAGAGTTGGGAATCCACTGCCTATGATTATTATTGTTGATTAGCCAAGATTAGAGACAATCTTGATGATTGTTGATGAACCTCTAGGCATATGCCAGAGAGAAAACATTGGTGTACCCATTATTTGATATAGTGGAGATTTTGAGATGGTGGCGACTGGCCCGTGGTTTTTACCTTCTTTTTGAAGGGGTTTCCACGTATAAATCTCGGTGTCGATTTACTGCTTTATAGTTGGCTTATTGTTGATTTGGTGTTATTGGCTTGATTGCATCTGTTGGAAACTCATTTGGCACACATGGGATATACTGTTTTGGATATTTGTACTGTATTGGTATTTCTGGTGATCCCACATGTTCCGCACTATTCCGCTATTTTTTCCCAACAGATTGAGATTTGACGTAATACTTCATAAAGTTTTTAATTGATTGAAATTGATTCTCCATAGATCATCTTAGAGGATGCTGCTACTATCATTTGGGCCATTGGATCAAAACTGGAAAAAGGAATCTTGAAGATGCTACCACAGTACAACTAACAATTGGGCCATCAGATCAAAGCGGATTATGCTTATTTGTTTTTGGCGTGTACCGGGTAGGGCACATTGAGTCCAAGACTAATCACTCAATGATCCGATGGGCATAGGGGTGGAAGTAGGCTAGGCCGGGCTAGACCTAGGCTTGTACGGCTTAGACCTACGTCAATTTTCATAGGCCCGAATTTGGCCTATTATCTTTGATAGACCTATGTTATAAGCATAAGCCTGACCTATTTATTTAAATGCCTATTTATTTAAATAGGCCAGCTTCTAAGTCTTTTAAAAGCCTGACTAAGATTATTTCAGAAATAAGTTTCATTTTTTATATATATATATCCGAATGTAATCATAATGTTGGAAGATATAATTTGTTCACTTGGGCAAGTTTTCATCCAAAACTATTTATATACGAGAAAAACTCATAAATATTTTAAAATTCTGTATAAAATCAAATAATAATTACTTTTACATAATATAATACTAATAATACGATATATTCATATGTAATAAACATACATAGATCAATAATATGATAAATAGGCCGGCCTGGTAGGACTAAAAGACTTTTAATTAAGCATAGCCTAGGCGGCTAGGCCTATTTAGCTAAATTAGCTTTTAAATTAGCCTAAGGCTAGCTTGTTTATAAAAAAAGCCTGGCCTGGACTGTCATTCGGTAGGCTAGGGAATAGGCACCCTGTCGGATAACCTGACCTATTCCCACCCTAGGGCATTGAAATGTTGTATCTCCCAAAACAGAATTCTGCATACACAAACGCTCGAACGAAACATTTGCTTAAGTTGTCCGAATTAAGCTTAATTGGTTACAATTATTTTAAAATAACAATAAAAAAAATGCAGGGGATTTATTTTGGGTTGAACTTGAACACAATTACCCCCGCGTTACAAGATTTAGGATTTTCAAGGTTTGAATAAAAACTTAAACAGGCAGCATGATTTCGGTTTCAATATTATTGTACTATTAATATTGCTTACAATTTATCGGACGCTATGGATTTGTACCATCATCGTATCTCTTTTGAATAAATTGGCCACGGTCCACTATTATAACAAAACAAAAATTAGATTTCGAAAAATTACTTTTCAGTTTTCAGCAAATTAGCCAAGAACACGACACAATGTTCCAACAAACCCGAAATGGTCTATACTGATCATTAAACTATCAAAAGAGAAAGGGGAAAAAAAGAAAAAAAAAATTCAGAAAAGAAAAGAAAAAGAATACACCAAAGAATATAATGTCTGCATGGTTTCGTTTTTGAATACCTCCATGAAGGTCTCTTCAGACTATTTTTTCCTACTGTCATGTGGAACTTGAAATGTACTCACAACATGTTTAATAACTAAATTCAAATTTCCTCTTCAAAGTATAAAATTTGAACTTGAATCCAAATATTTAAATTCAAATCCTTTTATCAAATTAAATATGCAATAAATATCGATATACGCCAAAAAATTAAATACTACTACTATTTTATTGTGTTATCGTAAGTCTATTGCCAAGATTTTTGTTGGCTCTCTTCACCCCCAAAAATTTATCACTGGATGAATAATAATCTATTTTTTTTTTAAAAAAAAAATGAAATTCTCACCAGATCGTTTTGATTTTCATATCCTATTTTATTAAACACACTAACACAGTATTAATCATCATGCATGCATACCAATTAGAAAACAGAAGAAGAATATTTTTAACATATTCAGTAGCAGATATGATGATTGCAAGTCATAATCACAAAATTGAGGGTGCGGCTTCTCTTTCTCTGCAGGATTCTATGAGGTTAACAGTGCTCTTTATTGTTTAATACTCCCTCCGTCCCACTCCAAGTGTCTTGTTACTGTTGGGCACGGGAATTAAGGTAGAGTTGGTTTGTGAGTATATGGTGGGGTCCACATAGTTGTTGGAGGGGAAAATTATTTCTATTTAGAGAAAGAAGACATTTGTAATGGGACATCCAAAAATAGTAAGTAGGACATTTGGAATGGGACAGAGGGAGTAGTTAAATACAATTTGTCGAAATAGTTTTTTGAAACAACATTCGCAAAATTTCAATAATCCGATGCGGCATAAACATGCAATCCACACCTTGTTTCCATTGCAAAAAAATATACAACCGACAAACATATGTGATATGTGTATATATTGATATATCTGTATTATGTATTATACAATCAGTTAATTGGGACCCCAACAGCTCAAATACATAACCGTCCGGAGGGACTCCTCCGCCTGTTTGAGCTTTTCAGCGCGGGCCGCCGCGGCAGCGGCTGTTATTTCCCTGGACTGATCAACCGTACCGCCGGAGAACTTCCTGACCTGCCGGGAATTGGAAGTGGCGTCCCTGAGAGATCTGACGGTCGAATCGCGTTTTGAGGCCACCTGGTCTTTGATTCCCTGCATCACCCGCATGCTCGCCTGGAACGCCGCCTTGCTCACGTGCCTAAGGCTCATCTGGACCGATCGTCGTTTCACTTCAACACTTGGATAGAAAAACAGGTTTTGAAAAATCACTGTTAGGAGATAATGAGGAATTGAAGTTACTTATAGAGAAAGATGGTGGGATGATCTGTCAGTTGATGCAAACAGTGGGTTCATTATATTCGATGGGTGGTGATGGATTGGATTGGTTGACACACGTTGCTGCAGTGTTTTGTTCGGATTTGTATTGTGTTGTGGGCAATCTTAAATAAATGTCAACTTGCCACATTGGAATCTGGAATGTGAAGTATGACAATTGTACTTTTAAATATAAGGATAGACTTTCCAAACCTTTATAGTCAACCGAGACAAGAGCTCTACGGTATTTCGAAAACTTTATCCACTATCGAATGGCCAAATCAGATGTTTATCTTAGTAGTATACTAGTCTGTATGATATAAGCATATTATACATCCCACGTGTATTATATACGCATATTCAACACTTGTTTAATTTGATCCAGCTGATGCTTGATGTCACTCTTTACCTTAGGTCTTCAATTTTTAATCGTAAGATACACAGTGAAAAGGGTATTCCTATCGCTATTTGGTGTGAAGTGTGATGCCTGTCCTCGTTGAAAGATCCTCGAGTTATGTGTTCATTTTTTTTTTTAATTTTTTTTTTTAATTTTATTTTTTTTTTAATTTTTGAAATACTGGAATTATATTATATTTAAATAATAAATACTACTCCATTTGTCCCAACTAAATTGTCATTTAATTTCTACACACAATTCAATTAATTTTTTAACCGTTAATATTTCAAAATATGTACAATAATAAATTATTTAAAATATATATATATATATATATTCTATAACAAGACCTAACTCGACTATTTTTCTTCTTCCAAATATATACTTAGAATAAAATTAAGTCAAAATTAAACAATGAACAGTACCAAAAAAATAACTAGGACAAGTAACGTGAGACGTATTATAACTGAATATTTTAGAAGACAATAATATAACTTGATATATGTATATGTAAAGGATATATATATATATATATATATATATATATATTTAGAAGTCATTGAAGAGCTGAGAAATGGGTGGTGCCGGTTAGGGATGTAAACGGGTAGGGTAGGGTACGGGTAGGCCAACTCCACTCACTACCCGAAATATAATTATCCTACCCTTACACTACCCTATTACCATAAAATTAAATATCGGGTAGGATAATACCCGTCGGGTATGCGGATTATCCGCGGGTAAATGGGTACCCGAAATCTTAAATATTACTACCTCCGTTCCTTTTTAAACGCACGTTTTGACTTTTGGTACTGTTCATTGAGTAGCTTTGACTTGGCTTTTTAATACAATTATATAAGATAACATATAGTCAAGTGGGATCTTGTTGGATTCGTCTAATCGCATAGATTTAGAATATCAATTTTTCATAAATTTTACTTGTATGCGATTTGAGTTATGAAGCATTAAAGATGTGTATTGGATTGCGTGAAATGTGGGTCCGTAGCATTTAAAAAGGAACGGAGGAAGTACATAGTTAACCGACTCTACCCGACCTAACTTTAATAAAGAATAAACTTATTTTTCACCATAAAAAATAAATAAAACCTTTATTATTGCACGGAAACAAAATTTAAAAGAATATTTAAAAGAAACCGCTAAAGCAACATAAATGAATACTGTAATATTTAAGAATATTCAGTAAAAAATTCATAAATATTTTTGCTGCCAAATCTCAAACGTTAATAAATTTGAAATATAAAAATAAATAAATAAATAAACAAACATATAAATATATCTCAATATATAATATAAATTAAATATATATAAGTATATATAGATAAATATATATACATATATTTAATCGGATAATCGGGTAGGGTAATCGGGTAATATATGAAATCCGTACCCTACCCGCACCCGATATGATTTATATCGGTTTCGGGTAATACCCTACCCGATTACCCGATCATCTCTACCCTACCCTACCCGATACCCGATTACCCGACGGCTAATCCGACCCTACGGGTAAAGTTGACATCCCTAGTGCCGGTGAGAGCCCATGCGAGGAATAGGAGCCGGTGGGGAATCAAACCTCCAACATTTCATTGGAAGTCAAGGGATTTAACCACTTAGGCTAAATCCTTATCCAGTAAAGGATATTATATTAGTGACAAGTTTATTTTAAAACTTAAATTACTAGAAAAAGAATCACGGACATATAGAATTTGTAATACATACTTCCATACCATGTTTACTAGCTAGTTTAATATAATAAAAATATGAGAATGAAAATTAGTAGTATTATTTTTTAAATATAATTACTATAGTACATGCGGTACGTGTATTGTGATTTGTGACAAAAACCGGCTGATGAAATCCTCCCGGAAGATGAGTACTTAATTTAGGTTTTGTATCTTTTTTTTTTTTTTTTAATTTATTTATTTATTTATTTATTTATTTAATTTATTTTTTTTAAATTATAAAATGAAACTAATCTACCTAATTTTATACTCGATTTTTTTTATTTAATATTTTTCATTAATAAAACTAAATAGTTCATTATTTTTACAGTTGTTTCATTTATACCACTGTCACTATTTATTAAACAAATTTAGTTTAATTTTTTAATGTAATTAAATTTTAAAATATTAAATATTTATATTTTTTTATCATATACTTCGTATATATTAGTAACTAAAAATATATGTCAAGCCAAAGAATAATTAAAAATATATCTTGAATTTTATAAAGAATACTTCACGCAGGTATTAATTGGAAAAATAGGGAAAATATGTAGTATATGGAATAAGAATATAGAAGTAAGATTGAAAATAGGGAAAATATGTAGTATATGGAATAAGAATATAGAAGTAAGATTGGAAAAATAGGGAAAATATGTAGTATATTTAGTTTTTTTTTTACTATGACAATAAAAAAAGAAAAAACTCAATGTCAATTTTTAAATAAAGTTGGGCTCTATTTCGAAAAAAGTTTTTACCCGTGTCAGTGATATGTTGCAATATCTCGTGTCACTGGAAAGAGAGGATTTGAAGTATTAATATGTAATTAAGATGGATTAATTTAGGATACTACAAGAAATATTGTTTACAATTAAAAATTATATATGGCAGAAATTTGCACAATGAATATTATATATACGTGATGGTTATTGGAAAAGCAGGTATTGATCTTGAAGATGTACAATTAGATGTGATATTTCCAGATGATAATTTTATAAAATATACGGAAGATCATTCAGCGGTATCTGTTTAGAGTACTTATGCAAATATGAACTGAAGCACTTCAAATCCAGATATTTTTAAAGATTATGTTATACTAACTCATACCAATGATTGATCATACGATCAATGATTATACTAACCTTCCGTTGGAAGTCAAATGACTTAACCACTTGGGCCAAGTCATCATCCCAAGTTCTCATGCCATAGTATAATATGATTCTTTGTTAGTTTTAAAAATAATTAAATTATATTATCATATACTCTTCTTTCGAATCTATATAAAATCATTATATATTTTTCATTACTCAAAATACAATTTATTATTAATTTATAGAATATAAATATAAATATTATATAAAATATATAAATATGCTCGTCGAGTCTCGACGGGCTACTTGCTAGTTTTATAAAGAATACTTCACGCAGGTATTAATTGGAAAAATAGGGAAAATATGTAGTATATGGAATAAGAATATAGAAGTAAGATTGAAAATGGGATAAGCAAGAATTCATGACTCTACTTGGTAAAAACTACTACAGTAGTAAAAAACCTGGTGCTGAGTGGTGCCTTTGTCAAACAAACTGTGGGCCCAAACCTGGTCCCTTCCTCAAATAAACTGTGGGCCAAACCAAGACGGCCCAACTTTTAGGGTACCGCACGGCCGAAACCCTTTCTTCTCGCCCCTTGAATGATTCGATATCCAAACGGCGTGGAAGGCGCTTCATCCGACCGTTTGGGTTCCCGCCATGGATGTGCTCGTCCATCGGTCGCTCTCTAGATTCCCCCCCTCAAGCTGCCGGCGCCCATTCCTTTCCACATCCCGGCGATGCGTCTTCTCTGTGAGGTCGATTACAGTTTGTCGAATTGTTTCTGGACATACAGTTCTTGGTTTTTTGGTACTCTCTTGAATATCTATTCCTTTTCTTTTCTTTTTTTTTGGTGGATGTTGATGTTTTCAGGTCGAGCTGTAGCCTTCCTTTTCCTGAGGAGAAAGCGAAGTTTTATGAGCATCTGAGAGTAGCTGTTGATGTTGTCGAGCGCGCTTGCCGTCTCTGTGTTGATGTGATTTCTTTCACATATTTTCTTCTTAGTTTCTTTTGTCATTGTTTCTTATTGAGCTCTATTATCATTATCATGGTTATTTGAAAATAGGTACAAAGTTCTTTGTTTTCAAGTGATGATAGAATCATAAAGAAAGTTGATCGGACACCGGTCACGGTTGCTGATTTCGGAGTTCAAGCTCTTGTTAGTTTGGGTAATTCATTTTCTGACGAAAATTGAAAAGTGTTTGTTTGTCGCTACTTCTACGCATCGTTTCTTGATTCGTTCTTTGTTTTCCCCATGAATGCGGCAGAGATGAGCAAACGATTTCCTTCAATCCCTTTAGTAGCCGAGGAAGATTCAATGTTTGTGCGTGAAAATAATCTGGTTGATGCTGTTGTTCAAGTGGTTACCGATAAGTCATCTTTTACAGATAGAGAAATAAACTCAGATGATGTTTTAAAGGCAATTGATAGAGGGGGAAAAGATGCCTATGTGTTTGGACCTGAGCCTGCTACATATTGGGTGGGCTTCATCATTCCATATTGGATTGGCTTCTCTAGAGAACTTAATATTGATCAAGATTGGGATTAAATGAAGGTTTTCCTAGAATTTTGTAGACCTATAGTATGTTGAAACTCTATTACTTACCTTAAAAATCAAACAAAGATAAGTTGGACAGAGTGTGAAACAAGATGCACATTTGAAATTGCAATGTTGTGTTCTTGGATGATTGATATTGTTCAAGAGAGAAATGTTTATGACATATCAGTATGAATGTTGTTTTTGTCATCAAGAAAATTGTCTGCTAACATTAGTAACTTGTACAGGTATTGGATCCAATTGATGGGACACGAGGATTTGTCAGAGGCAAAGAAGCTCTCTATGTCGTATGTTTTCATTTTGATCATGTTCTTGTATCATGCCATGGGACTGCATGTCATGCTTATGTTTTTAACTACATTATACGCAGTCAAAGACTAAGGAATCCACTTTCAGCAGTAAAAAATGAACATAATTTTGATTATTGGTAACCATGAAAGTTTTTTAGTGGGCACAATAATTGAATTATATGTTTCAGACTTTCCCTATGCTGCTGCCTGCAGCCTCTTATTGTAACACATTGGCTGTGGGTTTTGTTTCCTGGTGACAGGAACATACGCTTTGTTTAGGCCTGCCCTTTATACCTCTGGTCTTTGGTTGGTTGTCAGTCCATTTCAGTGATATTATGTTTTTTAGTTGAAATTTATATAAACTCATTCAAAAAAAAAAAAAAAAAAAAGAAGATTAAAAATATGGGTTCAACTTTACTAGCAGAATGAAAAAATATTGTTTTTGGGATTCGTTTTAGAGAGGATAAATGATTATTTGTTTTGAAGATTTATCTTAAATATGTCTTTGGATTTACATCCAAACGAAGACTTGCCATCTTGTTTATAGTTTTGCTGGATTTGTAGGTGGGTTTGGCTCTAGTAGTTGAAGGCGAGATTGTCTTGGGTGTTATGGGATGTCCAAACTGGTTGGATAGGCATTTGGAGTTACTTGACTCTGAGGTGCAGGGAGATGAGAATGCTGTTCCGAGATCAGGAACTATTATGATATCTCATATTGGTTGTGGAACATGGCAAACAATATTGTGGGAACAACAAATTGGTGTAACCAAAATGCCTTACAATTGGACCAGGTGTAGAGTTGATCCTTTTAACCAAGTAAATGGAGCACGTTTTTGCATTCCAGAAAGTCAAAAATGGGAGTCCTTGCCCCTGTCATCTCAATTTACTGCTATCACTCACACTGATAGTATTGGGGAAAACCAGATTTTTCTTCTATCTGCCTGTTGCGGAAGGTGCAATTTTTTAAATCAAAGAATGCCTACACATATATAACTTCTGTCTATTATATTGTTCTTATTATTGTTGTTGCTGCTGCTGCTGTCGTCTTTAACTTCTATCTACTTGTTTGAGTGTGCTTTCTGTGAAACCGTACATGTTTTCTTGCTATCATCTATATTAAATGGAGTGAGTCCGAACGCTATGTTGAATGTGCGACTGACACTACACTACGACCTCATGATTAGACGAAGAGATTAGGACTAAACTTCTCCTCTTTTAGTTATCATGGAAAACCTGTTATATGTATATAATTTTGACACATTTACGAGATGTTTTGAATGGGTTGTGGAATTGAACTTAAATGCTTTGAGCTAATGTAACATGTACTCTGAATTATCCATCATGATCCTATTGCACTCCAAATCCTGACAGTGTCCCTGCTGTTCTTCTGTCTCAATATTACGTTCTTCATTTACTTTGATTCCATCTATACCCTTTCTAGATTTGATGAATGCCTTTTGAATCAGCCTCTGTAAATACCTGATGGTGGCCTCAGGAAGGGCATCTATTTATATTCAACGTACAAGAACTAAAAGAGTCATCAAGGTACATTCTTAAGTCTTCTGATTGTTGTTGAATCGCCATAGGTATTTCAACTTGTCTTTAATTGAAAATACAGGTGTGGGATCATGCCGCAGGAGTCATATGCATTCATGAAGCTGGAGGAAAGGTACATTGCGTACAGGCTACTACTCACCCAAATGTTTGATTTTCCCAACCATATGATTATATAGCCAATGCAGAAGCAGACCATTTTCATTAAAAGCAGTTGTGGTTTCAGGTGACTGACTGGAAGGGCAATCCACTTGACTTAGCTGTGGATGAAGGAGAACGAAGGGCTTTATATCCTTTAGGTGGTGTTGTAGTGTCAAATTCCAGCATACATAACGAGGTACTGGATATTATATCCTCGGGAGGGTGATGATTCTTTGAGCTAATTTTGGATGTATTCTAATTGTACGTGTCATTTGTTTATTTTTAATTAATTAATCATTTTTTAAAAAATGCTAGTAATATTTTTCCATACACTCTCTGTGTTTTTGCTGCGCTTAGGAAACCTTTCCTTCGTTTGATGGGAAGGGTTTTAGTGCTGTTTTACTTACGTACTGTTGATGCTATTTTCTTGAATGGTTTAATTTGAATAATATAGGAAATAAATCTAAGCATTATGATTAGCGGTTATAAATTATTAATTTGAGTTGATGATTCAAGGGTTAAGTGATACTCCTATAAGTCACCCCTTTTAGCTTAAATCCTACTATTCTACCTCCCTTTTATTCCCATTTCTAATTTTGTGGCATGGGCTTCCACCACCCATTTCTCAGGTATTCTCATCCTCATCCAAAACAAAAAAATCCTACTATTCTCTATTCCAGTTGTGTTTTAGAAAAAAAAATATTCTAAAATAATTATCGTTTTAAACATTTATGTTATATTTCTATAATATTGTTCTTTTGCTCTTAGTCGCAAAAAAAGGGAAAAAAAAACTACAAAAAAAACTACATGAAGAGAATATACTAATTTAAGTTTTAAAACCAAACCCACACCCACCCTAATTATTTTGTCCTTAAATAAATCCTGAGCCTCTACTTTCGCGCCGAACTAATACTTGCCATATGTACTATGTTTTTCAAAATATACCGATGTGAAAAACTGAAAATTTTAAATGGTCCGGATAAGAGGATGTGGAGGAATTTAGGGACACAATAATTTAATCCAATCGAAAAGTATAGTAATTAGAAGAAAAGGGACATGAGCCAGCTGTTACCTTATGTATATTATATAACGTTAATTATTTAAATCATTGATAGACATCTTTGACAATACCATTGTCCTGTTCTGTATAAATGCTTATTTCGAGTTTAAAGTCGAATTTTGTTAGGCCAGGCATGGCATGGCTTGATTTGACACTAAAAAGGGCAAAATAATCTTATAGCTGGCATCAAATTCAAATACTCTTATTTTGTGTAGATGCCCACAGGAGTCCAGCTGCAAAATTTTACTTGGTCTATTCCGATTTCCATTTTTGACGTAAATTGTTGGAAGTAGCCATAAAGGACAAAGGATGTGTTAATTATTTCTTCTAATTCACGTGGCAATTTGGAAATAAAATGCCCCAGTTGCCCATACGATCATTCGTGCGTTTGATTTATATTTTAGCTGTAGAAAAAAGAAAATGGAAATTGAGCATACTACTACTGTCTACAGTACTTAATCCTTATTGACCTTGTACATATAAATAATGGTTCAAAATTGAAGATTGGGACAGTATGGACATGGAGTAATCGAATGATGATTAAATGCATGCTCAATAATGTGGGGCCATGAATCAATGCGGACAAGTTATCATGCGGAATAATGTTAATTTTCATTATCTACCAAATGTGCTAGATCATCATCTATCGTGTGTTTGGATTGGGAATATGAATTAATGATTCCGGTTGTAAAATTAATCCAGCATATAGTTAGCCCATTACAAAATGACACGAAATAAGCTTATTCAACACATGTGCGTATAATGGTCCTGCATGCTAAAACCAATTGAGAATCAATGGTTAACATTTAAAATACATTATTCTTCCTTCAAAGTCTATTATATGGCGCAATATATATATATCAGAGTAATGCGAATTTTCATGAACCATACATGCAAGAGTGAGTGGGCCATTTAGCTTAGCTTGTCTCTTCTGCCGACACCAATCCATATATGGTAACTCATTTTCTATCCTACTTTTGTTTATACATATTTCAGTATCCATCGTATCGACTGGCTCCAATTTTTACTTGAATTAATTTTCCCGTCAATATACTTTTAAAAGTGTACGGGTACTTATACCACAGATTATGAGTGTAATTAAGAAAGTATTAACTAATAAACGAGAGATACTATTTTACTACGTACCATGCATCCTAAATGTGCAAGATTTTAAGAACGACAACTGATTAATTAAGTGTACAAAAAGAAATATTAGTAGGAGTATATATTTGTACCAAACAAGCTAAGGAATTGAAACAATGTTTTCCTTTTTAAGTCCAAAAATGCAATTATATATATATATGATCGGGCAACCGGACAGAGTATTCATTCATTCACGGCAGCTTTGAACTAATGAGGGCTGGTCAAATCTTTTTGGACTAAAAACCCGCATCCAATCAAATTGTTTTTATCTTATTATTACGAGTCCTTACCAACTATGCTACTGTAATTAATAAATCAGATACTAATCATCATACGTCCTTAACTCCTTATAAATAAACTCCCTTTTGACCGTCTTCCATCTAGCTCCTATAGTCGTCTTGTTTTTCTTTTAAATTTAACCCCCCCCCCCCCCCCCCCCCCCCCCAATTTTCCAACTACTTAGCATTCAATGCATACCCCACAAAGAACATACTCCCTCCGTCCCATTCCAAATGTCCTACTTACTATTTTTGGATGTCCCATTACAAATGTCTTCTTTCTATAGATATAAATAATTTTCCCCTCCAACAACTATGTGGACCCCACCATATACTCACAAACCAACTCTACCTTAATTCTCGTGCCCAACAGTAACAAGACACTTGGAGTGGGACGGAGGGAGTATTAATAATTATGTACGTCCCTGGTCGATCTAGCTACTTTTATTTATACATATACTACTAATTAAGCTAGTTTTCTCCCCCCACTTGATGAATATTTATATATGTGAGATATGTGGTCCATGCACAAAGTCAACTAGCTATGAGAAATTATACTACTAGTACTAGTATTTAAGTTACATATATATGTGCATACATATATGCTTCACTTTAGAAATGAATAAGTAGTGCATAGTATAATATAGTATATGCCATATATTGCGTGCCATGGGAAGAACTACTCCTCCTTGCTGCGACCACAAAAGCGGGCTGAAGAAAGGGCCTTGGACTTCCGACGAAGACCAAAAGCTCATCGATTATATCCACCGTAACGGATATGGCAACTGGCGAACCCTTCCAAGGAATGCTGGTATATACACATTATTCATCCCACTATATATTTTCTTGACCTCATGAATTGATGAATATATAGGGCTTCAAAGGTGTGGAAAAAGCTGTCGCCTGCGCTGGACGAATTACCTCCGACCCGACATTAAGAGAGGAAGATTCACCTTTGAGGAAGACCAGATCATTATTCATCTACATGCTATCCTCGGAAACAAGTACTACTATGTTTTTTATACTACTACATTTTATTCATCTATTTATATATTTATTTATTTACCGTAGGGTTTTCCTTCTATCTTATGATCATGATCTTCTTTTTGGCTAGAAAAAAAAAGAAAAAAAAATACACTAGAGCTAATTTGTTTGTCAATGAAAAATGAAAACAATAGGTGGTCTACTATTGCGGCTAGGCTCCCGGGAAGAACAGACAACGAGATCAAGAACTACTGGAACACAAGTATTCGAAAAAGGCTTATGAGGATGGGAATTGACCCCGTCACGCACTGCCCTACTCCTCTTTACCATCATCTTCTTCATCTTCATGTATCCTCTGGAGGAATGCTCAATAGTTGGTCGTCCTCCGATCATGATCATAATAAGATGTTCTTCTCAGAGTTGATCGCCATGAGTTCTTCATCAATTGACCCTAAATTATTAATGCTCTCCCAGACCGAAGAATATTATTTCACCGGTACCCGAAACCCTCAAATAATCCCCACATCATTGCCGCCCCAATTACCTTCCCAGCTGGTTCAAACCGCGATTCAGGATTCATCTGATGTTATTAACCATACCGTTCCTGACCTGATTCAGAAATCGCATCATCCCTGCCAAAGTGACGGCGTGGCTCAGCAGCTAATCCCACAAAACCCTAACCCTAATTTTGCTTTGGACAATCTAGGTCAGGTAAATGATCAGTGGCAGTTGTATCCGACAGGAGATGGAGGAGGTCATAATTACGGGTTGGATCATCATCATCATCACCCATTTCCAAATTCGACGACAATGGAGGAGACATGGACCTATCAATCTGATCACAGCAGCGGCGTCCAATCTGTTTCTTTGAGAGCTCCTTCATTTAGTGACACCACGCCAGTGCATTCGATCAATTCGAGTAGTACATGTAATGTTTATGATTATTACAGCTAGCTAGCGCTGCTGCCTGCATAGTAAGATGATCATTCGAATTCATGTTGAATGTGGATTTCATGTCAACGCTTTGGGGGTAAAATAGAAAAGGCCTTAATTAGTCAGAGCAAGCAACAATATTATTCATGTCTGCGATTTTTTTCCAGCTAGTGAAAACTTCTGTTCAAGCAAAATTGTGTTCATCAATATAATAATTGGCATTGACTTGTGCACAAATAATTGCTCCATATATTGTTCTTTTGTGTCGTTGAATGCATTTTTAATAAATGAATTTTTAAGTGTAAAAATGGGCACATCAATCCCTCAACAAGCTAAGTCTTTGGAATTATTAATGGAGTACACACATAATCAAAGCCCTCAAAGGGCCTACAATATAATTTTTCTTTTTCTTTTTTCCTCAAGTCAAATTATCTGTCTTTCCATTGTGCTAACTAACGGCACGAAAAATAAAAGAAGCAGCGTGAATTTCAAAGCCTCTTATGATTCCACGATATGCATGATTCCATTACCACAGTTTTTAGTTTTCACTTTCCAATGATGAGACCTCAACATTTCATTTCTGTGTCACGATTACGTCATTTCACGATCAACAAATCCAATAATTGATGATAGTATAAAATTTAAGGTGAACCGAACTGTAATTGTACAAATTAATCAATCCAAAATGGTTTTGAAGCAGTCCGATCAATTCTCCTCACTCATCTTCATTAATATCTATTGCATGAATTGATGCCTGTCGCTAGGGGCGGTTTGGATCATATGCTGGGTAGTATATACTGGGTTATTATGAGCCTTTGGATAAAATTTTGATCTAACGGTGTAGATTGAAGGTGGGGATAATTCAGTCTTTTCCTATCTCTCTATGAATTTAGATAATAAAAATTGATCGGGCTTATCACCACCTTCTTTCTTGCTTTCTGAATACGCAAAATTTGTTATCATTGTTTCAAGCCGAATACGCATAGTTTTTTTTTTTCTTCTGTAATCGAGTGTTGAATCCTAGATAATAAATTATAGCTCTTTCCACTTGTATTATTAGACAATACATTATAGTCACTAAAGTATTTCATGCTCCACCGCCGGTTAGGTTCCCGGTGTAGGGTAAAAGAATCACAGATCTGTAAGATTCTTCACTTGTATATTTTTGAAAGAGTACCTTCTGTTTAAAAACACACAACATTCTGTTCCTAAGTTTCCACGATTCTGTTATATTGTTTGTGCCACAAGATTCTGTATGAAATGTATTGACATTCTGTATGAAATGTAATGATATTCTGTCTAAAATGTAATGATATTCTGTCTAAAATTATTAAACATTGTGTAACATTCTTTACGTTTTTTTAAATATGCAGTGAGTGGAACTATGTCTCTCGATTATGACTGGATGAATGCGTCATTCACAACACCTGATGAGGCATACGAAGCTTAATATTTAGTAATTTGAATTAGAATGTTATATCACATATCACAGAATGATTAATAAGTCAAAACAGAATGACATAATCGCCAAAACAGAATGTTAAATAACATAAAACAGAATGGTTGCTAATCTGCACGAGTGTAGAGGATTTGATGATTTTCTGGCACAAGCAGATTGTTAACTGCAATATTTTCTGCTCTCAATGATGAGGTATTGTTGCTGTGATTTGATAAAGCAAAAATCATCTTGTATTTGAAGATTTTCTCTGGAAATATGCTTGTTGGTTGGTAAGAGTACTTAAAGAGATCTATCTATGTTAAACTGATGCTTAACTTTTTATTTGTCCAACCTCGACTTTAGCTTGACCTTTTGTTTGTCCAAGCATGACAAAAAAAAAAAAAGAAAATAGAATGGTTTCTAGTCCGGACAGCATGGTAAATAACACAAAACAGAATGGTTGCTAGTCTGCACAGAATAATATATAACATAAAAATAGAATGGTTTGTAGTCCCGACAGAATGATCAATAACACAAAACAGAATGGTTGCTAGTCTTCACAGAATGTCAATCAATTTATAAAAGTATACACAGTAAAAATATCACATTATATGCAACATTCTTCCGATATATATCCTCTCTTTCTATTCCTTTTGAAATTAGATTTAGATATTCATTTTAGTTATTAAAATTAATAGGATAGGATTTGAAGTTTCTGTATTCTCTCTTCTTCTTTGCTTTAAAATCGCTTCAAATCTGGAATTTGCAGAGTTGCCGTTCTCCTCCACCAATTCTGTTTCTTCTCCAGTTATCATTAGCCAGGCATTCATCATTATCACATTCTCCAAAAAAGCTGAAAGTCTGCAAAGTGTAAAATAAACTAATATAAAATAAAATAATAAATATTCAAATGACATTTCTACCCTCAAATAATCTATACCATAGAATTAATAGAGTTTTTGATCCAATGGTGGAAAAATAGTCCAGTATATACTGGAGAAAAGGGTTCCAGCATAGGAACCCTTTCGCGCTAGGGGGTGTCTGTTACATATCATTAATTATAATTACTCCCTCCATTCCTTTATACATGTCGTTGGAGCTCCAATTCCACGAACCGATAAAGCCAATGATATACGTTATATTTTGATACTTTTGCCCCTCTTTTATGAGGGTTTGATTTCTTTTAGATTTATCATTGATGGTAGTAGAAGGGTAATATTGAAAAAATATAATATAAATATGTAAAGTGACAACTATTACTATTTAGGAATATTTTTTGATTGCTAAAAGATAATTAATAAAGAATGGGGGAGTAGTTGCATTTCATTATTTTTATTTTTATACGTATTTGCATTCGAGATTTGAAAAATTAAAAGTGTTCACTTAATTAGTAGTATTTTAAATTTATATATAGCTCTTCGCTATTTAAGTTAGATAACATCAATTCCTTTTCAGTACTTATCATTCCTCCGTTCTTGAATGTTTTTTACAAACCAACTTTTCATGCAGTCCAATGTACATTTTAAATCATTAATAACTCAAGTTCGGTACAAGTAAAAATTTTAGAAGTTCGATATTTAAAAACTACACGACGAGACGAATCTAACAAGATCTCACTTGACTATATTTTAACTTGTATAACTATAATAAAAACTTTAAGTAAAAGTCTGTATGTGAATAGTAACATATTTTCAAATGTCAAAAACATTCAAGAACGAAGGAAGTATTTTATACACACGAAGAGTATAGAAAAATCTCAACAGATTATTTTTTTTTTACCATCATATTTATTTACCAATTAGTGGAATTGGAGGTACTTTTTAATTTGGTTTATTTATCCCTTTTTGTTTCGAATTCGAAATTATTTAGAGCTATCAAAATTTGACCTAACAATATGAAGTAAGATACTAGAATAATTCCAAGATCAATGTGGGCGTGACTGGAATATCAATTATTGATCAATTTCTAATAAAATAATTAATCTAATTAATATCCATTATTATATAGAATAGGTTGTTGGTGAAGGCTAGATCGCTATGTGCGTCGTTATTGGGTCGAATTTCACTAATAAGTCATTTAATTAACAATATAACAAACATAATTATATTTTTACAACAAGTGGTTTTCGGGTATGTATGATAATACAACATATTAAATAATACTAATAAATAAATAAATTCGGAAAATAAAATACAGTGAGAAAGAAATTACTAGAAGTACAACGAGATGGTTTCTCTTGTGGAAACATATATGGATTTGAGGAATAAGCTGGTAGGCAAGACCTAAAAGGCATGCAAGACTTTTTCCAATTATTGAATAGTTTACCAATGGAATTATTCAGTATATTAATTATTATTTTACTTTACATGCTACTTTTTTCTCAATAGTGACAGGAAAAAATCATGACTTGTCCAGTTATTCACGCTGAAATTAGTACAAATTTGACATTCGTAGAAATTCTGACAATGAGTGACCTCCTTATATGGTTTTTTTTTTGAGAAGAAAGTATTTTATTCCACCATTTAAACCACTTAAACGTGGATAAGTCTGACTTACAATAATTTCCAATTGCTAATCTCATCACCGCTCACTACACCGGCTCAAAGCATACACCAGGCCATAAACAAAAAACGCGAACACAGGAGCCCCAATGTTCTATCAAGACTGGAACACATCTAGGAGACCAAAAGAATCTGTTTGGTAATAACATCATCAGGTAGCCGACTCATCATGGGGCACATCCTTTAGAAACAACAGCCATGATTTTGGGGGCTGTCTCCGATTGCGCCGCCTCTTCGTTAGCCTGAGGAACATTCGAGATCCCGCAGTCGAGAATCCATTCCGCGTCTTCTCAGAATTGGGTATGAAATATATATCATACTTGTAATTGTACATAATGAGATCCTATAGACAAACTTTAGCAACACATCATCCCTACACAAGTATACAAGACCAATGTATCAAAACCAATCAAAGGGCCGGACAAACTAGGATGTTGGTACCAAGGCAGAGAAACTGTGTATGTCAACTGGCTTAGAGGTTGAGGATCAAAGAGATAAAGAAAAACACAAGGAGGTCGAGTTATATTCAGCTCAGGAGGAACCTGACTTATAGTGACCGAACCACACACCATACTCCAAAAATCTCAATCCCCACAAGGCTAAACACTAAACCCATAGAACTAAGAGAAGGCACAATCCCCACTTTCGCACTCTTAGCAAGAACCAGCAACAAGGATAGCCACTCACCCATCGATAACATGGCTATATTGGAAAAAACTATCAATCTGCTCACTCTATGCAGTCCCAATACAGTTTTTTTTTTTTTTTTTTTTTTTTTCTTTTTTTCTTTTCTTTTTTTTTTTTTGCATTAATGTTTTTCTTTTTTTTTTTTCAAAGAAACTCTTGTATTTCTATAACTTCGCTTCCCATCACTTGACAATCAAAAAACCATACATAGTTCACCATACAACCTCCTAAAAGTATTGAGGAGCTCGCACCCTCCTGAATACTCCAAACTCATAAAATATTTCAACATCAGGCTCGTCACATTGAATGAATATTTCATCAGAGAATAAATTTAAATTCCTGAGCCTTCCCATGGAAAATTGGATTGAAGACAGAGACAGAGAAGAGGTGTTTTAGCCAAGGGAACAAAAGAAGACATGAAAAGTCGGTAGAGCAAGTCAGTAGGGTTCACATCAGGTTTAGAAGGAAGAAAGGAAGGTAGAAGCACTGTGGGTAAAAAAAATCCGAACGGGAAAATCCTAGCGCCCTTATCAAAGCCAATACAATGACATGTAACATGTGTAGGTTAGACATGTAAGCTACAGTAGGCTATAGGCAATCAATATGGCCAACCCATGTGCATGTATCAAAGAAAGCGTAATGGACAGATCTCACCAATTCCTCTTGTAATCAAACAGTGGGTGTATGTAGCAATAGCACACGTCAGTCCTCCCATGTATTCGATCTCAGTCCGTGTAATATAGGTAGAAGACTTGACTGAAGAGCGCATGCTTGGACAGCATTTTGAGCAGTAAGACTAATTCCCTACCACTATCGATCCACATTCACATGTTAATGGTGTTGCATAATCCAACCTCATAAGCCACTGCTTGTCTTGCAATGCAATGGCCCCCTCACTCTCGAACAGTGGTCTCAGGTTCATCCAAAAAAAGTTCAGCAGCATTCCTCGCTCCACATCCACAACAACAGCTACCTGAAAAAAAAACAAAAACCAAAAGAAAATACACAAGCCAACTTTCCAAAGGTCATCAGCATATTTCAGTACCATACTTCTATCTTTCCCTCGTTCAAGGCCCCACGTCTCGCCCAACCATCTGCTAGGCTATTCCTCTCCCTCAAGATGTGTCGAACTTTGACACATCCAGCATGACTGAAAAGATTTTTGATTGGGCCAAACAAGTCATAGAATCTCCCTGGAATTGAACCAGGATTACTTAACCACCGGACGACATTTTGAGAATCACATTCGAACAATAATTTTTGGAGGGGAAATCCCTGATCACGGGCCAGAGCCACACATATGTGGCTGATAGCGCTTACCTCGGCTTCAGTAGAATCGGTGCATCCTATATATTCTGAGAGGACGAAAATCACCTCCCCTCGGTCATCCCTTATCACCCCTCCGATCCCCGATGGGCCCGGATTACCCAAAGATGACCCATCCGAATTTATTTTCCACCATCCCTCCTCCGGGCGCTCCCAAGTCAAAGCCTCCCGTGACCTCTTTCCTCTCGCTTTCCATGGATGACCTAAATCAACCGGGAAATTAAGCTCCATTCCCAGCGCACTAACATCTGCTGAGCAGCTAATAGCTTTCCACCATAGGATTACACGCCACTTAACCTCCTCAAACAATGCTCTAGTATCAATCCTCTTGCCCTGGAAAATAAGGTCGTTTCTGGATTTCCAGATTGACCAACATATTGTCATACACAGTAATATCCAGCTCTCTTTCCTGTTTGGTTTTATGCCCACGCTGATCCACCATTCCACTAGCTCAGGAATCCCGCCTGGAGTCGCCCCCACAATCCCTGCCCATTCCCTCCCTTGCTGCCACAAGACACCTGCCAATTCGCACTTACAAAACAAGTGTGCCGTTGTTTCTATTTCCTTTTCACAGATAGCACATACTTCGCTCGACCCCGATAAACATCCTCGCCTGACTAATACCTCTTTGACAGGCAATGCATTATGTAACATTTTCCATATCAAAACTTTAACTTTCGTAGGGCACTTAGCCTTCCAAATCTGCTCCCATACTCTTTTCGAGCCAACCCCAGTCATCCCCACTTCTTGTAGCCAGCAAGATTTGGTAGAAAAACTCCCATCTGTCTCTTTAGACCAGATAACCCTGTCTACCAAATACCTGTTTAACCTCTTGCCTTTTAATAGCGCCATCATGTTTCCCCATACCTCGTTCTCCCACTCGAATAATTGCCTTCTCAGTTGTATCTCCCACCTCCATTCAAATCCCAACCACGAGCCTAATTCCCCTATCGTCCCTTCCTTGTTGATCGCGAGAGTGTATATTCTCGGAAAAAGATCCTTCAAAGCCCACCCATCAACCAGCCAGACATCGTGCCAGAATCGAATTTTTTCTCCATTCCCCACTTGAATCTTCAGTCCATCCCCTCTCAGTCCCTCATCAAACTCTGACCATACGCTGCAAATATTACTCCAAGGTGAGCGTCCTGTCTTTGCTTCTGGAATCAAAGGTGAAGCTCCGCCATAATACTTTGCGTCAATTATCTCTTTCCACAACATTCGGTCCCTTCCAAACCGCCATTTCCATTTGTAAAGTAATGCTTTGTTGAACATTGTAGTATTCCAAATGCCCAGTCCTCCTGCATCTTTGTGTAAACATAGTTTATCCCACCCAATGGTGTGCAGTTTTCTTGCCCCCCCTTCCCACTCATTCCAAAAAAAGCGTCTCTTGAGGAGTTCCAATTTATCCGCAACGCCCTTAGGGATTTTAAATATGGATAGGAAATGAGTAGGCAAGCTATTCATGACTGATTTAACGAGACATAATCTGCCCGCCTGGGATAGCATCCTCCCTTTCCATCCGGCTAAACGGCTTTCCACCTTATCAATAATAGGTTGCCAGATCGTTGTGCTGTTGACTCTCCCACCGATCGGAATCCCTAGATATTTTAGAGGCCATCTCCCGACCTCGCAACCCAATATACCTGCTGCCTCCAGTTCCATCTCTTCTGGAACGTTTATTCCCACAATGCTACTTTTCCCGAAGTTAATGCTTAAGCCTGTAGTCAGTGTGAAGCACATCAAAATGCGTTTTATAAGTATCACCTGGTCAATTTCTCCCTCGCAAAATAGGATGGTGTCATCGGCGTATTGAAGATGGGTAATTACAGGTCCATCCTCGCAAGATCTCAAACCTGTCAATAGACCTAGGTCAGCCGCCTTTTCCAACAAGCAACTCAGTACTTCTCCTACCAAAACAAAGAGGTAAGGGGATAACGGATCCCCTTGCCTCAACCCTTTTTGCATCCGGAAAAATTTTGTTGGAGTCCCGTTCACCAAAACTGCCGCGGAGGCCGAACATATACACTCCCTAATCCAGCCTGGTTTATGTCAATGTAAATAATATTCTTAATTAAATTACCAGCGGCATATATATAAACTAGCTGTCCAAGCTGTGCGATGCACAGCATATTTAGTGTCTACAACTACCCATAAAGAAAGAAAAAATAACTGTAGGTGAGGGTATGTGGAAGAGCAAAGGAAAAACAAAGAAAAGATAAATGCTGAAATGGTGTAATGTGGATGATAGGCATCAAACCAGATGAGTCAAGAAGTAGCATAGGCATCAAACAGAAAATAAGTAGCAAATCAATTTGAATAGTAAGGACAGTGTCATACGTCAGTGTTCAAAGAATTTTATGTTACACAAACCAAATAAAATGGCACATATTTTGTGCTCCTTTGTCAAATTTAAGATCCCAGGGGCTATCCTTGAACTTAATTTAAAGGCTAGTTGTGTTTCATATTAGAAATGTAATTTATGCATGTATGTTATATGCAAAATTGGTGATTTTTCACTAACTGAGCGCAGAATCAGGTCCCCGTAAGTCACTGGGTATTTACTTTCTTGTCTGACTAATAAACAAAAAATAAAACTATGATTAGGCTACCAGAACAGTAAAAGACTCTAAACTCCACCAGAATTTCACTTAAATACTTGAATAACCTATAGCAATAAGCAAATCATGTACTTTCCATTACTAAAACAGAATAATTCTTCTGATCTCCGGAGAATCTGCAATTGCACATACCATAATGAGCAACACACCAGCAAGGCTACACCAAAGTACACTAAGAATCGAACAACAAAGCACAGGGCCAGGATAAACTAATGGACCTGATCCTGAAAATAAACCAAGAAAGCTCGAATAGTTTCCCGGTATGGTTCTGACTTCCGAGGCATATGTCCACAAAGAATGCTTCCTTTCAACAATATCATACCTGTTAAACCCTCAAATTAGCCTGTATGTCAAACATAGGACTTAATACAACAGTTTCAGAAGATAATATCTAAAAAAACAATGTGTGCTTTCCACATTAAGGGGAATAAAGAAAGAACAAAAAATTGATCCTGTCAGATCATGCATTTGCTAAAGATGGAAAGAAAATACAATATAGGAAAATGAGACTTCCAAAGCAAGAATGGAAACGTAAACAGAATAGGGGAAATGAGAGTTTCAAAGCAATATTGATCTCATCACCACTCAAAACAAAATAGGGGAAATGAGAGTTTCAAAGCAATATTGATCTCATCACCATTCAAAGCAATATTGATCCCATCTGTGTATGATTTAGGGTTCAGAAGATCAGTCGTACTCATAATTTGTTGATAAATTACATAACACAATATCAGACTGCTCGCTTTGTATTGGCTCGGTCAATAGACAACACCCACGCATATACTGAAGATAACATTACAGAATTCAGAGCTCATATTTCTAAAAGGAAATTGCCAAGTGACAACAGTTTAATCAATTACTGAATCGTGACACATATTCTTGGCAGGGTCAGATTGTGGAATCTTCAATCTTCGATATTGATTGACACCAAAAAGAAATCATGAAATCACACTACAAATAGCAAGAAATCACACCAAAATAGCCTGAAGTCCTTTCAATCATTTGTAACTAAATGCAGTTTATTCAAGAAACAATGTAATGTTTACTCAATGAATAGTAAACACTATGCAAATAATGTAATTAAATGAGAACGGAGGAAGTATAAGGAAATTATGTGCACTAACCTAAAATTATTTCTTCTTTTAACAGACTATATCCAATAAAATATGTCCTATTAAGGTATCCTCTTTTTAAGCACATATCCCTAATAGAAACCAATAGAAACCAATAAAATATGTCCTATTAAGGTATCCTCTTTTAAGCACACATCATTAAGTCATTTAACAATATCCAGATCCTCAACTAATTCATCAACATTCTTCACCACCATAGTCAATGTCTAATCTGAGGTTACTTATCATCCCAGGCGATCGGAAAAGTCAACCAGTGTGAACAATAAATAGAAACAAAACTAACATAACAAAAGCATTTAAAACTTCCAAGGAAAAGATAATCACAAGAATCTTCCCAAAAAATATTTTTAATATTAACAGACTTTGACCTTTTAACCGAAGTCTGAAACAGACCACTCAAATCTACATTGGGATCTAAAACATGGTGTCTCTGACTCTGTAATATTTGGAGATGAAACAAAATACTTGAACCATTCAACAACCTTATCTGAAACCTATTTCGCATGAACAATTGAAACCATCTTGAATTCAAATGTATCTTTATTATCATCCCTCTATATATATCGACCAATTTGAGGCCCACTCTTATTCCCAGCTGAAAAGAAATTAATGATCTCTGTACTCTCAAATTGCCAGTGAAAACCCACCCTTCATCGCATAGAAAAATCTTCATATACAAAATCGGAACCCTATGAATAGACCATGTACAACTGAACACTAAAACCCCCTCTTTGGAGCAAAACAACAGAAAACAACCCAACCGAAAAAAATATATCCTGAATCTCGAGAGGCAGAGTCGTACTTCAAAATCTAGAAAGCTTGTACAGACAACATCGACACTAAGCTCAATTATCAAAACATCTAATAAAAAAAATGCTTGCTCACCTAAGCTACCCATCAGAAAACCAACAAATAAAAATCTTAAAAATGCCGCTTTCATATATACATTCAATAAACAGAATGCCAAAAAAAAAAAAAAAGACAAACACAAAGTAAACCCCTAAAAAATGAGAAAAGGGAAAAAAAAAACCCAAAGAAACAGAGCCAAAAGAACAAATAATCACTCCATTTCAACCAATTTGAGAAGAAATCGAGAAAGAATTGGTACAATAGAAATAGAATATTAGAAATAAAAGCCAACAATCAGTAAGTGCATACCTCAACATTGCACCAATGTGACAAATATTGCAAAGTATGATTCAAAAAGCATAAACTAATGCAGCACCAAATGCCTCACCATTCCTTTTGTGTCGTTCTGGTTTGTCTGCAGAAGTGAGGAAACCAACATTCGACAAAGAAAGTCATATACAGCATAGTTAATAACCAAACTCAACATTCAAAAAACAGTTCATAGCACTTAAGAAGCATACAGGAAATATTTCAACAAACCTAGGGAAGCGCCAGGACGAAGCTGGGTTTTCCTTCTCATCTCTAGTTTGCTGGCATATCTCTACGAAGTGTGTGCCATGACCAGCTTTTGTATTCCTACTATCCAAGCTTTGCATTTGTGTTCACCCCATGCACCACTTCCTCCTTAAATTAATTAGTTGGATACCGCATCACCTCAATTAAAATACGAAGAAATTAGTTTCTCACACAAATTTCAAAGTCGAAGCAGTTAGAGAGATTTTTAGTACTTCATGAACACGTATAATAGTTGAAAATAGAATTCAGCTGTCCGCTATTCCAAGCTAGAAGAAGCATAGCCTACAGAGATAGAAATATCATATTATATCATGGAACAAAATGATGTAAATGTAATGACACAAGAAATGAGAATTCTAAAGATAAAGCCTGAGCAAACGGAACCGTGGAGTTGGCAGCACATGTATAGTTTTAAAACAAAGGAAAAACAAGGTCAATCCAGTCCAGGCAATGTGTAGCAGTCGCACAACGAAAAAGACATCCACATTAAGTCATCAAAAAGGCTGCAGATATGGGACTACCGATTTCTAATTGATTATGTGAAAATCCAAGGATTAACCTTAAAATCAAAAGATTAATTTAAAATACCCAAAAGAAAAGGGACATGTGGAACGAGATTCCTTACAAGTAATCTTAAAACCGAATGGATTCAGAAAACCGAAAGATGGATTTAAGAAACTAAACGAAAAGGACATATGAGACAGGATTTGAAAACCAACTCAGAAGACAGGCAACAGTCGACCTGTCTTGTTGTTGATGTATCCTTGAACTCCATCCTTTCAAGATTGTGAATCAAATTAAAGGAAAAGGATAAAAGGCAAAGCAAACATAATTTTATATGATTTCATGTCTTAAAACCGAAGTTAATTTAAAACACCAAAGGGCCATATGAGAAGGGGACTACTTAATACTTCCTCCGTTCTTGTGAAATTGCAACATTTCACTTTTTATTACTATTCATTGTTTAACTTTGACTCAAATTTTTATCATAGTTATACAAGGAGAAATATAGTCAAGTGAGATATTGTTGGAATCGTCTTTTCTTGTAGTTTTATAATATCAACTTTTTATAATTTTTACTTATACACAATTTAAGTTATTAATCGTTGAAAATGTGCATTGGACTGCGTGAAATGAGTGAGTGTTGCAATTTAATAGAAACAGAGGAAGTACTTATAACTCATAAGCTTCAGAAAACATTCAACCTGTCTTATTCTTGATGTAACCTTGAACACCCCTTCCTGTCAAGCTTGGGAATCAAATTAAAGGAAAAGCAACCAATTTTCTGCGTTTTCATGTATTGAAACCGAAATTGATTTAAAAAAACCGAAGGGAGCAAACAATTTCCTGTACTTTCATGTATTAAAACCAAAATTGATTTAAAATACCGAAGGGACATATGAGAAGGGAGTGTGGCTCCACTTATAAGGTTCATCCAAAAACTGACTGAGAAGACAGGAAACATTCAACCTATCTTGTTCTTGATGTAACCTGGAATCAAATTAAAGGAAAGGATAAAAGAAAAAAAAAAACAACAATTTTTTGTGTTTTCATGTATTAATGCCTAAATTGATTTCCCACGGGACGTTTGAGGAGGCACTCTGTATAAGTACTTACCTTTGAACAAAAAATTTAAACGTCAATATAAGACACTTATGGAAGATATCTTCGAGATGGCCTGCTTGATCAGAGAACTAAGGAAATTCAACCTACTGAACAAATCATAAAAATACTGAAACTTTTCTTTTATCTTCAGGATGCTTTGTTTATGGTTCTATTCTCTTATTGGTTTATACTTGTGTGTTGTGTGCGTGTGTGTGTGTGTGTGTGTGAGAAAGAGAGAGAGAGAGAGAGAGAGAGAGAGAGAGAGAGAGATTTATATATTTAGATTAAAATCCCCAAGCCCAGGACAGTAGAAAAATGCTTTTTCGAAGAAAATTACTAAAAATTATCTTCGCTTACTTTTACACCTGCCATGGAAAGAAGTTTGTGAGAAGCAATATAGGCAGGGTCTGAATTATTCAATCTCTTCTCCACACAGTAGATAACTTCGGAAACACCTGACTGGAAAATAAAGTAATAATGATCAAGAACAGGGAGTAGACCAACAGTAAAGCTGAAACATAAAGCCATAGATGTCAGTATTGGCAGAAAAGGGGTAATACAGAAAACAAGATCATGTTGGTACTGTTGTCTGTTTCAAAGTATGTCGAAACATATACAAGTAAAACCAATGTTTGCTCGTACATACCCAGCACTTAACAATGCACCATTATCATCTAGAGATCTTATGAAACTCAATCACTCGATCATGTGCATAAGATAGTGACCAGAATTTTGATGGTTGGTTGACCAAAGAGCACAATTTGAACCTATTGTTCCGACAATTTGAACCTATTATATTCTTGTCATGTTAATTAGTTGCCACTTGTGCTTCCGCATATCAAATATTAGTGGAGATACAAAAATGTAGAAGCTATTGGAAACAGAGGATTGCATTAAAAGGAGTAAACATGTTTTCTAAAAACTAACATAGGTGTTCAAAACTGAACCATTAAAACTGGTACTCTTATGAGAGTCCATTTACTTCGATAAAGATGCATAACCTTAAAACACCCAAAAAATCTAGAGGTGTGAGCTTGAAAAACACAATTCATGATTTTGTTTGACCGCAGAGGACAAGCTAGAATAATCTGAATCCTAATTTTATAAATGAACTAAATTTGCTTTTAGAAAGAACCAAGTACAATGTACTATCTACAAAGTGTTATTACAGCGATAAAACATGGAAATATACGGTATGAAATATGAACCAGGTAAACAAAATGTGCTAAATGGTAAACATGAAGATGATAAACTGAATATCCTAAGTTGAAAATCAAACCTGATGTGAGATCAATTGCTTGATTGTACAGACTAAACCCGCCAATGAAGATAAGCCTTGTGATGACAATTGGAGCAAATATGATCCCAATTCTCTTTGTCCCGTGATGCTGTACGGTGAACAGACAAACTAATATTGCACATGCAGCAGGAGTTGGAACATCTGGAGACGTCAACTTCGAAAACTCAGAAAGGAACGAAAATCATAAGAATTTCATTACAACTAACTCAATTATGAATTTGTACAGACCCAACCAAATCCATTGAAAAACATGTCATTAGAATCCTAAAAAGCAAATCTGGCATTTGATGATTCCACTTACGAAGTTGTTTATCGACAGCATAAAATGAAATCTGAAATTCTCAGGCTATTAGACTATGTCAATTGAAGAGATATATCCGAGCAGTACACATTCAAGACCACAATGCACATCTACTAAGTGAAATATGAACTATGGCAATTTGGCAATCCTATTCAGTACAAGTGTCCTACCCTAAGAATCAAGCCTTAAAGGCTGTTATCACAAAAAAATCCCAGTGTAACCAACATCAAATCCTTTCAGCAAGAACAGGAAGGCCTTATTAATTTTCCCTACTTCTGATCAACATTGTCCAACAAAATATGCCACCAACTTGGTTAGTGAAGTATTTACATGACAATTATAATAAGGCTGATCAATTACTGAGCAACACCAGAAACTTTATGAATAAAATTTAAATTATATCCCAGATAGCAACTCATATTTCTTCAAGGCTTTTGCCACTTTGTCTTTTGTTGTCTGTCTAGAGAAAACTGATGAAGAAACATTAACAAATTTTTAGATTCTAGACAGTTTTGAGTTAGAATGATCCATTGTAATTTATCCACTTAATGATGAAACTCTTACAATTAACAGAGATTTTTGCCAATGATCGCCCAAGACCAGATGATGCTGACAACACTGGATCAAAAGGAGTAAGATGAGAAGAAGGATATTGATGAATAGATCACTCAATAGACTCAGCCAAAATATGAATATTAGCAAAAACAAAGTTACAAGCAAACCAGAAATTGCCGGCGCAAGAACTGTTTCACTGAAAATCATGCAAGCACCAGACAAAGCCATGAAGAGCAGTAAATAATGAAAGATACTTTCCAAGTTGTTCTTGGCAGGGCTGTTTTCTTCATAATGCAAAATCGACCCTGAAGTTCTGCTGCTAGGAATTAGCCAAACACTTGCATGCCGACAGAGTAACGAATATAATGAAAATGGACCACCTGCAACAATCAACAAGGTCAGATTTTCAAGATGAACTTCGTTGACTATAGCATATCCTTGATCCCAAAGTTTTCAAGATTACCTTCTCCATTGTCGTCAGCTCTCATCGTGAGCAAAGGAATGATAGTTAAAGTCCAGAATACAAATGAAAAGAGTTCAAACATCTCATCGTGAGATTGTATTTCTTTTGGTTCAATTGATTCAAGTACATACAATGGAGCTATACTGAAACGACCATATATCACCCCAAGACCTTGAAATAATAAAATTAGTGTTCGCCACCATGTCTCTTTCTGCACAGCGATGATAAAAACCAACTGATATCATTCATGTTCTGCAACTGTTGTGAATGTCATTTCTTGTTTGGAAAAAGATAAACAGTGCAGCCGGTACCACTTTTAAAGAAAAACTGAAATAGCTTAATCATAGAACATATCAAATGTAGATGATCAAGTTCATTATACCATATGAGACAGTAACATGTCAAATTTCTTCAGAAGAATTCTAGTCAATTGTTAAAATGCTAGGTCATAATTAAAGATTCAATCCATTTGATTTGAGCAACAATAAAGAATGCAAAAAAAATTTGCCTAACTTATCCTTTTGAGTTAAAATGTTACCGAGTACTATGCAAAACCAAACCAATCAATTGATTTAATCCTGGACAGACAAATGTGTTTTAGGTAAATTTCCTTAAGCCACTGAATCAAATCCTCAAAGCAAACACATTCGAATCCGCCTCCACCCTCATCTATCGCCAATTATGTTCTACACAGCCACAAATCACGAAATCCACCAATATTCACCAAGAATTTCCACCAAAACAGAATACCAACAATCACCAATCACAGACTATTCCAAGAATCCCCAAAAAATAGCGATACCTGAGCGAAATCTCAGCCGGAGATTTCGTCTTACCAATAATCCGGAATACTTCCTTTGATTCCCACAAGAATCCAGCAACACGATGCTTCCACAAAAAGAATTCCAAGATCCAGTCGAAAAAAAAAACCTTGCAACCAAAAATATTTCATGACCATTATTGACAGTATAGAATAAACCAAAACCAAACACTACTATTTAAAACAACGAAAACCAGAACCCTAGATACAAAATTCAGCACCACGACACTCTCAGGACATATCAACAGATTTATCTCGACTCCATAAACAGAGTAACCAAAATTTAGTGGTGGATGCCAGTTTTCATTTACTATCAAATGTACTGTATTCGCTATAATTAACAAATATTTATCTTTTTAATGCCCGTCACTATTCGTATAAATACTTTTTCTTCTATGAAGTACTACAAGGAAATAGATTAGTTTTTAGCTCCTCTCTGCATTTACTCTATCAATTCCATCGGCACTATTCTCATATTAACAATTTCCTTTTGTCTTCATTTGATTACTATCTTACATTATAGAATACGCTTTTAACCCTATTCTGAAGTTGGGTACCTCTTTCATATAACTGTCAAAATTTTGGGTGGCAGAACTGCATTCAGTTTTATGTCATTTAGATTTTATCCTACACACACACACACAAAAAAAAAAGGATACGAAATGGATAAAATCATGAATATACTCAATTCATAGGTTGAAAACTTAAAAAGGATTATATTCACTAAATAGGAAAACATATTTATTAAAACATATACTACGTTAAATATTTCAAAATGTCCAAAACTCCATGTGGAAATTAAAAAATGGAGAGGGTTACTATATAGTTACATGCACTCTTAATTTGAATAAAAACTCTCAACTATATAGGTAAATAGCTTCAATATACTGTATATTTTATAATGCCAAATAAAACCATAGTAGAAAAGATATTGAACATTTTTCATAATAAAAACAAGGCTGGCATTTCAGCATTCCTTTTCGATGCAAAGCCATGACCAATTTTCATCTTCATACATTCACATACATCAAATCACACCTCCATTTAATTATAAATATGTACATACTTAATAAACAACACTAAGGACCAAAACCATAGGCCCCCAAACCACCATTGAACCAACCTGAATAACTTTCTTTCGAAAAAAAAAAAAAAAAATCTATGTTACCTTACTTTAATGGGACTCCATTTGGGTTACTTAGGCTGAGGGCATTTTATTTTTCACAGCCACTCCAGAAAGCCTAATCCCATGTGCCCACCCCTCCACTAACATGCACATTTCAGATCCAAAGCCTGAAATCTTGCCAACGCTTGCTTTTTCTTTTCCCCTTCTGTGAGAAACAAAAATTGATACATTAAATTCACAGGCTGAAATCACATTACATGCATTTTCAACATGGTTTAATTCCAGGTTCACTAATTGGGATTGTTCCAAATCCATTCAATCTTATTTTAATGCAACTGATAGAAGAAATCAAGGAGGAATCTTGATGAGTAAAAGGATTTTATAAATAAATAATCCCCAAAATGTCAACAAGTAAAGTTTTTCAGAGAATAAAGAAACCATCTCCAACAAGAAAAGAATATTGTATCAAAATCAAAACCTCCTATGAGCCTAGATTTAAAACTTGAATTTCTAAAAATAAAACCAAAGCACTGCTCCCGAGAAGATGGTTAAAATAATCAAATTTATACGATTGTTTGCTCTTAACACAAAAGGATAATTATATAAGTCCAATTTGCAGCAAGGAAAGTCATGGGCTAAATTCCGGTTCACATGACAGTATCAATTTCGGTTCAGATTTCACCCAAATTTCAGTTCACATGACAGAAAACTCTGAATTCATTTTCAGACAGACTTCCCACCATGCCATATCCTCCAAATCCAACTATGTTACAAGCAAATAAGACCAAACGCATGGATCAAATCATTCAAAAAATATACGTAATCAGCAGACCAAGAGGACCCCATCACATTTACCAAATAACTAACCACTCATTCATACTGGATACAGATAAGTTCATCAATTCTAAAAAGCCAACCAACAGCTTAACCGAACTCCAAAAAAAGATGAGCATAAAAGACAAAATAAGTGCATAAAGGAATAAACATCTCCACTTACCAGAAGAAAAGCTCAACCAATCAATCCTTGAAAATGACTGAATTCGCGATTTCCAGCAAAGGATTCAAGCAAGCCGGCGAGAATTTTCTCGCGAACATAAACGGGTAGCTTGAATTCGATTCCCTAAGCGTGTAAATCAGATCAGGCGACACTTCGGGAGGGTGATAAGAATAGTGAAAATAATGAAAATATAGGTAACGGAAGCGAATAATTACCTGAGGACAGAGGATATGATATTATGCTTCCAATTAAACGCCAACTGCTGGCGTATATCCATTAGCTTCTTCTTATTTTCGATTAAATGCCAACTGCTGGCCAATAGTTCCGCCAACTCACAACCAAGCACATACGACTACAGAAATTAATATCCAATTGCATACACGAAACGCCGAGGTCACGACCCTGTTGGAGAAGATAGAAAACCGATTCAACAATTGCATACATGATTCTATATCCCCATAATCTAAAACACTCGTTTTATGGTATAGTAGCTTTATTCATTCTACAACCTTCTAATTTGACTATGACTAATTAGCTAGTAAGTAGTAACTACCCCACCCCCCTTTTTAGGAATAAAATTATTAAATTCAAGCAGATTCATATTATTATTATTGACTTGAATGATGAATGAATGAATAGAAAATACACTGTGTGTGTCTTTCTTTGACTATAACACTTCTATGACTAATCTTACAAGAGAAGAATGTAAGAATCAAAGTTAACCCTTTTAATTCCAACAAGTAAACGCATAACTGGATTTCTTAATCTTTTTGCCAAAATTTGTCATGTGTAATAGCATAACAAAAAAATCGCTCACAGCTGGTACAGATCAAAAGAATATCCTCAGACACAAGACTAAATTTGACCTAATCCACTTTCCAACAATCAATAAAGTCATAAATAACCCCAACCCATGGCAAATTAAGCATTCCTTTAAAATCATATGTATAGAACGATGTTCAATCATAAGGCACAGCAACAACAACAAGAAGCAAACATTGTTCAATCATTGCACAGCAATGATGGCTGTAGAGATGGCGGGACACATCACAAATTGAAGAAAGAACTAAAGAAGAGGGATCCTTACAAAATCTGGGGAACCCTAAACTCTCGCACAAATCAACAAAAGAAGAGAGTGTGCAGAAAGACGCCCACAAAGGCACCACGGCGGCGGCGCGGTTGTGATCGCTGGAGACAGCGGGGC
The DNA here is from genome assembly GCA_030278955.1 of Hygrophila difformis. NCBI lineage: Eukaryota > Viridiplantae > Streptophyta > Magnoliopsida > Lamiales > Acanthaceae > Hygrophila > Hygrophila difformis. The sequence continues at coordinate 5,079,179 of JAOANR010000009.1, read as the reverse complement.
GGAGGTGAGCGGGAGGCTACATGGGAAGGTGAAAAGGACAGCGAAAAAAGCAGTAACTATGGAGGCGGAGAAGACAGGATCGCAGGTCTAGGGTTCAGGCGAGCCGCCGAGAGTTACGTTCACAATTGATTCCTGAAATCGCGAAACCTAGGATCTCATCGCCTTGCATTGCAATCAATTTTGAAGAAAGCCTTGGTAGGGTTCGCGAGAGCTAGGGCGAGAGAAAGCCAGATTTTAGAGTACCCGAAAATATCCGAAAATATATTGAGCGCTAGATGAATGAATCTGCTGCCCACGGGAATCGAATTGCAACCGTCGCATGCCACCATCGAAGAGAAATTAGGGCGCCAGAGCTCCAGGAACTTGGGGTGGACTGAATCTCAGGACAGTGCTTCTTTGCAGAGGGTTGGAGGAGAAATTAGGGCGAACAGAACTTTCCCTAATTCATGTTGCGAGGAACTGCGTGTTGCCCTAGAAAATAATGAGGCTGGAGCCGAACGGTAGGACGATGAAGAGTAAGCAAGAAACATGGCAGAGCAACAGGGGAGAGCGGCGGAGACGGGGACGGGGACGGGGACGGGGACGGAGGAATTTAGGGCGGAGGAATGGAAGACGAGGGGGAGGAGTGGTTTACAGGGACGGCATATGTGTGAGTTGGAAGATAGTGGAGATAGTGGAGAATGAGGACATAATTTGGATGGGATCGGACGGCCATAAACAAAAATTGGACACTTGATCCAACGGACAAGATTGCAATTGAATTTGGAGAGTTCACTCTTCTCCCGTTTATATAGTATTAATAGATATATAATTAATATATATATATATATATAATATAATTCGTACATCTCTGTGGAAGTGAAACATGCTAGTAATTAAAATTTTGAATAATTTATAATATACTAATATATACATATCACTAATGTCAAAACTATTCGTATCCTATTTGGTTTTTAGTGGTATAATAATATTTTAACTTCTAAAATAAAATAAAGTTTTGAATTCAAATTTTATGAATTGAATATAATATGGAGTATTATATTGAGAAAAACTCTTAGTTTATCACTTTTTAAACTTTCAAAAAACATATTCAAGTGGAATGAAATTTGACCTAGTGATAACTTTTTTAAGTTTCAACTTTATAATTAGATATTCAGTTCGAGCATTCGACAATCACCCAGCCCTAATCATTACCTTTGCAATAAATTAAAACAGAGGTGCGCAAGCGCAATTATCGTAATGCTCCCTCCGTCTATGAATAAATAAAACATTGGTATAGTAACTACTATTCATTAAGTAATTTTGATTGGACTTTTTAACACAATTATATAAGATAAAACATAGTCAAGTGAGATCTTGTTGGATTCATCGCGTATATTTATATTATCAAATTTTTATAATTTTTATTTTTATACAATTAAAGATCTTGAGCGTTAAAAATATATATTAGATTGCGTAAAATGCAGAAATGTTTCAATTATTAGAAAACGCATCGAATATAACATTAAAAAAATTAAAACTTTTTTAAATCTACTGCAGAGTCAGCCAGCGGTAGGTGCAGAAATTTGGGCTCAAAATTAATCTTAAATTATGAATTAGATGAAGCAACAGGCCCATAATTGTATAGAGCCGAAAGTGAATACGGCTTAGGCCCAAAACATATAAAAACAGCAGTGTATGTAGAGATGAAATACCCAACGGCCCAACCTCGTAGAATCCCACTCCCACCCCACATATTAACCTCTTTCTTTTTAGTGTACCAAATCACTCAATTTTTTTTTTTTTTTTTTAAAGAGCCATTGAAGGTCTGGAAAGGGGTGGTGGGAGTCCATACCACACAATTATAAAGGGGAATAAAAGGGAGGGATAGAGGGCCGGTGGGAATCGAACCTCCACCCTTCTGTTGGAAGTCGAGAGAGTTAACCACTTGGGCTAAGTCCTCATCCCCATCACTCAAATATTAGGATTACTGTATTTGTACATATTTAGATTAACAACTGATAAGTGCATGCATGGACAGCAGTATCTGTGGAGGGGACTAATTAAGTAATTATGTATGGACAAATAAGGCATGCAGGAATGAATACATACATGTAGACGAGGAGCTGAGGAATAAAGTCATGATATTAGGAGGCCCACAGACACAGGGCCACGTCACAGAGCATGGGGATGCCATGCAACTGAGTCTGAGTCTGAGAACAACAACAATCATTGTGTTTGTTGTCTGCATGAGCATGAGAATATGAAGTACTGTATATATGAGATGAGAGCCTCGATCGCCCTCAAGGCCGCGTGATCAATCATCAATCCATCCACACTCACACACTCACACACACTATATATATACTCATCATTATTTATTTATTTATTTATTTTTTATTTTAAATTTTGCTATTTTAGTCTCTCTTTGACTATATCTATGTGTCTTAGCTTGCATGTTGATGAACATATCATATACATATATATGTATGTATGTTGAATAATTGCTAAACTTAATTTCAAGAATTAATTAATACTACAAAATACTCTCTCCGTCCATCGAAATATGGCTACTTTCTTTTGGGCACGGTAATTTAGGTAGTGGGGTTTAGTAGTTAAAGTGGTGTAGGCATTTTGTGTTTAAGATTTTAATGAATTTTGATACTGTTTATTGTTTAACTTTGCTTTAATATTATATAATGATACAATTAGAGAAAAATATTCAAGTTTGATCTTGTTAGAATCGTGGGACGGAGGGAGTACTATGTATGCTTTTCTTTTTTTTTAAAAAAAAAATATTCACTAAATAAAAAATAAGGTATATATGTATTTAATTTATAACATTAGTAACTTGTTTTGTAAAAAAGAAAAATGTAAAAATATCTGGAAGGCCATTTATGAAACTACTTTTATGGCAAAAAACTAATCATACTACGATATATGTGTGTGTGAAGCATGCCCTCATATGTCAGTCAGTCAATCACATACTCCCTCCGTCCCATCCCAAGTGGCTTGTTACTGTTGGGCACGAAAATTAAGGTAGAGTTAGTTTGTGAGTATATAGTGGGGTCCACATAGTTGTTGGAAGGGAAAATTATTTCTATTTATAGAAAGAAGACATTTGTAATGGGACATCCAAAAATAGTAAGTAAGACATTTGGAATGGGACGGAGGGAGTACTATATTTCTGTTAAAAAGGGCAGTGTTTGGTAGCTATGTATACATTATACATGATCTCTTTTCCTTTTTCTTTTGCTAAATTCAACCATGCATGAGTATATATATATATATGTATGTGTGTGCATATGCATGGAATATAGAAGAATTATGGTAGCAAGTAATATGCACATGTGGGGGAAAGAAGAAAAGAAAACATCCAAAAGTGAAAGTTGTTCAAAACAATACTTCATATGTTTTGAGTTCTAGTGAGTGGAATATGTGTATCAGTGTATATATATATATATATATATATATATATATATATATACATGTCTAATGATGACCCAAATGCCTTTCTCTTGCACCAATGAAAACCCATTATAGGAGGAATTGGGAGGAATCCCGGCCCTTCCCCACTACAAAAATAAACAATATCTCTATATGCAGTACTTCCTCCTTTTTTTTTTTTTTTTTTTTTTTAAGCTACGTTTGACATTTTGTTACTGTTCACTCATATACTTTGACTTAAAGTTTTATCATGATTATATAAGTTAAAATATATCCAAGTGAGATCTTTTAGATTCGTCTCTTCTTGTAGTTTTTAAATGTCGAACTTTTAGAATTTTTACTTGTACCGAATTTGAGTTATTAATGGTTTAAAATGTGCATTAGATTGCATGCTGGGTGGGTCCGTAGCAATCTTTAAAAAACAGAGGAAGTATTATATATTTCACCCTCAGATATATAGTTCTGAATTAATTATTTAAAGGTAGGTGGAATAAGATGCATTGCTTGTTCATGGAGCAATATCATCGCCTAAAGTTTTTTGTTTTCACTTCCCAAAAACTGTAAAGAAAAAAGATCACTACTAAAAGATTAATAAAGAAGCTCGAATTAAAAGAGTGTGTGTATAAATATTGACTTTGATAATGAAACCATTAATATATATGCTTAATTAACATTTTTATTAATAATTAGTAATTATTATTACAACATCATATTTGGTCTATGTCATTTAAAAACCATATATTTATATACCCAGCAAACTCGATCAAACACATTATCAGTTAATAGCTATTTTGATTCTCATAATTCGGTTCGAATTCTTGAAATTTAAATATACTTGACTCTGTATTTGAAACAACATACATATGCGCATGGTGAAATCGAAAATGATAATAATAATAATAATAATAAATTAATATTATTAAATGTGAAGGCAAATTAGTGCAGTCACGTGAAATACGCATATAAGATGGTACTTTTTATTTACTACGGACAATATATATAATGTATTTATTACCCAAACGAAAGTTCGTAGCCAATTTATAACAGATTAGAAGTTGAATTAGCGGAGGGAATTTCCCATAGAGGGGACTTCGGAGGACAAGATTCACGTGACAATGTCTACTTCTAGAGTTCCAGCAGTCCCACACACGTCCCCGGTAATATGCACATTGCACAACCAAGCCATTGAATATATAAAAATTGATTAGAAGCCGTATCACATAAATTATAAATAAATAAATGAGATGGATAAAAAGCAATTAATAAAACCCTCAAACATAAAGTTGAGGGATAAAATTGCACATTTGGTACTTTATACTTCAGTTATCAATTAGTAATATCAAATTAGCATAATTATTTACATTATCCGTATAAAAAGAACTTAGGCAGATTGTGCTACTAGATTTGGTTTATTATTTACACTATGAAAGCTTTGGTTTTAGCTTTTTTACATTATGCGATGAGATTAGTAAAATGTTATTCATTATTCATTTTCATTTCTTTGTACTATTATATACTACGAGAGAAGTATGAACGGAAATGAGTATGACCCTGTTTAGGAATTAGCTGTTAGCTATTAACTGATTCTGTGAGTAATAATTAGCTAAAATTAGTTGTTTGACAATTTCGAAACTAACTTTTTGCCTAGAATAAGTTAAAATTCAAAATACTGATATTTACAGCGGTTTCGAAAAAAGTTAATTGAACATTGTTTTAAGTTATTTTGTATTTTTAAATAAGCCAATTTATCTTAAATTCTCTTACAAAATAGCTGATTGGTTTAACTTATTTGCCCAACACCACCTACATATTTTTTAAAATAGTTCCCTTCATTTACATAAGGGTTCACAACTAGAATCATATACTACCATTCAAGCCAATTATAGTTCGGATATTACACTTAAATATTTTATCCTAGTAAATGAAGGTATAATTATGTTAAATAAAATATTTATTCTTAGCATTAATAATGTTATATACTCACCAAACACATTTGATCTGAATGGCATGAGGTTCTGACAGCTTAAGCAAATGTCTCATGTTCAAGCCTTTAACCCATTAATCCAATGAGACATGAGGATATAACAAAAAGTTAATGCTATATACTCCAATAAACAATTAAACATGACGTCTTGAGGTTTGAAGAATATTCTGATGAGTAGATGAGTTGGGTGGGTGTTGGGGGTACTTCCAGAATGATATAAATAGGGGAAAGAAGCACTTGAAGAGCTATACACAATCCATTCCGTCTCCCTCCGAACAGATATTCTGCTCTCTTTTCAGAAGGCCAAAAAAAGAAAAAGTGAAAAGAAATGAATAAAGATGATGAACAAATGGTGGTGGATATTCAGAATCCTTTCAATCGTTGCCAATTCGATGAAGTTCCCGCAGATCTCTTCGCCAACGAGTCCGATCACATGCCGCGTCTTCTCTCCTCCGATTTGTGCTTCTCCATACGCACCACTGCGATCTCTCTCATTTCTCAGGTGCATTTCGCTAATTCTTCATCAATCATGGCGAAAACAGTCGTCTATTAGTGTTTTGATTGGATTTGTTATGCAGGTTAAACTCACCTACGAGTTGGATCCATTTCTCGTCTATCTCTCCGTTAACTACGTCGATCGCTTCCTCGCTAAGCAGGAAATTCGGGTAACTCTTCAATGTTGAAAAGATCCATTAACTTTTAAACGAATCCAAACGAGGAATCTAACGTATGTTGAATCAGGAGAAAAAGCCTTGGATTGCGCACATTTTGGTGCTAGCAAGCCTCTCACTTGCCTCGAAGATGAGAAATTTTGATTCAACTATTCTGCTCTCCGAGTTGCAGGCATAATTTCAGTTCGCGAACTTTGATATGCTTATTCTGAACTTGAAAAGGTAATTCAAATTTTAAAAGTATCTGAAATTTCCGTTGTAACAGAGAAAGGAAGGATTTGAATTCGATTTACCGTCGGTTCACCGAATGGAGATGCTGTTGCTGGCGACGCTGCAGTGGCGAATGCGATCCATCACTCCTTTCTCGTTTCTTCAATATTTCATCTCTCTTTGCAGAATCGAAGATGATTCCCAAAGCGTGAAGCGCCAAGCTTCCAAAATCATCTTCAACGTCCAGCACGGTATTTTTCCTCATATGTGAATTCTTCTTATTCAAATTGTTCCAATTTTTTGCTGTTGTAAGTTCTGATTCTCATCTTGCATTGTGAGCAGAAATCAAGCTGTTACAGTATAAACCTTCAACAATTGCAGCTTCCGCACTTCTCTGCTCAATTGTAGACTTGCATCCCAACGTATATTCTTGTTGCGAAGCCTCAATCTCTTCATGTGAATATGTAAACAAAGTAATCCCACTGAGCTCTTGCACATCACTGAATCATCAAATAAATGGCATTAGTAAAAATGTGTGTTATTGCAGCAAGCATTGTTGGAATGTTTGAGCGCGATGCAGGAGGAGTACGGTCCAACAGAAAATGGAATGGTGAGAAGGCAATGCACAAGCTCACAAAGCACCAAGGGATTCGAAGGAGAGAATGCCGAGGAGGAGCAGCACCATAGACGGTTGAATGGTGTCTGTGAGAATAGAACCTTCCAGATCTCTCAACTCCAGCACTGTTAATTAGCTCGCTCGTGTAGGCAAACAGTGGCAGATCGAATTTCTAACTATGAGGCTGGTGGTACTATTTATTTTCTTCAGGAAAAAAAACTAACAGTTCAGGATCACCCAAGTGATTTCACAATTCACACTAAAAACAACAAGAACATGAAAAGAAACAGAGAGATTACATGAAAACCATTTGAGTCCAACTGAGTGCTTAACTACTAGGCAACAATATGTTGTGCCTTCGTACACTTATCTCATAGCCAAACAACGATCGAGAGCACTGGAATTGATAGCAGCAAAAGACAGCAACTCCACACATACTCCGCATATCATTTTCCATTTGTCTTCGTCTCCCTCAGTTCTATATTTACTCTCTAGCACACACCCATCGAGCAATGCTACCCCAGCCTGTTGTGCATGAGACTGTAATTTATTAAGGATGTAATCCCAAAATTGTTTATGATTGTTCTAGTTATTTTTCTTGTTTGCGGCTGGAATAGAGAGGCAGCTCATAATGTGCTTTGAAGATGGTTCAATCTTTTGCTTAACTAAATTGAATATGATGTGTGGACAAAGATCCCCTTGGACTTCTGAAAGAGCTTGTGAGTATTGAGCACGAGCTATGTTGTATTCCTTTGTTTCACCCTACTGATCACCATGTTGATCGAACATATTTATGGTTGTTGGCATGTTCAACACTTCCATTGCACTGTACTGCTTCATGACCTTGGCATTATTGGGCTTGGGGTAAGGACTCTGTGCCCTGAGGGTGTGAAGGAAGGTATCTAAGCTAGAAGAAAGAACGAATATGTTCTTTCACCATACTTGAATTGATGATGCCAAAAATAAACATGAACAATGGGGAGTGACGGGTGGAAGTAGAACCACACGCTTACGCAGATACAAATCTGGAAAATGAGAGTAAGCATATGGTGTTAAGGCGCTGAGATGCACCAAAAGGAATGAAGCCTAGAATGCGAAAATATCAGGAATTCGAACGAATTTGAAAATTTTTGAAATTTTTGTTCTAGAATTTCATCCAATTGCTATCAATCCTGTAAAAGGTGAGCAAAAAAAAAAAATAAAAAATAAAAAATTATTATATCATCTTATCTGATTCAGTAATGTTTTATTATTAATGATAATAGTACATAAGTTTGGTTTTGTTCTTGTTTGATCTGATTCATTCAGGAATGATCTGGTCTTATTATAGATCTACTCTGATGAGCTCAAACAATTAGATGGCGAGGAGATGTACCTCTGGTAAGTAATAACTGTGACCGAGCATACATTAAGCCTGCCGGCTGCCACTCGTGTTGCTCCTGACAGCATTTGTGTACGCTTCAACTTGGAGCAATCCAAGTATAATGGTTACACGCTAAATGAGAAAAAGAGACATATAAATCTTGTAAAAGAATGACATAACAGAAGCAAGTAACCTCAAAGGAAAATCTTCTCTACTCTTCATTGCTGTCACGGCTTTTATATTCTTACTTGGGAATAAAAGAAGCATCTTCCTCGGTTTGTTTCAACTCTCTCTCTCAAACAAAAAAAGAAAAACGAAAACAGAAACCCCACCCCAAAAGAAAAAAAAAAAAACAAAACCCAACAGGTCCAGAAATCCTATCGTTTCACATTGCAAGAGTGATCGAAATGGCTGAAACAAAAGCATTTCTGCTCGAGAAAATCAACAAGGCAATAAAAGATCTCAAGTCAAGGGTCGACGACATCACAACATCATGCCCGACGCCATGTTCTTGTCTAGCTGAGCCAATCAACTTCACTGATGTAGAGCGCATGAAGGAAGCGATTATGGCTGACCCGGAATCGCTTTACTATCTATACTATCTCAAAAATGCATCCGCTGAGTGGCTGAAAGTATTGAAGCCTGATGATTCGAACCAAAAGTACACATGTTCGGATTCCAACCACAAGCACATATGTTCGATTTGCACGCTTCGTGCAAAAATGTGTTTCTCACTCAAAGAAATTAAAACTTCTCTGAGGGAGCACGGAATGAAAAGCTCGTCAGACAAGGTTGACAGGCCTGAAATGAGCCCAATCAAAGGAAGTAAAAGTTCTCTGGAGGAGGAGGCTGGCAGAAAAATATTGCATGAGGTTGACAGGAGTAAGACGTGCTTACATTGGGCTACTAAGGTTTACCGATGGAGTTCTCCTGCAGAAATCAATGTCCACGGGATTGACGACAAGGTCAAGATCATGGATAGGCTGTTAACAGGAAAAGATAGCACAGATTACTTCAACACAATTGGAGTTTTTGGGGTGGCTGGTGTTGGAAAGACAGCACTTTGCCAAGTAGCTTTTGAAGAAGAACAAGTTAAGGAAAAATTCTTCCCCAGAATTTGGGTATGCTTGTCAAATCTACCAAAGAATCCGGAAAATGATGATCAAAAATACAAAAAAGAAGTGGTGAAGAGGATGCTGCTTTGTCTTGGATATGAGAATTCCACCACAAAACCCGAGCAGGATCGGGATCTCCAAGCTCTGCTCATGGCACTGCGACAAGAACTGATGGGTAAAAGGTACCTAATTGTTCTAGATGATATTGTCCAAGCGAATGGGGTTTTCAATACTTCTGTAAGTGACAATACAGATGAGTACGGACAGAATGCGAAGGAGTGGTTGGCCTATGGGTTACCAAAAGGACAAGGAGGCACGGTGATTGTCACCACAAGATACAGAGAAACGGCAGTAGCTATGGTTGGTGAGAAGAATTTGCTACACCTTGTGCCTCTTGAAGATGAAAAGAGTTGTTGGGCAATCTGTCTTGATGAATTAAATCACAAGGATTACACTGATGCCCAGCCTCACAAGGAAACAGGGAAACCCAAGGATGTTAGTGATTCCCAGTCATCCAAAGACGAAGGGAAGCTGAATGGTCATCCATCGCATCCCAAGAAGATTGCGCACTATACGAAACATCCAAAATTTAACTTATTGGAAGAGTATGTTAGGAAAAAATGCCATGGTCTGCCATTACTTGCCAAGACAATGGTCAAGATTATGACAGAGAAGGCAGAGAAAACAAGGCCCCCTTACACATGGTTTACCGACAAGGCAAGCACCACTGAGAAGGAAATACATAAGGAGGCAAGCACTGCTGAGAAGGAAGCAGATGAGGAGGCAAGCTCTACTGGCAAGGAAACAAAACCAAAAAAGGAAATGGGAGACAAGTGAGAACCTAATTAACCTAAGCAAATGTGATTGATACAATGCCACTCTTATTTTTTAGTTATTCTAGTGTGAGTTATTTTATTCATGTAATAAACAATCTTGGGGATCCAGCTAAGATCTTCATGATCTATTTCTATATCATACATAATATTTCCATGTCAGTACACTAGTGTTTCCTTGTGTTTGTTCAAGCTTGAGAAATCTAATTTGTAAACAGCAAAAAAGTTGAGACCAGTACAAATGTAAGAAAAATGAAAAGATCAAATGTGGAAAGTACAAAACACAACCCACATAATATACATTATGATAGAATTTAAAATATACCCCCCTGCAGATATTGTAAATTATACTGTACTAAATTCTAAATTTAATGGAGTATATTATCCAATTCACACCATATTGTCAATCTTAAGTTCCTTTACTTTTTTTCCTTGTGAAATCACTATATTTATTCATCTCAATTTAAAGATGAAAATTAGAAAAGCAGAAACAGAGTGAATGGAGCAGAGAAAGAATCAAGCCAAACTAGGAAATCTGGAGCTTGGAGTTGTCACATCTTGTGAGCTCATCCGCACATCCCTGGCCTTCCAGAAATGTATGAGGAAAAGAAATGCAACCGCTATGTCGTGCAATAGTGAGTGCAAAGTAGTTCTTGACGAATTTCCAAGGCAGCCCGATGAGGCCTTGAGTTAGGTATTCCTTAGTTGTAATTTGAACATTATAAATAGAACCATGTGAGCTTTGATTCTCGAGGTTCCGGTCCTAACTAATTCGGTTTCAGTTAGTAATAGTTGGGTTTTTTATGATAGGTATTTAGTCAATCTTATGATATGAGAGATTGATCATGGTTTTTCAATACAATTTTTTTTTGTATTGCACACCATCTCACTCCAAAGCAACAATATTAAGTTAAATATACAATCTCGTGCAAATTCACAACAATTTCCTTTTACAATAACTTGAGCAAATTCAACTCTGTCGTTCTTCATTTTATTTAATGTAATTTTTTTTTTCTTTTTTCTGGAACATTATAGAGTACTTCCTAAAGAAAATATTACTACAAGACTACCTACATCATATAAATGTGGAGTATAATTTTCTCAAGTAAAAGTTAACAAAAGAAATAGATATTCGGAAATGCGATAAGTATCATTATCACCTGTGTGCAACTTCGTTGAGCCTCCTTTCCAATTCCTCCAATCTATTACTCCATTCCGGTTTAATGCGCAGGGGCCTGAGATTCCTGAATCTCGTAGCCCCCTGATATATTCCTGCATTATTTACAATATCCGACACGGCAGAAACTTCCTTTTTCCCATTCTTTTTTCTCAATTTACTTGGCGTTGCCTTCTGAAGTGCCATCAGCACATCAACGCCGCTGAACTGGCGCTGTTCCTGTAACTCTTGTTTCTTCTCGCGCATCCCCTTCGTTGGTAGTTTTCCCTTTGTTTCCAATTGAGCATCGTTTTCGCGGCGTGGTTCCTCTGATTTGAGAGTGGTGATTTCTGCTCTGTTTCGGTGGCAGTGCACGGAAAAGGAACGGCGCCGTGATGACGGTCCGGCGGCAGAAATCGCATTTGGTAAACACAGTTTTAGTGGCGGCGAAGCCGCTGAGGCCCACATTGCTTTTCTTGCGGCTACGAATTAACCGCCAACCAAATTCATTTATACCATAGAAATTGGGCTTTTGGCCCACAGAAAGTGCATATCCAAGCCCAATACGGCCCAACAACCATGCTCATAGTAAAAATGTCGAATTTATTTATTTATTTATTACATCACTAAAAACGAAAACTTACATACATCCCTTTTATTTTTGGGAAGAAAGCAGAGGAAACAGTCCCCAAATTCCAATCAACACTCAAAAACCAGAAATTGAACACATGAAAACAAACAAGCATGAAAGATAGAAAGCTAAGCAAGCCAGAATAATTAGTACTAGTAAATACTATTCCCAAAAGAAAGCTTGCTACTTTTTTCTTTTACAAAACGCTAATAAGGAGTGAAGAAGATGCAAATTAAATTGCAAATCAAAAGGAAAGAAGGGAAGAAGTTACTTGCCGACAGTGAGCTTGGCCCTGGCATGGCCAACATCAATCTGAAACTGAGATCCCAAACCAAACTGAACCATGAGCAACCAAACCAAGGTTAACAGCTCCCCTCCTCTGGGCAGCTGCTGCGCATGCGTCGTCGCCCTGCAATTGATCGCCGCATACGATAGCATCTCCACCCACACCCTGCTCATTACCCACCATTTCTTTCCCTTCTTTTTTCTCAACTCTTTCGCCAGTATGCACGCGTCGAACAACACCGATTTGCTCTTTTCCCCCTTCACCGTCCCCGGCTTAACTTCAGTGGGCACATCCAGGAGTTTCTTGCAGTGCTCTTTATGATTCTTGTCCTCCTCCTCCTTGATCTTTTTGTGGATGGAAGGGAGGCAACCCTTGATGTTCTTATATAACCACTGCTTCATGTAGCTGCCTAGTTTCTGAATGACCCGGGCCTTCTTTTTCCTCATCTCATTGGAAATTGAAATCTCACGGAAATACTTCTGGGCCTCCTCGCATGTGTCCTTGAATCGGAGCTGGCCGATACCTGCCACTGCAGACATCATTGTAGGCTGCATGATTAGAAGGTACAGCATGTAATCCGACAGGACCTTGCATATGTCTCTGTAATTTTCTCTGTCATATTTTGTGTCGTCGTCGTCATCATCATCATCCTGAAGACAGAGTTCAGTAGCGATATGCCACAGCAGGAGACTCTGATCATAGTCCACCTGAAGTACATATTGAAGCAAATCACCACAGCCTTCTTCTTGAAGAGCCCAGTCGCCTTTTGCCGCACTCAATTCCTTGGCGGTTTCCAAATCATTTGCAACTTCAGATTTGTTCTTCAACTGCTCGAAAATGTGTTCATTGAGCTTACCCGTGACCTCCCTCCTTTCGACGTACTTAATTCCATTAAGAAAGGTAATCAATCCCAAACTGTCATAGATTTTCTCCCAGAATTTGGGGCGGCGGTTGAGAGTGTAGTGAATCAAGTTGTAACTCGCGACGGATTCAGACCACCGTCTTTTTAGCCACTTTGTAGTTCTGCCCGTCTCTTTTGATGCAGATTCTTCGCCGCTTTTCTTATTCTCTTCGAGCTCGATGTTCACCGGGGGCAGCTCATAAATGAAAACCTTTAGCCAATCGGAGCAGATAAGGTAGACGAAAGCCAAGACATCCATGGAAATGGCTCCGAGAAGCAAGGTATATGTAATGATAACATCAACGGCTTTGAAGTTGGCCTTGCGCTCGAAGTAGAAGAAACCGAGCGACGTAATAGCCAAAGACCAGCAAAAAAATCTAATGACATAGTTGCACGTGGTGAACACAACAGGGAGCTTGGTGAACAGCACGTCGTACATGAAATTCAGCTCCACTTCAATCACGTCAAAGGCATCTTTCGCTGTTCTCTCGCGGAAAAATTTCTGGGACACGTCGCGCTCGCGGGCGCTTAATATGATGTCGACGATGATCCCCTTGAAAGTCTCAAAGAGCTCGTAAGCTTTAAGCACGATCTCCGTTTCTTCCAGCGCCCCAACTTTCACCCGATCCACCGATTTCTCCTGATCGGGCTGTTCGAACATCTTTATGCTCGTCGGCAGGTTCGCCTCCTTCATCGCGCTGTACTCCTTCATGAGCTTCGCGTAATTGGGCCCCGGATCAGGTTTTCGGAGGATTTTGTCGCGGAACGTGTCGACGCTGGCACAGTACAGCGAGTAGGTCCTCTCGGCGTACTTGATGATGCCGGAAATGAACATGAACAGTGTGGGGATCCACAGAGCGTTACGGGGCATCGACTGGTAGAAAACGTACATTGCAGAAACGAACTGGAAAATCAGAGTGACCATATGCCTGCGCCACAGCTCGTTATCCTCCAGGGCGAATGCGGTTATGGTGTCGGGGCCGCCCAGATGGACCAGAAGGAATGAAGCCCAGAATGCGAAGATGTCGGGATTGATGTCCGTCTTGTTGCAGGACTTGTCGCCTTGGCTGCTGGAGATGAGTCCGACGGTGAAACTGGCCACCCAATCGGCGAGCAGATACGCCGACCAGATGGCCATGTATAGCCAGATTTTAGCGACCCGCTTCCTCAAGGGGGAGGCTAAGATCAGGAAACACTGCAGGAACAAGCTGAACAGGATGAACGCCCTGATTTCCCATAACTCCCATAAATGCTTCAGCGTCTCCGGTATGTGGAACGCCATTATATTTTCCTGTCCTGAAGAGAAACAAACAGCTCTGTGTAATCTAGTATTAGCTAGTAAACATTACAAATAGGGAACATTTCTGGAACATACAAATACAATCCATCTTTGTCTAAATAACATTACAATACCAGAGGCAAAGGCAATGGTTTGGATATTGAACTAAGATTTAATACCTATGCAGTACTTGGACAACTTTTTACTTTTCAGTACAACATAATAATAGGATAAGAAAGAAACATGTCTGGTGACAACATCGTTCCAAAACAAGCACAAGAGAATGCAAAAATGCAGAAAAACAGTTGATTGGGATCAAAGCTTTGGACAGGTTACCTCAAGTGATCTCCTGAAACGCTGGATTTATACTGTGGAGATGTGTTTGGTAGATAAGTAACGAGTGTAGGCAATGGAGCACTTATACTGGAAAACAACTTGGGATGTTTATATATTAAGGGCAGGCATACACTCATGTTGCACGATGCATGACAGCATTTTTTAATGCTTCAACTTGGAGCAATAAAAGTACAATGATTATATGCCAAAAGAGAAAAAGCGGCGAAGCAATCTTGTTAAAGAATGGCATAAAACAAGTAAGTTACCTCAAAGTGGAAATTCTTCTTCTCTAGCCTTTAATAATGTTGTTACAGCTTTTAGTGCTTTTATATCCTCACTTCAGAATAAAAGAATCAATATTTTTTTCCTGATTTTCCCCGTCTTTTCTTGTAGTGTGACCTAGTTTGTCCACACCATGGCAGCGAGGCAGCAACACACACTTGTCCCAGCTAACAAGATTAATTCCTTTGCCCAATTTGCCTAATAGGGTTTGTGATTATTTTAGTGCAGTTGTAATAAGAAATCGATCAAGACAGATACAAATATTGATGACATAAACGTAATTGCCTTTTGTACCAAACGAAATACTACAACATAAACATGAACAAAGAAACGAATGGATGAGATTACAGCACACAACACTCCACGAATTCAATTCACGGCACCTAATAACAAATGATAGCCAACAGTACAACCGAGACTCACTTGCAGATGCTCATTATTATTATGGGGTTAATACTACAGCACAAACCCCTGTCACACCACAGATGCAGGCAGGTTATAAAAACAAAAGCAATTGAAACAATCCAACGTATAGACACTTAAAACACAGCACAATCAGACAGATTACATATACTGACTTGCAGCTTATTAGTTTTTTCAGGCAAGTCCTTCCTCAGTCCATATCCCATTTGCATCACCTTGGAAGAATGTGAGTTTAGGACAATCAACCTGCTCCAAGTACTTCAAACTGGGAAATAACTCCCGAAGCTGTCCCCATTCCATCTCTATTTTGGACAAGAATTTGAGCCGCAAGTCGGTAACAGTCTCCCATTTTATGACGTTGTTTTCCTCAGCAGGAAACCAGTCCCGAGCTTCAGCAACCTGATACTGACCCAAATCTTCAAAATCCCCACCTCTAATATAGAGTTTCTTCAAGCCGAGGGGTGCCAAATTCTTAAATGTCAGCCTGTTTGGAGTGGATGGAAAGCACTTGAGTTCCAGCTTCTTCAAGCTTTCTGGAAGTTTAAGGGGGAGATCTGAATTCCCCGAACTCTCGCCCGGCCTCTCCTTATCGGTCGTTACTCCCCAAGTAATACTTAGCTTCTCAAGACTTACCAACTTCTCCAAAGCATGAGCATGCTCATCCTCAGCTGGGAAGTTGGCCAAACCAGTGTATATACACAATTTCCTCAACTTCTCCAATTCACACAAATCTTTAAGCGAGCATTTCTTCTTCTCGGTGTCTTGGTAATCGACCACGAACCCCTTGAGCACTTCGAGTTTCACGAGCCTGCGGAGTCCCCTGGGCATGTGCACCAGCAAGGAACATTCAGACATATCCAGGTGGGTTAAATTATGAAGCAGATATATGTTCTCTGGGATTTTCTCAAGATTGTGGCAGTGAGCAAGGTTCAAGATCTCGAGGTTTGCAAACTTCTTTGAGAATGAGGGAGGAAGTTCCATGATGTTTGCAACCCCCTGAAGGCTTAGAAATTTCAGATACTTCATTGTTCCGCCTTCCTTGAAGAACTCGGTGCTGTCGACTTCGACATGATCCGAACTTCTCCAGTTCCCCAGATGCATGAAGTTCACATTCTTCATCATGGAAAACCAACGGTCCTTGAATCCGAGTTCGGCCTCCTTCACGTTGAAAATCAGATGAACTTTCTTGAGAGTTTTCTCCAACACCTCCAGTAAATTAACTTCTTCTTTCCCTTCCAATTCAGCTGCTTTTTTGGTCTCCTTCACGCTGAAAATTGGATGAACTTTCTTAAGAATTTTCTTCACCGAAATAACTCCTTTCCCTTGTTTCTCGGCGGCTTCTTTCCTCTTTCTCGAAGCTGCTTTCTCCCCTTCTTTCCTATACTCCCGTTCCAAATCTTGGTAGGAAATTACTCCATCCTTCACCAAGCACGATTGAGAACAACGAAGAAAGTCTTGTGTAGGCTCTCCATCTTTATCAAAATTGAAGAACATGGCCCTATGAGCGAGCACTGCCAATACAGATCGATAGAATGGAAGCATTCGGCATTCTTTCACTTTGGGGCTTTTGTTCTTATTTACTGGTTCGATAAACCCTCTTTTCAGTAATTCCTCAAAGTTGGTAGCAGCAGTTTTCTCGGAAGCATATCCTTCAGAAACCCACCATTGCTGCATTAGCGTCCTTTTGATAACAGCATCCTCAGGGAAAATAGAGAAGCAAAGCAAGCACAACTTCATCCTATTCGAGAGCTCATTATAACGATCTTCAAAATCTTTGAACTCCACACTGCTTTCGAACGTGTTTTCCTCGTACAATCGAGGCTTGATCTCGTCCAGTTCCTTGGGTATGACTCGTTTGGCTTCGTAAGCTAACTTCAACTTCTTCTCCGGGTCAATTTCATCTTCCTCCACTCTGAACTTTGCAGGAATCTTGAGCTTCAGCTTGGTGATAGCGGCTTTCAATTCTCTCAGGGAGTCGTCATCTTTCTCGAGGCTCTTAAAATAGTCGTTCGCCATCTTTTGATTCGAATCCAGTTGATCCTTATATTTGTTGAGTGTATATGCCCCCTGCCGGATGTAATTGAGATCTGCCTCTATCACTTCACTTGAACTCTTCTTCTGACCTTTGATTTCACTTGAACTCTTCTTGTCACCCTCATCTTTGTTAAGTGTTGTATCTGCCGCCTCCAACACTTCACTCGGACTCTTCTCGTTGGCTTCCAGCTGATTTGCAGGAGCGGTTGATGTCTTACTTTTACCTTTAAATGGTAAGACCGCAATGACTCTCTTACACATTTCTTTGGCAGTGCAGAGCGGTTTGGAGGTATTAGTTTGGGCAGATTTATTGTCTTGGTTCGTGCTGGGATCTGAATGCTGCTGTGAGGTTTCAGCATAAGATTTGTTGCTAGCATGAGAAATATCGCCGCCGGGGGGTTGATTTTGATCAGGGGAGGCCATGGCGTCCGATGATTCAAGGAAACAAAAACGCTGGATATTTTTAACAGAAAACAAGAGAGGATAGAAAAAAGGAACATTTGTACACCAACCTTAAAACCCTGGAATGTTAATGCAGAGGGCAAGTAAAGTATGTTCCACAGGAATGTGATTCTGCATACAAATGTGTATCAAGTATAGGATACCAATCATATTTGCTCACTTCTTCATAATCATGTTTGTATATTATTGAAGAAAGCTAACAAGAACTACTTGCCCCAATTGCATCAACTTAGCAACTACTGCATCATTAATCATTATCCATTCATCTGCTGCAGCCTTGCAGATAAAGAAAGTTTTGATGCTTACAGCAGCAGAATTCAACTGGAGCATTTGGACCTTACCAGAAGCCAACAAAAATTCTATGCAGAGAATCTGCAATCCTATTCCTAAAGTGCCTTAAAATCAAATTAAATGTACTACACTGAGGCGTCTGAATCTTTTCGGAGGTCGAAAAATGAAGCTGTCGTGTGAGGTTTTCCTGCATAGAAAGTAATTTTGGAGACTTTCTTGACACAAAATGTGGTTTGCTATCATCCAGTTATCATGGCATTACAAAAGTTGTAAGATAAGCAGGTATGATAATGCAAGAGAACTCACATCCAGATAGATGCATAAACTAGAAATGTAACTGGATGCGCACCAAAACATTATTAACAGATAGTTGCGACCGGTTCGTGCTATTTTTGAAAGACTATATCTAGTGGTTGTAAAGAAATGTCATTGCACAACTCAAAGCAGAAAACAACCAACATAATAGAACCTCGTTTGGGGCTCAGCTCAAAAGTGCCTATAGTCGATTGAATGAACATGGTAATTGAGCTGCAATAAAAATTGCTTTTACCTGAAGACTACAATAACTAAAAGTGGCTCGTTTCATATTCTTGCCTAACCGATAAAATTTACTGCTGCGGTAAATGATAGTAATAGATTACACAACTGCTGAAGTCTCACTTCTAATATGATGCTAAAGTATTTTATTTTAGCGCACGGAGAAGCATGGGTGGCATGATAATGAACATCAAGTTTAGTCTTAGCTGAAAAAAGATGGCTAAATTCAACCATCAGAAGTAATCAATAACCTGTTAATGCCGAACACAATTATGGATTGGAATTGCGTGTGTGTGTGTGTGTGTGTTACATCACTTTTCATGGAAATAAAGCTGAAAAACCCTTCCTGCATTTATCAAAATTGAGGCTCCATTGTTTTCACCCAACAATTGACCGAACAGAAATACATAAAACAAATTAAACGATAACAACAAAGCAACCAGAAAGAGATTCCAAACTGTGTAACACATTCATAGCCATTAGCCAAGATTCAGAATCAATGGCGCAAAAATACAAAAGTACTCCCTCCGTTTTGTTAAAATTAAAATGGAAACGCAATTTGATTTAAAGTTTTATCATAGTTATACTAGTTAAAATATAGTCAAGTGGGATCTTGTTAGATTCGTCCCGTCCAGTAGGTTTTAAATATGGAATTTTTAAAATTTTTACTAGTATCGAATTATTAATAATTTAAATATGCATTGAAGTGCGTGCATTGTGAGTCCATTTCAATTTTTTAAAAACGGAAAAATTACAGAGCAAGAATTAAGGACATGAAGTAGCAAATTTTGTCAAACTTCCACTATCACTATCCCGCCTTTAATTTTTTTTAATTTAAAATTTTGATGATAACACTAAGTAAGAATTTTAAATTATATGTATTGAAAAATAAATAATGAAATAATGATGAAATGTGAGTCTATGCATAGTAAAACTTGGATAGTATTATTGTGAAAAATTTAATGATATAGATAGTGAAGTAAATAAATGCTGATGAGAGGCATATGTAGAAAAAAATAGAGTTGTGTTGTTGTGGATGCCCTTATAAATGAGGTAGCAAATTTCTTGAAACCTCCACTGTCACTACCCATACCCAATTCATGTGCAGCTTTTTGATTTTTTTTAATTTAAAATTTAATTATAAAAAATAAATAAGAATTTTAAATTATCTATGTATTTAAAAATAAATAATAAAATAATGATGAAATGTGGATCTATGCCTAGTAGAAATTGGATAGTATTATATGGAAAAATTTAATGATATAGATAGTAAAATAGGTAAATATTGATGCAGCGCATATGTAAAAAAAATAGAATAGTATTGTTGTGGATGCCCTAATTATAGAAAAGGAAAACTATGAATACTATCACAGAGTCGGAGAGAGAAAAATGAGTACACTACTAGTTAGGGCTGGGGAAAAATACCGAATATACTGCATATCACACATACCGTATCGAAAAAATACCGAGAATACCGAAATTTTCGGTACGGTATGATACCGTACCATAAGATTTCGGTACGATAGCGGTATATATTTTTTGATACTGCGGTATACCGATACCGTACTGAACTTCAGTATATACCGTTACCGTACCGAACTTCGGTATATACCGCGGTATCGGTATATACCGATTGTTCGGTATGTCGGTGTATACCGTGATACCGTTATATACCATAATACCGGTATGCTGGTATGTAGCTAAAGTTCGGTATTTCGGTATATACCGCAATACCGGTATGTCGGGATGTAATAAATGTTCGGTATGTCGGTATATACCGTGATACCGGTATGTCGGTATGTACCGAATGTTCGGTATATCGGTATATACCGAACTTACTGAAATATCAGTATGACAACAGTATGAAAATATTTCATACCGAAACTTTCGGTATACCGATCTACCGAAGATCGGTATACCAAAAAATTCAGTACAACAATGATATAGAAATTTTTTATACCATAAAATTCGATACGGTAAGCGGTACGGCGAAATTTTTTCGGTACTACTACCAGTACTTTACTATATAGGGACGTTGCGTCGGTAGCATCTCCACTAGTAGTAGCCTAAAATTTCAAAAAGAGAATTCACTTTATACCCCCCAACACAGAAAAATAATTCTATTTTTAATGGATAAATAAAAGGGACGCAGACCAAACTGGCACTTGTCTAGTTGTCGTGATAAAGGATAATTTTATCCATTTCCTAACGGAAAACGTGGACACGTGGCACGAAGTGACGTATCGGGCCACATGGTAATGTCAACTTGTCCGAAGACCGGTGCACCGTGGAGACCCGATCCCATATCCCATATCCCAACTCTCTATTCCGCAGCAAATTCTCCTTGCAGACAGCACAATCCGGAGTGGCCGCCGACATTCACCATCAAAACCCAAACCCTCGAAATTCAATTACAAATCGTGCGATCCGACCAATTGCTTCGAAAACCCTAGTTAATCTCCTCCGTAACTCCAGATAGATCGATCGAATTTCAAGTCATGGCATCACCAAACAAGCCTCAGGCGGAGAATGATCGGCCAACGGCCGTGATTCTCCACCCGCCGGCGTCCCCTCGCTTCCCTCCGGGAACTCCCACTTCCGGAGCTCAGCGCAAGATCGCTATCGCCGTCGATCTCAGCGACGAGAGCGCCTTCGCCGTTAAATGGGCTGTGCAGAATTATCTCCGCCCCGGGGACGCCGTCATTCTGCTGCACGTGCGCCCGACCTCTGTCCTGTACGGTGCGGATTGGGGCGCAATCGACCTCTCCGTGGACACCGCCGACGAGAAATCCCAGCAGAAACTCGAGGATGATTTTGACAATTTCACCACCAGTAAAGCCAACGACTTGGCACAGCCACTCGTTGAGGGGAATGTTCCGTTTAAGATCCATATTGTGAAGGATCACGATATGAAGGAGAGGTTGTGCTTGGAGGTGGAGAGGTTAGGACTGAGCGCGGTGATCATGGGGAGCAGAGGATTCGGAGCGTCCAGGAGGAGTAGTAAAGGGAGGCTGGGGAGTGTGAGTGATTATTGTGTGCATCACTGCGTTTGTCCTGTGGTCGTTGTGAGGTATCCAGATGAGAAAGATGGGCGCTCTCCTAATCCCAAAGGGGGTTCATCTCATGGTGGGGTTGATAAGGATGGCTCCATTCTGCATCCGGTTCCCGAGGAGGAAGAACCTGTGTATCATGATGCTTCTGGTAAGAATGCAGGTATAATATGACTTTGTTGAAGTAATTAATCTATTGTGACTTGTGATATGTAAGGTTCATAGTATTTGGGTTCGGGTTTGAAGTGTTGTGACTGGTATTGGCATTAGGACATAGAATATGCACTTAGAGAATTTAAAGACGATGTATAGATTCTTGAGTTGCTGTGCTTGGATTAGACTCCACAGTTTCCTATTGAAAATACTTAGTTTCAGTGACATTTGAAATTTGAGCTAACTGGAAGTTGATTTCAAGAACTACAGCAACATAGCTGTACATTCTTGATAAGGCTATTTCCTTGAAGAGATAATTGTGAAATCCTTATTGCTGTTGAGTAACATTGTTGGTTAAAATAAATGAGCTCATGACCATAGACAGTATGTATATGTGATGCAAGTATGCAACTGTTGGATGTAGTGCTATTTCTCCAATTGGATGTCTTGTTCGAGTCTTCAGGACACCGCTAAGATCAACCAGAATAACATTATCTCTTTTTTCACTATTCATCACAGTTTGATTCATAAGGCATTGCAATGCTTGTGCTCTTGATGTCTTCATGCTGATCACTTTTGACTTGGAAGCTGAATTTGAAACCTGATGAACTGCTTATATGCTTTTGAGTAACCTCTTGTGATTAATAGTGCAATAAGCTCATTGGCGCCTTTCATGTCCTGTTTTCTTTTTGTGTTGTGTCCCTGCCCTGAATTCTGTTTGGAATGATGTTTTGTTAGAATACACTACTATTAGTATTATATGCAACCATCTTTTCAGAGTAGTCTACATGTGTCCGAGGCGATGTTTTATGAAATCAATTTACAACCTGAGTAAAGACTAGGATGATTGTTCTAAAGTAGATGGAGCAATCAACTGATTAACATTGTGTTTGGTACCTCTTCTTTTTTCCCAGGAAAACTTCAGAAATCAGAAGTATGCAGTATATCAATTGCAATAATAAAAAGAAGCTTAAGAATCGACTCATGTAAATCATAATGACTGCAACATGATTTAATTTACAGTGCATAAGCATAAACATAAAGGGCACAGTGGTTGGATGCTGTGCAGTGTGCATACAACTTTTTGGATTCAAGAAACTGTGTTATTGGCACCAATAGCATTTTTATTAGTCTACAATTCAAATTGTGACCTGGTGAAACCAATTTGTTGTGCGCGAATGATGATATATATGTGCCTCTACTTCGCTCTTCTTAGATTCCTACATATGTTTTAGTATGCCATATGCTATGTATTTACACTGGAGGGATCTGAATAAAACTATTGAGGACTGCTCCTTGTCCTTGTGACATTTTTAATTCCTATTCAAACTTGGTGCTTAATGACATCTACAATTTGTGTCTGAGCTCACACTAACTTAAACACCAATTTCATATTAGTTAAATCTTACACCGTCCTCTGGTAAGGACCGCAGTTTATATTCTTAAGACATTAGGTATGTTCACAGTTTTCTTTACAAGTTAATTCACGAAAAAACATAAGTAACTGCAGTTTTTGGTAGTTTTGTGTTGCTATACCCTAACAGAACATGCAATAATTGATGATTGGAGCTTATGACACACAATGCCACCTCGGTAAATAACATCACTTCTATGCATTAATCGTCGATTCTGAAGAGAATTTGGTTGGGGGTTGGGGAGTTCATAGCTCAATTGATAAATCGAGTTTTGTGGGTATGCAACGAGAGTAATTGTTGCTACCCTTTCACATTATTGCACCTTAATTCAGTACAAGAATCTGTCCCATAAAAATTTCAACTATACATCTCATGAAATTTCAAAGAGAATTTACAATTTCCTATAAAGCATGTGCTACAATTTTGAGTCAAATTTTAGAACTTTTTGTTATTACTGTGACTTTGTAGGTGCTGCTCTATGAGGCTACTTGCATAAAATTCCCGCATAGAAAAAGATGCTCTAAATTTTAATTGACTCCATGAAATACATTTATGGCTTTATAGCACTAATTTCTTGCATTTCTGTGATGTGCAGATGCTGCCGGCACTACTTCTTGAGTGTAGATAATTATGTGAACAAGCTTTTGTATGGGTACATGATCTTGGGTTTCTTGCTGGAGATTGTGTGCTCAAACTCGGGTGTTTTCTTCGCATTTACCTTCAAAAGTTGTATTTTCACTGTGCTGAAGTTTGAACTGAATGTTCCATCTTTTGTCAACCAATCAACTATCTCTGCCCTTTTATCGTTTCTTTCATTTTCACTGCTCTTGGCTCTTCCATTACACATTTCAAACTGGCACGATTTGGGTAATGAATATGTGAACCGCAATTGACACGTGTACGATGAGAATTTTCATATTCTCAAGTCCCGGAAGACCTGGGCACTTGGCTGTCCTGTGTGATATGACTGGTGTCCAGGTTCAGGCACCGGCACAGTATAACATAGTCCAAGTGTACAAGTATACGACCCCCTCATTTGGCACTACATGTTTGATGGTGAGTGCCATTGCCAAGACTTCGATTAATAGCCGTAAAAAAAAGTTCTTTTAAGTGCTGGAGTGTCCTACTTGTTCAGTTGTCTGAATGCCATTCCTGGTTCCACGTGGAACGTTCGGGGCAGATTCATATATGAATTGATTTGCTTGATTGTGACTTTTGTTTTGGAATATTGTTGGTGATAAATCCCATCGAATTTCGTCATTGGGGGGCCGCCACCGCAGCATAGGGAGTAATAATGTGCGGACAAGAAACCAAGGGTAATAGACACCAGTTAAGTTTCCTCGTTGACACTAAATAATTGACTTATTATTTTGTTGGTATGCACAAACTTCACATTTTTATATACCTTGTGTGTTCAATAATTTGCCAGGTTAATATTTAGTAGTAATCCAACAAATTAAATTTACCAATCAACTTAGAAGTAGTCCATTTGTTTCTTAAAAATAACTTTTATTTAATTGGGTGTAATTTTTTTTAAAAGAATTGGAGTTTTTGATGAGTGAAAAGTAGAAAAAAAAAAAAAAACAATAATGGTTTTAATGATGAGGGAAAAAAGGCTATTATTTTAAAGCATATTCTAAAATGGATTATGTATCTATTTTCAGAATAAAGTAGAGTAGGTTTAAGATATCATGATGGTTTGGTAGACAGCATTAGACATTAGTGATATGAATGAATACCTTATCATTGAATTTCTTCAGATTATGTTGCTGGATATGTATGTATATTTAATCCTCGTTCTAGTTTTTTTTTTAATCATTGAATTATTCTGCTTAACTACAACGTTTGTAATAAATAGTAATATAAAATAATTTATTCCATAATATATATACACTCAAAACCTCACTAAATTTTAGTACATGATCGATAGTTGTATAATTATATACGTTTGATTATAGAAAGAACATAAATTTTTTAGAAATCTAATTGATATAAATTACTGAATTATTGTACATTATATTACATTACTTATCACTAAATGTATGTCATGAGAAAACCTTTTGAAGGCAGAATTGCTTTGGACGCGTAGGATATTCCAAAACTTTAGGGATTCATGCTCATTCAGATTTCAGAAATGATTTCAAATTGATATTACAGTTCAAGATCATATGTACTACTATGCATCGATCAGAAATTATAGGACCAGAACTTGTGGTTGACAATACATTAAGACATACTACTACCAACCACATGAAAAATTATGATCAGACATTCAGACTACTACTGAATTACTCTACAGGCCACATCTGCCCTATGCTCGAATTGCCTTTATCAGAACGTACGTTGCTTGTCCACTCAACCATCACCATGCCTGATCCTTAGACAATCATCCTTCCCCCCATTCCGATTTCCGGCCCTTCGATGCCCTACTTCGGCAATCGGGAAAAAAAAAAAAGAAAGAAAAGGAAACAGGGAAGAAATATGCAATCTTGCTCAGGAAAGAATTAAATCATAAATTAGAGACATTACTGGCCAAACCCCAACCTCGAGCTGGAAAATCCACAAGACTCTGCAGCAGTTGTGGAACCCAAAGACAGTGTTAGGGACAAAGGCACAACTTGATTTTCACCACCATCATCGGAAACACAGTGGTGATTTTCGCTTCTACGAGATTCTTCGCCAATTCCGTTTGTGGTGGTGGGGGTGTTTTTACCCACAGTACACGGCCCGCAGAGAGTGGCTGTTGGACCGAGCTTGGGGCCGGAGCCCGTCCAGGGAGTTGGAGCCTGGCAGGCGTGGCAAAGGAGAGTCCTGGTGTGTTTAGCCACGATGAAGTTTGCAGTGTGGACCCTGGAATCGCAGGTCCAGCACAGGGCTGCTTTGTCTGAATGGCAATACATTCTTGCTTCCTTCTTGCATAGCTCACATTTCATCTTCATTTCGTCTTGCTTCTTGTCCAGATAATTACAGTTCTTTTTAGCTCCAAGGAAATGAATAAATGAATGAACCAAAACAGGAGAAAGCGAAGAGATATGGCCGTATGGTATCTGCAATTTGCTGATTGTCCGCGGTCAACTTGTCAAGGCTTCTTATATGGAGATGTAGACTGGGCTTTTCAATTGGGCCGTTTTTGTTCTATCTAAGTGGGCTCTATGATATTTTAACGGCCCAATGATTCACCTATAAAACGACAACTCCGGCATCCTGTGCGAGTGCGACGGACGATCGCCGCCGGGGGACGTTTGACGCACGCTACTGACTCGATTCCGCGGCAATGATTTCTCCTAGGTAGGTACGCTACGCCAGCTCTCTTTGAAATTCCAATTTCATTCACTGTCAGAAAAATCAATCGTTTATTTGGTGATAAAGGGGTGATCGCGACTTTTAGCGAGATTTCAAACTAGAGGCGAATATTTTTTGGCACATTGTAATATCCTAAAGAATTGCCTCATGGAAATCACCAGAAAAATAATAGGAGGTGTGGGGCAACGAAAATGATGTATGCACAATACGACAATTTTGATGGGTATGGGGATCGGAAAATGTATTTCCTTTCGCTTTGAAATTTTGATGTATGGCTTCTCAATTTAGAAATCTTAATGAAAGACCATAAAGTATTCTGTTAATTCTTTTGTTTATGTGTAAAATGCACCTTTTGGAGGATAGGATTCAATGAATTAAGACTATGAACTAGTTGAGAAATTGTTGTGCAGTAAAGCCCAAGCAATGGCATTTGGCAGAAGTATCCATTCATTTACCGGGATGGGTTAGAAAGATGTACCAATTATATATTCGTGTTTACAGTTTGTGTGATCCAGGAGTTGATGCAGTCCACTTTTGATGACTTTTTGCCCTTAAAATCCTACAAATTTATGGTTAGGATCAGAAATATGCTGAAAGCTTTTCTCCAATCACCTATTGTTATAGTTCTCTGTTTTTATGAAGTGCAACATTCCCTCTTTGCGTGCACGTAGTTCGATGCATGTTTTTAACTGTTAATAACTCTTCACGTTTTATGTAAATAAAAATTATAAGAATTTGATATTATAAAACTATATGATGAGACGATTCTAACAAGATCTCACTTGACTATGTTTTTCCTCCTACAACTATTGTATAAACGTGAATCAAAGTCGAATAATGAATAGTGTCAAAACACCAAACGTTTCACATTCTTGGAAACGGAGGTAGTAGTATTTATTGTTGGTTATCACTGTAGAGTTGGCCTGGAAACTGACACCATCAATGATACCCTCGTGCTTAAGGATTGGGACAGCATCGTTTCAATGAGCAAGCAATTCATTTTAGGCTTCTTCAGTTGCAATGGTACCACCGAGCGCTATTTGGGCATATGGTAGTATGTTTATGCTGCATCTGGAACGGTGTCGTTATCTCCGGATGGCAACATAATGCTAAAGAATGGGAACAGTGAGGTTATATGGTCATCTAACTTTACATCATCATCTGTGCAGAGAAATACATCTGCGCAGCTATTGAATTCAGGGAATTTTGTCCTGACATACTCTTTGAGTGGAAGCATACAATGGGAGAGTCACCAGCATCCAGTCCATTCATTTTCATCTAAAATGAGAGTGAACCACAGTCCCAGAACTGGTGAATTGAACGCGTTAAATTCATGGAAAAGCTCTTGAAATCCAGGCCATTGGAAATTTTACATCGTGTATCTAAGCAATTGGCATGCCACAGATTTACATTTGGGAGAATTGTTTTTGTGGAGCTGCCCATGGAACGGCAAAACATTGACAGGGTCACTAACATGTACTCTGTTTATGTTAATGGTTTCAGTGTGACAACTGAAGAATATGGCACTGTTTATTTTGGTCGTTCTTTCCAACGAAACTTCATGTCAATAAATTATTTGAATGCAGATGGAGTTCTTATGGAGGCTTTGTGGGATGATCAAAGAAAAGATTGGAATGTTACATGGATTGCTCCTATAGACGAGTATGATTTTCACCATAAGTGTGGTCCTTTTGCACTCTGCTACAGCGAAGGCACACCAATTTGTAGTTGTTTGAGAGGATATGCACCTGCAAATTCTGTGGATTCGGATACAGAGATGTGGAGTGGTAGCTGCACAAGGAATGCTGCATTGCAGTGCGAGAGAGAGAAAAAAAAATGCAACTGATGTCGACAAAGCAGATAAATTTTTTCAGTTAACTTTCATCAAAATGCCTGACTTGATGTGGTGGTTACCAGGTGCGGAGAATGACTGCCAAGGCACTTGCTTAAGAATGCTCTTCATAGCCCATATGCACGTTGCTGGCATTGGATGCATATTCTAGACTGAAACCTTAGTTGATATGCAGAAGTTCGACGGTGGTTCTGGGTCGAATCTTTGTATCCGCATCCCCTGTTCTGAACTCGGTAATATTACTCTCATTGGATGCATATTCTAGACTGAAACCTTAGTTGATATGCAGAAGTTCGACGGTGGTTCTGGGTCGATCTTTATAACCGCATCCCCTGTTCTGAACTCAGTAATATTACTCTCTTTCACAACATTGTGTATCCGAATTCTTCAATTGAGTACCTATTTACTTATGTTATGCTGCTTAATTTGATTACAGTTTTTGTGTGCTTACTTTTCCTTCATAATTGTTAGATTTTCTTCACAGGAGGCGTCATTTTGTTCTGAGTTTCTTGGCTATTTGTGTCTATTAGTTATTGATTCCAGTGCCTTATGCCTGTATTCTTTAGACAAGAAGAAAGACCATAAAGTAGTCATTATAGCTTCAGCTATTGCCAGTTTTGTTGTTGCATCTCTTTGCCTACTTTTGTTCTTTGCGATGCTGAAGCGCAGATGTAACCATGTTTGTTCATCATCTGGACAGAGTGATGTAAGCAAAGTCAGCAGGGAGGAAATGCTGCTTACAGTTTTGCCATGCTGGCAGACGCCACCAATAATTTTAGGCAAGCAAATGAGCTTGGAATGGGAGGTTTTGGTCTTGTACTCTTGTTTATAAGGTGAACTTCTCTCCAATTGTTTGTAGGATGCTTGCAAGCATATTCCTAAGGAATTTTCTGTAAATTTCTAGGGAAAAATTTGGAGATGGCCAAGAGATTGCAGTGAAGCGGCTTTCAGAGGCTTCCGGAAAGTCCAGAAAAAGTTCATGAATGAAGTGGTTGTGATTTCTAAACTCCAGAACCGCAATCTCGTCAGGTTACTAGGATGCTGTGTTAAGAAGAAAAGATGCTTCTCTATCAATACTTGCAGAATGGAAGCTTGGACATCTTTCTATTTGGTCAGTGAAGATTGCCTCTTATTCCAATATTTTCGATATTTCGACCACTATTGATACAAAGGAAAGTTCTCTGTCTCTAAAATGTTGTTTGGATTACCTCAGACGAAACGCAACACATTCTCGACTGGGGCAAATGGTTGAGAATCATTGAAGAAATAGGTCAAGGCCTGTTGTAACTTGTATCTTCACAGGAACTCACGGTTGAGGATAATCCACAGGGACTTGAAGCCCAGCAACATATTGATGGATGAGATTTGGATCCCAAAGATTTCAGATTTCGGCATGGCTAGAATCTTTGGTGGCAGTCCAGATCAAGAAACGGGAACAAGTGTCGTGGGGATATAGTCTGTGTCATTCATCATAAATTATTCCAACTTAACATTCCCTTCAGGCCTGGAGCTAACACAATAGTCTTTGCATTGCAGTGGATACATGGCGCCTGAATATGCAATGAGGGGCCGATTCTCCAAAAATTCTGATGTCAAAAGGAACATTGGCTTCTATATTCAAGAGTTCTCCTTATGCCTTTTGTCATGTGTACTGTCACACTCATTCTTTCTTGGCTCTAATATTTGATGGTTTGCTCAATTTAACTGAATATTGTGGTCCTGCTTGGTTCTGATGTTCCAATAGGCATGGAAACTGTGGAATGAAGGCAATGTAGGGGAGACGGTAGACAATAGGATTAGGAGCTTGAGGTTCCACGAACAGGTGGAAATGATGAAATGCATACACATCGGGTTTCTATGTGTGCAGGAATCCACTGCAAGCACTCCTACCATGTGAATCTGCCCCTGGGGTCAGGTGTTCCATCTTCCTCATCCCATTGTTGTTCTTCCGCTAATGAGAGCGATACGCTGACCGTGCTGGATGGGCGATGACCTTAAGGAAGAAACTATGGGATGTATTTTTGTTATCTGTGTAATGAAAGTGATATTTGTCAATCAACCTTTGTATTGACTGGATCAACTGAGGTCCGAATTTGGGAAAGTACATTCAAAGCTAAACTACATAACTCGAAGAAAGACAAAATGGTGGCTATAGATACCGCGTGTGATGCATTCATGGCGGGACACGACACGCTTACCGACTGGGTTACATTTTTTTGAATATGTGTATTTGAAATTGTGTAACAGAGAAGATGATGTAGAATAAGCCTTGTCAGCTTGTGTTGACTGAATCAACCATCATCGATGGACACGCAGGCCGAAAGAGCAGTCGTATGACGTATCTATGCATGGACATTTGATGGTGTGGGTCATCCTAGAAACATAAATCACATTTCTTAGAAATAGATTCGTTCGATAAAGTATGTACTATAAAATATACTCCCTCCGTCTCGCTTAACATGTTTTGTTTGATTTTTTGATTTTGTTCATTGTTCGACTTTAACTCAATTATATTGTATGTATATATTAAAGAAAAAATATTCGAGTTGGGTCTTGTTAGAATCGTATGATCATGTAGTTTTATAATATATATTTTACATAATTTTTTATTGTGCATATTTTGTGATATTAATTATTGAAAAAGTGTATTGTATTGTGTGCAGAAGTCAAACAATTTTAAACCTACATGATAAATTTGAATAATAAATATTTTTAAAATATCAAATGAACCGCTTACTTTAGAAAGGATGGAATAAATATAGTATCTGCTCAACATTATTAATCAAAATTATTTCAATTAAAAACTATTTTTCATCATTAATTAAGGGCCGGTATGTTTTAGCTTTTGAAAAAAGGAGAAGTCAGTAGTAGGGGTGGAAAAAATTACCGAAAACTCGGTATACCAAGCTTACTGTATCGAAAATTACCTAAAAATATCGAAATTTAGGTATACCGAAACATAGGTATGCCGAAAAAATCAGTACGGTATCGGTAAGGAAGCTACGGAATTTTCGGTATTTCGGTATGCCAATATACCTAAATATTAATTTTAATAATATTTTAAATTTTTAATATTTAACCCATCCCCTAGTTAAAGCCCAATTGCCCAATTGTTAAAGCCCCAGCCCACATTTCCACCCCTAGTCCAAACCAAATTACGATTGTTCACACACTCACAAACTCACTCACTCTCTCTTCACGCTGTGCAGCGGCGGCCCCAAAATCGTTTGATGCCCTAGTTTGCCAATTCCAAACCGCTCGATTCTCAACTCTTCCAAATCCGTCGGCCGCTGCGTTTGCTTCTTTTTTGTTTCTGCAATTTGATTCTTGATTGAATCCCTATTCCCCAATCCTCTCATCTCCATTCTCTGAAATCTCACCCCATCGATTTTTGATCGTCTAACCGATGCCGTCCCGCAGAAGAGCTCTTCTCAAGGTTATCATTTTCGGCACAGCGGGTTCGTTTTCGTCCCTTTGTCTCCCCGCTCTATTTGAATTTAATTTAATTGTGCACAGGGACGTTGTCGAATCCGTTCATTCGTAAATTGGTTTGGTTGGAGCGGATCTTGATATTTCTAGGTTTAGCGAGAGAAGGATTTGTTGCCGTTGTTGGTACTTTTATGTTATGGGGATTTCATTTCAATTGATCTTAGAATTTCCTTGGTTCCCTGTTTGAATCGCTGATTACTAGTAGTATGTTGGGGAGGAATGAATAGTTGATGGGGAACTGGAAACTCTTTACTTAGATCTTTAATTGTGTTTACTTAGATCATAAAGTGTGTAGAATAGCCATGGATCATACAATTCTTCTTCTAAAGGGGTTTCGATCATGTTATGGTTAAACATAGGGATTTGTTTTCAAACTTTGGGAACTGTTAATATATGTGACCTGCAAGGAGTATTTGTTGTCATCCATGGTTGATTGGCATTTGTTGCTTTTTGTTATGTGTGTGATTGACAGGGTTGGGAAGACCTCGTTGATGAATGACTCAGTATCGTTGGGACTCGTTAATTTGTTGAAATTGTTGACCCGTATGGAAATTGTTTTAGTTATTACTTATTACTGTGATTGTGATGTTTTCATTAACCTGTTATTTAAAGGTATGTAAATAAGAAGTTTAGCAACCAATACAACTATACAAGGCCACTATTGGGGCGGATTTCCTGAGAAAGGAAGTGCAGTTTGAGGACAGGATCTTCACTCTGCAGGTTAGTCGTCTGGATCATTGTTATCATTATTGATTTCTACACAAGCGAGATTTGCACTTGATTGGGTTGTTCAATACTCTCTGCTACTCTGGTAAGGATGTATTGTGGTTTACTTAACTCTTGATTGATTTTATGTTTGTGTATTGAACAACTTTTAAAGCTCAAAGAGCAGGTGGAGAATGAAGATGCAAATTGAAATTTTATTTTCAATGTTTGTATTAAATATTAATGTTTGTTGTTGTGTTAAGAGTCAAGACATTTGGAACTTAGAAGGGCAAGTTTGTGTAATTTTTTTCGGTATCGGTATTGCTTTTTTTTTTTCTTTTTCGGTATGGTTCGGTATGTCGATTTGTAACGGTATTTAACGATTTTCGGTATTTTCCGGTAAAAATCAAAAAATCGGTACGGCATAATTTTCGGTTTGGTAACGGTATACATAAAGGATACTGAAATTTTCGGTATCGGTATCGGTATCGGTATGGTTTTTATCCATACCGAAAATTTCGGTACGGTACGGTATAGGTATCGGTATTTCGGTATGCCGTATTTTTCCACCCCTAGTCAGTAGTAAAAAGAGAATGAGAGAGAATGAGAATTTAAAAGTAAAAGCATCTCAAATAATTGTTTGGATTGATATTATTAAAGTTGCTTCTCAACGGAAACATGTTTGGATGAATTGTACGTAGAATGACTTTTGATATATTAAAATTACTAAAATAGACATAAATATTATAAGGATATTTATAATATATCTTATTTCCTTTTTAAATGAGGATATTTTTGTATTTTTATTCCAAAATAACTTCTTCTTTTTAAAAAATAACCCCATACCTACTTTCAAAAAAAAATTGGATTTTAACTTTTGCTTCAAAAGGACTTTTAGAAAAAAAAAAACAAAAAAAAACAACAAAACAAACAGGCTCTAATTTTAAGAGGTAGGCAAAGCTTCATCATTAGAAGTTTTTTATTCCTTTATTATTATTCAGCCATATCGTGTTTCTTGCTCATCAATTAGTTTCTTACTATATTTGTCAATGGTCGTCGTTTAAGTCTTAACAACACGCTACATGATTACATGAATCATGATTGCGCTGCTTCTTTTATTTCTCGGCGTACACATTATTTCTTTATGGACGAAATGGGCGTAAATGATACCAAGATGCGTTCTGCGTCTATTGGAGTCCAAACAAGGAAAGCAACAGAATGCCAAAATTGAATATAATGATAAGTAGTAGTGGAGTAGTAGTATCTTTATGAAATTATCAAAAGGAAAGCGAGGGAAGATCATTAGTACTCATGAATGTGAAACGTCCACAAGTCACAAGTGGTCAGTGGACGACTACAAAATTATAAGGTCCAACCTGGCCGCGACTCGTGAAACACCTTACAGGATCGATATATTAATTGTAAAATAAAGCCTACTTTGCCTCATCTCTATCTTACATTTCCTTTTTCTGTGTCTTTTGTGCATTTTGTTTGCATTACCTACTTACCAATAGCTCATAATTTTACAACTCATCGATTGGCAAATCAAAAGGGATTATAATTACTCCCTTCGTCCCATATAAGACGTCCTGTTTGACTTTTTGACACTGTTCATTGTTCAACTTTGACTCAATATTATTCTAACAATATATTTGAAGAAAATAGTCGAGTTCGGTCTTGTTAGAATCGTTTAATTGTATAGTTTTAGAATATATACTATACATAATTTTCGCTTGTATATATTTTGAGATATGAACGATGTAAAATATGCATTGGATTGTGTGCAGAAGTCAAACAAGACATTTTAGTTGGAAAGGAGTATATTTTACGCAAATCGACCCTCAGCTATGGTGCCTTAGCCTACCAGGTAGCTTCAACACCGAACAGCATCAGTCAGCATCATGGACATAAATTAGTGTTACTATTAATAAAGCTAGACTTTCCAGCTTAAATGGAAAATTAAATCATCGACGACTTTGACCTCTGAAATTTGCAACAAGAGTCGGACACTAGGCACATTTCCACTTCAATTTTCCTGCTATATTTCGGTAGATTTTACATTTAATAATAATACTTTATGATATAGTAGTATGTTGATTTCCTTGGTTATTATTCTCCAACTACCCATTCTTCTTCATTTCCAAAAACTAGAAATTAAATAAGATTAAAAACTTGACGTTAGAGATTGAATTCTTAAGCTATGTCATGCAATCTACACCGATCATTGCGGTAGGATCCAAACCCCATCATTGGTGAAGATTAATCCGAGAAAATTACTGTTGTAGAGATTAGGGGTGAACACGGTTTGGGTTGGTGCAGTTTCGCACCAAACCGCAAAAAAATAGTTTGAAAAAAATTAAATCAAACCAAATCATTTTAGCATTTCAAACCAAACCAAGCAAAAAAAAAAAAAGGTTTGGTGCGGTTTGATTACGGGTTAAACAAAGTTTTAAAAACAAAAATATCCTATGAATTACAGTCGTAAGTATAACAGTCCAAACACCAAAATGATAATTAAAAGTTTAAAAAAAACATAAGTTCACTGTTTAAAA
Organism: Hygrophila difformis; assembly: GCA_030278955.1. NCBI lineage: Eukaryota > Viridiplantae > Streptophyta > Magnoliopsida > Lamiales > Acanthaceae > Hygrophila > Hygrophila difformis. The sequence goes on along the minus strand of JAOANR010000009.1, from coordinate 5,043,824 downwards.
GTCAAATACTTAATAAACTAGAAGTATTAGAAGCTCTTAGAAAAAAAAAAATAAAACTACCATTAGAAATATATAGATAATTATTCAAAAATAAATAAAATTTAATCTTGATTTTGCATAATTTTATCACTCCAAAAATAATAATTTATAGCATAAAAAAACAACAAAATAAACAACAAAATAATTTATATTGCAGTTTGTGGTTTGTTTAGTTAATTTGGTTTGCGATTTATTCTGATTTAAACCGCACACTAACCCTAGTAGAGATAAAGAGAGAAAAAAAAAAAAAAAAAAAAAAAAAAAAAAAGACGTGTGAAACTTCCTACCAAGCAGACTCAGAGTCAAAGTCGCGTTACTCTTTTTTTTTTTTATTTTTTATTTTTGTCTTATTACCAATTAATCAAAGAATACTAACACAAAAACTGTAAAATAATTATTATTTTATCACTTATACGTGTATCCATAAATACACAATTCAACCGGTCAGCAGAAGCTCAGTTTCAGAAAAACCGGCAGCTCCGTCTTCCAGCCATGCCCACTTCCAGGATCACTGCCAATTTCATTCTCCAATGTTGCATCTTTCTCCTCTCGATCCCCTCTCCAGTTTCCTGCTTGGATACAGACACCATCACCGCCGGCGTACTCATCAGGGACCCCGACACCATCGTCTCCCCCGGAAAAGTCTTTAAATTGGGATTCTTCACCCCCGACGGAGCCCCTTCCTCCCACCGCTACCTAGGCGTCTTCTACAACGCCACCGAAAAAACCGTCATCTGGGTCGCCAACAGGGACCGGCCCCTCAATGATTCTTCCGGTTCCTTCACAATTTTCAACGACGGCAATCTGGTCCTTCTGAATGGCAGGAACGAAACCCTCTGGTCCAGCAACGTCACCGTCGATTCCCCGAGGAACACAACCCTTCGAATTCAGGACACCGGGAGCCTACTCCTGGTTAACAGTTCGACAGACGCCGTTATCTGGGACTCCTTCTGGGCACCCTCCGACGTTTTCCTGCCGACTTTGAGGATAACGGACGATACCAACAGCGGGACGAAGATTGTCGTTTCGTCGTGGAAAAGCGGCTCCGACCCCGGATTGGGGAACTTCACGGCGGGGCTTGAGGCGCTGAATATCCCCCAGATTTTCACCTGGAATAACGGCCGGCCGCACTGGCGGAGCGGGCCGTGGAACGGGCAGATTCTGATCGGGGTTCAAGATATGTATTCGCCCTACCTGGATGGATTCAGCGTGTCGAACGATACACCGGGGCACTTCTTTTTCACCGCCCCGCCGCAGACGCTGTTGATGAAAATCCAACTGAATTCGTCGGGTTCCCTGGTGCAGTCCCTCTGGGACGATCAGAAGCGGAGTTGGGACATCACCTGGTTGGCTCCTTCACAGGCGTGTGATGTTTACGGGACGTGCGGACCGTTCGGTAGCTGCAATATCCTGAGTTCGCCGATTTGTTCTTGCCTGAGAGGATTCGAGCCGGTTAATCGGGACGAATGGGACAGGGGAAATTTTAGCGGCGGATGCCAGAGGAGGAAGCAATTGCAGTGCAATCAGGGCAGTACAGGCGGCGATACTGATGGGTTTTTTAGGCTTCCGTTTATGAAGGTACCCGATTTCGCCGAGCAGTTTTCCAGCAGGCAGCCTGAAGAATGCCACACAAGGTGTTTGAGGAATTGCTCTTGCATTGCCTACGCGTTTGATACTAACATCGGGTGTATGTTTTGGGGGGAGACGTTGATTGATGTTCAGAAGTTCGACCGTGTTGGCGCCGATCTTTACATTCGTCTGAACGCTTCCGAATTGGGTAATTCTTTGGCGATTAATTTGGGTTTTTGATTGTTGTGTTATTCTTGATTGACCTAATAATTAGATGAGTTTATCATCTTTTAGGTAACGACAAAGATAGAAAGCTGGTCATTATCATTCCTGTAGTCGCGGGTGTTGTCGCCATAGCTTTGATCATTTTCGCGGCCTGGTGTTGGATGGCTAAGAGAAAAGGTACACGGCAGTCCTGCCCGGAATGGATATTGTATTCATTGATCATCACTTAACAGTACTGTTTATTGTTTTGTAGTGAAATCAGTCGAACAGCCGAAAGAGAATAAGGTCTTCGAAGCAGGGCAGACGTTTTCTTCAGATTCGACAGCAATTGTATTCAAAGATGAATCCGAGAATGTGAACATTGAAGAGCTGCCACTCTTTACCTTTGATGCTCTTGCAAACGCCACAGATCAGTTCAATGATGAAAATCTTCTCGGAAAGGGTGGTTTTGGACCTGTTTACAAGGTAGATTCTTGATCATTACTTATCTTACGAATATTCGGGATTGAATGTAAAAGTGCTGAATTTGGTATATCCTGTGCGTGCAGGGAAGCTTGGAGAACGGAAAAGATATTGCGGTGAAGAGGCTTTCGGCAGCTTCAGTACAAGGGGCACAAGAATTCATGAATGAAGTGATTCTGATTTCCAAATTGCAGCACCGGAATTTGGTCAGGCTATTTGGATGCTGCGTGGAGCAAGACGAAAAGATGCTTGTGTATGAATACATGCCGAACAAAAGCCTGGATGTCTGTCTCTTTGGTCAGTCCAAGAATCAATAAAAGAACTACTCATCAGATTTCCTAACAGGTTTTTTGATTAGATTATTGTGTTGTTTTTATGTCTCGTCTTCAGATCCTACGCAACCAACGCAGAAGATTTTAAACTGGAAGAAGCGATTTAACATCATCGAAGGCATCGGGCGAGGCATCTTGTACCTCCACAGGGACTCCAGGCTGAGGATAATCCACCGGGACCTCAAACCGAGCAATGTGCTGCTCGATGAGGATTGGAACCCGAAAATCTCTGACTTCGGAATGGCTAGGATATTCGGAGGCAACCAGGATCATGGCAATACGGCACGTGTAGTAGGAACATAGTAAGTGTATACTTTAACTCCAACACATTCACTGATCCTCCTGGCCTGTTTTTTCAGTGCCTGTACTAACGACAAAACTTATACGCCTTTGCAGCGGATATATGGCACCGGAATACGCCATGGAAGGTCAATTTTCTGAGAAATCTGATGTCTACAGCTTCGGTGTGCTGATGCTGGAGATAGTGAAGGGGAAAAAGAACGCACATTATTACAACCACGAATGGTCTTTGAGCCTCCTAGGATGTGTAAGCCCTGTTGATCAGGCTCCATATTTTCTGCATCATGAAAATGTTCCTGTGTATTGACTTAACTCTATTCATTTTTGTGACAATAATCCAGGCATGGAAATTGTGGAATGAAGACAATGCATTGGCATTCGCTGATGAATCCGTGGCAAGTCCGGAATCGAAGGCGGAGATCGTCAGGTGCATTCACATAGCGCTGCTGTGTGTGCAGGAATTCCCCAAGGATAGGCCTACCATTCAGACAGCCCTGTCGATGCTGAGCAGGGAAATTGAGGAGCTGCCGGCGCCAGAGCAGCCTGTGTTTGCGGAGAAATGGAATGGTTTGCACGTGGGGTCGACTCAGCCCACCAGCCAATTTGGATACTCCGTAAATGAGGTTACTCTTACCGTAATGGATGGGAGATGACACCCAGAATCTTTCCAGGCCTTATGTATACATTTGTGAAATAATATTACTGTGTGTTATGTCAGCTGTCTACAATCTATATGTATTACGAAGCTTGAGGCCATTTTTGTCCCATTAATAATTGTTTGGCTGTTTGCAGCATTCGCAAAGGATTTGTTTGTGTGGAATTGAGGGCTTAAATCATTGGATTAATAAAATACTTCGTATTTGCTTAATTAGAAAATTTGATTTAATTGTAGTAATATCTAATAAAGTGGTTGTACCCGTGACATGGTATAACTATAAATATAAAATTAGAATTCAATAATTGCAATTTAAAATGTTAGGATAAAATGTCAGAAAAAATGTCATCTTATTATTGTATTTTTAAAACATAAATAATTAATTTAACCACTTAAAATGGTAAAATGATATGCTAATGCACCAAAGAACGCTATCAAATCTACAAGGGTATGTTTGGGAAATAATTAGAGTTTACCGTCTGGAGTTTAGAGATTAGAGTTTGGAGTTTGAAATTAATGGTAATAAATAGGAACAAATTTGAATAATGATGTTTGGTAATGTAATTTTGAATTAAAGTTTAGAGTCTGGAGTTTGCAAAGTTAAAAGCTGGGGGAGATGAGCGTTCTGAGTTTAGAGATTAGAGATTAAAATTTGGCGGTTACTGTAATTAGTGTTTACTATAAATAGGATTTTAGGCTATTTTTAATATGTATTTTAAAAGCTAAACGCTAATTGCTAGCGTCTTTTCCCATACGCAGCCTAAGGAAAAAAAAAAAAAGAAAAAAGAAAGAAAGAAAGAAAGAAAGAAAATCTACTGCTAGGGAAATCTACTAGTCAACTTTCTCTCCATAACTAAATGGGAAAGGGACAAAGAGAAATGGTGTAGGCCCACTCGACAAAATTGAGATGCTATTGGTAGTTGCTTATTAGGGCTTTGAAAGTGTGTGCTGAGTGGGAGCGACGGCACCTTTCGCGGCCAATTATGAAGACGTGGGGGCTATCCATTAGCTATGCAATGATTTTCGTGAGAAAGAAAGCCTTTTTTGGGGTTGTTGTATGTTGAATTTATGAAGGCGGCCAAGTTGGGGAAGAAAGAGATAGGCGCATGATGTTTTGCCGCTGGGGAATGGAACTAATTGGGCAAAAACCAACGATATTGATTCGTGGTATTGGTTCAATCACGAGTGTTGTTTTGGATGACTTTCTTCTGCCTCCATTCACCAACCAGACGTCTAATTTTGATTGTCTCTGTGGTCAATTGAGGAATCTTTCACTCGCCAAATTGTAGCGTCATTGTAATGTGAAACAGTATCAACTGTTGAAAACAAAACAAAAAAGTGGTGGTGGGGCGTATGACGTTTTGATGATGTAATTGAGTGCTTTATTCGGTTTTTAAAATGTTCTTCAAATAGGAGTATATCGGTAGCTGAAAGTTGAAGCTCAACTGGGTTCCGGACATCAACCAGATTTCAGTTTTTTAATCTTTAATGGAACTGTTCCAAGATTATGGAGTAGTATTTTCTAGAGCTTGTTAGAGTGGGAACAACGAGCCTACACTAGGGGGTTAGAATCTAGACTCTTGAGCATGATCATGGTGCCGAGTGCTTGGCTTCTGATTCCTGCTATTGTGCTGTACAGTACCTGTTTGATGAAATGCGAAGCTCAAAACGGCAGTACAGTGGGCAACCCTTGCGACACCTTTGGCGAGTGTGGGCCGTTCGGGAGCTGCGACCAAAACAATTCTCCTTTTTGTACTTGTTTGCAAGGTTTTGATCCTAGGAACAATCAGGAATGGGAGGCGGGGAATTGGAGCAGTGGGTGCGAGAGGAGGGTCCCTTTGAACTGTGAAGGGACTAGCAATGGAGGGAGTCGGGATGGGTTTTTGAGGCTTCAAATGATGAAGATTTCAGGTTACTCAGAGCGCTGGTTTGCTCCGCGGGATCAGTGCGAAGGTCGATGCGTGGGCAACTGTTCATGCATCGCCTATGCCTTTGATGCGGGCATTGGGTGTATGTTCTGGGCTGGAAACTTGATCGACATCCAGAAATTCCCCAGTAGCTCCGGCTCGGATTTTTATATTCGCCTGGCAAATTCCGACTTGGGTAAGTTTGTTTTACGAAACAGAGGAATTTCTTGAATAATCTCCGTTAATAAGCTGTGAGTATGCGTTTTACCTTGTAATTGTTGTTCAGTTGCTGCAGATCAAAAGAAAAACTCTAAGAAAACAGTGGTCATTATAATTGTTGTTGTCGCTGTTCTCTTTGTTGCCGTATCCATTGGCCTGTATTTCTTATGGAGACGGATTGCTAAACGCAGAGGTAATATGGTTTCACAGTTTAGTACTTAGAATATGCCCCTTCACTTTATAATCCGTGTACTGTTATATCATTTAGGCGAAGACAGGAGAGAACCTGCGAAAACAGAGATGTCATGTTCGATTGATGCCTTGCTTCAAGATGCAATGGATCAAGTTAATACTGAGGAGTTGCCATTCTTCAAATTTGAGGTACTGGCGAATGCGACAGATCAATTCGCTGAAGCTAACAAGCTTGGCAAGGGTGGATTTGGTCCTGTTTACAAGGTAATAATGTATATAATTCTAGTTTCATATGCAATGCGCCGTGAGCAATGCAAAGCTGAAACTGCTGCAAATTGAATCCAGGGTGAACTGGCAAATGGAAGAAATGTTGCAGTCAAAAGGCTTTCTAAAGCATCGGGACAAGGGATGCAAGAATTCATGAATGAAGTGGTGTTGATATCGAAACTCCAGCATAGAAATCTTGTTCGGTTGCTTGGGTGCTGTGTAGAGAATAAAGAGACAATGCTTGTTTACGAATACATGCCTAATAAAAGCTTAGACTTCTTTCTCTTTGGTTAGTTGAAAGTCTGATGATTCATCATTAAATGTAGATTTTGAGAGCATAATGTAAATTCAATACATTTGCTTCTCTGTATATCCGGTTCAGATCCATCGCAAGAGGCCCTCGACTGGGAAAAACGATTCAACATTATTGAAGGCATCTGCCGAGGGCTCCTCTATCTTCACAGGGACTCAAGATTGAAGATAATCCACCGCGACCTCAAGCCCAGTAACATTTTGCTAGATGAAGATTGGAATCCGAAGATATCAGATTTTGGCATGGCCAGAATATACGGAGCATCCCAAGATCATATCAGCACTGTAAGAGTGGTAGGAACATAGTAAGTTACACACCAAATAAGTTATACATTCTGCATATCTACATTGGAGTTTGGGGTACAGAAACATGAAGATCTGAGATTTTCTCTGCAGTGGATATATGGCGCCTGAATACGCATTTGAGGGAAGATTCTCTGAAAAATCAGATGTGTTCAGTTTCGGAGTTTTAATGCTCGAGATTACTACAGGAAGAAGGAACTCAAGCTTCCACCATCAAGAAGGCTCGTTGAACCTCGTGGGACACGTAGGTTATCTCAAACTCTCTTCTCAACTAACAAGATTCAACATTTTTTTTCTGTTGTTGTCCATAGTACTTGGACATTGACATTGTATGGAACAAACTTAACAGGTGTGGAAAGTATGGAATGAAGACAACATCGGTTCCTTAATCGATCCAAGAATATCGAGAGGCCATAGGGCTCAGGTGGTGCGGTGCATACACATTGCGTTGTTATGCGTCCAGGAACTCCCCAAAGATAGGCCATCTGTATCAACCGTGCAGTCGATTTTGAGGAGCCAAACGGTAGAGCTTCCAGAGCCAAAGCAGTCGGCATTTGCAGTGAAGTCGAGGGTGGTGTCTGAGGCAGGGACGAGTTCTAGTCAGCAGAGCCAAATGAGCAGTGACACATTCAATAATGTGACACTGACTATGGTTGGTGGGCGCTGATGCTGATCAACTTTGTTCTATATACAGTACTTGTTGATGTCATTACCAATTAATTCATTGTAGTGAATGTGATGTGAATAGAATTTTATTATAGTATTTTTATTTGAAGAGAATAATTCCTCCATGAATTCCATTGGTAAGCCGTAAGACATTAAGAATGTTGTCCATATCCCTCAGTACATAGGCATGTCAATACTATTCTGTAATCTGACTATTTACGATGAGAGACAAAATGCATCTTCAGAGAGAGAGAGAGAGAGAAACAGAATAATGGGCTGAAACAAAAAATACAAGTGGTGTAAATGTTGGGCTTGTGACATGTAATGGGCCCAGAATAACACCACAGCACTGGCCCGCATTTCTTCATTAGCATATTAAGCTAACACATCGGTATAAATTGTTCGTGTTTGGATAAGTGGTTTAAATCAGATTATTCGATTATTACATTTTTAAAATCTATTTATAATAGTATTAAATTCCATTGTTCAATGAGCAACTAAATAGATTATTTGTATTTTGAAAACACAACAAGGCTCGAACCTGAGACATTGCTTAAGCAACTAGAGTCATCATCCACTCAAGCCAACTGCTGGAAGAGCAAATTTAAACTATGCATGAAATACCTGAATGCTACATTTCGAGCCTACTTGAAAGCACTCTTTAACATCCTGATTCCTGAAGTAGTACAGTAATAAATTAGAAGTCTGACGACAAATTAAACAATTTGGTTTGTTTCTTAGACAGATGAAAGGCATGAATGTTTTCCTTGTCTCTTTGGAATACCACAGTCCACTTGTTGTGTGTAATAACTATGAATCATATATACTACATAGTTGACATACAGACTAGTCAAGGGGATTTGTTACAGTTTAATTAAAAATAGAAAATCAACTGAGCATGTCAAATTTCTAACTTGTTAGATACTTCTACTACCAACCCATGAAAACATATAATATATGAGTTGGTACTTTACATTGGTTTATATTGAATAAAATAATTTAGCTGAAAATTTTGGATCAGAATATAGAAATGTAAATGTCGCTTGTAACATCTTAATCGTAAGTTAAGCAACCAGTGTCAAACCCCACAACAATTGTATTTAATCCTTTTGAATCTTCGCTAATTAGGTAAATACCAATAAACTATACTTATAAGTTATATCCATACTCATCTCTTCAAAAATACAGTAGTAGAAGTATTATATAATTTCATGAACAATGATTTATTTTTTAACTAAAGAAAAGTAGGAATTTATCCACTAGATCAAGCCTTTTATCTCATTTGTCAACAATGATTGATTCTTGCTTCGAACAAGACTTGAATTTAGAGGCAACAAACACCCTAGCAATGGATATTTTCCCTTCACAAATGCAACTTTTGAAATGGATATTTTCCCATCACAAAGTATTATTGTACCAATAAATATTCTATACCGCAAAGGCATAAAAGAACACGTAAGACTTGATTACCAATAAAAAGATTATTTGTGTTCGATTGTTCATGTATAAAAGTTAGATTTTCGTTTGCATATTTATTACTTCACTTGGGAATAAATAGTCAATCAAAAGAAAATAAATAAATATTCAACGAACAGACAAATAATTAAAATTTTAAAGAATATTGGAAAAAACAAAACAAAAAACATGCATGCATGTCTTTCTTTTTCGGTAATATTAACGAACAAGTAAGTTGATCTCAACTTTTTCTTTCTCAAATAAGTTGAGTATTTTGCAATAGTCGTATACACATTTAATAATAATAATAATAATAATAATAATAATAATAATAATATAGATGTAAAGTTTTTATTTTCTCTTTTCATGTATCCGTATGAATTAATGTTTAATTAACTTATTTAAAATTTATAATTAAAAAGTATATAAGACAAGGAAAAACTTTGGTATATAAAAATCATCCCCCTAAAAGCTATTCGTTTAATAGAAAATTCCTGTCAAAATCAGCTGCCTGTATTTAATTATTCATTCTGGTATCTTATTTAAAAGTTACAAGGGAAATATGAAAACACAACACCTTGTCAAATTTCTATACTTGCTTTATATATTAATTATTGCATATGGTAATATGGGAGACCAAGAAAAATCCAATTGCATAACTTTATTCAGATTTTTATGTAGAATAGAAAGCTTTCTTACAGAAAGGAAGACATAATTTCTTATGAATATTTTCTATTTTGTCAATATTTTATTTTTATTACTCAGTACTCATGTGTGTTAAAATATACTGCCTCTGTTTATTTTTTAAAATGTATCATAAGCTCCATTTCTACATAATTCATATTTTTAATGATTAATAACTTAAATTATAATCATGATAAAAAAATCCAATATATAGAGCGAGGTTAAACATAAACATGAAGGTAAAATTTTGAAAAACTTTTTCCGATTTATAACGAACAACGTATGTATTCTCACTCTTTTGTTGTGGAAAGCAATCCTAATATCTTACAAATCCATATCTATTTTCCAACCACACTTATTTATATATAATGAATTAATAACTACATATTAACTAATAATATTTAATTCAAGATAATTAAGAATAATATTATAGTAATCAGGGACCAGTCAGGATTGACTTAGGATTCATATGTAACATAAATTTGAGACCAGTTTAGTCTTATTATAATTTTTAAGGCCCTTTTTCCTAGCAAATAAAACAGAACATCCTTATATATATGAAACAAAATGAAGGCAGACCTATTAATCCAATATAAGCTAGAGCAAAAATACACAATGAAGGAGAGTACTATATATGCATGGATTCTAATTTTACACTACAGCAAAAAATAATTTAATTACCAAACTCGCCCACTAAATCTTTTGTAGCCATCGAAATTTAATAGTTAAACATTTGATAGCTAAAGAATTTAGTACCTAAAACAATTTTTTCCTTGTAGTGTTAGATTATAGAGAATAAAAGTAGACAATTAAGACTACTTTTACTATAATATTTTGTTAGTTTCAAAGCGTGTTTGGGAAAAAAAAAATATTTTGAATCAGCTCATTTGTGAAACAAAAATAATTTTTTTTAGTGAATAATGTACAACAATATTCAATCAATTCTTTTTGAATCCGTTACATGCATGAAGTAGCATTTTGAATTTCAGTTTATTATTAACATAAAATAATTAATGGTCTTAAAATATTTAAGTATTGAGTTAGCATTTAATTTGACTAATTTATTAGGCGAGGAAAGGAAAGGTGCCATATTGGTGCTGAATTTATTTGAACCAAGGGTTTCTAGTTCTACTCTCAGATGTCAAATGACAGCAACCCCACACACACACTCTTAACAAAATCTCACCTGCCTGAAAAATGATAACCGCCGCTAACGGTCACGGCCACCGCCGTCCATCACCACAGGGTGTCCTCATCATTGCGGCCATCACTCTGATCATCTTCCCCCTTCCTGTTCACTCAATTGACCAGATAACAACCACCCAGTTTCTCACCGGAGGACAAACCCTAGTCTCCACCGGGCAGCAATTTGAGCTCGGCATTTTCCCATCCGACAAGCCCAACACTTGGTACGTCGGAATTTGGTACAAGAAAACGGGGGATCGAACCATCGTCTGGGTTGCCAACAGAGATTCGCCTGTAACCAACTCGTCCGCAATTTTGAAAATAAGTCCCGACGATGGGAATTTACTGCTCGTCGACGATTCGGGAAAACTCGTGTGGTCTTCAAATTATTCAACGGGTCCTGGAAAAACTGTCGCGGAATTGCTCGACAACGGCAATCTCATTCTCCGCCGGGAAAACGACAGGAACCCGGAGAATTACCTGTGGCAAAGTTTTGATCATCCAACGGACACATTGCTGCCGGGGATGAAATTGGGATGGGACTCCAAAACCGGCCTGGAAAGGTACCTAACCTCCTGGAAATCCGCCGGCGATCCCTCCTCTGGCGACTACGTCTTCAAGCTGAACATCCACGGCTTCCCAGAGATATATTTGCTGCACAAACAGGTAATTGACTACCGAAGCGGGCCCTGGAACGGGCTTCGATTCAGCGGCGTCCCTGAGATGAAGCCCAGCCCGTATATTTCCTTCCGTTTCGTGATGGAACCGAACGAGATTTCTTATTCCTTTCATTTGAGCAATGATAGTCCGATTTATTCGCGATTGGTGATGAAGCCCACGGGCTCATTGCAGCGGTTCACCTGGATTCCGACGACCCGGGCCTGGAATTTGTTCTGGTATGCTCCCAAGGATCAGTGTGACGATTACAGGGAATGTGGGGTTTACGGGGTTTGTGACACGAATGAGTCGCCAGTGTGCAAGTGCCTGCAGGGTTTCGAGCCAAAGAATCCGCAGGCCTGGAATTTGCGAGACGGGTCCGACGGGTGCGTTCGCGTCAGGCAATTAGATTGTCCAACCGATGGGTTTTTGAAAATGAATAACGTAAAGTTGCCGGAGAGTGGGGCAGCGTTCGTCGACACCGAAATGGAGCTGGAACATTGCGGGGAACTTTGCCTGAAGATTTGCTCCTGTCGGGGCTATTCTTCGGCGAACATCACCGCCGGCGGGAGAGGGTGCGTTATGTGGTCGGATGATCTCTACGATATGCGGCAGTACGCGGCGGCGGAGGGCGGACAGGATTTCTTTCTCCGGGTGGCCGCCGCCGAATTAGGTATGTAAAATTGATTTCAAATTTTCTTTTTTTTTGTTTTTTTTTTTTTGGAAAATTCTTTTAAGCTCATCCACACCATTGCTTGTTGAGCTCAATCATTCAACGGTAGGGATTCTTTTTCGTTGCTATAATCCAAGCTTATTCAGTTCATTTTCTATTTTACATTTTCACATCTATTGATAAAGTCGCATGTTGAAAACTAAGAGGTGGAGGACACGTCGTTGTCGTAGGAAAGGGCAGGTGAGTGTACAGTAGGTGGAGGGAATTTGTTCATAGAAAAATTCTTTTTAAATAATATGGGAGATTTTGTGTATATATCTGAAATGGGAATCATGAAGGTTAGACGCCAGCAGAAAAGAAAAAAAAAAGAAAAAAAAAATCGTAGTGCTCCAGTCAACTGGACAGCCACACTGTTCATATTCACTTGTGCAATTTGAAAGAAAGAAACACAACTGTCTTCACTTAGGCAAAATTTGGTAATCAAGATTGGAATTTTATAAGCAAGAACATACAAGTGTAAGTTTGTTTAAGGCAATTGAATTGACAAAGTTCTTGGTGAAAATAACGTTAGACCAGAAAAGGGCCCCAAAGAAAGAACCCCCAACGCCTAACCGCCGCCTCATTGACCCTCTTGTTTTACTGGATGAATTATTACCATGATTGAGCGGTTAAAACTCATCAAGGTTTATCCTTTACTATTTAATTTTTAGAACAATCAAGGAGAGCTGGAGCACGGGTTGAATCTGGCAGGAGAAAACCAGTTGTTAAAATTGCTGGCATTGTTGCTGGAATTGGCGTTCTTCTTCTCGTTTTGGTGATTTTCTTCGCATGGAAGAAGAAGAAGGGGAGATCAGGGCGTACAGAAAGGAATTTTTTGGAGCGCAGAGGTAAGGAAAATTAATCTGTTAATATTGCGTGGTACTTGTTTGATGAAATGCAATATGATTTTGGTTATGAAAATAGCTCCAAGGGAAAGAAGTGGAGACATTCTTATATACACACCAACAATCCCTAGCAAAAGGGATAATCCCCCGGGGGAGACAGAAGGGGATGAACTTGATTTGCCATTGTTCGATTTCGACACTATAGTGATTGCGACATCCAAATTTTCCAAGGAAAACCTGCTTGGAAAGGGCGGTTTTGGCTCCGTTTATAAGGTACATTAGTCCAGAGTACTGGTGTTTTAACTTTTAACAAAACAGGACATAGGGATATTGATTGTTGTTATGTGTCAGGGATTGCTTGGAGGTCAGGAGGTAGCAGTGAAGCGCCTGTCGAAAAATTCAGGGCAGGGAATGGAGGAATTCAAAAATGAAGTGAAATTGATAGCCAGGCTGCAGCATAGGAACCTCGTCCGCCTCCTTGGATGCTGCATTGAAATGGAGGAGAAGATGCTGGTATACGAGTACATGGAAAATAAGAGCTTGGATTCGATTCTATTCAGTAAGTGCTCCGAATCTGATTTCGCTTGTAGTCGTAGCCTGTCTGCGTGTTTGCATTGTGTACCTAATAGTGTCTCTTAAACGATGTTTTCTTTTTCCAGAGAAGGACAAAAGCATGGCGCTTAATTGGGAGAGAAGACTTAACATCATATGTGGGATTGCACGGGGGCTTCTCTATCTGCACCACGACTCGAGACTTAGAATCATCCACAGGGATATGAAGGCGAGCAACATTCTTCTAGACAAACACATGAATCCTAAAATATCGGATTTTGGCATGGCTAGAATATTCGGGGGAGATCAAACAGAAGCAGAGACAAAGAGAGTAGTTGGAACATAGTATGCACTTGAAAATCAACTTGGAATTTATCATCACCACTTGATGCCATTATCCTAATTTATACTGTGATCACTTTTCTGTTTACAGTGGCTACATGTCTCCTGAATATGCCATGGATGGCCACTTCTCCATAAAATCCGACGTTTTCAGCTTTGGAGTTCTCGTGCTGGAGATAGTGAGCGGAGTGAAGAACCGAGGATTCTACCAAACGAACAATGAGCTCAATCTCCTTGCATATGTGAGAGCCTTCACTCCTTTCTCAAATTGGCCTCAACAAATTCTTTTCTAAATAACATTGAAACTGTGCATGCAGGCCTGGAAATTGTACAGGGAAGGAAGAGCGCTGGAACTGCTTGACCCCGCGGCCGGTGGATCTCATTCAGGGAGTGACGTAATGAGATGCATACAGGTCGGCCTGCTATGCGTCCAGGAGCATGTCGAAGACAGGCCGAACATGTCCACTGCAGTGCTGATGCTGAGCAGTGATTTTGTATCGATGCCCCAGCCCAAGCATCCAGGGTACTGCCTGGGACGCCGCCCTGCTGAAACCGACTCATCTTCGGGCAAACTGGACGAATCCTGCTCCATCAATTTAGTTACAGTAACAATGATTGATGGCCGATAGATGAGAATGGGACTGCTGAATTTTTACAACCTTTTATTATGTCTTCAATTTCTTTTATTTCAAACATGTTATTATGTCAAGAGTAAAGTAATTCACCATAAGTTATAGAAATGATTACATTCTGGCAAAACTTTCATGTACTCTGTATTTATACTTAAAACTGTGTGGTAATTGGACAGATTATTATACAGAAATGATGACCTAAAAAGCCAATCTTTTTCATTGATTTAGTGGTTTTAAAATGAAATCCCCATATTGTTTTCTGGATCCAAGTTAAATCATGACAAATGGCACGTTTTCTTTCCACCAACAATCATTTAATTGTGGCACAATGCATTATTCGCCACAAAAGATTAAGGCAGACGGTGTTCTGTTCTGGTGGGGCAAACATAGATGGGGAAACCAAAGTTGAATTATTGTGATTGGTAATGGATTAGGTTGAGATAGGTTCTCGTCAATCACCACCCGTCGTTTTCATGAAAATTTGATTTGTTCCTACCACAGTTGTTTGCTTAAGAATCTGCCACAGCGTCCACCATCCCTCTTTAGCCCCTTGTTTCAACTTCCAACTTTCGACCTGAGATTAATGACTCTGTCGTGTCCCAGAATGCTCAAATATGATATACTAGTCGTCATTCACAAATGTCAAACCCCCAATAATGGCAGTAGAAAGTTAAAAAGAAATTTGTGGGGGCAAAGCAGTAATTGCCAATGGGAATTCGCAGAGCAGCCGCCCGTGGAACAGGCTGAGCTCCTTTGCTTTTCGCATACTCCTATATATGAACGATGAATCCACACTGAATCGTCAAAGATTGACCCCAATCTCGAAAACCCTTTTTTGGATTTTAAGGTGTGTAATTACGGAAAGATTGTGTGTTGGATTGGATGGCGGCTGAGTTGCCGGCTGATTTCAGATGTCCGATTTCGTTGGATATAATGTCGGACCCAGTGATTCTTTCGTCCGGTAATACTTTCGATCGTGTCTCCATTAACCGGTGGTTGGACGCCGGACACCGGACCTGCCCGATTTCGAAATTGCCCTTGACGGAGCCGCCGTTCCTGATCCCCAACCACGCCCTTCGCAGCCTCATTTCCAATTACGCCCTCGTGTCCCTTCCGCCGCAGCCCCAACCGTGTTTACCCAATTTGCAAACCCTAATTCACCTTCTGCTATCCCCGTCGGCTCAATTGGAAGACAAGCTCGTCTCCCTGGACCGGCTCAGCCGGGTTTCGAAGCATGACTCGGTGATTCGGCGCCGGCTGACGGAGTCCGGGGCCGTGTCGGCAGTTTCAAAATGTATTGACTCCGGCGATCCGGGGCTTCAGGAAAAGGGTCTACACCTGCTTCTTAATTTAAGCCTCGACGACGACAGCAAAGTGGGCCTGGTGGCGGAGGGGATTGTCGGGAGATTGGTCTCCGCTCTCCGGTGCGGCGCTGGCGACTCACGCGCTGTCGCGGCAACCGTGTTGACTAGCCTCGCGGTGCTGGAAGTCAACAAGGTTACAATCGGATCCTATCCGGATGCAATTCCGGGTCTGGTCTACCTTCTTCAAATAGGAAATTCCAGGGAGAAGAAAGAAGCAGCAACTGCTTTGTTCACTCTCTGTTCCTTCCCTGACAATCGCATCCGAGCAATTCACAATCGGGCCGTGCTGATTCTCATCCAGAACGCGGGTTCGGGCCTCGAACGGGCCGTGGAGGTTTTAGGCCTTCTGGCAAAATGCAAACTGGCTCGAGATGAAATGCTGAAATTCAGTGGGCTTTTGGACATCTTAATAGGCATTGTGAGGAACGGGAGTTCCCGGGGCGTGCAATATGCACTGTTAACCTTGAGCTATCTGTGTTGTTACAGTGAAAGAATTGGTTTAGAAGCTTTAAGGGAAGGGTTGTTTGAGACATGTGTTGGGCTATTGGATGATGACAATGAGAAAGTGAGGCGAAACGCCATGAATTTGATGCAAGTACTGCAAGGAAAGCTGTAAATCATGCGGCTCTCTTATTAAGTTGTAAGTGAGTGTAGTTCATGTTGTGGTGAAAAAAAATCTGGATCTTGGAGTTAAATAGATGGTCCGATAATGTTTGTAAGTTTCACCATATATTGCATAGTCCTTTTCTGTACAAATTTACGATTTGACATAGGATGAAAAATGTGTCTTTCTTGTACATTTTCAATAAAGGATACGACAGAGGATATGGGATACATAGGAGTATATATATAAGTTTGTTTCTGAAACATATTTGAACTGGCTGTCTGATTGGTGATGCATTACTGTGAGTTTGTGTTTTGTAGACAAGTGCAATTTGTGTTCATCTGATGACATGTTTTTGATATTGCACTTGATGTGTAGAGGTGAAAGTTTTGGATCTGTGCAGCGAAATTGTTGGGTCGAATTTCTAGTTCCAGACCTTTGAAAGATAGTAGTACTAGTTTTTGGCAAGATAACCATTTATGTATTTATGCAACTGCTTGAATACTAATAATGGAAGGCTTGAACGGGTGCACATGGGCGAGGGACTTTTACGATTTATAAACACGTGGAGAGTTCGATGTGTTGAAGGGAACGAAGATTTAGCCATTTGGTTCGATAAATGCTGTTTTTGATGGATTTTGATAGGCAGCATGCATTGGCATCCTATGTTGTGTGTCTATTCAACTTTGGCATATCGTTATTGTGTGGTAATGAATTTGTGTTTGGGGTCTCTTTGTTTGTTCTTGTATTTGAAAGTAATTTGAAGAAAGTAATTTGAGATTAGACACGTATGCACCCTGTGTGAATCTGAAGATGATCTTTTGTTGATTGTTAGGCCTAGTAATACCCTGTGATTGCAATTGGCAATTTGACATGGGTTGAGCTTGAGAGTAACAGTCACAATTCACATGATGAAGATTGTATTTTGTGGGCCTGTCTGTGGGGGGGTCTGAATAAATATTGTGTTGGCTAAAAGTTGCAATGAATATTTAGGAGAATAAAGGAATCATACCTTTTCTATTCTTTTGTTTGTCATGCTCTCCACTTCGTCAGTACTTCTATTTCATATGTATGCCATATGACCAAATAACTTGTATGTACGCGTGTTTGGGTATATGGCTTGGACAAAATCAATTTCAAATATCTAATTCGTATTTAATTAATTAGTATCTACTAATCAACTAAATCAGTATCGATAGTTTTAGGATTTACGAGGCACCTTCAAGGAAAAGCCCAAAGCCATGACCCGACATGCACGACAATTTTAGCTAGATAATCTTAAAATTTTACTAATAAAAAGTGTAAAATTAGATTAAAATTTGTTGGTCCTATTTGGTTGCATAAGGGTTTTTTTTACTTTGACCATTTTTTTTTCGATGAGCTCACGTGTTATTTAAACATAAAATATGTTTGTGACTTTAAGAGAGATCGAAACTATGCATTGATCAATGATTCGATTTTAATTACTTTAAACAAATATCCTCCATTTCATGACATGCTAGAGAGTTCTTGTTAGAGTTTTAATGTAATTTTCATTTTTGTCACACTTATGATTAATATTTTCAGTATATTTCACACCCAATTTGCATCAACCGATTGAATGCTTATTTCTATGGGAAGTTCCATAATAATTTTGTTTCTGTTACGTTGCCCATTATTTTTTCCCCCCATATCTAGTAAGCCTCCCATTAAGAACTACAGTATTTAGAGGTGTTTGGATATGCGTTTTAGAAAATACTGCAACATAGAAAATGGATAATCAGATAATTGTTGTAACAAAACGTGCTGTAGAAAATTAAGTGTTTGGATGAGCTTATGCTGTTTCAAATCGCAATAATTAGATAATCATTAAAAAGTGTTTGGATTTGCGTTTTTCATTACCTTAAAAGGTAACAATATGGTAAAATCTAATTTTGGCTAAACGCAATTTTCTTGCAGCACCAAAATGTAGCTGCAAGAAAATAGCGTTTTCATTCCCTCAAAACACAAATAATAGATTATTAGAAGTTAGTACACAAACATGATTAATTGATTATTTGGGTTTTTTATAAACGCAATAATCAGATAATCTATATAAAAACGTACAAACAAACACCGACCCCAATTAACACTCTCGGTATCAAGCTATCATTGTCCTCGCAGTGGACGGTTAGATCCTTAAAAAGGGTGGTTTACGGTTATCGACTCAACACTAGGACGATATGAATCCATCCATAATAAGAAGGGTTGGAAATTAAATTTTACTAAAAGTGTTTTTTTTTTCAAATATATACTAAAATATATTTCCTCTGTCCCAACTGAAATATCTTATTTACTATTTTTTGATATCTCATCACAAATATCTTCTTTTTATGAATAGAAATAAATTTCCCCTCTAACAACTATGTGGACTCCATCATATACTCACAAATGAATTCTACCTTTATATTCTCGTGCCCAACAGTAACAAGAAATTATCAATGGGATGGAATGAGTACTAACTACTTATACCTGGAACACGGGGAAATTGGCAAGGACATTCAACAAATTAAATTTCCAAAAGGATAATCAAATTTTGTGTAGCTTTTTTTATAATATGCGTGCAATATATGAGATTGAGTTTTATTTTGCCGGTTAATTTTTCATTCGTACTGGCTCTAAAGTAAAAATATGAGGGTGTTTGACAGAACAACTATTTTGAATCAGTTTATTTGTATTTCAGATAAAAAATTAATCTCAAAATTACCGAATAATTTAATTTATTACTCATATAATCCATTAACAACCATTAACAACTAAGAAATTGCGTTTATCTTAACCGCCGTGAGCTAGTCACGTGATGGGGATGCGGGGAAAATAAATGTGAAACGAGAAAATATGAGGGGGATACGGCCAAACGGGAAACCCAGCCGACCAATTATGATTGTTCTCCTTCACATGAATCCTATTTTCTTACCATGCGGCGCATGGTTTTTTCACTATGCTATCTATCTGTCTGTTACTACCTGCCTGCATTCATGGTTTCACCTTTTTGACCACTTTATTTTGTCCTTTTATTCTTTACTCTTTCTCCTCCTTGTTACGTTCCGTCGGTTCCTTTATACGTTTGAACAGTACTCCCTCCCTCCCTCCGTTGCTTATTAGTAGTCATTTTAGGAATAAACACATTTATCAAGAATTGTAATTATTATTCTGTATTACCCCACTTTTACCCCTATGTATTTTCTTTGGGAATAAAAAATAATATTGGAGTGGAGAGAGAATGCACAGTAATCTAAGAATATCTTTTATGATAATATAAGGGTAATATTGGAAAAGTATGAGATAAATATGTAAAGTGACAATTATTTTGGAATTTTTTTTAATTTCTAAAAATACAACTAAAAAGGAAAGGGGAGAGTACTTGCCTTGTGGCTTGCACTAATCTTTAATTAAACTTCTTATTTGAAATTATTGATTGGAACTCTCACTTGGGCACTTGGCATTAGCACATCATAGATAGAGTTTACTCAAAATCAAATTTTCCTACTAATTACAGAATATGCATATGTTTGAACATTTTTTTTTTCTTTTTGCTTCTTTTAGAATTTCTTTTCAAATTATTTGTTACCGTTTGTTTGAACTTTTGTCAACAATAAAATCAGGTCTAAAAGTTAAAATTTGCCTTTTCTTAGAAGTAGATGGAGAGTTCTTTTTTGAAGAATAGTAAGAAGTTATTTTGAACGGTAAAATACAAAAATATCCATGTATAAAAATAATTAAATAATTAATAAAACTAAAATAAAGTAATGAATTAAAATAATTCATAATGAAAATAAAATAATAGTAATATAATCCATTGATAATAAACTAATTAAATTATGAGTTACATAATTAATTTAGATTTACATATTAAGAACATTAATATTTTTAATATTTTTGGTTTTTAAAATGGGTTCGGTTATGGTGCGATTGAGAAATCAGCACATCAAGGCGAAGATCTCAACCGTTTATTTAAAATCCAATGGTTGTAAATGAAAAAGAGTATAATTGTCATAATGAAATCATAATCCTATATTTAGTATGTTATCATATCTAATACTTGGTAAATCATATCAAAGATTTGGTAATCGTATCTAATATTTCAAATAATATTTGGTAACAAATCTATTAATAGATCATTTCAGCGATGCTACAAAAATAATTCTGTGATGCTATCAAAAATATTGCATGAAGAATTGAGCGACTGTGCAAAGCATAATTCAGCGACATAATCAAGAAGAATTCAGCGATGCTACAAAATACAATTCCGCGGTGCATCAAAAAACAATTCAGTAATGCTATCAAAATAATTCAGGGACACTACCTAGAAGTATTCAGCGACCCTGCCTATAAGAATTCAGCGATACAATCAAGAAGAATTCAGCGACACTGGCTATCAAATAATTTAGTGCTACTGAAAATAATTTAGTGATGCTATCAAATATATTTCACCGATTATATGTATAGGAATTCAGCGACCACACTTAGAAGAATTCAGCGACAATGACGAGAAGAATTCAGCGACTTTGCAAAGAAGAATTCAGCGATGCTACGAAATACAATGCAGCGATGATACCAAAAATAATTCAGCGACGTTTTCATGAACATTTCAGCGATCTTATCAAGAACAATTCAGCGATGCTATCAAGAACAATTCAGCGACTTTTCATCAGCAAATTCAGCGACTCAACTATAAACATTTCGGGTACGTTTTCATGAACAATTCAACGATTTTATTTTAAAACATTTCATCGACTTACATGTATGTATAGCAACATAATTAAGTAAATTGGAAGGTAATGTAATATCGATCTTTGAAATGCAGAGAAGAAGAACAGAAGAAGGAAGAACGTTCATTCTTAAATAATATAGCAAATTTACTATTTTAACATTCAAGTTAATCTCAACCGTTGATTTACAAAATTAATCAATGGTGGAAATCTGCCGCAGTACATCAAGTCAAATAATTTGATCGCACCCTAACCAAAACCTTTTAAAATATGTATAAAATAAATTGAGATAAATTGAAATATACATACTCTTATTTATTTAGATATGATTTTTGATAATTTTAATATATAAAAAATCTTTCTCTATAAGGGTATCACATTTTCACTTATTTTTTTTAAAAAATATTATTCATTTAAACAATTATTTAGAATATTGGTGACATGGGTCCAGTTAGGGTGTGATCGAAAGAATCCGCAGCAAATCAAGACGAAAATCTAGAGCGTTGATTTCAAATCCAAGGGTTGTAAATGGAAAGGGTAAAGTTGTCCAACAAAATATGTAACGGAAGATATAACCCTATATTTAGTATGTTATCAATCTAATATTTGGTAAATCATATCAAATATTTGGTAACCATATCTAATATTCCAAATAATATCTTTTCCTGATCGATTATAGTTAATAAATAGCGTAACAAATCTATTAATCCATCATTCAGCGATGCTACAAAAAATAATTCAGTGATGGTATCAAAAATGGTTCATGAAGAATTCAGCGACAGTACATAGCATAATTCAGCGACGTTGCCCTGTATAATTCAGCGATGCTACCAAAATACAATTCCGCGGTGCTACCAAAAATAATTCAGTAATGCTATCAAAATATTTCAGCGATACTATCTAACAGATTTCAGCGATCATGACTAGCATATTTCAGCGACGGAAACAAGAAGAATTCAGCGATGCTACCAAAAATCAAACCACTTATGCTGTCAAAAATATTTCACCGACTATATGTAGACGAATTCAGCGATCATACCTAGAAGAATTCAGCGACTCTACCAAGAAGAATTCAGCGACTCTGCAAGAAGAATTCAGCGATGCTACAAAATACAATGCAGTGATGATACCAAAAATAATTCAGCGACGTTTTCATGAACAATTCAACGACCTTATCAAGAACAATTCAGCGATGCTATCAAGAACAATTCAACGACTTTTCGTCAACAATTCAGTGACTCAAGTGGCAGCATTTCGGGTACGTTTTCATGAATAATTCAACGACTTTATTTAAAAACATTTCAGCGACGTATATCTATGTATAGCAATATAATTAAGCAAATTGGAGGGTAATGTAAGATAAAATGCGGAGAAGAAGAACAACAACATTCATTTTCCAATAATATAACAAATTTACTATTTTAATCCTCAAGTTAATCTCAACCATCAATTTACAAATTAAATCAACGGTTCCAGTACATCAAGACAAAAGTGTCAATCGCACCCTAACCTAAACCTTGGTGACATACCCTAGAATATTTTTATAGTGGGTAAGTCCCCCGTCTCTCAACCATTGGGGGGTCAATCCCCACCCGGTCCCTACCCCTCCCATTTATTTCCTTTATAATTTGTGTGATTTGGGGGCTCCACACAAGTTTGCCGATACAAAAGTGTAAATGTTTATTAAAAAAAAAAGTTATTTAGAAGCCCCAACAATCAACCCTTGTACACTTAATTATACACGCAAGGATTGAAGTAATTGACCGATATTTAATTACTTATATGGCCCCTCACTTTGGTTGAAGTTAATTTGTATATGTAATACTCCCTAATAATACTCCATCCGCATTAATTATTATTTCCATTACTGTATTAGTTTTTTAAAACCATTTCTAGCGTTGTTATTATTATTATTATTATTATTATTATTATTATTATTATTATTATTATTATTATTATTAAAATTAAACACAATTCAACTCTCCCACCCAAACTCATCTCAATAAAATAATTAAGTTCTTGTAATCCATTTCTTCTATTTATAGTAATCCATTTAATAGGAATGTGACAGTGTGACACCATACTGTATAGTTCTAGGAAAGTACGAATAAACAAATAACAAATCCAGCTCAGAGAACACAATCATCACACACACACGGCGCCCGCCAGGTGGGGCGAGGGCTAATTTGGGCAACAAAAATTGATTAACCCGAGTAATTATCTCCTTTAATTACTTCCCCCCAAACAACCTCTCTAAATTACACCTCTCCCTCACACTTTTCAGTTTTCACCCCCTTCCTTCCGTACACACTTCTTCACCGCCGTCGATGGCCGCCGCGGCGACGTCATTCCTCCTTTTCCTTCAAAACATTTCCTTCCTTTTAATATCCACCGCCGCCGCATTCTCCATCCACGACCTCCTCAAAAGCCGAGGGCTGCCAGCGGGGTTGTTCCCCAAAAATGGAGTGAAATCCTTTCGGCTGGGCGATGACGGCGTGCTGCGGGTGTACCTGGACCAGCCCTGCGTGGCCAGGTTCGAGAACCGGGTTTTTTTCGAGAGGGTGGTGGCCGCGAATTTGAGCTACGGCGGGTTGACTGGGGTTTCCGGGCTGTCTCAGGAGGAGCTGTTCCTGTGGCTGCCCGTCAGGGATATTTTCGTCAATGACCCTTCAACGGGCCTGATTCTGTTCAACATGGGCGTGGCACGTGTACCTATGTCCCTTTCGCTGTTTGAAGAGCCCCCGTTTTGCAAACCTCCTAGTCCCGGACCCGGTACTATTTGGTGTTAGTATTACATCTTTTGATATAGGAGTATATTACTGGGGCTGTTTGGAAGACACCATATTTACCAGCATATAGCATATTGAAAGAGCATATTGTTTCACAGTTCTATCTCCGAATCTACTATCTGCTAGCGGATCCGCTGACTCCCAAACATCCCCACTGTGTATATACTAGTATATACTATTGTTAATTTGTCTTATTTATTCGAATACATGGAACAGTTTTCAAACTGTAATGGTGCCTGTTTTGTGGATGCAGGTTGGGTGGTGGAAAGGGATGTAGGCGTTGAAGATCATTGAAGAATATTTGGAGAGTTGAATAAAAGAAATTTCTTGTTAATTTTTTTAATTTACAGGGGTGGTTTAATTGTGTATAAATACATGACGGGTTTATATAGCTTGTTGAGTTATGACTTATATATGGGCGTGAAATGTGATATTTTTCACAAATCTAGTACCTATTAGTTATTACAAAGGGGTATGGTTTCAATTCTGATTCAACAATGGGCTGAATATGTGAGTTTCTTCTACTTGTGTGATAGGTTTATAGTATACGAAGCATTTCCTTAATTATATAAATTTTAAATTCTCCAAATATCTATACTTTCCAAAAAAATTGTTGCCCTAATTTTTATCTCTCCCACCCACTTCCTCCATGGCAAGATCTTCTCCCCAAACCCACAACCCGCTGCCGCCATCTCCAGCAATTCCACGCCGCCACAGTTGCTCTGAAACCATCGTCGTTCCGGTGCCTAAACTTTCTTGGAATGTTCGTTCAGTTGATTGGAAGCACGAATCCTATTCTGAATATCAAGATTTCGTTGTGCTCCCATTTTTCATCATCCTTTTTCCCTATAGTGAGGTTTTTCGTCAACAGATTTGTCTTTGAGATATGCTTTTCATTTTGGGCTATCCTGTCATTTTCTTTGTTGTGAATTGTGCTATTTCTCGGTGCCCCTTTTGGTACTTTTTTAGTTTGTAATTGATGAATTTTGTTACAATTGCTTTGTAGTACTGATTTATTTGTCATTCGATGATGTTTTATTTGTCATCCTGTGCTGAGTGAGAACAGGCGTATAGCTAGGTAAGAGGCGCCAGAGGTGGGGGAGGTTCGATGGCGGTGCTGGAATCAATTGATATTGTGCTGATTTATCTGTTATCTTGTGATAGTTTACTTGTCACTATGTGCTAGTTTCATATGGGAGGCAGTCGATTTGGGAGACAGCCGGGATTTGGGTTTTCTGTTATTGGTTTACGGCTGAATCATGTTTCACCGAGTATTGATGAATTAAAATTTTTGGTCTGTAATAATTATTGCTTCATTACTGGAATTAACTATGTAAAATGTATATTTAATTGCTATTAATATAGCGTTATATAAATAGTAATTATTCTTTCATCAATTCAACTAGCACACCTAATATTCTAAATTATCACATTCAACGTGAGCTGAATGTAGAAGAATCAGCTTCCTAACATAGCCATTACAAAGTTGGAATGGGTTCTTGTTTTTTGCACTACTTCATAATATCTGTAACTATTACCACATTCGCTTTAAAAATATCTAAATTAAGGCGATATACCAACAAGAATTAGTTTAAATAGTAGTTTGATTAGAAGAGATTTTATAAACTCATCAATACGTGACAAGTTTATTTTTACGACTTCAAAAAGGCTTAAAAATTATTTCGGTTCAAAAAAATTAAGGCACATGTACATCTCAATGATAATTCTTTATTCCAACCAATGATCCCCTAAAGAAGGATTGTCAGTTGGCACCGTGTTTGGCTAACCTGTGGCATCAGTTATGCCTCTAGAACAGATGGGATACCGTATCGACCCTAGGTGCAACTGCACCTGCAGCTCTTCTGGAAGAGCACAATGTGATGCTTCATAATTTTTTTTTTCTTTTTCTGTCCAACTTCAATTTGTGATGCCTATCCACAAAATAAGACAATCCACTAGATATCACAAAACTGAGCACACACAACATAAATATTTTAAACATCACAAAAAATTACTCCCTTCACACTACCTGCATACGCAGGCAGCTGCACTGCTTCCACACCCCCTAGAAATAATACTATGAAAAAAAAGAAAAAGTTGTTCCTAAGATTTTGGTCTAAATCTGATTGTCAAAACCGCTGCACTAACCAGGGTACTAAACTCAGTGAAGGATTTGAATGATCTATATATACATTATACTATTGATCTTTTCTTAACAATGTTGAAGCAATCATTAAAAACACACATATGATGATATTCATATCCATCCCCTTTTGAAGCAGGGCTCAACAATAACCTCTTTAATCGCCAACCATTGTTGAGTCCAGTCTGTTGTATACACTCTGTTGTACCCATATGTGTGTACAAGTACAACAGAGTGTATAACTCTGCCTGAAATGGTACATGAGTAAATACATATACTCCCTCCGTCTTTTTCAAATTGCACCAATAATTCCGTAACTAAAACAAATAATTCTTGTTTGTAGTAGACTTTCAGTCTTATCGTAGGGGTTTGAATTCCCATTCACTCCTTATTCCCTTTTATCGTTGGTGTGATATGGGCTATTACCTCGATGTTAAAGATGTACTAATAATAAGCTTTTAATTAATTACTCGATCATGATTGGATCGCTTTGTCCCATTATAGATGAACAGCTGATCGAATTGAACACAAAAACCAAACGATTACTGGGCAGTGTAGATCTCTCAACCACAGTTAAATAGCATACACATGTTCTCTAATTATAAATTTTATTTTGCCTGTATATCTTGCCATTTCACGAAAGCCATTGATGCTAACGTCTGTTTAAAGCAAGCCCCTCACTGCAGTGGACACGTTAAAATCAAGGTTATCAAAATCTAGATCTTATGTAAGATCGTCTTCTATTTGCAAGATCGGGATCGTAGGATCGTATTCAGATTCTAATAAGATCCTATGAAATTAGGACAAAAGAAAAAATATATTCACATTGCATATTAGCAAATTATAATAACCAATATCAATAGACAATAATTTGTTTAGCAAAAAAAAGGATAATAATTGAGCATTTAAGACGTGATGCTTTAGCTGGATTGGATTTGTTATTAGAATTTTCTCCATTTTCGTCAGTCTCAACCACTGTCTCATTGGATTCATCACCATCCATCTGGGCGGGGGGTTTAGGACTAAGATCTCCATCAGCAAGGGGTGCTGGAAATGGATTCTACGGCAAGGGCGGCGGTAGAAAGAGGAAGAGGATGCGAGGGCGACGATAGGATGAGAAGGGGGATACGACGGCGACGTCAACAACAGGAAGATGAATCGGAAGAGGAAGATGAAGGGGATGCGAGGAAGATGGAGATGCAAATAAAAATCCATAGATCTGGATTTTGGAAAAGAATGGAGGACTGAAAAATGAAAAAATGAGATGAAAAATAAGAGGGAGTGGGATCAGATCGTTCAAAGATTTTAAGATCTTGTATAGATCCTATATATCTTATCCAGATCTCACCCTAATTTATATCTCATACAGATCTTGATCACAGATCTTGATCGTTTTGGCTTTGTCGGATCGTGGATCTTACGATCCTAAGATCTAGATCTAGATTTTAATAACCTTAGTTAAAATCTTGCATATGCTCACGTCTTTTTCAATATTGAAAGGTCAGTTTTAGACAAGTTTGTGTTTTGTGAAAAAAGAAAAGAAGACATAAAATAAATTTTATATATGAGTTCTAAAATAAATACAAGCTTAAGGTCTTAAAAATTTTCAGTTTAATAAAAATTACTCTCTATAAAACATGCATGCATATTTTTTTTGGGAGGAAGAAAGATTTTATTATGTTAAAAGAATAGTTTTAAAATATAAAGTACTTTGTTTGTCTCAACAAAAAGTCATGTTTACTATGTTTTGATGTGCTATCATAAATGTCTTGTTTTTATAAATAGAAATAATTTTCCCCTCTTATAATTATGTGGACTCTATTATCACTACAAGAAAAAAAAACGGATTACCGACCGAAAAATGCGGTCGGTAACCCTTTTTTACATGTCGTTTCGGCCTTTACCGACCGAATTACTGACTGCAAAAGTCGGTCGGTAATCTGTTGGTATGAAATTTTTTGCCGACCAAAAAATCTTGCCGTCGGGACCCTGCCGACCGTATTGCCGATCGCACGTGGGTCGGCAAAATTACCAACCGCAAGTGTGGTCGGTACTATCTAGTCCCAAAAGGTCCCGGATATGGTTACCGACCGAATTACCGACCGCAATTCTCTTTGCGGTCGGTAATTCTCTTTTATGAAAAAAAGAATGTGCTTAGGAGGGCTCAAACCCAATCCCTCATCCCCACCAACCTTCGCTCTCAACCAACCAGGCTAGCTATCCAATCAACAAATTATATCACTCCATGTGTCATATATTACAGCCCTCACAAATATATTTAAGAAGACGCTGAAGAGAGTGCTCGAACCCTAGTGGGAAGATCTTCCCCATGCGCGCGCACCATTGGGACACAATAGATTTCATGTCATTATCAGTAACCCCTTATATATAATATATATAAATTTTTATATACATATACATATAGAAATATTAATTTGTAAATTAACTAAATTGAAACAAAATAAAAAATTGAAATTATATTAATTAAAATTTAAAAAGAATTCATAAATTAAATCAAACAAATTTTTATAAATAATAAAAATCCCCAATAAAATAAAAATGAAATAGATATTTATTAAATTAAAATTAATTAATTACATTAAAATACAATTCAATAATTAAATTATAACATAAAATAAAAATAAAATAAATTAATTAAAAGAAAATTTTAAATTAAAATTAAAATAAATAATTATAAAAAGCTTCTTGATAAAAAATTTAAAAATTAAATATATTCAAAAAAATTCAATGAAACAAACAATATAGAAAATTCAAAAATAAAATAATGGGGAAAAAATTTAGCGACCCCAAATTTCGGTCAGTAAATCGGTCGGTAACTGTAGTGACAGAATTTTCAGTCGGTAAGTCGGTTGCTAAATTATATTTTTTCATAAAAAATTAATAAAAATTAAAAAAAAACTGGGAAAAAACTTCCGACCGCACTTGCGGTCGGTAATTCGGCCGGTAATACCGACCAACTTTGTTGCGGTCGGTAATACGATCGGCAAAGAACCGCCTAATGCAAAACGCGGCAAAATTTCCGACCGCGGATTGCGGTCGGTGATGTTGTCGGTCGGGAATCCCGCAATTTCTTGTAGTGTATATACTCACAAATCAAATCCACCTTAATTCATTTACCCAACTACAACAATACATTTTAAATGAAAGAGATGAGTATATAAACATGTTAAATTTATCTCTACATATAGAATCTCTGGTGATTATGTGGCCTGTATTTCTTCCTTCATTTCAATCATGAACGGATGTCAATAATTGCGTACAAGAATTACATGCATATTATTAGTCCAATTCTAATGATCAAATTTTTAAAAATATTACTCCTCCGTCCCAGTATACTTGTCATGTTTGACTTTTTGACACAGTTCATTATTAAACTTTGACTCAACATTATTACAAATATATATTTGAAAAAAATAGTCGAGTTGGGTCTTGTTAGAATCGTAAAATCATTTAGTTATAGAATATATATTTTATTTAATTTTTTGTTGTATATATTTTGAGATATTAACGATTGAAAATGTGCATTGGATTGTGTGCAAAAATGAAATAAGACAGGTTAAGTGGGACAGAGGGAGTAACATTTCTTATTTTCACGGAATGTAATACAAATATTTAACAATTAATATCATAAATTTTATAAAAGTAAAAATTATAAAAATTTAATATTCTAAAACTATGTGATTATACGAATCTAACGACATTTTACTTGACTATGTTTATTTTATTTAACAGTGTTAAAAAAATCGAATCAAAGTTACTCAATAAATAGTGTTTAATATTTACTATGCAAATGTTAACATTAAAAAAAATGGAGGAGTATACTCCCTCCGGTTTTTTTTTTTTTTTAATATAACGTTCAGACTTCTTTTACTATTCATTGTAGTACTATGACTTTTATTTTTATTATCGTTATACAAGAAAATATAGCCAAGTGAGATCTTATTGGATTTGTCTCATCTGGTAGTTTTCAATAAGTATCAAATTCTTAGAATTTTTACTTGCACCGAATTTGAGTTATTAATAATTTAAAATGTATAATACCATACATGCATAAAAATAAAATAAAAAAGGAGGGGGTATATATTTAACGACCACAAATTTTATATTTCCAAAAGAAATATATAATCCATACCGCGCGTGAAGCTCTTAGTGGCAGAAAAGCAAGTCTCGATTAGGGTTGGATCGGTACGCCATACCGAATTTTTTCAGTCATACTGTTACCAGACTGTAAATATCGGTATATAAAAAATGAATACCATTACCATACCAAAAATTCGGCATACCAATATTCGGTACACCGAAACATTCGGCATAAAAATTCAGTATTATCGTTATACCAGTAAAAAATTATTTAGAATGAGTTAATTTTTTTTCATACAATAGTTTTAATTTAATTGCAATTAAATAATTTCCAAAAAAATAATTAATTCACATCACATGATATCAATAGAGTTTTTTTTTTTTGGCTGAACTTATATATGCTCATGATTAAAAATATTAACATGTTCTAAGTCAAACTAGAGTTGAAGATCAAATATAGCAAGTTTGACCAGAACATGCAACTATTACAAAAAAATAAAAGTCATAGATATATGTTGGATTAAATTAGGATAAATAATTACTATTTAAATTTTAAACTTAAATAAATAAACATAATCATTTAGAATATGATTGAAATTTAAAATTAGTATTTGCTTTATACTAATAACTATAAACTTAATTTTAGGTTATTTAGAATTAGGTTTGGGCCTTAACTATGAAC
Organism: Hygrophila difformis; assembly: GCA_030278955.1. NCBI lineage: Eukaryota > Viridiplantae > Streptophyta > Magnoliopsida > Lamiales > Acanthaceae > Hygrophila > Hygrophila difformis. Next base: position 5,012,899 of record JAOANR010000009.1, on the reverse strand, counting down.
CTTTTTTGGGTTTAGTAATAAATATGTAATATATTTTTATTTTAAAAATATATAATTATATATTTTATAAAATATATATCGATATTTCGGTATTTCGGTATACCAAATATCTTATATTTTTATATCGATACCATACCAAAAATATTCGGCACGGCAATATATCGTATTAAAAATTTCGGTATACCATAAATTTCGACATTTTCGATATTTTTCGGCATGGTATGAACAGATACCGAGTTTTCGGCGAAATTATCCAGCCCTAGTCTCGATCCTAGAGTTCTGAATTGATTGATAGATGAAATGATGCAGCAGAGTCCATGATTTTTAATCCGAATAATTTGGTTGGCATGCAGTTATATATTGGGCAGCCATCACAGTTTTATATAGTACTTCGTATGAGGTTGATTTTTTTTTTTTTTTAAAGGAGTCAAAGCCGGAGAAAATGTGATTAGAATACATGCTACACAAATTACTAGGGATAAATAGGAGGAATAAGGGTCGGGTGGATAATGGAAAATTTAGACAAACCCTCACTACCATTCAATCAATGTGATGACAAAGTGATCCCTTTTTTTTTTTTTTTTGGTTCGGCGTAATGAAAAATTTAGACAAGCCCTCACTACCGTTCATATTATTAGTCCTATTTAATCGGAATGATCAATTGATTTTGTTTTGTTTTGTATTTTTTCCTTTTTTCCTTTTTATTTTTTTTTTTTTGTAATTTTGTGATGATTCATAAATGAAATGATGCAGCATCTTTCACGATTTTCAATCCTAATAATAATTTGGTCGGCATCCGCAGTTAGTTATTGGGCAACGATCACAGTGTTAAACACTTAAACTGAGGTTCGGTTGGTGTCTGATTTTCTATATGGATAGAATAATTATCTCCATTATTATACCTAACTAAAAATTTTAAAAGTATTCATCAGATGAAATTCTAAATGTCTTTGACAACAAATAAAAGATCAACAACGTTATAACTAGAATTGTGATGATTCCACAAACTATAAATGCTTTTATCCCTACCTTTTACATTCGAATCTTCACTTTCACTACTATTTTCAATAGGACAAGGATTGGCCATTGATTTCTTTATCCCATACCCATGTTCTAACTCTTTTTTAAACGACGTCGAATTAAACAACCTGTTTGTCCACCCTGTTTGTGGATACCAATATTGTCCGTACAAGTTTTGACAATAAATAATTGACCGATTTCAATCGTGGCTTATTACTTTTATTAAGATTTATTTGATTATATTATTAATAAAATATACTCCTTCCAATCCACCTCAAACGTCTTGTTACTGTTGGGCACGAGAATCAAGGTAGAGTTGATCTGTGAGTGTATGATGGGATCTACATCGTTGTTGGAGGGAGAAATTATTTTTATTTATAGAAATAATACATTTGTAATGTGACACCAAAAAATAGTAAATAGGACATTTGTAATGGGACGGAGAGAGTACAAAATATTACTTCTCCCGCGGATTTCATTATTTATGTCCCAATCTCTTTTTCATTCGTCCCATCATTTGTGTTTTATTTCTGTTTTAGAATATAATTTATTGTTGAATATTATCAAGATGGCAAGAGAGCAGCAGATCCCAGTAAAGGAGTTGGCTAAACCATCGAGCTTGTTTGTGTCTTTAGCTTTATTGTAGACAGGGTATTTGTGTCTTTTCCTTATAAAGTGCCATACCATTTTGTATAAGCGTGTTAACGCTTTTTCTCTTGAAGTATTCTGTTTATATACTCCTTACGTCTGTGTATTGTAACCTAACACTATTCTTCGATCATATTCAATACACATGACAGTTATTTAGCTCGTCTTCTTCAGCTTGTTTAATATGGTATCAGAGCCTACCATGATCGATTCTGGATTGTTCGACTAAATCGATCTCCAACTTCAATTTTACCTCATACCTCGTTTATTCCTCTTTATCATTTCTGTTCTGATTGATCCATGGCTTCAACCACTGAAGATGCTACCACTGAAAATACTTTGCCGCCGCCGCTATGTCCTGAGCTAGTTCTTACTGCCGCCGATCAACCGCACTTAAAGTTAGCTCCGATCCTATTTGATGGGAAAAATTGGAATTCATGGAGAATTGCTGTTCGGAACACTCTGCGCATAAAAAAGAAAATAAAATTCATTGAAGGTACCTTCACATGTCCTGCTAGTGATGATCCTCGATACGATGATTGGATTATGGTTGATTGCATGATTCTCACTTGGTTACATAATTCTTTGATTCCTAATATCACTAGTCAGTATTTACATATTGAAACCTCATATGGTCTGTGGAAGGAATTGGAAAAAAGCTATGGCATAACTAGCGGTCCTAAGGTGATTCTGTTGAAAAGGAAACTTACTAATCTTACTCAGGGTAATAGATCTATAACCAGTTACTATAGTGATCTGAAATCTCAATGGCATTATCTGAAGGCCTTGAAACCTTTCCCTAAATCATGTAGTGCTGAAACTTTGAAAGCTCTAATGGATTCTGATAAGTATGAGCTTCTAACTCAATTCATTATGGGACTGAATGACGACTACAGTCATGTTAGTAATCAGATCCTTCTAATGGATCCACTTCCTACGGTTTGTAAGGCTCATTCTATGTTTTGCAATGTGGAGACTCAAAATGGAAGTTCTGATGTTGTTGCTAGTGACTCTAACCCTACAAGCTTTGCACTTGCTACTCTTGATAAGGATACAACAGAAAAATATTTAAATCCAGGTCGAGGTAGTAGTGTTGTTTGTAGTTACTGTAAGAAAACATGTCATTCAAATGAGAAGTGTTACAAATTGGCCAACAAGAATGCAACCTGTGACCATTGCAAAAGGAAAGGCCACCAGAAAGTCAATTGTTTTGCTGCTGACAGGTGTTGTACCAGACTGGTACAAAGCTTTGGCAGACAAAAGATGAAGTAGTTCAACTGCTGCTGCTATGATAATTGGTCCTGAATCTGCTGGAACTAACAAGTCTTCAGTTGGAACTGATTCAGATCGAATTGCTAAACTTGAGGAGATGATCAAAGAGCTGGCAAAATCAAATGTTGGAGGTGCCAACATCTGCACTCTAGTTGACTATGCTTGCCATGGATGGCCGGGTCAACCATGACTTTGTTTGACTTTCTTTTGGTACTCCTTTTGTGTAAGATAAGGTATTTCTTTTAAGCATGTGTGTAATAAGGATGGGACCTATATATATGTCCTCCATCCTCTTTCATTGGTATTTTTTTTGGCTTGTTGAACATTTTCTCCTTTCGAATGAATGAACTAGCGAGAGTGTGAAGCTCTCATCTTTCGTGATTAACCTCTTGTGGCTAGTCACCCTTTTGGAATCGGAAGTGCTCCAAATTGTAAGAAACACCGTAAACTTGAATGTTTTAAGGTTTGGTCTTCATTTTGATGCTGATGTCTTACCTCCAAGCATGTCTTGTTATTATGGTGGCTTCCCCTATTTTTAATTTTTTTATTTGATCTTTCTTAATCTTATTTGCAACTTGTTTCCAAGCCAAGATCCATGGCAATGCTGGAGGTATCTTCATGGCAGGTAGCTCCTTGACTCATTCTTCTTTCAATTTGAGTAATCTATGGCTTTTTGACTCTAGAGCTAGCTGTCACATTTGTGCTACACCTTCCTCATTGTTTGATTCTCAGCCATGTTCTATTAGACATTCCATAACTCTGCCAGACGGCTCTATAAAGTTCCCTTCACTCATAGGTTCAGTCAAGTTAAACAATACTCTTATAATACCAAATGTATATCATGTGCCTGGTATTGTATTGAATTTAATTTCCATTAGTCAACTTACCAAAGATTTGCAATACTTTGCCACCTTTTATCCCACTTCTTGCATATTACAGGACCTGAAGTCTAGAAGAGTTATACTCAAAGTTCCATTACTTAGCAAACTATACACTGATAGTTGTTCTCCTGTTAATGATTCAGCTTCATTTTCCATTAATTCTGTAGCCAATCATATCTCAAACTCTATAATGGATTGGCACAATAAACTTGGCCACCCTTCTTCCATTGTTATGAAACATCTTGATTTTCAAATTGATGAATCTACTTCTATTCCTTGTGATATCTGTTATTCTTAAAAAAATGCATAGAATTCCCTTCCAAAATAGTAACTCAAAAGCTGTGAATCCTATTGATTTCATTCACTGTGACGTTTGGGGACCATTTACACCATTAGATAGAAGTGATTTCAGATTTATGTTGACAATAGTAGATGATGCTTCAAGAGCAACATGGATATTCCTAATGAAGCAAAAATTAGATACCTCTGTGCTCCTGTCACAGTTCTTTGCACTCATTAAGACTCAGTATAATGGAGTGGTTAAAGTCTTCAGATCAGATAATGGATCTGAATTCTACAACAAAATCTGCCTATTACTCTTTCAAAGCCTTGGGATAATACATCAAACTTCTTGCATCTACACCCCTCAACAGAATGGCCGGGTGGAAAGAAAGCATCAATGTGACGCCCCGAAAATCTAAAACCATTTTCGTGACGTCACCGCCGTATTAACTGTTCTAAACTGTCGATTACTCAGCTTAGACAGTCAATACAAGGCTAGATACAAGTACAAAGAAATAACTGTAGCAAGAAAAACAATCATAAGCAATGAGCAATCCTGGGAACATCACATTGCATATCCGGGCTACAAGCCCTGAATAAATTATCGACATGCTCACAATTTCCATACCAGAAATTAACACATAATAAAATCCAAGTGGTTCACCGATCACCTCTATGAATGACAATTAACTCTACATAAATGTGTATAAACATATATTCCAATTAAATAAAAACATAAAGATGCACCATAGCTAGTTCGCTCAGCCCATACCCCCATCATCATGTTCTGCGCCGTCCGTAGGAAGATCTATAAAACAACCAAACAACGACAAGGTGTCAGCACAACATAACGTTGTACTGGCAAGGAATAGAAGTGGCATATCATAAAGAATCTATAGCAACAGTTAATAACAATAACTAAAGACAGAAAGTAAATTCTGAACATATTCCTCGAGTCATATACAACATGATCATATCCATAATCCATTAGTTACCAATATCACCTCTCGCCCTGCATATATGTCAAATATGAAACCAATCCAGTGCACCATAATCCAATAATCAAGTATATGTCAGATGAAACCAATCCAACGCACCATAATCCATTAATCAAATAATATGTCAGATGAAACCAATCCAATGCACCATAATCCATTAATCAAATAATATGTCAGATGAAACCAATCCAATGCACCATAATCCATTAATCAAATAATATGTCAGATGAAACCAATCCAACGCACAATAATCCATCAGTCAAATTATATGTCAGATGAAACCAATCCAACGCACAATAATCCATCAGTCAAATTATATGTCAGATGAAACCAATCCAATGCACCATAATCCATTAACCAAATAATATCATCTCCCGCCATGCAGAGGACTCTATAACTACTAACACCGGCATCCTAGACTAGTTTTCAACTGTCTAGGGTTATAGACACATACAAGCTTATCTCGCCATGCAGAGGACTCTATAACTACCAACACTGGTGTCCCAGACAGTACTCCAACTGCCTAGGGTTATAGACACATACAGGCTCTACCCGTAGGAGGGACAATTACCCTCATCCGATATCCGAAATTCCATATACCATGTGGCTCATGCATTGGTTTCATAAGACATAATTTACCAAAACCAAACCATAGATTGAACACATAATAAGAGTTGTCAAGTATCATCACAATGGTCTTGAAATACACCAATCTCAACATAACATTAAATATTCTCTTAAGTCATAGCGCAAGGAACCCGTCCACCCGGTATTCCTTGAGATTCTAAGGTTTGACCTAGTTGTTAAAGCAACATATGATTCGCGAGAACACTTAGATTCATCTAAGGCATAATAATCCAAGCTCATCTAAGGCATCATACAATTCGTGTGGAACACTTAAATACGTCTAGGTTATCTAGAAACATCATACAATTCGTGTGGAACACTTAAATACGTCTAGGTTATCTAGAAATAGGTTTTAAGCATTCCTAGGAATATTATTCCTAATCATCTAAATTCACATTGTCTAACATCTCCACTTATCTCTTTATGCAATTATGCCATTCTAACCCTTGCCTTTTATCAATCTTCAAAGCTTTCCGTTTGAACATCATCAATCTCCCAATGGCTTCAATACAAACTCACAATTGTCCCTACACAACAATATTATAATAATTAAAATATTTCCCACAACATCAATACCATCGTCCCATATCTCCCATACCAACATTCGCCTCGCCTCATTCTCCAATCCCCCAATTGATCTTTTTCCCAACAATACCAAATAAGTCAAAACATAGTCAATCATCTAATTTAATCAACTCAATCAACCATCCAATAATATTAATTAATTAAATTAACTAATAATAATGGTGTCATATTTACCAAAATACTACTTGACACTTTAAAATAATCCCACAAGCAACATTTTCCCAACCACATTGTAAAGCCCCCAAATCAATGCAACAATTCATTTATTAAATTTTAATAAATACCCCAAATCACCCATTACACACTTAACCTAAAAAAAATCCCATCTTCATTAAAAATTTTCAAATTACCCAAACTAATTCAACATATTTTAATAAATCCCTCAAAATATTTAAAAACAAAGCTACTCAACAAATCTCTTTTAATTAACATTACCCATTTCTTTTAAAAAAAAATAACACTCAACCCACCATTTTATTAGGGCCTTAAATTCCAAACCTCCTTAAATACCCCACAAATTCCTAGTTTTACAATAACTTTTAAAACCAAAATAAAACCACAAATTCACACTATACTTTAAAATCACTTATTAATAAATTAAAATATTCCCAAATCTACAACCAACATTCCAAACTCAAGAATTGCAGTCATTTACTCTCAAGTATCCAAACCCACCAACCCAATTTATCCTCCAAAACACCATTATTCAACAGCTGCACATATATTCTTCCAATTCAACTATTCAAGAATCCATGTTCAACAATCAAAAATCACAAATATAATAAACATTTACTAGTCTCCTAACCAATTCACATTATCAATATTTAAGAATCATCATACTAGTTCAAGAATCATCTCCACATCTTCAAATTTGCACAACAAAGTTCTTAGGATTTAAACTCAACTAATTCTCGCCAATTAGTAAACCAAAATCCACAATTAGGCATAAAGTCCGCCAAATCCATAACCAATTTAACAATCTATCCAATAAACTCGAAACACCCAATCCTTTCCACACTAGAGATCCACACCCAACACATTTTACTTATCATCAATACCAATTCGCAATCCCACAAAAATCCATATCTAGTGTCCAATTAAACAAAACAATAACCCGATTATAATTCAACCATCTCCATAAACACATTTTCACAAAACCATTGGAACACTTTAATTAACAAAATCCACATAAATCAAATTCAACGTAATACCATAATTCCATAATTTAATTTCAACTCCCAATTATCAAAACACCAACAATTCTAGAATACACAACAAGAGAAAAGCACCACAACCCATCTCACCACCACTGTCATCACCACCATGCAACCACCGCTGCCGGACCACCCCCGCCGTCGCCGTCGCCGGACCATCGCCGGCGACCACAGCGCGCACCAGCGCGTTCACTGTAGCGGCAGCAGCCGCTGCTACCTTGGCATCGCGCGGCGGCGCGACGCCGCCCTTCTCCTTGCCGACGTCCTCCTCTCCTCCCCAACTCCGGCGACGTCACACCTCCCCCTCCGGTGGACAGCCCCATCTCCAACCACAAAACCAAACTTCCCTAAAGTCCCAAAAATCAAAAATAGAAGAAGGGAAAAGATAAGTTCAAACCTTGAATCGAATCTCCATTTGTCGAGCTTCAACCATGGAGTCTCCTCCATCCCCTCCAAGCCGCTGCCTTCCCCATCCAAGATCCCCAATTTCCCTTGTTGAACTTGACGGGAATGAGGAAGGTGAGAGAATGCCCAATTCCTCAATCAATGTTCCTATATAAAGTCAAGGGACTTAATAGAAAATTTTCTTATTCTCACTTTAGCCCCAATTCTTTTAAATAAATTTTAAAACTCAATTGTTCAATCCACATGGTTCGGACCACCAATAATTCTACATTGGACTTGTTCAAAATGTGACATGGTCATATCCTATATTTAAACATATCACAAATTTAATCCAAATCCAAATATTGCTCTAACCCAATGACTTAAATTAATTGATTCCATTAATTAAATTAGTTAGGGATTAATATGAGCCCAATCAATTAAATAATCTTAATTAATAAATTTAATTATGAAATAATTATCCGGGGTGTTACAATCAACATCTTGTGCAGGTGGCTAGAAGCTTGTTAATCACATCTGGAGTTCCAAAGACTTACTGGGGAGATGCAATGCTCAACTCTGCTTATATCATCAATAGGCTTCCATCAAAGATTTTGGGATAGAAATCACCATGTGAAATATTGCAAGGAAGCAAGCCAGATCTCACCTCACTACACATTTTTGGTTGTCTCTGCTACATGAAGGTTTTACAGGCACATGTTGGCAAATTAGATCCAAGAGGCTTGAAAGGAGTTAACTTAGGTCTTGTACCCAATAAGAAAGGTTACAGGGTACTGGATTTGGCTACTAAATAGATATATATATATATATATATCAAGGGATGTCACATTTTTTTATTCAATTTTTCCATTTAAGGATAATAACAGCTCTACCTCATCCCAAACACTCACCCTACATAACACATCCACTGAGTTTCCTACTGAAACTCAGTATCCGTACTTTCTCCCTGAGGAGCCTACTGCACCTCAGTTACAGAGCAATCACCTTTGGCTCCTCATGAGCCAATGAGTCAAACTTTCAATAATAACTCTCCTGCGTCTCCTACTGAGACACGGAGCTTACATATCTCTGTAGAAATTCATGAAGAAGCTTCTACATCGGTTGGTCCATCTCCTGTGTTCCAGCCTATTTCATATGATTCTAGCACGGATGAGACAGCTATCCCCATTGTTTCCATACCAGAGAGACCTCAAAGAGAGAGGTGAATGCCAAGCAGATTCAAGGATTACTATTATGGTTCTATGGTGGATCCAGAGTTTTTTCCTCATTCATATGAACAAACCAAAGGAATTTCTCATTGGGGGGATGCAGTGAAAGCTGAAATAGATGCACTTGAAAAGAATCAGACTTGGGATGTTATTCCCTTACTTGCAGGCAAGCGCCCCATTGGTTGTAAATGGATATTTCGGGTGAAGCATAACTCTGATGGTACAACTAAAAAATACAAAGCAAGGTTGGTGGCTAAGAGCTTCCACCAGAAATATGGTGAAGACTATAAAGACTCCTTTGCATCTATAGCAAAGACTGTCAGTGTTAGACTCTTATTTGCTCTTGTTGCATCATTCGAATGGCCACTGTCCCAACTTGATGTGAACAATGCATTTTTACATGGTGAACTTGAAGAAGATATCTACATGCACTGTCCTCCTGGACTTGGAGCTACACCTGGACAAGTCTGCAAACTCAAAAAGTCACTCTATGGACTCAAACAGGCCCCTCGACAATGGTATGGTGCCTTGTCTCATTTTCTTAAGGAGTGTGGTTATTCACCTGCCTATGTTGATCAGTGTGTTTTCTTAAAGTTCACTCAAGTTGGTATTGTTATGTTAGTGGTCTATGTTGATGATGTTCTTATTACTGGAGCTGATCCCTCCGAGATCAAGGACATCAAACACAAGCTACATGACAGATTCACTATTAAGGACTTGGGAGCAGCAGCATACTTTCTAGGCCTTGAAATTACAGTCTGGTTATTCTATTTCTCAAAGCAAGTATACCTCTAATTTACTCACTGAAGTGGCAGTACCTCTTAATCCAAAGGCTCATTCTCCCTGTCAAGCGCACAAAACTATGATAGCTGATGGCCCTTAATTTGAAGATCCTCGCCTCTACAGGAAAATGGTGGGCAAATTAATCTATCTTGGATTCTCTCGTCCTGACATCTGCTACAGCGTTCAGCAACTTAGCCAATACATGAATGCACCCTCAAAAGAACATTGGCAAGGGGTTGTTCATGTCCTGCAGTATCTTCACAACAATCCCAGACTTGGTCTTTTTTAATCTATTTGGTTTATCACTTCACATCAAGGGCTACTGTGATTCAGACTGGGGTAATTGTCCAGTCACAAGGAGATCTCTAACCGGATACTGTGTCTTCCTAGGTGAGTGTTGGTAGCCTGGAAGACCAAGAAACGAGACTATGCTTCTAAAAGTTCCACAGAGGCTTAATATAAGAGTTTGGGGGCTGTGGAAGCAGTGTTACTTTGGATTGGGTCTCTATTCAAGGAACTTAAACTCCCTTTACCATGTCCATATCCCATTTTTTGTGACAATCTCTCTGCTATACAACTTGTGAAGAATCCTATGCATCACGAGAAGACTAAACACATCGATATTGGGTGCTTGTACGTCCGGGACTACTACCAAAAATAGCTCATCAATCCCATCTTTGTCCCATCCTCATCTCAGTTGGCTGACATGTTTACCTCCTAAGGTTTTCCAGTTTCTATGCTCCAAATTGAACCTCTGGAGATGTTGGCTAAACCATCGAGCTTGTTTGTGTCTTTAGCTTTATTGTAGACATGGTATTTGTGTCTTTTCCTTATAAAGTGACATACCATTTTGTATAAGCGTGTTAACGCTTTTTCTCTTGGAGTATTCTATTTATATACTCCTTCCGGCTGTGTATTGTAACCTAACACTATTCTTCGATCATATTCAATACACATGACAGTTATTTAGCTCGTCTTCTTCAGCTTGTTCAACATTTATCAATAATCTCGAAACCACACTCATTACAAATTACATCATTATAAATTAATAAATATATAAATATATATATATATATATTAAACTTTCATACTCACAACCATCAAATTACACTATATATAAATTAACTAAAAATTAAAATTAAACCACTCCAATCATATCACATAAATTCATAGTTTATCACTCCCTTCGTCCCACCTTACTTGTCATGTTTGACTTTTTTACATTGTTCATTGTTTAACTTTGACTCAATTTTATCACAAGTATATATTTAATAAAAGTAGTCGAGTTGTGTCTTGTTGGAATCGTGTAATCATATAGTTTCAGAATATATAATTTACATAATTTTTTTATTGTACTTATTTTGAGATATTAACAGTTAAAAAGGTGCATTGGATTATTTGCATAAATCAAACAGAACAAGTTAAATGAGACAGAGGGAGTATTATTTATTTTAAATATTAATATATCCCTACATTAAATACTAATAAAATCCTATATAAATATCATAAAGAAAATCTTGAGTGATCACTACTAATTGAACAAAAGGAATATTAAATTATGTAAAATAATATATATATATATATATATTTTTTGATTAATTCATTTAAGAGAAATTTTCTATATATTTTAATTAGAATTCAAAGTAAATAAGGAGTATTTTTAATAATTTTTTCAAACAACAAATACAAATTATCGACAGAAAAATTATCTTCTCGGAATTTCGGAAAAAGATGAAGAACGAGATTAGAAAAAATTAGAAGAAAAAAAAAAGAATTGAAATGAGTTTAACAAAATCTATATAATAAATCCTGAATACTTTTTGGCATGTGCAGCCTGTATTGCCCTTATTAAATATACTTGATTCTTTCTTAATCTTAATTAAGGGTTATACAGTAATTATGTCTTAAGTTTCCACATAAATGCTGATTAATCATCCAGAAATGTACAATCATCCAAAATGATTACACGTCAGCGCTGAATCATCCTACATGCCACGTGATCAATCTTTTAAATATTCTATATTATCTATTTGTTAGGATAAGAAAATCTTAAGAAAATCTTTCCATATATTTTAAAAATATATATATAAATTAAAAATAAATTATAAATATATTTATGACAAATTTAGTTAAACCAATATATTATAAATTCTCTCATTCTTTAATTAAATAAGTAATTTTTTTCAAATATATATTATATTATTTATATTAGAATTCAAGTCTAAAATATTAACCTAATCAATATAATAAAATAAAAAATATATAGGTTGGGTTTGAACACACCTTTGACGACACACATAGGTGTCGATATTTACCAAAAAATAATAAAATAAAAAAAGTAATTTATCCAAATATATATGGTTAATAAGAAATTATAATCCGTTATAAAACTTTAATCAAAATTCAATCCTGATTTTTTGTATAAGGTTTAATTTTTAAATATATTTTTTATCATAAAAATAATTTTAATAAAAGAAAATAATATAAAGAAAAAATAATTATTGAAAAAATATATTTTTTCTTATGAACATAATCCAGAATTTTGCATTTTTTTTGTTTCTCAAAAAGGTAAACAATTTTATTAGTCGATTTTGCGATGTCATTTGCTGATATATTGCCACGAAAAAGATGAAAACCTGAAGTATTAATTATATAACTATAGAACAGAGCCCTTCTGTATATCGAAGCGTGCATAACATTAAGAACATGCATAATACTTTTAATGATGTGCCAAAAATGTATTCGCTTATATATTATTACTAAGGAAAATAGGAAGACAATCATTTTATGATAGTTGAAAAACTGCTAATTTTGTTGAAATTTTAAGCATAAAAAGTGGATACTTTTTTTTAATCGTAGTAACTTATTGTTCTCCACTAATTTTATATTCAATTATCAATCACACATTTTTGAATTCATTCTCCACAGTTAAATCATCTTCATATTAAGATAAATGATGAATATAATGAAGTATGATAGTTTGAATTCATTCAATAACAACAAATATGATTGGAGAATCATTTTTGAAAGTGATTAATGTACGGGACAGTTACAATATATAAGTAAATAAATAAATCAAATGCCATACACATTCTTATTGAATGTCAATATGACTATATACTAATTTCATACGTAATCACCTCCACATAAATAGTTTTTATACTACAATATTTATATAATGATAGTATGGAATTAATTCTCTCCTATCATTTATGTTACTATTTGAATTTGATTGCTCATACCCCATTCAGTGTGATTGTACCAATTTCAGGTGATTGTTATTTTCTTATGATGCCCAAGAAATTTTCCCTTAGTAACATAATAATATTTTTCTTCATATTTTATTGCATACTTTGTCTATTCATGTTGTGTGGGGCTATGAGTTATGAGGTTTAGTTTTACAATTAGTTGGTCTTGGTTGTCTTTGAATACAATTTAATTGTTTGCTTTTTTCTTCCATTTCTTTTAATCATATTTATTGGCAATTTTTTAGGTTAGTAGCTGTATATGAATGTGGGAACTTGAAAAGAAAAAAATTTTGCTAGCCTGAGAAAGTGATCTCATAGAAAATTTAACGTTAGGAAACTGATTGTACAGAATGATGAACAATTATATAATGAGAATAACCTGATGATTACCACTAATATACATAGGTTGTAGTAGTTATAGCCAAAAGGATTGAGCTTTTTCGATTTCTTACCAACTAAGAACTTATTTTCTAATATTTTCTGGGTCTTCTAAATAATAGTTTTTATTATATAATTATTGAATCCATCCCTTCTACTATCTTATTGAAATTGCGGAGATTCGTACTCATAGTTTAGAATAGTCTGGTTTATTGAAATTGGTGGATCAAGATACACATATAAAAATTGAGGTTGATTACCTCGAGGTAATGAACTGATTATTTATTTTGTCGCATGTTTTATGATCAAATTGATAAGATTCTTACGGTTTCCTACACCTATGTTATGAATTTAAAATAAGCAAACTTTATGCACAAATAATAATAAGACCACAAATACTTGATTTTTATTTGAAAAAGAAAAAAGAAAAAATGCCGTCCGCGGAGCGCGGGTCAAAATTCTAGTATTAAGTAAAATTTAAACAAAAATTATAAGAAAAAGAGAGAGAAAAAGAGTGTGTCCCCAATATTTGGGGCCCGGAGCAAGTGCTCGACCTTGGAGCCAGCCTGTATGTATCTTATCTTTGTATGCGACTTGAGAGGCCCTCGATCTCATGACTTTAATTTGATCATCATGTCTATTTAAAAGGCATCAGTCAGTCACTCCAAATTAAAAGGAAGAAATAGAAATCTGAGCAGCAACAAGGCGGCCGCCGCCATGGCTGATGAAGCTGATGAGAGCACCATCATCAGAAGGTCTGGAAATTACCAGCCCAGCGTTTGGGATGACGATTTTCTGCAATCTCTCTCCACTCCATATGCGGTTGATTATTTGTATTATACTTATAATAATTATGCATGCGTACGTAGTAGTATATACTTACTCCATTTATAAATTTAAATGTATGTACAAATAATACTAATAATAACAATCCTGGAAACTAATAAACGCTGCAGGCAATAGAGTACGGTGACAAGGCAGATCACCTCAAGATTAAGGTGGAAGAAATCATTGATGCTGCTGCTACCGAGGGCGATCAGTTGGAGCTGCTGGAGCTGATTGATAATTTGCAGAGGCTTGATATATCCTACCATTTCACCCACAAAATAGAAACGCTGCTCGGCAATGTTCACGGGATGATGAAAGGATCCGATCATCATGATGATCAGGAGGAGGATATCACCACGCATTTCACCACCACACACAACTTGTATTTCGTTTCTCTCCAATTCCGACTTCTCAGGCAGTGTGGATATCATGTCCCTCAAGGTTCATCATATGACCACGTACCCTATATCTATCTTATCTGTTTTATCTATATATATATATATATATATAGATGTATTATTGGGTGCTTTTCTTTGTCCTGATATTATTACAATTTCTTGCCCTTCGTTCCAGATGTTTTCTGCGTTTTCTTGGACCAAGAGGGGAACTTCCAGGATTGCCTCTCTGACGATGTTAGGGGACTCCTGTCGCTGTACGAGGCGTCATTTTTGTCCATGGAGGGCGAGCCCATTATGGATCTTGCTAGAACTTTTGCAACTCAAAACCTCAAGTCAGTGCTGGAGAAAATTACAAACATGACCCTAGCAGAGGAAATCAGGCATGCTTTGGAGCTTCCGGTGCACTGGAGAGTGCAGAAACTCGAAGCCAAATGGTTCGTAAGCGTCTACAGAAAAAGATTGAATGCAAGCGCCGTCGTGCTTCAACTCTCGGTGCTGGATTTCAACATTCTGCAGGCTAAATACCAAGAGGAAATCAAATACCTCTCGAGGTACGTATATCCTACTGTTTGTTCTAGTATAATTAAAATTTAATCAATCAAATTTATAGTACTTGTACTACGACATTGGAAATGAATGACCAGTGCCGCGAACTGGTTTTTTACTCCAACAGGTGGTATAAAGAAACTGGGCTTCCACAGAAACTGGGGTTTACCAGGCACCGATTGCCCGAGTGCTTCCTATGGGCATTGGGATTCATACCCGAGCCTCATCTGGGACACTCGAGGAAGATATTGAGCAAGACAGGCATGCTGATTACGATTATTGATGACATATACGATGTATATGGTACTTTGGATGAGCTTGAAACCTTAACCGAGACAATCCAAAGGTTGGTTTTTTGAATAATAGTACTCCTAATAAATTAAACCTAGGTTTTTGGTTCTCCTAGGAAGAATCGAGTCAATTTTTATAACATGAAGGAAGGATATTCCTCGGTTGTTTTCCGTTTTATTCCCCCCAGATGGGATATCAATTCGTTGGACTGCCTTCCCGAGTACCAACGATTGAGTTTCCTGGCTATATTCAACTTAGCGAATGAAATGGCTTATGACATCCTGAGGGACCAAAGTGTCAACGTAATCTCCAACCAAAGGAAATTGGTACTCCTCCATCCTATTTATAGTATTTCCAAATTGCAAAAAAAACAGTATTGAATCTTAAACTTTCTCGAATTGAAGCTGCTGATTTACAGACTGATGGATGGCATGTTATGTATGTATACTTTTCAGTGGGCAGAACTAAGTAGAGCGTACAATTTAGAAGCAAGATGGTACCACAGTGGGTACTTCCCAAGCCTGACAGAGTACCTCAACACAGCCTGGGTTTCCATCGCCGGCCCTCTCCTACTTTTCTACGGATATCTTTCAATCGCCAATCCCATAGACGAGACCGAACTGCAGTTTCTGGAGCAGTACCCCGGCATCATTCACGGGCCATCCATGGTTCTTCGCCTTAATGATGACTTAGGGACTGCCTCTGTAAGCTAAAGCACCCCGGAGAAATCACAAATAATAATGTGTTTTATCATTCCTTCACGGATCATATATATATATATATATATATATATATATATATATTCACATTATTGATCACTTAGCTTGTTTGTGTCGAGTTTCAGGGAGAAATGGAGAAGGGGGATATTCCAAAATCGATACAGTGCTACATGAGGGAGATGGGGTGCGGCGAAGAGGAAGCAAGGGAGTACGTGAAGGGGCTAATTGATGAGGCGTGGAAGAGAATGAACAAAGAAATACTAATAATAATGGAGAAGGGAATGGGAAAGGGAGTGAACCGATGTTTTCGTGGTGTTGCGATGAATCTTTCGAGGATTGCTCATTGTGTGTACCAGTTTGGGGATGGATTCGGAAGCCCTCATCGTCATACTAAGGAAGTTCTGGTTTCCCTCGTCGTGGAACCCATCCCTCTTGTTATGCCATAATAAAAAAAAAAAGTTATGTATCATCATCATCACTCTTATACTAGTAGTAGTATTTGTTTGGCTCGATTATTATTGTATCGTATGTACTTCTACTGTATGCAATGAGAATGACGACAAATAGTTTTATGACTGATCCACAACTAATAATCGCACAAATGATGACATCGTCAACGCTTGTTACAGAAACACTGACCGAATCATCCATGCATTACAGAAAACAGACATATAATCTAGGTATTTCAGAGATGAGACGAGACGTCCATTGTGGTCGATTAGGGGATGTGAGAGTGTGAGATAAAATATTTAGAATACTTTATAATGTTTGCAATATGATCAAAGTACCTAAAATATCCATCTTGTGTTCAATCTGATACCAAAAAGTCAAAAATATGTAAGTAGTAGTATTAATTATAACAAATTATGAAGAAAGAATGGTACCACCATGGAATTTTTCCTCGATTCAGTATACATAGCATTCAAGA
Source organism: Hygrophila difformis (assembly GCA_030278955.1). Taxonomy (NCBI): domain Eukaryota; kingdom Viridiplantae; phylum Streptophyta; class Magnoliopsida; order Lamiales; family Acanthaceae; genus Hygrophila; species Hygrophila difformis. The sequence goes on along the minus strand of JAOANR010000009.1, from coordinate 4,995,640 downwards.
TGTATCGCATTCATGTAAGATTTCATGGATCTCTTTAAATGATACATGAGCATGGACTAGAATCTTTCCTCTATTCCATCAAAAATATTGTCAAATAAGTTATCATTATCTTATTTATATTTTATTGACACTCACAATAATGTGTTGTCGTCAACTAAAAAAGAGAAAAATTAAAGTACTGAGAATCCGTAATTCCCCGATACTCGTTCAGATAAAAGGAGGGCATGGGTGTATATGGAGGCACCGGCATTTATGTTATGCGTAGTCTGGTCAGACAATGCAAAAACAACAGCGTCATCTATTCCACGCAATAGGAACCGGTGGTGCCATTTGAAGAAGAAAATCACATAGAGCCGTAGAGGCAACACAGATAGAGTCGTCGCCTAAAATGTCATCTCCTGACTTCGTAACGCAAAATTTTGTTGTGAAAATAGTATAAACATTTTAACTTTTTGGATGAAGGGGACGCTCAATGCGTCAGCTAACAGTATATACATTTAACTTGATTCTAAATCAGTCCTTATTTTATCGCTAATTCCATATACCTCCACATAAATCAACACCAACTACATCTAAAATGTGCATTCTAGACGCGTTAAATCAGAAATATAGAAATGGGAGAAATTCAAGAGTCAAAGACAATGTTAGATCTAGAGTTCCTTTCACTAATAAATAAAAATCCCTCTAAACACAAATTCAGGTTATAACATATATCCACAATCAAATAACAAAACCATTTCCGGTTAAGATAAAAGATTTGATTCGGGCTCCCAGTAATATCTCTCTCTCAATAACCGCAATCAAAATTGAAAAAATGCATAAGGCAACAGCACCTCATACTCCAAATCTCAAAACTCATCCCTGAACGGGTCCAGACAAGAAAGCTCTTCCAGGTTGCCTATTGGCCAATGGTCCATGACATCCAAGAAGCTGCACCACCATATAGATTTGTGCATTAATGCCATGAGTCAAATTTACAGGCAAAAGCTAAAATAACAAGTAATGTATAATTAATAAATTCCGTAAATAAAATTGAGCTTTACATTTCCAAATTTTCTCATTATGAAGAAAAATATTTCAAACACAAAAATATTAAGATTGATTGTGACTTGTGAGAAAGACACCTTAGCATTAACACCATCAGACATAATCCTATTCTCAGACTTCCACTTCACATAGTCGGAGCGACTGAACTTGGTGAATCCCCTGGAGATAAAGATACAACACATCAGGTATCAGACATAAAACTCTTGGATAGTCAAGACGTTTTTTCCTTCTTTACTTTACTGAAGCACATAAAAATGCCTAGTTCGTGAGAGAAGTTTTAAACATAGAACACAATAAGAAAAAGATAGCACATCACTAACTATTTAAGAGAAATGAATGTCAAAGGAGGCGAGATACCATTTCCGGCTGACAATAATCTTCTGGCGACCTGGGAACTTGAACTTTGCACGGCGCAGGGCCTCCTGAGCATGATGACTATTCCCATCCTTGCAACGAACAGATAAGAGAACCTGCCCAATGGCAACACGAGCGCAAGTGCCCTGTGGCTTACCAAAGGCACCTCTCATACCAGTCTGTAGCCTATCAGCCCCAGCACATGACAACATTTTATTGATACGCAAGACATGGAATGGATGGACCCTGACCCTCAAGTGGAAAGCATCCTTTCCAGCAAACTTTGCCATGTACTTGTTACATGCAATACGAGCAGCTTCCAATGCCTCGCTTGATACATTCTCTTTTTCCCAACTAACCAAGTGCACACAGAAGGGGAATTCATCAACCCCCTTTCTCTTCATTCCAACATCATAAATTCTGATCTTTGGATCTGGCACACCACGACAGTATCTTGACTTTGGGTAAGGTTTATTCTTGATTTGACGATAACACCTCGCCGGTCCTGAAAGTAGGAAATGAGAATGCCACCCCCCATTAGCCATAAAAAAATCTTAACCAAGGGCACCATCCACAAAGAAGCGTTTATAAAGGAAAACAGCAAAGGGGCACTGGCATACCAATGAAGTATGTTCTTTTCTACCGGAAGCACACCAATCAATGAAGCCAATAAGTTAAAATAAAATCTTTTTTTAAACCATTCCTGTTACTAATCACCAGAGTTAACAATATAATTTTTCAAATAAAAATTTTCATTCTTTCTCAAATTTAACAAAAATTTGGAAATGCCTCGGGTTTAAATTCGACATGCTTCCATCTATGCTTACCAAACTTTTAATATTTTGCTCTATCATTACAGCCCATATATACAAAGACATAATCTAATTACTAACAAATACTCTACAGAAATAAAACAACTCAAATGCACGTAGACCACACAACAAATTCATATTATTCATAGTTTATTCCCTATAGAATTTGACCAATGTATGCTTTTGATTAATAATAAAACAAAAGGCAGGACTTGATAACAAGATGATTCCTGATGACGGCGATTTCAGCTTTGCCCGAAATACAACTAATTTCCCATAACATTTTATACCAACAGGCCAACAAAAAAATTAATTCCTCCAACAAATTCAACATTCAGACACAGATGCATAAAATAAGACAAAAAAGAACATCTCAACGAGTTCAATGCGCGATAAGGGGGGAAAAGATGCTGCCTTTTTCTCCAGAACTATATTCGAAAATCCATCGCTAAAAATTAAATGAAAAAGTCATCTAAAATATCTAAAAGTCCCTCTCTCTCAAACCTCACACACGCCGAATTAAAAATGATCTAAAAATTTTACGGTCGAAACAAACCGACCATACCAGAAGAATGTTAATCAAAGCATCTGCGTATATGAATTGCAACCACAAGAAACTTACTCCTCCCCATAGTGAACTTGTCACTGCACTGTCGGCTTCGAGAAGAAACCCTAAACCTAATTGTTTAGATTTAACCTTAATAGCATTGGGAAACTCCCACACCTTTTCAATGGGATATGAAGAACTTATTTTCGGCCCAAGAATACAATCCAGGCCATTTTAATTTGTCATTTTTTTTAAAAAAAAAAGGAAAAAGAAAAGAAAAAAACATGTAATTCTAATGATTCATTTCGAAAGACATTACATAAATAAATTAGAACTATTACTTTTGGATTTCCTTTTTTCCAAATTAAATTGGTATGCATATTTTTTTTTTTTTTTTGAAGAGGGATATATATCTTTTTATGATTTATGATTTTTTAAGAAAATAAAAAGTAGTATTTAGATTCTAAAAAAAATAGTATTTAAATTACATGTATTTTTAAAATAGGTTTAGAGTCTGTTCTCCTGAACTTATTTTAAGAACTTATTACTTATTTTTACTAGTAAATAACCCGTCGAGACTCGACGGGAATAACTTTATATTCTATATAATATATATATATATATATTTATATTATATAAAGTAATAATATAAATTACATTTTGAGTAATGAAACATATGTAATGATTTTTTATATATTCAAAAGATAATGTATATTATAATATAATTTAATAATTTTTAAAACTAACAAAGAAATTATATTATACCGTATTCTTTAGCTTCTGTAGTTACTCCGGTACAACATAACATATCAATAAAAATAACTATTAAAATAATATTTTTATTGATTTGAAATTTAAATTAAGATAAAATAAAATTTAAAAATAAGTATGAGGCATATATGAAAATTTTTCTAACAATTTGCTGAAAATTTCATTGGTGAAAATTCATTGATAGGGGCTAGTGTAACACTATCTTTTAAAATGTTTGAATTTGAAATGGTGAAGTTTATATTTGTATATGTACTTTAAAAAATTACCGCTATAGGATCACCCGTATAGTTCATAAGAATATCATCCGAAAATGTTACATCTAATTGTACATCTTCAAAATCAATACCCGTTTTACCATCACCTACATCAACTATTCATTTTGCAAATTTTCTGTCATATATAAATTTTATTGTAAACAACAATTCTTGTGGTATCTTGAGTTAATCATTCTTAGTTGCATATTAATACTTTTAGCCACATCTTGCTAGTGACAGAAATATTACAACATAACTGTTCATGACTAAAAACTGATTTTGGAAGATAAAATCCGACATTCTTTAAAGATTGATATTAACTTTTGTTTATAATCATAGCAGAACAAACTATGAGTGAGAATTTTCTCATCTCAAATCGAATAAAAAATTTGGTTAAATCAAATAGGCTCATAATCATTCTACCAATCAAGAAAATTGGTTTAACCCCAACTATCTAATTCCGCATCTTGGTTACTATCAATCTACTTCCATTACATAATTTATTTGATGGATATATATTCCTAAGAAGCATGATTATGCAACCCTCATTTAACTATATTTCATAATTAAGTAATCCAGAACAATTGATCGTGTTTATGCAACCCTCATTTAACTATATTTCATGATTCCGTAATCCAGAACAATTGATTGTATTTAGATATTCCAGTGAAAATAATTCATTGGCATTATCTATGCTTTCATCCTTTTAACAAATATTGTTAATTGATTGTAGTAGAGAGGTATTGATGTTTTGGTGACTGTGAACTCACTTGTGTTTTTGTGGGAATAAAATAGATTATTTCTCAAAAAAATTGTTAAAACTGATATATATACATACATTTTCATTTGAAGACATATATTTCATGATCTAATTATTGATTGTAGCAACAATCTCATTGGTAGGGGTTATTATATAAATTTTTTTTGATTTGAAGTGGTGCAGTTTATATTTGTATAAGTACTCTCAACAATTGCCGCTATAGAATCTCGCGTAGAGTTTATAAAATTATCATCTGGAAATGTAACATCAAATTGTACATCTTCAAGATTAATACCAGCTTTACCAATTACCATCACGTACATGAAGTATTCATTGTGCAAATTTTTGTCATATATAATTTTCATTGTAAATAATATTTCTTATAGTATCTTAAGTTAATCCATCTTAATTACTATTAATACTTCGAGTCCCACTTTACAGTGACACGAGATATTGCAACATATCATTGACATGGATAAAAATTAGTTTTCGAATATAGAGTCTAACATTCTTTAAAAGCTGACATCTAATTTTTTTTGTTTTGTTTTTTATAGTCATAGTAAAATAAACTGCAACTGGAAATTTTTCCTCTGAAATCGAATGAAAAATTTGGTTAATTCAGATGGGCTCATAATCATTCTACTAATCAAGAATTTTCATCCCAAATATTGAACTTTGTTTAATGAGAAGAGGGGTTAAATAATTTTCTGAGGTAATTTTTTTGCAGATAGAATTCTCGTCACAATATAGTGGAATACCAAATCTAGAATGTGCAGTCCTACCTCTTAGAATGAGTAAGGGTGCTATTCCATTGGATGCTACAGGTAGCACAATATTACATTTACTATGAAGGGCTAAATATAATACTACTTTCTACATAAATTATCGATAAATGTCTTGTCAGTTCCACCACGTAAAGAAAAATTAATCAACACTCATCACTATCAACTACAGGCATTATATTATTATAAACATTCTTCTTATCATTAATCAACAAAGGTAATAACTTAGCATGATCCGCTTTCATTTCTTCCATATTATAATATGTCTCTTCTAGTATCAATAGATTATTTGTTTCAGACGTTAAAACTTCATTTAGTACCGACATTCCAGAGAAAATTTTCAAACTTATAGAATTTGCATCAATTAGCCTTTCAATATGAACTTATTTTGATCATTAACAATCACAATTTTCTAAGTATTTGTTTTTCGTCAATTACAAATTTGTTAAAATATAGATTAAGGAATTACATCATCCATTTTTTAAGTGTTACACTTTCGCTTTTTGGGTGTTTGGAAATAAGTGTTACATTACCATATTTGAAATATTTTGAAATTTTAATTTTTACTAATTATACTTAAATTATTAATTTTTTATATTCATTAAAATAAAACTCAAAAGGAATAAAGTCAAATGTGACTTATTTTATTTATTTAATTATTTCAACTAAATAAATTTTATTAACTTACCTTAAATCTTGTGTCATTTCCTAGTGTTACACTAATTAGAAAACGGATGGAGTATTTCTTAAAAAATATTCCCTCCGTCGCACTCAAAGTGTCTCATTTTGACTTTTTAATGTTGTTTATTGATCAACTTTGACTTAATGTAATCGTAACTATATAAAAAAAATATAGTCAAAATTTGGTCTTGTTAGATTTGTCTAATCATGTAGTTTTAGAATATATATATTTTACATAATTTTTACATATGTACGTTTAAGATATTAAATTTTAAATAAATGTATTGGACGACGTGTCCAAAAGTTTTGAGATAGAAATAATGGGACAGAGGGAGTAGATTAAAAAAAAAAATTAAATTTTCCACTTTTAAGCCATCGCAACCCGAATTCGAACAAATTGCCTAAATTTAGGCCCAAAATCCTTCTAATAGCCCATTTGTCTAAATCAAAATATCGTGGCTACAAAGTGGAGGGACATACTTCTCGTGACCTATTTTAGTTATTATCTCTTTACTTTATTTACCGATGGATATATTCTCTACTATATAATTGCATATTACTTTTAGAGAAGTGACATATTTTTGTAAGAACCTGGCTTGTATATACATTAATTAATATATACAATTATTTTTTATATATTCATTAATGTATCTTTTATTTAATAATATAAATTATATATACATTGCAAATTCCATTTATATTTAAAATTCCATTTTAAAAAAATGAAAACTGTGGGAACTCCATATAAATTGGAAATTAAATATCTTTTAAAAACTAAAAATTGGGATTTTCACATACACATTAACATATCTTTAACATGAATAAATTAATCTGACGTGTAATATACATTTTGATTACATCATTCACCATACAAAAAAAAATAATCAAAGTTGAGACCAAACCTACACAAAATTACCGACATTACAATATGTCCACCATATTGAAACATAAACGCAACATAATTCTTAGTTGTCAGTGCAAAAGCTCGTCATAATCCTATGGTCTATAAATAAATTCTAAATGCAACAATAGAATTTTAAAAAAATAAAATAAAAAATACAAAATAATAAAATCTAAAATAGTTCATATAAAAAATGCAAATAAATCAAATCTAACATAGATAAAATAAAAGATGCAAAATTTCAAATTTTATCTTTTAAATCTTTATAAAAGTGAATATATAGTGATTGAATAGGATCATAGAGTGGGAATTTATAAGTAAATGATAGATTTTATACATTATAGACTAAAATCTATAATGAATACAAAAATCTAAAATTAGTAAATTAAAAAAATACAAAATAATATAGATAAAAATAAGATATGCAAAATTTCAAATTTCAAATCTTTCAAATCTTTTTAAAAGTGAATATTGTAAGAATTCCATATATTTCAAAAACTGAAAATCTAATAAATAAATAAATAAATAAATGTGAAAATCTAAAATTGATAAATTAAAAAATGCAAAAACTTATAAAAATTTGAAATTTGAAATGGAGACACCACATTAAATGTAGGATGGGTTGTTCACTAATGCTTTAATATATATAGATTAAAATCAGACCAGATCATATCAGATCAGACCAGACCAGAAACATTCAGATTAGACCAGACTAGATTGACGTGGAAGTCAAATCCGACCTGGTCCATTTTTCTAAGCCGATAAAAAAGAGCAGTTTTGATTCCAGCAAAACAGAAGAAGCAGGCCGGAATGTCCGGTACAAACGGCCTTGGCCCAATTGGCATGGGCCCTCCAATTTAATCTAAGAGGAGAAGGAGAGTACATCCGCCGCCACCGCCGCCGGAGAAGTCGCCGGAGACTGATCGGAGAAGCCGCTGGGAGCATCACCGGAAGTTGATCGGAGCTCGCCGGAGTTTGGCCGGAATCTGGCCGGAAAAGTCGCCGGCGCCGCCGTCGACCACCAGTCGGAGAATGGTCACTGGCCGGAAGTGGATAGACTGTTATTTTGTTTAATTTAGTTTATTTCAGTTTTCAACAAGGCATGTAATAAATTAAACAACTACTGTGGGCCGCTCCAGACTTGTTGGATTTTCAAGACCTTGTCGCGGAACGCACCTTTGTCGCGGAACTCACCTTTGTCGCGGAACGCACCTTTGTCGCGGAACGCACCTTGTCGCGGAACGGACCTTGTCGCGGAACGCACATTTGTCGCGGAACGGACCTTGTCGCGGAACGCACCTTGTCGCGGAACCCACTTTGTCGCGGAACGCACCTTTGTCGCGGAACGGACCTTTGTCGCGGAACCCACCTCTGTCGCGGAGTCATGCTTAGCGACAAAGCCGCGCTTAGCGACACAGTTTGCCCAGAATGCCATTTTTAGGGTTTTGCTTACTTTTTATGTATTTTTCCCTTTTCCTAGTTGACCCTTATGTAGTGTTAGGGTTTATTTTGCCTTAGGGTTTTGGCTACTATATATAGTGCCTCCCCTTCACTTTGTAAGGTTAGAACTTGAATGAATATTATTGAAAATTGAAGCACAATTGCTTTCTCTTGGTGTGAAACCAAAACTAGTTGTTGGAGTGATTCCACAACATCCTCTTGAGTGATTCTTGAGGGGGATATTTTGTGTGACTCAAAATATCCAAACCCGTGAGTTGAGTGATTCTTCTCACATGTTCTTGGTGTGAAGCCTTGGACAACAATCATCAATTTGAGATTGAAGCTCTCAAGTTGTGTAACCAAAATCTAGATTTGAGGACTTGGTGTGACTCCAAGTTTAGCTTATCTTTGATTTTGGTAAAGCTTCCCTATCCTTTTATTTTCTTGTTTTAATCCCCATTTGACACCACCGTGTCATTTGGCAACCCAAAATATCAAAATATCTAAACGAAACCATGCCCAATTTTCTTCACTTCTTTTTCTCTCACAAGTAATTGCATAACTTTGATCTTGGGTTTTTGGAGAGAGATTCGTGTCATTTTTGGTATCAGAGCTCAAGTTAGCATTACTTGTTCATCCATCAAAACCTAAAAATCGAAAATCTCACCAAAAATAGTGGACTGTTTGCTGTTCCGAAATTCTGGTATTTTTCTGTTCGGATTTTGGACATTCTGAACTCATATTTGGACTCATTGGACTGTTTACATAAAGATTCATATAAAGAACTCCTAATTTGGCCAAGAAATGAGCAAGATATGAAGATTTGAAGTTTCTTGGTGTTCTTGTGCCAAAAACCGAAAATTCTTCACTTTTTGCTCTCAAATCCGAGAATCTTGTGTTTCCAGCCGTCTAATTACTCCAAAAATCATAATATGGATGTTGTGAATGTGTTTGTAAGTTTGTTGCATTAATCTTGCATGAGCATTAACAAATCCGTGAGTGTTTTGGGTAGAATATTTTTAGGGTTTGTTCATCTTGTTCTTGAGTGTTCTTGGATCTTCAAGTTGATCTTCAAAGTGTTCATACCACCTTCAAAAAAAATCTTCATTGTGTTCTTGGGGGCTGAATTCTTGATCCATTTTGTGTTAAAATCGTGGGTGTTAAGGGAACAAGACAAAGGGGGACAAAAAAGTTGGGTGGTACAAGGGTACACCTCCACCTTTTTGGGGTTTTAATTACACTAGTACTAAAAAGCAAAGTTGTTGGGAGAACTCAAGTGGATCACTTTCAAAGCATATTTCCAAAGTCAAAATACCCACATTTGCAATATATTTTATCTGCGAACCCCCAAATATCCGTTCCATCCCAGTGCAACATTTTCATTGTTCAAATTCAATTTCAGATACAGTGGATATATTTTTAGCTGGCACAATTGTTCCTTTGATTAATTTCAAGAACACAGAGTTGAAGTTCCGTCTGAGATAAAGACAGTGGAATTCCTCTCTAAAATTGTGACACCCAGTTATTGATACCACTAGTCATTTTATTCCAGTGGGTTTGTGTGAATTCTGCTTTTTGTCCTTCTGGGTTATTGTGAGGATACGGATTAATTAATTGTGATTGCTTGATTAAACTGCGAACTTGATAATCATTGCATTGCATCACATATTAATTTTAGTGTGCCATTTTTCATTGAGTCGAGTAATTCCAAACTGCTTCTTTAGCACCAAATCCTCATTCCTAATTTGGTTGGACATTGCTTCTAACTCATTGTGATTTATTCCAAGGTTGATTGCCACACTTGTGAGAATTAGTGAGGAATATCTGAGTGATGAGTGCACCCAAATACATTGTGCAATTATTTGGCACTAATCATCTATAGGTATAACTCTCTAGTTTTTATTTACAGGAAAAATCACAATGGCAGAACTTGCAGAAATATTGCGATCATTGAGGGGCATTGAGGAACAACTGCAGAGAATGAACAACAAATTTGGGAACGAAGATGAAAAGTTTGCGGACTTGGATAAAAAATTGGAAAATTCATTTGTTGATGTCGGAAATAGAATTTTGGCCCTAGAGGAAAGCCTTAAGAAGGAAGCCGATCTTGAAGAGGAAAATGGAAAGGCTGAGGATAAAATTGTAATGGTGGTTGTATCTGAGAAAGAGGCCAAGGGCAAAGAAATGGAGCCGACAGCAATCAAGGAGGCTCAACTGGAATGGGACCCTCAATTAGCTTTGGAGTCCAAAGCTTTTCGAGTGGGAGGGTATGACGTGGAAGTCAAATCCGACCCGGTCCATTTTTCTAAGCCGATAAAAAAGAGCAGTTTTGATTCCAGCAAAACAGAAGAAGCAGGCCGGAATGTCCGGTACAAACGGCCTTGGCCCAATTGGCATGGGCCCTCCAATTTAATCTAAGAGGAGAAGGAGAGTACATCCGCCGCCACCGCCGCCGGAGAAGTCGCCGGAGACTGATCGGAGAAGCCATTGGGAGCATCACCGGAAGTTGATCGGAGCTCGCCGGAGTTTGGCCGGAATCTGGCCGGAAAAGTCGCCGGCGCCGCCGTCGACCACCAGTCGGAGAATGGTCACTGGCCGGAAGTGGATAGACTGTTATTTTGTTTAATTTAGTTTATTTCAGTTTTCAACAAGGCATGTAATAAATTAAACAACTACTGTGGGCCGCTCCAGACTTGTTGGATTTTCAAGACCTTGTCGCGGAACGCACCTTTGTCGCGGAACTCACCTTTGTCGCGGAACGCACCTTTGTCGCGGAACGCACCTTGTCGCGGAACGCACCTTTGTCGCGGAACGCACCTTGTCGCGGAACCCACTTTGTCGCGGAACGCACCTTTGTCGCGGAACCCACCTCTGTCGCGGAACCCACCTCTGTCGCGGAGTCATGCTTAGCGACAAAGCCGCGCTTAGCGACACAGTTTGCCCAGAATGCCATTTTTAGGGTTTTGCTTACTTTTTATGTATTTTTCCCTTTTCCTAGTTGACCCTTATGTAGTGTTAGGGTTTATTTTGCCTTAGGGTTTTGGCTACTATATATAGTGCCTCCCCTTCACTTTGTAAGGTTAGAACTTGAATGAATATTATTGAAAATTGAAGCACAATTGCTTTCTCTTGGTGTGAAACCAAAACTAGTTGTTGGAGTGATTCCACAACATCCTCTTGAGTGATTCTTGAGGGGGATATTTTGTGTGACTCAAAATATCCAAACCCGTGAGTTGAGTGATTCTTCTCACATGTTCTTGGTGTGAAGCCTTGGACAACAATCATCAATTTGAGATTGAAGCTCTCAAGTTGTGTAACCAAAATCTAGATTTGAGGACTTGGTGTGACTCCAAGTTTAGCTTATCTTTGATTTTGGTAAAGCTTCCCTATCCTTTTATTTTCTTGTTTTAATCCCCATTTGACACCACCGTGTCATTTGGCAACCCAAAATATCAAAATATCTAAACGAAACCATGCCCAATTTTCTTCACTTCTTTTTCTCTCACAAGTAATTGCATAACTTTGATCTTGGGTTTTTGGAGAGAGATTCGTGTCATAGATCTTATAAATTTTAGATCAGAACGAACAGGGCCTAGCCTGGTGATTAAATCTCCCGTCTTCCAATCATAGGTTCGGGATTCGATACCCACCCGGCCTTTTATCCTCCCCTTTATCCCGTTGTAATTTGTATAGTTTGGACTCCCAAATACCTTTGCCGACACATAAGTGTCACTGTTTTTTTTTTAAAAAAAAGATGTATTTTTAAAAGTAGTTTCCTCCTCCAGTAATCAAAAAGTAAAAGAAGTTTTGGACTTTTGGTCTTTTTTGTTTTAAGAGTATTACTGACTGTCTAGCAAAAAAAAAAAAAGTTTAATTTAAACTTTTTTTTGTCAATTAGAAGGGGAAAAATGCCGAGAAGGGTGTATAACATAGAGCTGAGCTGAAAATGAGATAAATTAAATATCTACTTGAGCATAGAAATTACTCAGAGTTGAAAGAAACTTAAAAATTCATTGATTTATCCGAAAATTTTATCTTTACTGGAAAGAGAAAACATATCGAAATCGAAATGAGTTAAATAGCATACAATTGTTCGATTTCAATGACGAGTATTATAGAAATCCCACAAGTAGTGAATTCTGGTGTAGTTCATTAATGAATATGAATAACAGAGTTGCAGTATAATTCTTTAAGGTTGTGTTTCTGTGGAAGGATTTGAGAGGATTGGATTTTAAATCAAAGAAAGGATTTTAAATTCATAGCATTTCAAATTCCTAGTCAAATCCAAATACCCCATCCAAACACACCCATTGAGACAGAGTGCCACGCATGAACTCAAGAGGACAAGGGCATGATATATTGCTCAAGTATACAGCAAAAATGATTTTCAGATTTTTTTCCCCTTTAAAACAGCATTCATATCCAATTATAAAGGAAAAAAGGATATCAGGGTACATTAGTTATCTGATGGCCTTCAGTAACCATTAATCTGAGGCCTTGATGTTGGAGATACTAGTCGAGAAATGGGCATCTGGTTGCTGTGATTGAGAATGCCCCTACGACCTGAAAATCGAGCAAAAATAGGATTGCATGCTGATTTTGAGAAGGCTTGGGCAAGCTCGAAGGCAGAAGCAGCTTTCCCATATCGTGGAGTAGTAGGGATGGCAATGGATCGGACAAGCTTAAATCCACATCCATCCATCAATGTTATATTAATCATTCAACCTACCCATCATCCATCTAAAACTCCATCCAATGTTCTTAAGCAACATAATTAACTCGTACTCATCTACCTTGCCATTCATCTCACCTCTCTTTGACCATAAAACAACTAATTATTATAATAAACTTTTTTGCATCAGAGTTACGAATGTAACAGACAGTGATAAAGCAAGATAAAAAAAAAAATAGTTGACTATAATAATGATCAGAAGAAGAAAAGAAATAGGGAAAAAAGTAATTCAAAATGATAAAACAAATTAGAAAGTTCTAAGACCTTTTGTTTTTGTCTTTTCCTTCAGCTTCATCTACAGATTGAGTTCGTGGCTTTAAATTCAATTTTGGTCGCTCTGGTGGATGATCTCCTACTGATCCAGCTAAACCAGATTGTCCACGAATCTTAGGTTCTTGTCTAGGCAGTGCAGTATAATTATTCTCCACAAAATGATTATGACCTTTCTGCTCATATCTCTGGAAACAAAAACTGAATGACATCACATCTAGATTACATGTTTAAAAGAATATGTAACAGCCTAAGACAATTAGCTTACCTGCTTAGAATCAATAGTTGTCTCCATGTTTCCTAATGGTTTGGATCTAGGAAGCAATTTCAACTTTGGACGTTGTGATGATTCTAAGGGCAACATTGTCCTTGACTGAAATTCATTATCAGAGATGGAAGTGTTTCTCACAAATGGCTCCAAATGAACAGAAGGTTTATCCTTCTCGTATGTTGGCACCTCTCTTACACCACCATGAATCCCATCATCAACTACATGACTTCTTTCGGACTGTCCCACCATATCTAATCTATTGTAGGTAAGTAGACTCTTGTTCTCCCCAAGTTGTTGGGAAAATAGGTTGTTTCAAGCTCCACCTACCTGATGAAACCTTCTCAAAGAGCACTGGCATGAGCCAACTTTTTTGTTGCATCAGGAGCAGACAATGAGCAAAGTATAGAGTCTTGGGCACTAGCTGGATCCTTCCTCACTCCCCAGGCATTTGGATAAGAACCGGGCACTGTCTGCCCAGCATGACTGTCCATAATACGATAATTCGAGCCATAACCATGACCATCAGTAAAAGTTTGATTGTTAAACCTTTCACTAGTCGATCCAACAGCTCTACCTACATTAGAACTACCTCCCAAACTACTTGTTTGGGGTGCAGGAACTGAAGCTGGCCTACGACCAAGGCTAGAAGCAGATTGATTATAGATATTAGGCTCCACCGTGGAACTGGATTGAAAACAAACGTGGACGTGAAGCCCCATCCACAGGTTTGCGCTCATCCTCGTCAAAGTTGCAACCTACTTCTATAAGAGAACTGTGACCTAGAAATAGATTTTTTTCCATCAAGATTTCTAATTGAACCAGCGGAAGCTGGTCGTAGCCTGTGATCTGTCCTTCCTATTGAATTGCGCCAAAATGTCGGTTGATCAAATGCACCTCGAGTTCTGTAAAAATCTTATTCATTATGCACTTTTGCTATATGTAAACACATAACATCATTGATTAACATGATCTAATCACCCAAAGCATCATAACGTTTCATCATTTAAAAATACAGAAAAAACAAACTACACAGTATGCAGGGAAAATTTAGATCTGGATAAATCAGACACAACGTAGAGCCTCAATCACAAATCCCCTACATACATGTCGAATCTTTATTCTTAGAAAATGCATGTCATGTAATAAGAAAATCCACCCCAAAGGTTCAATCATGAACATAAGTATTATAACCAACTTACAAAACATACCACGAGGCAGACTTTCGAAAGACAAAACAAATCATACACAAATTCGTTCGTTCGTAAAAATAATCAATAAAATAAATAAATAAATAAATAAAAAGAAGAGAAGGAAAAAAACAAAAAAAAAACAAAAAAAAAAAAAACAAAAAAAACAAGACCATAATTCAAGAAAGGAGACTCACACGTCAGGGGCAGATGGGAGAGGGAGTTCGGAAGGAATGCAGCCGCCATGGAAGTCCTTGAGAGTCATAGAGGCCTTTTTCTTCGACATTGTCACCCTCACCCTCTGCCTCTGCTGCCCCGAAATTTACTGAACAAAACTAGTTGGTGAGGAAACTAACCCTCCCTCAATCGAATGTCGAAGTGAAGGAAAGAGCCCGAATTACATATAATTGGTGAGGCCAAAAGGATGAATTCTTTCAAGGGATCGATAACAAACAATGCAGAGAGCATAGAGCAGAGATTGGGGGGAAGTTCGGCTTTTGGAACCTTGATTAATGATTAGCGTAGCACTGACGAGTTCACGAGCCGAATCTCGCGGCCACGGTTCCACAGATTCTATATTAGCAGCCTTTTTGTAAATCCTAGTTTTGCTTTTGGATTCTGGGCAGCTATTTTTTGTTTCTTCTTCGTTATGTCTGTCTTTATGTAAGATTTAGGCCTTGATTATGGCCCAATTTCATGGTTGGGCTTTTGAATTGGATAGATTTCAAACTTTCTTAATTAGGTCCACTGGAAGCCCAACAGCATTTTCCTATATTTATTCATTAGTTATTTGTTTTCAAAATGAGATCATTGCTGGAGTAGTGTTGTAGGTTTGGAAGTATTATAGGAGTAATTTGTTCTGGTAGAAAAAAAATTGTTTGCATGAGAAAGCATTAAGGACTCTCCCAATAAAATTGCTTTAAATTAATTATTAATTCTTTTTATTTTATAAAAGAATTTTTTTCAGGGAGCTTTTTATAAAAGAATCGATCATTAATTTATTTTTAACTTGATGAAAAAATAAATACGAAGTACTACTACATTTGAGAATGGGGGAAAAAAAAAAAGAAAAAGAAAAAAAGAAACATGAAACAAACTTGATATCCAAATATATATAAATGTGCTTATGATATTATGAAAAGAGAGTTGCTCAAAATCACTCCATCATTCCTATGTCCATGAAACAAACTAGATTTACCACTTTCAAACATAATTAGATTCGAGTTATATTCAACATATCAATCAAACAGTCTTGTAGGGCGAGGCATCACCAGACTGAACTGTAAAGGTTTAAAAAATGAAGACCTATTAAAATGTCAACAATTTTTCCTGTCTTAAACTAATACTGTATTTAAAAAAAGAAAAAAGAAAAAAAGTTATTACAGTTTTCATCACTTCTTTGACATATAAATTACACAGAAAATAGGGACTTTCCAAATGAATCATGTATGTCACTTCCTCATCAAATACTATATGTCCCAGTTCTGAAATGAATCACGGACAAGAAAATATCAAAATCTAGACACAAACTTTGTCCAAAACTGAGGACTGAAAGTATACATATGATGATGATGATGATATGAATGAAGCTGAATTCACAAAACTCACCCTAGCTAAGCTCTGCCATCAAGACCTGTAGATGACCACAAAACAGGGAAGCAAAGCTCTGGGGCTCAACAAATACAGCTCCTCAATGTTGGAATGCACTCCCACTTTCCCCGCCAATGAATCAAACCCCGTCTGTCCCACGATTTCCTTTACATTTTCCACAGGCCTGTGAACCCTCCCTGCTATCACTCTACACACAATCAGGGCTTTTCTCAATGATGAATTGCCATATTCAAGCGCCTCTGCTGAATATTCCAATGCTTTGCTGCTGGTCGCAGCCGTGAACACCCCGATTCCATTCGTGAACTCTTTCTTGCTCGAGAATCCACGCCTCAAAATCCGGCACACTCTGCAGGTATCCGATTTACAGAGGCTGGATGAGCCCTTCATCCCCAGGGAACATTCCAGGGTCGACCCGTGGAACCTTAGAAGCTCGTTCCCATCCGCCAGGCAACGCGGATGCTTCTTGGGTAGCTTGCTGGCCTTGATTTTTACAATCTCGCGATGCTCCTCGAATTGGGCCAGTGTTTTCTGCATATTGTGGACTTTTAAAATTCTGTCGATTCCTTTGCTGTGGTTGATTTCGCCCCTGGCGCAGCTCGCTCGGCAGATTATTTCCACGATTTTTCTGGATGAATCTCCTTCGATTAATTCGGTCACTGAGGCAGATAGCAGATAGCAGACAGGGAAGTGTAAGATGTAGTAACAGTAATGTAATGATTTCACATTATAAGAAAATGAAAGGGTTATGAATATGCAGAGAATTAATACCGGCGTGCCTGGACAGGTGATGCTCCTCTACAGCTTCCCATCGGACGAATTGCTCGCCGCATTTATGGCATACAAGACCTCCAAAGGAATCCGATCCGAAAGAAGACCTTGGCCGTGGAGAAATTCCGCCATATCCAGAGCTTCTCCTGGATAGGTTACTGGAGGACCGCCTCACCGGACTAACTAAGATGCCGGGGCGCCGGTGTCCCCTTCCGACGGGGAACCGTCCGGGACCTGGAGTCCCGGGCTTCAACACTCCAACAAAGCCGGAATCGTCGTCGTCCTCGGCGGCGGCGCCGCCGCCGGTGCTTATCTTGAGCTCGCAGGTTGAATTATCGAGCACGACTTCGTGGGTGATCGGATTGAGAAGCTCGCTGCTCCGTATCGATCTAGGGCTACAAATTGGGGGCTTTTCCGTGTGCCGCTTGCTGCTGCCATGAATCACCGCGTCTTTCAGATTCGCGATCGAACGCGAGCAGCCGCAGCTGTCGCCGCTGGCTTTGTTCTTGGTCGCGACCCGGCCGTGATTACTACTAGTATTAATCCCGCCGTCGGGATCGTGGACGTCTCTCCGTGCCGATTTGCAGTGCACGGACTTCTTCAAGGAAAACCATACTGCAGGCATTTCTGTCTCGGTGATTATTTCCTATCAAGTTACAATCTTGAAAGATCCATCAATGGAAGGAATCCACAAAAGGCCAATTCTTACAGCTGATGATTGATTGGTCCTTACAGCCTTGCCTTAATTTGTAAGAAAGAGTGAGGGAGGGAGGGTAAGGCTCGGGGTTGCCTTAGTTGGGAGCAGCCATCTCCATTGGCATTTTCTAGTATGGTATGGTGCAGGTTATGGTATTTATGACAGGTTTTCAAAATGCCATACCATTTATCAATTCTCACCCTGTAATTGTAAATTATTATTGAGATGGGGTACTGAGGGCTGACAAGAGGGAAATAAAATTTCAAAAGGAGTTTAAAGATTGGTAATTTACCTAAATTTTCCGTAATTACCAGAGTGTAATTATTCAAGAAAGAAATGATACGTTACGATGGATTATTTGTTCTCAATTTGCCAGAGTGGAAGTGACTTAATGATTTAGGAAAGAAACGTTATGCTAGATTATTTCAACGTACAATTCAGGTAATATGCAAATATATCCATTTATTTCCATTTATTCTTTTATCCCCTGATCCGTGCAATCCCAAGGCAGCATATATATTTAAGTTAAATTTCATATTTTTAAAGTTCATCATATATCCATTATTTATTAGGTTTCAAATGGGTGTGTATAAATATTGATGAAAATGAGAGGATAGCTTTCCATAAAAATGAAAAAGCAATGTGTTTGGTAAATTAACTTAAATTATTATATGATATTTACATTTAGAAAAATGCATGCAAGATTCATTCTAGTCATTTTCTTATAATAATTTATTCAAAATTTTTTAATTCTTACCCTAAAACTCTTCATTTATAGGTCTTTTTCTCTCTTTATAATTAACTTCCTATTAACAATTCAAGATGTAATCTTGACGAAAAGAATAAGATTTGGACAGGTGTTTTATTTTATTTTTATCTATTAATATTTCAATTTAATATTTTTCAATGTATTTTTATTTTGGGACAATTGTTTTTAATTTTGTTCACAATCGGCAATATTAACTAATTTATTTTATTGGCTTGTAGAGGTTTGTATGGGCAGCTGCCCAGAATCTATCTCCAAAGCTTCTTTTACTTTTATTTAACGGCCGATACAAAGTTAGGAAAAGCAAAAAGAAAAAATAAGAAAAAATAAACTAGCACCAAGATTCTATCGCTAAGGAAATCATGCATGTACTAGTCGCACCAAGACGATGCATCCTATCTCCAATGCTTTTAGATACTTTTGTATTTTTTATTTGCATATTTTTCATATAATACATTTTCTAATAAATCACATTTTCTCTTACTCGTACTCCACACTCATTTTCACAATTATTTATTTTTACCAAGTATTAACAATTATTTATTTTTACCAAGTATTAAACTATGAGCAAATATAGGAGGAGTATTCATTAGTTGTTTATTTTGATTCCAACTCCCATTTAATGTTGGGAATAAGTCATGATCCCCTAAAATGTAAGCTTTTTTAATACATTTAAGAAATATATTAATATATTAATATTATCGTCTTATGTGATGCAGACGACCTCGTGGCTGGCCATGCTCGCTTCCATGTCCCACGTAATTCATAAATTATATTAATTGGAAAATAACAATTGGTGCAATAAAATACTGAAAATGTCCTTTTAATACATCTATATGTGTATATATACTTACACCAACTGGAGAACTATTTTGAAAATTAATAGATGATTTTTTTTTAATTTTTTTTTTTGGCGTAGTCGCTTAAGGCCTGAGATACTGAAATCAATAGATTGGTAAACAATGAGCATATTACGTGACAGAATTATAATCAAAATTCAAAGGATAATAAAATTCGTCCAGTAGGATGAGTAATGATAGCCAACATATTGTGTGGATTGATGATCTATATGCATGTGTGTGCGGTGTACTGAATCTGAGTCCTGAGAGTATGCAGGTACAGCAAAAGCCATAAATGGGGACCAAACCACACCTCTTCACCTACTTCATTAAATGAAGGCAAAGTATACACAAGTTTGCTAGTGAAACAGAAAGAGACTGCTAGCTAGCACACACTTGGGAAAGGCAACATTATCATACCAGCTAATTACATGTTCCTTTGTTCATTAGGCTATAACTGTTAGATGTGACCCCATCAACTAACCTCCCAATTCTCATAAAAATCCCTATGTTTAATATTATTATTATTATTATACTGATAAAACAACACACACACACACATAACTGTATTTAGGGTCCCTTATTAGAATATGCTAAACGTACTTATCCATTTACAAGTGGATTTATGGCCCGTTTTGATTGGCTTTTATAAAAAACAGAAGTCAAAAGCAGAAGCAGAAGTGAAAGCCAAAAGCAGAAGCAGGTAACTTTTGTGTTTGGATGGAATGTTTGAAAAGCAGCTTTTTTTCAAAAGTGTGTTTGGATATGTAAAAGTGAAAAGTGCTTTTGAAATGTGTAAATTACCAAAAAGGATATGTTATTTATATATAATAGTATATATTTATAGTGTAATTAAAATAAATTAATAGGGGCATTTATGACTCTGCACACATTACTAGGTGCTTTTGGCTTCTGCTTTTCGGAGAAACACCCCCTGGGCTGCTTCTCCCAGAAGCACTTTTGCAGCTTTTCGAGGTGCTTTTGCTTTTTCCCAAAAGCCAAAACAAACACTCTTTTTTCTTCAAAAGTACTTTTCACAGAAGCAAAAGCCAAAAGCACTTCAAAATAAGCCATTCCAAACGGCCCCTTAGATTTGCCCTGTACTTGTTACTATTTCTTTCATGGCAGACCAGCTTATTCACATACACTTGTAGAGTCGATATATCAAGTGCATAACTGAGATAGGACGAGCAGGATTATATGCAATCCTGGATCAGGACAGTGCATTCCAAGGCAAGTAGCATAGCCCAGTGAAAAACATCGGAGTGTGTCGAAGGAATGTTAGAAATCCTTCAAGAAGTCGACTAGATTCCCACATCCAGTGCATAGGTATTTCGACAGCACGTTGCAATTTCCAGTTTTCCACCTCTATTGTCAAACATAAATACTGCTGGTGGGCATTCAAGCATGAAGAAAAGAGATGTGCAAACCACCAAACACTCACAAATCCAGCATAATTACTTGTTGCAAAATGCAAAATTAGCCACAATAGAGTATTTATTATTTTGATAACCTGAATGTAGTGGAGATTCAAATGAACACAGAAAACTTTGAACACACATTCTATCCACATTAATCTTAGAGCAGACAAGTTTAATGTTTACAAAGTGAACATTTCCAAGCTTGTAAAGATGTCCTTAGCAGCAATTTAAAATAGAAAATATGAGGAACCAAGAACAGAAGTATGATTTTTACCAAGATTACTACCTCTGAGGCACTCTAGATCCATTACTTGGGAATGTTCAATGAATAGATTTACCTAGCCAAGCAAGAAACCCAAAAATAAATTTCTATTGACAAAGCAAATTGAGTGAAGAAATGGAGCCATAAAAAGATGACTTACCTTTGGACCATACTGTTTAATAAACCACTCAGATGTCTTAGGATTTGATGCATCGAACATAGTCCTCTCAAGCCCCAGACGGCTAACAACTTTTGCTATAACATCAGCCCTCATAGTATCAGCTTGTCTGCACACTTCATCTGCATCGATCATTATCATGTCTGCCCCAGCTTCAAGACATCTCTCTGCTCTTCTAATCAAAAGATCAACATCCTCAACAAACTCTGCAGAATAAGGATTACAAAACAATCACATTTAGTTCTGAAGCGTTGTGTTTTGAATATGAAACTATAGATCACCAGGCAATATGCCATAATTTAATTTAGGTTGGGTTAAGAAGTGGTTTTGAATAGGATGTTGAAGAAGGATGACCTTGGCCTCACGGCAGTTAATTGATTAGCAGGAATAGGACAAGTCCAGAAAAAAGGTAGCAAGTTACCTGTGGTATCTGCTAAACCTCATGGTAGCAACAGAAAAATGTGAAAAATGCCAATTACGAATAATCTGTCTTTCTTTTCTGTTCTTTTTTCTAAGAGCGCCTTTAGTTTAGCTTTTTCCAAGGAACTTAAATATCCTGTTTACCAATTACCAATTTAAAAAAATACAACATTTGCAATTACACCCTTCAGCCAATTCAATATCAAGCAGAGCAGACACAGAAACGGGTACAAATATTGTACACAGAGCGATTCCTCATATTCAACTTCCAACTAGATATCAAACAGCTCACTCAAACTTGCCATCTCAAATGCCAAAAATTGTAAATTTTAGAAGGTTTTTATGTGTTTTTACTGCAACAGATGCATATTACTTACAAAATATTATTTTCACTATAACTGTTTTATCCTTTATGGATGAAAGCAATGGACTTTTACCAAGAACAACAACAATAACAACGACGGAATTCTGAATCTTAAGTCCTGCCCCACTCATCTAAATTCAGGTCAATGCAGAAATGTGAACAAGCATACCATCCGGCTTTATAAAAATCAAATCGCTCACCTGAAGACCGAGGTGCGGGAACCACAAATGATCCAAATGCTTTATTATCTCTTGCAGGGATATCGGACTTATTGAACTTAATAGCAAACACAGGCTTCACTCTAAGACCCTCACTCTTTACCAGCCTCACATATCTCAGGAGAGCATCTTCTGGAACTCCAAGTGATCCGACATCTATCTCAATTGTATCAAAGCCCAACTGCTTACATTCCTAAACAAATCACAAAACAAAAATATTCAGCACCAGTGAAAGCAATAGAATTAAATGAAAAGTTGCTTTTTGAAAGGAAAAAGCATTGAGTTCTCTTACTGCAATATAGTCTTTAAAAGCAGAAGGACCTTTGCGTGCTAGGTGTTCAGCCCAGTCTCCAGTGCTCACATACACGTTGTGCTTGTGTGCCATATCAGTCACTTCTTGAATATAACTTCTAGGCATCAAACTCTGAGACCCTCCAGAAAACTTCAAGCCATCAACAAACTGTCCCATAGACTCGAACACATCCTACATCACACCTCATCAGATTCAACAAAAACATCATGCAAAGATACTAAAGGACTCATTATCCTTGGTCACAATAATTTGTAAAACTCGGATTTTATCAGGAAATTATTTTCTTAACGGTCTAGCATCTTATGCATATAGAAATGCTTGATGACACTAAATTAGAGGCATCTATACTTAAGAGAAATTCCAAGCCAATTTTCTTGTGCTATTTCAGCTAGCTTCAATTCAGCTTCAATTCTATCAACCCACCAGATATTTTTCAGCTGCAGACGGTCCACTACACTGACAAAAGTTTATGTACTTAAACTAAACGAAAAGTTTAAATGAACTCGGAAATAATAAAACGACAGAAAGCAAAAAAAATGTGAATTCATCACACATTTTGCAATCTTTAATGGAAGCCATACTAATAGTCTAATACCGATCAGCACACCGACAAATAAATTAAGAGGAAACATGATCAAGCTAAAAGAATTCGGAGAAACTCAATTAGCTAGTTTTCTGATAAATATATATATATATATTAAAAAAAAAAAAAAAGGAGCCCAAAAGGCAATACAGAAAATCCGCGAAACTTGAAATTGAAGCACTGCCTCATCCACACATATCATTGAAAAATCATAACCCGAATGAAACAAAGACGACGACACAAAAACAAGAAATGTAAAAAGTGCACCGCATTTGAACAAAAGGGGCAAACAAAATACTTACCTGGATGAGATTTTGGGAGAAGAGAGAATAATTAGGTCCTCTCATCTCGGTTACTCCGAACCTCCTCGGCTTCTCCGGGCGATCCTCGTCTTCGAAGAAGGTCTTCCATCGGTAAGCTTCCATTCTTCTTCTTCGTCCTTCACAAGGAACTCGAAATCACTCCAGAGTACTCCAGAGGCAGAAATAATGAAGAATGGAGAATGTAGAAGCATTCGAAAGAGGAAAGGGTTTGGTGGATGATCGAGTTATCATGGCAGGAAGAACTCTGGAGCGCCTTCTAGAAATGTGTTTTCTCTTTGGAAAAAGATTTTTTTAAAAAATAAAAATAAAAATAAATGTATTTCTTTTTAATCCATTTTTTTTAACGTATCCATAGCCAGAGAAAAATATGAAAAAATAAAAAAGGAAAATCAAACAGAAAATGAAGTTCCTAGAGCCTAGGGAACATGACACCGGAATAATCCGCCGGCAAATCCCCAAGCACAATGTCCGGTGGGAACGTCCACGTCGTGAAGAAAAGTTCCTTCGAAGCACCAAGCTTGGCGAGCTCGTCTGCCACACTATTGCCCTCACGGAGTACATGGTTGATCACACACCATTCCAGGGAAGCCCGAGCTTCTCAACCACGCTTCAGGAGTGATGCTAGCGGGTGATGACCATCATTTGATTCCATCAGATTGATTGCTGCTTGTGAGTCAGAATATACTCCCACTTTTCGGATGCCGAGTCGAACAATATGCTCAAGGCCATAAACTAAAGCAGCCACCTCCGTATATAAATTAGATTGGAACCCCAAAAATCCGCAGCCCCCATGCTGCCATTCCCCCGCTTCATTCCGAATAACATATCCAAATCCCGATCTCCCGGGATTGCCAAACGAACTACCATCGGTGTGAAGAATCATGTCATGATAATTGTGCATATTCCATCCCACCATTCTCCCTTGTCTGTGCACTCCCTCAGGTCCTTTTCTAGCTCGACCAATCTCCTCTTCAAGCCGACGAGCCGCCCTATGCAATGTCCATGTCGATTTAGACTTCGCCGTGAATACTCTGGCATTTCGTTCGATCCACACCACCCATAAAGCTGCCAGAAGTCTGTCACCATACACATTCGACATGCCTTGAATAAATTCCATAATCTTCATTGAAGGGATCTGATCACAGTCAGGTGGAGTAAGAATGCCAAGCTGATTCCAAATCTGTCTGACCCAATGGCAGGTGAAGATGCAATGTGACCACTTCTCCAATTCATCCCCACATAGTTGACATAGAGGTGAAGAAGCCATTCATCTCCTGTAACGCAGCTCATTTGTGGGCAGCGCTCCATGGCTCATCAACCATATAAGAAACCCTATTTTCTCGGGTATCCACGGTCTCCACATCCAACGCCATGACACCTCCATCGAGTAACCTCCCGCTAGAAAAGAGTATGCTGAGCTTACTGTGTAATGTCCAGAATTATGCTTACTCCAAACCCATTCATCTGTTATTAAAGGATGCAAGGTCGGCGGAGGAGATGAGGCAAATTCCACTGCAATAACATGAGGAATAGACGTGTACAAGGAACTGAAATCCCATGTGTCATCCTTAACAATATCAGCGATCTGAAGCTCCATATCCTGAGTTGCTATATACGATAGGCGCGGCCCCAGTTGACACCCCTTCCACCACTCCGTGCTCCAAAGGGAGCTGTCACCTTTCCCTACCCGATATGAAAACCCTCCCTTGAGGAAAGGAAGGATCTTGGAGAGTACAGCCTGTAACTTAGAAGGTCTTGATCCCTGAGCCTCAAGCCTCAAATGGACAGGCGAGAAAACAGATTTTGCAAAGTGAATCCAAGGTTTATCCGGAGCATGAAGCATACCCCAAAGTAACTTCCCCAACATTGCTACATTCATAAGTCTAGCTCGGCGAATCCCCAAACCTCCCACTGCCCGGGGAGTGGCAACTACATCCCATTTCACTAAATGAATACCTTTCCCCTTACTGTCCTTCCATATAAACCGGTTGATCCTCTTATCGATGGCATTACAAATGCCTTCCGGTAGCCAATAGATTTGCATGAAATATGAAGGGATCGCCGCAAGGATAGACCTACACAGAGTTAGCCTTCCAGCTTTGTTAAGCAATTTACACGCCCAACCTTCGAGCTTGGCATCCATTTTCTCTAATATAAAGTTGAAATGAGAGCTACGTTGGCGACCAATAATCATTGGAAAGCCTAGGTATGTTCCCATCTCAGTTGTGGCAGGAATATGGAGCTCTTGAGAAATCCATGCACGGTCCACGTCTGGAACATGATCTGGAATGAAAATTGAAGATTTGCCTTGATTCAGTTTCATCCCCGAGATCCTCGCAAATTGGCGCAGAGCACCGCCTTGACGCAAACCTTTCCATTGTTAAGATCCCGATCTTACAATTATACATATCTAAATGCATCTTAAAATTAGTAAAATTTGTATAAGATCCCGATCTCGTACGATTTTACGATTATACTTAAGCTTCTACGATCTTACGATAATACCCTCTTAAACGCAGAAAAATTTTATAGGATTTTATGATTTGGGATCAAAGTAACTTATTTTCTTTAATTTTTGTAGGAGCTTTTATTTGTTAGTATGCATCATTGAGTTTATTCATTATTACAATTTTATAAGATCTTAGAATCCCGATTCGATCATACGATTCCAATGTTATAAAGAGAAAAACGATAACATATAGGATCCTGATCTTAACAACCTTGCTTCAATCTATTTACCTGATCCAAAAATGAAATTAGTAGAAAATGGCCAAAACAATTAACAACGAGATTTTAATTAATTAAACCAAAAACTCTTTCAGGATACTTACAATTAAATAAAATCAAAAAGTGTTGTAGTTTATGTTACCAAAAAAAGCAAGATTATTAAAATCTAAATCTAGATCTTAGGATCTTACGATCCTACGATCCCACAAAACCAAAACGATTTAGATCTGTATGGAATCTAAATTAGGGTGAGATCTGGATAAGATCTATAGGATTTATGCAAGATCTTAAAATCTTTGAACGATCCGAAATCTAGATCTAGGGATTTTTGTTTGCATATCCATCTTCCTCGCATCCCTTTCATCTTCCTCTTCCAACAGTCGCCGTTGTATCTCCTTCATTTCCTATTGTTGACGTCGACGTCGTATCCCCCTTCTCTTCCTATCGTCGCCATCGCATCCCCTTCCTCTTTCTACCGCTGCTATGGCCGTAGCATCCCCTTCCAACACCCCCGCTGATAGAGATCTTAGTCCTAATCTCCCCGTCCAGATGGATGATGATGAATCCAATGAGATAGTGGTTGAGACCGACGAAAATGAGGAAAAATCTAAATCCAGCTCAAGCATCATGTCTTAAATGCTCAATTATTATCCTTTTTTTTGCTAAACAAATTATTTTCTATTGATATTGGTTATTGTAATTTGCTAATATGCAATATGAATATATTTTTTTGTCCTAATTTCATAGGATCTTAGGATGTGAATATGATCATACGATCCCGATATTGCAAATGAAAAAAGATCCTACATAACATCTAGATTTTGATGACCTTAAAAAAAAGTGTAGTAGTTTAGTGGTAAGAATTCCGTGGAGATCTAGGCTCGAATCACATCAGCCACAAAGTTTTAACTTTTTCTTTCAAGTAATTCAACCACAATCATTTCTGTTATCGGGCAATTCAATACACATTTTTAATATTTAATATTTTTAATTATATAAAAAGAAAAATTTGATAATATAAATCTGTGTGAATAGACGTATCCAATAAAATTTCACTTAACTATATTTTATCTTATGAAATATAACTGTATTAAAAAGTTGAATCAAAATTACTCAATAAAAAATACTAGTTACTAGGAAAAAGGACAAATTCCAAAAATCCAAATCAGTCCTTTTTCTATTTTATTACCAAATCAGTCCGCTACAAATGCTAATTATGTCCAAATCAGTCCCTTCTTCACTAATTATGCTCTAATTGCCGACGTGGCAAGGATTTAAATTTAAACCAAACACGTGGACATAATATTAATCCATTTTCTTTTATATTTTGCCAATTCAGTCCTAAACTTTTATTTTATTTCATTTAGTCCTCTACCCAAATCAGTCATTTTTATATTAATTGGTCTCTAACCTTTCAAATTATTTATTTCAGGCCCATAACCTTAAATTTTTTTTATTATTACAAATCCATTTATCAAATAAAATTCCAACATACTTCCGTAAATAAAATTAAACACCAAACCTCATACATTGGGTTTGACTGCCTTGTTACCGGGTCTTCCGTAAAATTCCTGCATCCATAACCTTCCAAGAAATAAAATTAAATCATTTACACAAAAAATAAAATTAAATCATTTACTCAAACCTTCTACGTTCTAAGGTAGGAAACAACGTATGATTGTACTAATTGTTGCTGAAGGAAACCAGAACCAATGAACCATTGGTTATGTTCGGGTGGTTAGAGAGAGTCCGTAAAATTTCGGAACTTGGAAGACCCGGTAACAAGGCAGTCAAACCCAATTTATGAGGCTGGGTCTTTAATTTTATTTACGGAAGTATGTTGAATATTTATTAGATAAATGAATTAGCAATAATAAAAAATTTAAAGTTCTGGGCCGGAAATAAATAATTTGAAAGGTTGGAGGCCAATTAATATAAAAATGACTGATTTGAGTAGAGGACTAAATGGAACAAAACAAAAGTTTAGGACTGAATTGACAAAAGATAAAAGAAAATGGATTAATATTATGTCCACGTATCAGGTTTAAATTTAAACCCTTGCCACGTCGGTAATTAGAGCATAATTAGTGAAGAATGGACTGATTTAGACATAATCAGCATTTGTAGCGGACTGATTTGGTAATAAAATAAAAAAAAGAACTGATTTGAATTTTTGAAAAAGAAAAATGACTTTTTTGTCCTTTTTTCCATAATTACTATGCCAATATTTCAATGTTTCAAAGTATTTGAAACGGAGGAAGTATATATATATAAGAAAAAGGGTGTTTGACTATTTTTTTTTTGGTGAACATGACGCCAAAGCGTCGGCAAAAGGAAAGCTAAAAACCACTACAGAACAAGGAAGAAGAAAAGAAAGCAAATACTACACACGAGGGTACCACACCCCCGCCATATCCGACGCCAACAAGGGCCGCACATCATCAGGAGGATACGCCCAGGTCGTAAAGAACTCCTCCTCACTGGAACCGCGCTTAGCCAAGCGATCCGCAACTGAATTTCCTTCCATCAGAATATGATACCAACCAACCCCGGGCAAATCTTCCAACAGGTCCTGTATGTTACGAACCAGTGGGAACAGACGATGGTCAGGCATCAAAGGTTTCTTGATAATCCTAAGAGCTTCCAACGAGTCTGAATAACAACAAGCTTGAGTAACTGCCAAATTTTGAAGCTGCTTCATACCATTCCAAATACCATGTAGCTCAGCGACAAGATTAGAAGCAACCCTAACTGATCCGGAAAACCCCTTGATCCAAAGACCATTTTCATTACGAATAACGCTGCCAAACCCTGCCTTCCCTGGGTTCCCTAGGGAGCTTCCATCAACATGGAGGATCGTACCCCTAGAGTCCCGAGGGTGCCAATTAACCACACGCAACTCCACAGGCTTGACGCCTTTCGCAAAGACCCTATCAATACATTCACCCATCCGCCTGGCCTTATGTGAAATGGAATGGACAGACAGGTCGTCCCCCCGAAAGCAAGTACCATTACGTGCGCACCAAATGTTCCACATAAGACCCCAATGAATGCCGGACCACCGACGACAAACCTTGTAAAGCACTACATCAATCGGCTGGGAGGTCAAAAAATCAGCGGAAGCAGAATAACCTCCAATACATCTCCACGTAGCCGCTGCCTTCGGACAAATGAAGAACATGTGCACATATACAAATTAATCAGATACTACATTGAGAATAGATTTGTAATATACACATATTTACATACGAGAATGGCATAGCTTCATCTTCCACATATACATTGCCATCTGGTCTTCATACAACATCATGACAATTTCAACATCGGTTCCTATAACACTGATGATGCTCCTTCTCAGGTGCTTCTGCTTTTCTGGAAATTTCAGTTCAATATCTTTTTTTCGCAAACGCATGCAGTCCATCCAGTCCTCGATGAAATTTTCAATGGTTATCATAATCATCAACTTTGCTTTCGAAACAAATGACAAGTTTGAGTTACGTGGTTCGCTTGTGGGTGTAAAAGCAACTTATTAATCAAAGTTTTCATGAACTGATCACATCCTTTAAAAATTAATGGGCAGCCTTTGGGTGGCTTTATGGAGGTACAAGAGTTTAATTTTGTAACTATGTATCTTTTGTGCTGGTGTGCGTGAAATTCTCATGTTTTAATTAATCTAATTTAGTTTGTCATTCATTTTAAGGTTGTGTAGATATTTTTAGAAAGTTGTTGACTAGTGCGCCGCAAAACCTTACAATCAAAGGAAGTTTAGCTATGAATACAATATGATGTGCATATTTTCATAGGTCAAGCTTTGCTTTTCGAATGCTTGCCACTTAGCTTGGCGCTGTGAAATCAATTATGATGTGCATATCCACGTGTCATGTTCTACAATTTTTGAGAATATAATGTTTTTTTTTTTTTGGGATGAGTTTGAGAATATAATGTTGAACTTGAACGGACTTCTAAAAACATATTTTACCTTTACAATGAAAAAATATTATTAAAATCTAGACTTTTCTTTTTCTTTTTCTTTTGTAAAATACCAGTAAGTATCATTAGGAAATGGTGTTTGACATCTTAGTATTTTAGAATAATAAAAGAGAAATGAAAAAGTATGCCGCTGCACTTGGTTACATCCGGATAATTATGTGGAAGAATATGGCCTTACTTGGCAAAACAGCTAAATAGAATTAGTTTATTTTAGCTTATTTAAACTAAATAAGCTTATTTAAGCTTATTTAAACAGCTAAACAAAATTAGTTTATTATGTGGAAGGATAATGAAATGGTGATGTGGCAATTTGAACTGAATTAGCTTATTTAAAAAGATAAAATAACTTAAAACAGTGTTCAATCAGTTCTTGCAGCATTTTAAATTTTAGCTTATTTTAGGCAAAAAGTTAGTCTCGAAATTGTCAAACAGCTAATTTTAATTAATTATTATTCACATAATCAGTTAACAGATAACAACTAATTCCCAAACAGGTTATGCGTCTCACTGAAAAAACACCGTTTCCTATTTATCAAGGAAGTTATCATTCCGCTTCAACGAACTTCCTTTCTCTATCTTTGTTTTCAATTTCGTTAGGGTGCAATCACCCTTTTTGACTTGATGTGCTGTGGGCATTTACAGCCGTTGATTGTCTTTAAAAATCGACGATTGAGATTAACTCTAAGGGTAGAAAAGTAATTTCATATATTTGCCATATTGTTCGCCGTTGGACGTCGTCTTCTTTGGATTTCCGAGTTCTCTTCTGTTTTTTTTTTTTGGTGACAAGTTCTCTTCTGTGTTTTGTTTGCTGTGTACGTGTTGCGGCGGTGTGAGGAAGTTGTTGGCAATTATGAATGCGATTAGCATGTCGTTGAATGCGTCGGCAACGTTTTCAGATTCGAGTTCTGCGTCCAATGGTACTTTTTAGCATTTTGGAATTTTGAGTATTTTTATCGCAGATCGTCGTTTTTGATTTTATGTATGTTTTTTGAGTTTTGAGTTCTTCTTTTGATATGTTTCTCTTTTTTTGTGTTTTCTGAAGTTTCATATCTATATGTTCATTTAAGCGTCAAAACGTTTGCACATGTGATTATGAGGGACTGAACCATTATATTTTCAGCGATGTACGCTTAGCATTTTCAGCGATGCATCACTAGCATTTTCAGCGATAACTGTCTAGCGTTTTTGAGTTCTTCTTTGATATGTTTCTTTTTTTTTTGTGTTTTCTGAAGTTTCATATCTATATGTTCATTTAAGCGTCAAAACGTTTGTACATGTGATTATGAGGGATAGAACCATTATATTTTCATCGATGCATGCCTAGTATTTTCAGCGATGCATTTCTAGCTTTTTCAGCGAGAACTGTCTAGCATTTTCAGCGATGGACGTTAAGCATTTTAAGCGATGGTTTATGTCAGCTACGTGTATTTATTATTTTAATGGGAATTCTTTGTTTATTTCTTCACAGGCAACATAAATTGGAGTGAGTTAAGTTTTGTTACAGCTGATGATGCGTTTAGGTTTTATTGTGATTATGCTCATAGTTTAGGTTTCTCGGTAAGGAAAATGTATGAGAGACCAAAGCCACATGAAGTTGATAGATTGTTCTATTTACAATATGCGTGCAATAAGGAAGGTTTTCGTCGTGGTTGTTTGTTGGATAGTGATTCATCTTGTCGTTCTAAGAGTCTGAAATTTCGTAGGAGTGATGAAACCCGAACTGGTTGTGAAGCAAAGGTGAGGTTACATTATAAAACTGATGAAAAAGTTTATAGAGTTGTGTTTTTCTGTGGTGATCATAATCATGATCTGCATGGACCATCAAGGAAGCATATGTTGAAATCGAATAGAAGAGTTGATGAGTTACACAGTGTTGTTGCTGGTATACATGAAGAAGTTGGATTGTCATTGAAGTCATCGTATGACTTGTTGAGTATGGGTGCTGGAGGTAGTGGACTTGTAGGATTTTTAAAGGATGATTTGAAGAATGCACTTGTTAGAAGGCGGCAAAGAAATTTAAAAGTAGGGGATGCTGGTGTTGTATTGAAGTATTTCTCTGAGAAATGTGTCAGTAATCCATTTTTCTTCCATGAGTATGATCTGGATGATGATGAGAGAATTACAAATATCTTTTGGTCAGATGCTGAAATGAGGATGGATTATCAAGCTTTTGGTGATAGTGTGACCTTTGATACAACGTATCGGACAAATAAAAATTACAGACCATTAGCTGTTTTTGTTGGATTCAATCATCACCGACAGACTTCTATTTTTGGAGCTGCATTGATGCTTGATGAAACTCAAAGATCATTTGAGTGGCTATTTAAAACATTTTTGAAGTGTATGGGGGATAAGGCACCTCAAACGATTTTCACAGATCAAGATTGTGCGATGGCACCGGCAATTAGGAAAATTTTGCCTAATACCTATCATGCTTTATGCAGTTGGCACATTATAGAAAATGCGAAAAAAAATTTGAGTCAACTGTACACACCAAGGTAAATATTTAGTTATTTTTACTTTCAATTGTTTTTTCGATTTGGATATTGATATGTACATGTTGAACTCATTTTTTTAGGTTTGATAAGCTATTTCATCATTTGGTATATGATGTGAGGACAGAGATGGAATTTGAGGTGGAATGGGAATACATGCTATCAACTTGTTTCTCACAATCTGAACATAGGTGGTTGTCGACTACTTATAATTTGAGAAGTCAATGGTCCGCTGCTTGGGTTAAAAATCATTTTACTGCAGGAATGAGGACTACTCAGCTAAGTGAATCTTTTAACTCAGTTGTGAAACGGTATGAATAAATTTCGTTTTCAGCGATAGTTGAATAGTTATTTTCAGCGAGACGATACTGTTTTGATCAGCGAGAGTGTTCTATTTATTTCAGCGATGTGTGTTTGCTCTATGTAGTTGAGAATTTGATTTTCACATCCCCATATTGTGTTGACATTTCACAGGTTCTTAAGGCCAGTTGATAACTATGTTGAGTTCTTTGCACATTTTGAAAGGGTTGTGGAGTCAAGGAGGGATAATGAACGGATGGAAGATTTTAAGGCAGATGATAGACAAGTTTCTGCCAGGTTTATTATGAATCCACTATTGAAATATATAGCTGAGAAGTACACACCAAATGTGTTCAATATTTTCAACAATGAGTATGATTTGTCATTTGGGTATGTGGTTGAGCTTCAACCAGATGCATTAATTTATCGTGTTTGCAAGAGAGAAGATGCAGATTCAAAGTTGATTGGTGATCATGTGAATGTTAACATTGATGATGGTACAATTGGATGCAGTTGCAATATGTTTGAGAATATGGGGATTTTATGTTGTCATGCTCTGAGGGTGATGGATATTCTGTCAGGAAATGGAGCAAAAGTGTTTCATACTATTCCAGATAAATATATTTTGCGGCGGTGGTCAAGGAATGCAAAATGTGATCTTAGTTATGTTGATGTTGGTGTTGGAAAAGAAACAAATGTGGTCAATGCAGCATCTAGATACCGGAAATTGTGTGGCTTGTTTTTGAAATCAGCAATTGTGTTGTCACGAAATGAGGATGCTTGTGAATCGTTTATGTATGACTTTGAGACATTGATGAAAACAAAGTATGACAACATTGATATTAACAAAGAGTCGGGTAATTTCTAATCAAAGACATATTTATGTTTTTGCTTTTTTTGAAATTAGTGTTTCTCAATGTTTTTGTTTTTTTTTTTGCAGAGATTGGAAGTACATCAGATTACTCAAATTTGCATTTAAGGGAAAGAGAAACTTGTAAAGGGCGGAAGAAATCGAACAAGAGAATGGTCTCTATTTCTGAAGCTGTTCGGAAAAAGAAAGAGTTAGAACATCGTAAACGGATGCAGAAATGAAGTTTTTTGTTTTTTTAGAAATGACATGAAGTGTATTGTTCATTAATATTGTATTGATCGACTTAGTTCAGTGATAACTAATGCAATTCAGCGATGATTACTTATATATGAAAGCGATGATCGTTATGCAATTCAGCGATGAAAGTTAGTTTTAATAAAAAAAATAACCGTGTAGTATTTAATAAGAAAATGTTACAATGTCTCAGAAAATCGCGTAAAGAATGCAATTCAGCGATGATTAGAAATGATAAAAAGCGATCGTCACAGTGCAATTCAGCGATGGAGATGAGTTAATAAAAAATAACAGTGTAGTAGTTAATAAAAATTTTACAATGTTTTTTCAGAATTCGCGTAATTAATAAAAAATAACCGTCTAAGTAATTAATAAGAAATAACCGTCGAGATTTCACCGTGTAGTATTTAATGTCAATTTAACCGCCAATTTTCAATTTATCACTGTCGATACTTTCTCTAGGGCTTTTCAGCGATTTTAGCGATTCTCTGCGTCTACGGCGAACGGCGATTGTTTTTCTACGGCGAACGGCGAACGGTGATACTTTACTTTTTGTTTATCAAGAATGGCTGAAAAAGTGCATACTCAGGTGTGTTGCGTCCCATCTAGCATTTGTCTTTTAAATAATATCCTGAACGAGACTGACGGAGATGGGAAGAAAGAGTTTATTCACGATACTTGCTTCAGTTGTCTGCTCATGTTCAAAATGTGCATGCTCAAGGTTGATCCTGTTATAACTTTGATTAATCAGTGGAGCATTCAGGAGGAATGCTTTATTATTGATAAAAACCGTCGATGGAGGTTTACAGATGAAGACATTCATAAAGTATATGGTTTGCCATGGGGAGTCGATAAGTTTATAATAGATTTGAAGAATAATGAAATTGGTTATGATTTTGCTGATGAATTTTGTGAAAAGTATTCTCTTATTACGAATAAGAAGGAGCCTAATCGGATACCTGTTAAGGATCTTAGAGCTATTTTAGAGAATACGGAGAATAATGAAATTCCATTGGATGACTACTGGAGGATGTATGTTTTGTTTGCTCTGCAGAAAGTCTTTACTCCTAACTCAGGGAGGGTTGTAAACAAGAGGTATCTTCAGTTTCTTAGATCTCCGGAAGAAGCTTTAAGGTACAATTGGTGTCTTCATATTAGACAATTTCTTATCAAATCTCTGAATGAGTATAAGGCAAAATTGGATAAGGGAACCAGTGCTCAAGTACGCCCCTGTGGAGACCTGTTTTGCTTAATGGTAATTTTTAATTTTGTGTTTTTTATGCAATTTATATTTGTTATGTGATATATATTGTTGATTATGGTCATTGTTTGTTGATTATGTATCTTGTTTGTTTTTGTTTTTTTCAGCACATGTTTTTTGATTTCTATGAGCGTGAAGAGCTTCATTTGGTTGGATTTACTTGTAAAAAGGATCGATACTTGGAGATGGTTGATATCTGGAAGGTTTTCCCTAATGCAAAGTATCCAGATATTGACTTTAAGAAGAAATCGAGGGCTACGAAAAGGACTGTGGAGGAAGATGACGATCGACTTAGCACTTTTGTTTCTGGTCTAAAGAAGAAAAGGAGGGGTGGGAAAGAAGTGGAAGATGAGGGTTTGAATTCTACTGCAAATGAACCAACTGCCAATCTTTCTAGGAGTGTGGATGGAGGAGGGGATGAGCAGTTAGGAGAAAATGTGGATTTGAATGCTAGTGGAAATGAAGAAGCTGCCAATCTTTCTAGCTTGCAGCCTATGCATTCACCTGTTGTCCATGAAGCTAATGCAAATGAGACAACTGATTCTGAACCAGTTGTTCATCTTTCTGATCACACAATGGACTCTATTTTGAAGATTGCTTGCCAATATATGGATGCTGATGCTTCAGGCAATGTTGATCCTCTCATAGAAGCATCCAGAAATGATGTTGAACCTTCCCCACACCCCCCTTGTGATCAAGATGCAGGTGAACTGTTGATTAATGTGGGTCGACGTCGTGAAGGAGAACAGTCAACTAATCTTGATATAACTGCAAGCGAAGGAAAAATCTTGATGGGTATATTAGCAGGAGCAGGAAATGTTGTGATGAGTCAAGGGGGTCCGGAGGTGACAAGTTTGCTGGAAGGAGGTGATGCAGATGTTGGGAATGTAAAAGACAAAACTGAAGAGAGAGTTGCCCCGGACACTGAAAATTTACCTGAAAATGTACCGAAGGTAGTTTTATAAATTTTGTACTTCATAATATTTTTTGAAGGTAGTTTCTGACATTCTTTTTTCTTTTTTGCTTTTTCTGTGTTGTTTATTTTTATTGCAGAGATCTTTATTTCGATTCCGAATCCCTTTCAGTTTCGATTCCTTGAATGTATGTACAGTGACAAAATGTTTGCTATAGGGGTTATTGTAACAAACTGTTTTGATATATTTTTCTTGTGTGATTTTTAGTTAGCACATGATGGGGCAAAGAAAGATGTAGCACATGACGGGGCTGAGAAAGATGCTTCACATGATGTGGCTGAGAATGCAGAGGTACTGTACTAGTTTTCAGCGATGGTCTCTGTGTTTTTCAGCGATGATATCGACCACATTTCAGCGATTTGGATATGATTGATATATTTTCTTTTGTGACTTTAGTTTTTAATAGTTTTTAGCTATATCAATTGTGATGTAACAAAATGTTTTGATATATTTTCCTTGTGTGATTTTTTAGTTAGCACATGATGGGGCTAAGAAAGATGTAGGACATGATGGGGCTGATAAAGATGCAGCACATGATGTGGCTGAGAATCCAGAGGTACTTTAATAGTTTTCAGCGATGGTTTCTGTGTTTTTCAGCGATTAAATCATTCACATTTCAGCGATTTGGATATGGTGATTGATATATTTTCTTGTGTGACTTTAGGTTTTAATAGTTTTTAGCTATATCAATTGTGATGTAAATAGAGGTATTTTCTCTAATTTACTCTATTATGTGTATAGATGCATGGAGAAGATGTGCCAACCTTTTCTTTGGGCTTATCCGAGAATGAGAATGTTGTAAGAGATGAGAATCCAGAGGTATGTCAATAGTTTTCAGCGATAATTTATATGTTTTTCAGCGATGACCCTTTTCATATTTCAGCGATGATTGATATATCATCTGTAATTTTCAGGAACAAGCTAAGACAGTTCATAGAGCTAAGACAATTGAGAAATTGAAGGAGAAGTATATGCCTCCTAGAGTGATGATGATTGATCTCCAGCCTATTGAAAAATGCAACAAGTTTACATTCATGGATATGACTTATACCCGATTTAAAGAATATCCAGAATTTAAGGCGTCATATACCTGTACTCCAGAAGAGTTGAATGTGGCTGTTTGGGCAATCATTACAAATATTCTAGGAAAGGTTGAAGCGAAGAACACAATTGTTTATGATGATCAAGAAATGAACTTGTCGAAGCTTGACATCGAAACACTGAGGGTTGATAGTGATATTGCGGATATTGTTATAAACTGTTACGCGAAAGTGATCAACCGTCGTGAATTCGAAAGAGCCAATGGGAAACCAATGCTGAAATATTGTTTTTCATCATTATTTGCTGTGAGTCTGATATATATATACATACATAGATATATATATATTTAACTTCTTTTTGATGCATGATATGTTGTATCTTTTGAAACAGACATTTTCAGAGGCAGAGGTGGATGCAGATTTACCATTAAAAGATGGTGCAGAACTTGTTGATGCATTCGTGAAAGATTTCAAGTTTTTTCCTGAAGAAATGATTGATGTAGTGTTGAATGCAGAGAGTGTAAGATACATTTTTGTTTTGATAATTTTGTTTATATTGTTGATCATTTTTAGATTCTAATTATATGTTTTCTCAATGTTCCAGTTCTTCTTCCCATATTGTCGACAAAACCACTGGGTTGCTTTTTCTGTTGATATGAGAAAGAGAAGAATTTTTTACTTCAACAGCAAGAATGCTGAAGGCGGGTGGACAGCTGATTATAATGTTTTGAATAGGATATGGTATAACTTGAGGATGCTGGGAAATACACTGATGAAATCTGAAAAATGGTTTGCATCATATCGCATGCTTTTCTCGCCGCTTGCAGAGCAGAAAGATGAGCACAGCTGCGGTGTTTTTGTCTTGTCTTATATGGATTATTGGGAAGGATTAATTATGGATGACATGTTGGCAGAAATGAAGAACAAGAGGTATAATCTGGCAAAAAGAGCCAAGGTCTGCGCTGAAATATTGATGTCAGATGTCAATCAAAAGAAAGATTTTGTGCTAGGAGAAGTGAGTAGAGAGATGCAGTTGGTTGCCCAGCATAGTCAGTCATTTGAGGTAAAGAAACCAGCACCACCTAAGCCAAAAAAGAGTCGGAAAAAGAAACAATGATGAAATGAAGTGTTTTTGATGAATGAATGAACTGTTTTTTTTATGCGATGGATGACATCGCTTAAATGTATATGTAAATTTTTCGTTGCTGAAATGTACATTGTTTCATCTGTTAAATGTCTATTGTTTAATCGGTTATATATATTGCACTTTTTGTGATCGCTTAAATGTACATCTCTTTATTCTTACATGGGCATTGTAAATTATGGAGTATTATTCTCTATTTGGCTGATTTGGAGCGATTCGGTCAGGTTGGGATAGCTGAAAAAGGAACTGATGTGGATCCTGAGGTTGGGATAGCTGAAAAAGGAACTGATGTGGATCCTGAACATGCTGAGCACATCAGACTTCTAAGGGAAAAAGTGTTACATGAGATAACGCGTAAGAACTGGCCAGTGCTGAGAAAGAATGCAAGACAGTACAGATTGATGAACAAGGCTGAGGCAGAGGAGTATCTGAAATATGATCTGGCACAAGATATGTCTTATTTAAAAGAAGCCCTGGAAAGAGACATGGTGTCCGCCATGATGGAGCGTTACAGAATTTCTTATCTCGAACTCCTCATGGAAATGGATCAGAAGGCCCTGGATTATTGTAACACAGGAAATAAAAAGAAGATCATGCATTATGATTACAAATTCAGAAGTCTAATCTGCAAACGTATAAAAGGAGCATGGGAACTGATGCTGGTGAGGATCACCAATCCACAATTTGTGAGAGATTACTTGAGGTTTGTAGATAAACAGTTTGGCCAAAAGTAGAAGAAAACAGTTTTGTGAAAACGTTTGTAGATGTGATTATCAATTTTTCAGCGATGAGTTGTAAGCATTTTAAGCGATGGTTGAATATTCTTTTCAGCGATGAAAATGTATTCTTTTCAGCGATGTGTATATAGCATTTTTCAGCGATTTGTATATGAGCATTTTATGCGATTTTATGTATGTGTTGTGATATGTTTATCTTTTTATGAGTTTTCTGAAATTTCACATTTATACATTCATTTAAGTGAGTTCTGAGTTATGTTTGTACATGTGATTATCAGCGATGTCAAGAGCAACTTTTTCAGCGATGTGTAAATGGCATTTTAAGCGATGTTTTTGTATGTTTTTCAGCGACATAGAGCAAGCATTTTAAGCGATGGTGATAGATCGTCGTTTTTTGATTTTGTATGTATGTTTCTGAGTTCTGAGTTATGTTGAGCGATGGACATCAAGCATTTTGGGATATGTTTTCTCTTTTCTGAGTTTTCTGAAAATTTCATATTTATACATTCATTTAAGCAACAAAATGTTTGTAAATGTGAATATAGCATTTTTAAGCTATGGTTCTATATTGTTTTCAGCGATGATTGGTAAGTCTTTTAAGCGACGGGTCTATGTTGTTTTCAGCGATGGGTCTATGTTGTTTTCAGCGATGGGTCTATGTTGTTTTCAGCGATGGTTCTATATTTCATTTTTATGGAGTGGCCTAAATGAAATGGGCCTAAATAAAATTAAATGGGCCTCGGAAAATTTTTTAAATTGTGAGCCTTATAAAAGGAATCACATTCATTTCTCGAATCTTCATTTCTAAACCGTTTCTCAAAACCCTAATTTCTCAAAACCGTAATCGAAATCACCTTCATTTCTCAAAAATGTCGTCCAAAAGAAGATGCACGGAAGAGAGTTCCAGTCGCACATCCGACTTGTTCACACAATGCTGGGAGATGTTCGGGAATTATCTGAAGGACACACATCCCACGTGTGACAATGCGCGCGGACTGAATGATTTGATAGAAAAAATGTTAAACGCTGGGTATGTGCCGAAGAAGCATCAGGATATTCTTATTGAAACACAGGTATTTCTTATTGAAATTACAACTGAGTATGCTTAGGAACCTTTTGGTTGGAATTGTTTTGAACTGATTTATGGTTTTTAATGCTTTTTTGAACTGATTATAGTTGTTCTAGGGTTACGAATTGTTTCAGTGTTTTATGTTTGAACTGTTTGAACTGATTATGGTTGTTCTAGGGTTATGAGTTGTTTTTAAGTGTTTTATGGTTGTTTTAGTTATTAATTGTTTTTTTACTGATTATTGTTGTTTTAATGATTTTGTTTTGAACTGATTATGGTTGTTTTTTAGTGATATGAATTGTTTTTGTACTGATTATGGTTGTTTTAGTGATTGTTTTGAACTGATTATGTTTGCTTTTGTACTGATTATGGTTTTCTTTCTTATATTTACTTTGTTCTCTCAATTGTACTTATTGTTTCAGTGCTATGAATTGCTTTGTATCTTATATTTACATCTTATATATTAATAAGCTATCTTTCTTATATGTTGAAACACAGGATTTTCTGTTGAAAATTATAACTGAGTATCCTGATATTGAGGCTGCTGAAAGATCTTATAACATCATGTATCCCCACTTTGAAGCTCTGGATATTCATATTGGTGTCCTCCAAAATGAAGGCAGATCTAATGGTGCTGATGTCAACAGACGTTCATTTGATCCCACACAGCTGCGTGAAATGTCAAATCACTATCGCAGCGTGAAAGTCTCATTTGCAAATACTCCAGCGCAGTTGAGAGAACGCAAAAAGGCTTTTACAAATATGTGGGAAGATCTGATTCATAGGCTTAGGGCGATGCATGAAGCCATCTCTGATCCAGCTAATATCCCGGCTGTTTAATATGTTTTTGGAATGTGTTTTGAATGACTCTTGAATTTGTGATGTTTTTGGAATGACTTGTTCTTTGTGAAGTTTTTGGATGTTTTTATAACTTTTTTTGAATGGTGGTGTTGAACCTGTTTTTGGATTGTTTTTGGATGTGTTATGACTGTGATTTTGAATGGAATGTGATTTTGATTTATGGTTTGATTTTATGGTGTTGAATGTTTTATGACTTTGAATGGATTTAACTGGTTTTAGTGTCTACGAATTGTTTCAGTGATTTGCGGTTTTTATGCTCTATCGCTGAAAAGTACATAGTGAACTCGCTGAAAAGAATAGTTGTTCATCGCTGAAAAGTTATAACATCTCTGCAAAGTGTATTCGGTTAAAGGAATCTCAATCATCGCTGAAAATAATAGAACAATCTCGATGAAATGAAGCACATACCATCGCTGAAAAGTATAATGTTATATCGCTGAAAATAATGATACAAATTAATATGTTTTAATTAGGAATCAATAATTTCGTTAAAAATAGTATCTTAAAGAAAACAGTTGCACTTCATCAATAGTGTACCATTATTTTTCAAGTCATCGCTGAAAATAATGGCACACTCTCGCTGAAATGAAGTAAGTTATATCGCTGAAAAGAATAACAATGTATCGCTGAAAATAATGATACAAATTAATATAATTTGTGTCAGTAATATGTTGTAATTAGGAATTAATAATTTCGTTAAAAATAAAAACATATGATGTATCGCTGAAAAGTACAAAGTGAAATCGCTGAAAGAGTATAGCATTCATCGCTGAAAAGAGTAGTAAACATCGCTGAAAAGATATAATATCTCTGCAAAGTGTAGTATCTCGACGAAAACAATTGCACTTCATCGAGAGTGTACAATTATTTTTCAAAAGTCATCGCTGAAAATAATGACGCACTCTCGCTGAAATGAAGGGACATCCATCGCTGAAAAGAATAATGTTGTATCGCTGAAAATAATGATACAAATTAATATAATTTGTGACAGTAATATGTTGTAATTACGAATTAATAATTTCGTTAAAAATAAAAACATATGATGCATCCTGCATTCTGCATCGCTGAAAAGATATAATATCTCTGCAAAGTGTATTAGATGCACATCTCAGAGAAAGGAATTTGAAGTCATCGCTGAAAATAATGTGGCATTCTCGCTGAAATGAATAAGATTCCCTCGCTGAAAAGAATTACGTTGTATCGCTGAAAATAATGTTACACTCTCGATGAAATGAAGCATAGTGATGTATCGCTGAAAAGAATAATGTTTTAATTAGGAATTAATAATTTCGCTAAAAATAAAAGCATAGTAATTTTTAGTGATTTTTTCTGTTGTAAGATATTTTAGGATACAAATCCGTTTAAGATATGCAATAAATCCGTTAAAGATACGTACTAATCCGTTAATTTCGTAATTAATAAAACCGTTCCATATTTTAATTGGACAACTTTACCCTTTTGCATTTACAACCCTTGGATTTTAATTGGACGATCAAGATTTTCGCCTTGATGTGCTGCGGATTTGTTCAATCGCACCATAACCGGACCCCTTTGTTTTTATCGAACAACATTTAAAAGTGTGGATATTATGGATGTCTATTTTGTATCTCAAAAACTCTTCTGTGCAATCCTCACTCTTTATAGGATGAAAATTGCTTTTAGGAAAATAATATCATGCCTAAGAAATTATATCACCAAGCGTATATTTTTTGCCTTGATCAAGTATCGTATTTATGATTTTCCTTACATTCTTACGGGTTTTCCCAACACAAAACGACCCTTATACACTCGCCCCGGATAGATGTAATTAAATTGATCTAATTTTTTTAGGCTGAAATTTTTTTGGTGACGTTAGGGTTTTCACACGGTTCAATATCAAGGAAAATTTATTGACAAAAACGACCCAAGAGCCAAGAGACAGATTTCTACCCAGGACGTGGAATTTATTGCATTGACTAAGAAAAATGAAAAGAAGACAGAATCTCATTGTACAACAGCACCATGACCATTGAACTTAATAATGTCCACAGTTTTGATGGTTGGATTGGAAAGCAAGAAAATGACACCACTGAATAAAAACAGGATGGAGTCGTCTTGGAATTTCCATGGTTTGAATATTTCTCTTTCTTTTTCTTCTTCTGATTGAAATTTGTCCAGATATCAAAAAAAATTTACTCTAGAATTGCTTTTGTATACAACTTTACTCGCCCTTTAATTCGTTGCAAGAATTGCAGCAACTAGCCAGCTACAAGCACCGTAGTTAAAAATTAAAATCCAATCACTCCAGCAAATTAATTGTCCAAGATCGGATGAAACTCTATGTTGTAATACTTCTCGTCTTCACAATCTGCCTCTCAGATCTTATCAATGGCCAGGACTCCCGTGATCCTCTCCGCAGCTGTATGAGCACCGGTGATTACACACCCAACAGCACGTACAGCGCCAATCTCAACGCGGCGCTCTCCGCTCTCTCCTCC
The DNA here is from genome assembly GCA_030278955.1 of Hygrophila difformis. NCBI lineage: Eukaryota > Viridiplantae > Streptophyta > Magnoliopsida > Lamiales > Acanthaceae > Hygrophila > Hygrophila difformis. Next base: position 4,951,888 of record JAOANR010000009.1, on the reverse strand, counting down.
AACATGACGCAGTACGGATTCCAGAACGCATCCGTCGGTCGGGGCGAAGAAGATACAGCATACGCAGTCGCGCTCTGCCAGGCCGACGTGCTGCTCGATGACTGCCGCCGCTGTGTGGAAGACGGCGCGGCGGAATTGGTGCAGTCGTGCGCAAATAAGAAGCAGGCGATCAAATGGTTCGACCAGTGTATGCTGCACTACTCAAACTTGCCGATGACCGGACTGCAAGTGAACGGGGCCGACACGAGCCTCTGGAATGGGGCTGACGTGGAGGATCCGGTGCGGTTTAGGGAGGCTCGGGCGCTGCTGTTCGACGCGCTTCGTGCCGTGGCGGCGAATGGGAGCTCCTTGCTTAAGGCCGGGGCTGGGAGCCGGAGGTTTTCGGATTTTGAGACGGTTTATGCGCTGCTTCAATGTGTTCCTAGTTTGTCCTTCGAGGAATGTAATAATTGCTTGGTTCAAGGGATTCGGGTTTTGCCTCCGGCTTCGACTGGCTCCAGGAGGCTGTCGTCCAGCTGTAATATTCGGTATGATGCTGTGCTCTTTTTCAACGAAACCAGACTTCGGGAACTCAATGTACTGGTGACACAAGTAGGATCCGATTCGCCACCAGGTAACTAAATTCATACACAGAATGCAAATGTAGTTATAGATGTAAGAATTTTGCTGGATTTTGTCAGGAGTAAGAGGAGGAGATAATAGAGGAGGAGGAGGAGATAATAGAGGAGGAAAGAAAGATGATAAAACAATTGTAGTTGTTGTGATCGTTGTTGTTAGTGTTGTTGTTTGTCTGCTACTTGTTGCTTGTGGTGCTGTCTTCCTGAGGCGGCGGAGGATGAAGAAGATGGTGCGGCAAATTCCAGAACGTATGGTTTTCTCATATTGTAGTGGTTTTATGGTTTTGGTGTTATGATTAATACTACTATATGATAAAAGTAAATTGAATTATTTCTTTAAATGGTGGATTAGGCACAGAGGAGACGAGCACAGTTGAATCCTTGCAATACGATTTTGGACAGATAAAAGTTGCTACTGAAGATTTCAGTGATGCTAACAAGTTAGGGGAAGGTGGATTTGGGGCTGTTTACAAGGTATAAACGGAATCTACTCATTCCACATTTGTAGAGCCACAACTTCTAAATTTATCTAATCTTGTCCTGTTTTTTGTAATCCACTTCTAGGGAGAACTCTCAAATGGACAACTAATAGCAGTGAAAAGGTTGTCCAGGGACTCCGGGCAAGGCGACAGGGAGTTCAAAAATGAGGTCCTGTTAGTGGCCAGGCTTCAGCACAGGAATCTGGTTAGGCTTTTAGGCTTCTCCATGGGAGGGGGAGAGAAACTTCTAATATACGAGTTTGTTCCTAATGGAAGCCTCGACCAATTCATATTTGGTTGGTTTTCTATGACTGTCATTAGACATATCAATTCTGCTGCTAATTGATTTGCTAATTTTGTTGCTTTAAGTTCATAACGACTTGTTTTTCCATGTAGATCAAGCGAAACGTTTTCAATTGAATTGGCAGATGCGGTGCAAGATCATAGGAGGGATTGCAAGAGGGCTTCTTTATCTCCATGAAGATTCTCGAGTAAGGATAATCCATCGCGACCTCAAGCCCAGCAACATACTTTTGGATAGGGAGATGAATCCTAAAATCGCAGATTTTGGTATGGCAAGATTATTTGCACAAGACCAAATACAAGAAAAGACAAACAGAGTTGTTGGAACATTGTAAGCATCGTATTCATATCAATGTAAGTATCAAATTGTTGAGTTTACTACAGAATCATATTTGATTTTTAACTATATGTTGCAGTGGATACATGCCGCCTGAGTATGCATTATATGGAAGATTCTCCATCAAGTCAGATGTTTTCAGCTTCGGAGTCCTTGTCTTGGGAATTATAAGTGGTCAAAAACCCATATCCATAGCCAATGCAAATGAGGAGGACCTCTTGACTTTTGTTAGTATGCCATTTGAAAATTAAATAACTCGGACTTTTGTTTGTCAATTTTGATCCAATATTTATGAAATAATTGCAACTGACATTGGTGATTGATGACCTCTCATCAGGCATGGAAAAATTGGCGAGAAGGGACAGCCGAAAACGTAATTGATCCTGCATTGAGGACTGGAGGAGATTCTATACGTGATATCGTGCGTTGCATTCATATCGGATTATTGTGTGTGCAAGAAAATGCATCGGATAGACCGACAATGAATTCTGTTGTGCTAATGTTGAGCAGCTCCACCATAACATTGCCAGTGACTTCGCGGCCTGCTTTTGTGGTGGTGTCAAGTGGATCTGGTTCGACAAATAAGGTGTCGAATTCTAGCACAACATCAAATGCAAGGACAAATACATCGGAAAGTTCAACACAAAATGAAATTTCAATAACCGAATTGCTTCCACGGTGATTTTGTTTTATAGGATTTGCCAAGCCATAGGTGGCTACAAGTTATTGACGCTATGAATTATATTATCATAGGTAAGTTGTTGCTTCAGAATCTGTGCTACTTGGCTATGAAACAAGTTAGATTTGTAATAATATATATATAGAATATCTATTAGGTTGTACAGTTTTTGGGAGTTATCTTTGTTGGTTATTCATCAACCATGAATAAATTCAGATCCACAAAAACAGTTGCCCGATGAATTAAAAAAGGCGACTGTGTTTCAGAATGAGATTACCTAGCTCATTACCTGTATGTATGTGTGCTACAACTTTGTACGCGAGTGATACTATTCTTTAGTGTATACAACAAGGTTATCGGATCGGGATCCTATGTAGGATCGTTTTTGTCTTTGCAAGATCGGAATCGTAGGATCGAATCGGGATCTTAAGATCCTATGAAATTATTATTTATATTTTTAAAAATTAATATTTATTAATTATCTCACTAAACTGATGACATGTATAATTGAAATATGTATTTTAGATCAATTTTTAACAAGAATTTGATAGTTAATTTATGCTTATTCATGATCCAATAGAATGAAACCCATAATTTTGAGTTCAATATAAGCAAAGATACATTAAACAAAATTGACAAAAATAACATCATCATAATCAAAACCACAAAAAGTTAGAGACAATAAGTAATTTTTCTCCCGAAAAAAAAAAACCCAAAGGAGTAGGATCGTGCAGCGATCCTACGATCCTACGACGATCCTACTGATCCCACCCCGATTCTATCACATTTGTGATCCTACGGCGATCCGGATCGTTTATCTTTGGTAGGATCGCACGATCCAACGATCAGGATCGCGATTTTGATAACTATGGTATACAGTATTACATAACATCCATTGGTCATTTCAATGAAAATAATTGAAAGTTACCTATATTTTAACCATTTAATCATTTAAATTTAAAATTTCATATTCAAAACTTAGGGTCTATTCTGCACGCAGCTTTTGGAGCTTCTGTTTTTATTTCAAAACAAAAGTCCCGTTCTGCACACTAGCTTTTGGTAGCTTTTGGCAGCTTTTGGAAGCTTCTTTTTAGAAGCTTCCTGTAGTAGCGTAATTAATTTCATACATTTTAGAAGCTTCTTTTTAGAAACTGCCTGTAGTAGCTTTTGGAAGCTTCTAAAAGAAGTTTCTTTTGAGCAATCACAATTTTAACTCAATAACCAATCCACTACCCAATAGTCTACATAAATATTTGTCCTTTTATATCATTTCATACATTTTTTCACAGCTACAGCTAGTTGTACAAAACACTTAAATAGAACTGACAGCTACAGCTCCCACAGCTCCTTACAACTCCAGCCCCCTACAGCTCCAGCTTGCAGCTACAGCTCACAGCTACAGCTCTGCGTGCAGAACAGACCCTTATTAGAATTTATCTGCGTAATTAATTTTAACATCATGTTTAATATAAGTTGCACACTACGAATAACAAAAGATGATCAAAACAAGGCACATTATATTAGCCCATTATAAAACTTGATAGCGTAGAAGCTTTAACCAATGTGGCCTTAAATTCATCAAGTATATTTCAAATGCCAGACCAAGTAGATTTTTAATGGGCTAACGAGGCCCACTTTAAATGGTGTGTTACGATTTCCGATTTTCCATGCTGTTGGCGAAAATGGCTTTGCATTGTCTTCCTTCAAATTTCTATGCAAAATGTCAGTGTCATACGTCATGGAGACTGGAGAGGTTAAAGCAGTATTACCTGTGCTTATACCACAGTTTTGATGGTCTTTCATTATTTTGCATATGTTTTTACGTAGAAGAAATTAAAAACGATGACAGGACAAATGGCTTTCATAAAAGATCTCACTATGCAATCTTTTTAAAGAGAAGTCAATATTATTATTATGTGATCAAAAGGAGTAGTCTAAATGAAGTTTATGCGGATCATCAACCGCTGTTTATTTTTCCTTTTCTTACTATAATTGTTTTCTTACATATGTTGTTTGGATTCACTCGAGATAATCCTATCCATTAATTACTGAAGAAAACAATCTTATCCATATGTATGCTTGAAAGACTGCCGGTAAAATCAGATGTTTCCTTCCTATTTTAATTGCGTTCATTTTGGTCCAAGTCCAGGTAGTTATTTTTCCTGTTTTCTACTCCGGGGAAAACAACTTGTTGATACTGTTACAATTGTTCCTAAAACCAAGTAAACGATGCCACCCATCAACATTATCTCATCTTATTATTTATTTTCTTTAATCAAATTAAAGGCCTAAGTTTTCGGCACAAAGGCTTTCGACATAGACCTGCAGGTACCAAACGCCACACCAGACCATACTTTTATATTGATTTTACACAAGCTAGCTAGTTGGCAATGTGTGGAACTTTTCTGGCTTGATTATTGGTTGTTACAGTCAAATCACCAATATAATGTCGTATAGTAAGTTAGTTAAGTTACTTACAAAATATGATCAGTAATTTAAAATACTACTTCTATATGTTTTAGTATTGATTAGTCATATATATATAGACTGAGACTCAGTAATTTAAAAACATTCATGTCGAGAAAATGTTACTTCAGCACACATGAGCCCTCACCAGTTTTAATTTGTACTACATGAGTGAAAATGTGAGGGAGGTTTTAATCTAAAGATGATGTATTATACTATAGACACTTCTTGGCGGATTCTGCTTGCCTTTATTATTTTGAACTATATGTTCATATATTTGCCTGTAATAAAAATTCTTCCGGGCTTGATCAGGCTTTTGCCTGTCATTTTCCTTCGTAAATATATATATATATGGCCGGCTTGGTTACACGGCCTCGTAATTTTTCAACAATCTTGAATTGGCTAAGTAGGTGACTAATGTAACGTAAGACTCAGTATTCGATCAGGATTGGTTATCAAATTTTCAACTCCAACATTATTCATTATAGTATATTATATACATTGAGAATTGTTGTACGTAAACAAGAGACTTGCTGAACATGCAAATATTTATTGAGTGCAAAATATATGAGCCCCTACAGCCCCCACCCACCTGATATATAACTGAAAATCTACATACGGACTGAAGGGTCAATACAGAAAGATAAATAAAGGCACCACAGAGACCAAAAACAGTTCCAATATAATCCTCCTGGATCTTTTGTTGTATCAATCCTCACTTATCTCAAAACTTCCAAAGCCACCATAAAAAAAAAATAAATACTACATAATTCATGATGCTGAGTTCGGGATCATCAGCTTTGTGTTCGATGATCCTTGTAATTGCTTTATTAAATCTTTCTGATCTCGGCACGGGACAGGGCGACAATCGCTTCCAGTGTCTCAACACAGGAAACTTCACAGCGAACAGCACATACAGCACCAATCTCAACGCCACCCTCTCAGCTCTCACCACAAACACCAGCCAATTCGGATACTACAGCGCATCCGTCGGCCAGGGTGGTCAGGACACATCTTACGCGCTCGCGCTCTGCCTAGCCGATGTACCAATAGATCGGTGCCGCAGCTGTCTGCGAACCTCGATAACGATTCTGCAGCAAGCGTGCCCCAATCAAACGGAAGCAATCGGGTGGATTGGAGACTGTATGCTGCACTATTCAGGGCAGCCCATAACTACTACTGGAGTAGTCCAGGCCGACATTAACGACCAGGAAGTGGTCAACACCGCTTCTGTGAACAATTCCGTGCTGTTTAGGCAGAATCGGGCCGCCCTGACGAACGCTCTCGTTCCACAGGCCGCGAACGGGAGCACGTTCCTTAAGGTCGCGGCGGGGAGTATTAACACGTCTGATGGGAACACGGTTTATTGTTTGGTTCAGTGTATCCCTACTTTGTCATCAAACGAGTGCAACGATTGCTTGGCTCAAGGTGTGGTAAATTTGCCTCCAAGTGCGCAGGGGGCAAGACAGCTGAGATCCAGCTGTATTCTTCGCTACGAGCTTTATCCCTTCTACAATGGTACCAGGCTTCAGGAGCTGAATGTGCAGCCCATTGAACTTCCTATTTCAAGCTCGCCACCCCCGGGTATTGATATATTTATGTTTTCTTGGAGTTCAATACTAGAACCAGTTATTTCTTTTGTATGAATTTCAACAGGAAGTGGCACCGGCGATGGTAATAATACAGGGCAGAGGAAAGACAACAATACCAAGAAACTTGTTGTCATAGTAGTTGTTCCGATTTTGGCATGTGTGATACTTGCTGCTTGTGCCTTCCTCTTCCTGTGGAAAAGAGCAAAGGGGCGACTGATGGTGCCGAAAGTTCCAGAAGGTAAGGTTTTTTCAGATCTACTTTTTTTTTGTCAATTTTTACATAATATGGTAGGAGCTAACTAGCTTTAGTTCTTCAATTTGTTTGACTGGTGAATTAGCCCCGGAGGATATAAGCACGGCTGAATCCCTTCACTATGATTTTCGCCTAATAAAAGCTGCTACAAATGATTTCAGTGAAGCTAACAAGTTAGGGGAAGGTGGATTTGGACCTGTCTATTGGGTAATGTAGTTTATGTTGAATTGTTGAAATATGTGGACACTCACTCAGAAGTATGAGGCTAATAATTTTATGCTGTTGTGTTTTAATCACCAGGGAACACTTCCAAATGGTAGAGAAATGGCAGTAAAGAGGCTGTCATGGGCTTCCGGTCAAGGGGAGAAGGAATTCAAGAATGAGGTTTTGTTGGTGGCCAAACTTCAGCATAGAAATCTGGTCAGGCTATTAGGCTTCTCCCTGCAAGGAAGAGAGAGGCTCTTAATATATGAATATGTGGAGAATGCTAGCCTTGATCTGTTCATATTTGGTAACATATAAAGATTTTGCTTTTAGATTCTTTAAACATCAACATTATTCACAATCTCTCCTCCTCAGATTTATTTCTTAATTGTCCATATATATATATAGACCCAGTCAAAGGTTCACAATTAAATTGGGACAGACGCAGCAAGATCATTACAAGTATCGCAAAGGGACTTCTATATTTACACGAGGATTCCAGAGTCAGAATCATTCACCGTGACCTCAAGGCCAGTAACATACTTTTAGATGGAGAAATGAATCCCAAAATCGCAGATTTTGGTATGGCAAAATTGTTTGGGCAAGATGAAACCCATGGAAAGACAAGCAAAATTGCCGGAACATAGTAAGCCAGCCTTATATTTGATGCATGACAACTCTCTAATTTTAACATATTTGATCTTTCTTTTGTCATACAATTCATCGCAAAATTTTGCTTTTTATTTTCTATTTTTCTTTTTCTTGTGGTATACCACATACTGCTTGACTTATTATCAAATTTTGAGTCATACATAACTATACTGCAGCGGATATATGTCACCCGAATACGCAATATATGGGAAATTCTCAGTGAAATCGGATGCGTTTAGCTTTGGCGTGCTTGTCTTGGAAACTATTAGTGGTCGGAAAAACATGACACACGATGGGGAGAATACACAGAGCATCTTAAGCTTTGTAAGTTTGAAGCATAATATAAACCCAAATGGCTCATTCAATTTGTTAACTCAGATCAGCTACGTACCTGTCAGGTTTGGGAAAATTGGTGTGAAGGGACAAGAGAAAAGATAGTTGATCCTGTGTTGATGTCAGGAAAAGTATGTATTCAAGATATGTTGAGATGCATTCACATAGCGTTGTTGTGCGTTCAAGAAAATGCAGCGGATAGGCCAACAATGAACTCTGTCGTGGTGATGCTGAGCAGCTCCACGGTGACACTGCCTGTGCCTTCACAGCCGGCTTTTGTGAGGAGACAGTTTAATAATGGGGGAGGCAATATTAATACGGTTGAGGTGTATATATCTGAAGCTTCGACACAAAATGAAATGTCTGCCAGTGAGTTTTATCCGCGATGAAGTCTCAGAAATTAGCTCATGCACAACTAACTTCCATATGTGCATCCTAGCTTGTTCTTAATTAGGTAATTAGTAGTAGTATATTCTAGATCTTGAATTTGAACATGGGTGGCTCGAGTTATTTGGAATATATGTTTGATTTCCCTTTTCTTCCGTTACAAGTGATCTATATATGCTGAGCTTGTAATATACTACTACTAGCATGGTAAAAAATCAATCACAGTATATATTCGAATATTTTAACGATTTTGTAAAAAAATTTATGCCATATACCTACTCTGTAAGAGAAACGGCCCAATATTAGCAGGAAGTTGGGCCCGAATTGGACACCTGTAGATTTAGGATGGGCGAAACAGGCCCATTTTAATTCGGGTGCTAAAACAATCTGGATATGATTTCCACGCTGCTGTTGCCTGTTGGTGCTGATAAACTTTTTTTTTAGTCCAGAAAAGCTTTGCATCATTGCATGGTCTTAATTGGTTCATAATTCTATTAAGTATCCAATGCTGAATGTCAATGTCATGGAGAGAGAGGTTAAAGGAATACTACGTATCAGATGTTTTAATTAGGTTTACATTCCCTTTCAACGTCTGTATTCTGCAGTTGATCGAAGGTATTAATTCCATTATATTAGTAGTAAATTTTTTTTTTTATATATATGTTGAAGTAAACGTAGCACAAACATATTCCATCGTATTATATTAATGTATACAATCTTTTAATGGGAGTGGGAAGTCAGTAATTAATTTGTGATAAACCAATTATAGTCTAAATCAAGTTTATGAGGACCTCGAGATGTAATAATACTTGCCATCACTCAAGAAATGATCTCATAATAGTATATGTTTGCTTGAAAGAAGGCGAGTATCATCAGATGTCTCTCTCTACGACACAGACAGACACATGTCGATGCAGTATACTGGCGTTGGTAGATTCTTTAATTTGTCTGCCGTGATGCTGCAGCCGTTTTGATCCAAGTCGTCCGTCCGGTTATTAGTTATTTTATCTGTTTTGCATCGTCCTAGGCTCGGGGAACAAAATTCGTCCTTCCTATTATAATTAATTGTTCCTAAAAACAAGTAATAATCTGTGACACCCCGTCAATAGTATCTCACCTTATTATATTCTTCATGTTCTAATATACGTATCAAAGGCGGCTTTAATTAGTTTTCAACGCAAAAAAAGTTTTTGACTTTGATGTGCATGTAACTGCAGGTGCCAGGTCGTACCAAACTCCTGCAGACCTGACTTTTTATTGTATTTTGACTTTACACGAGCTAGCTAGTTGGCGATGTGTGGAATTTTGATGGAGGATTATTAAATTATCACTTAAGAAGGTTTAACATAAATTTAAAATAGTGCGTGCATAGTAAACTACTGTAGAAAATGATTCATAAATGTATGTTCAGTAATCTTACTTATAGTAGACTCAGTAATTTAATGCATTTATGCATGTCTGAGCAATATGTGGAGAAATTGTCAAACTCACCACGCATGAACCTTCACTAGTTTTGCACTGGATGAGTTAAAATATTGTCGAGGCCTGCAGCTCGGAGACAATTTATATATAGTATTTGAGTAATTGGGAATAAGGTTTTTAATAGGTTCAATTATTTGTATTATACAAATACGTATATTTAGGAGGGGTTGGACAGGACAACGCTTTATTCAATCATTCTCCTTATTTGTAATCGAAAATTTACAGGAGACTGACGACGTGTCAACATAAAACGACAATCAACCGTTTTCTATTTGGTCCTGGAGGAACCTTGGTTGCATCAATCCTAACTGATCTCAGGAAATTCCAAAAAGAACACAGGAATCATGAGTTCTGGATCATGTTGGAAGCTCTGCTTCATCCTCGTTGCTTTTCTAAATCTTTCCGATCTCGGCTCGGGACAGGGCGACAATCGCTTCCAGTGTCTCAACACGGGAAACTACACGACCAACAGCACATACAGCAGCAATCTCAACGCCACGCTCTCTGCTCTAACCACAAACACCAGCCAGTACGGATTCTACAGCGCATCCGTCGGCCGGAGTCCAGACATATCGTACGCGGTTGCGCTCTGCCAAGCCGATATGCCACTGGATCAGTGCCGCAGCTGTTTGGGAACCACGATTACGGTGCTGCAACAGGCATGCCCCAATCAAATGGAAGCAATTGGGTGGGTCTTAACCTGTCTGATACACTATTCAAACCAGCCCATATCTGGAGTTCCGTCCAACATTAACGATCAGGAAGTGGCCAACCCAGCTTCCGTAAACAATTCCGTACTGTTCAGGCAGGATCGAGGGACCCTGATGAGCGCTCTCGTTCCGAGGGCCGCAAACGGGAGCGCCGCGCTTAAGGTGGCGGCGGGGAATGTTAACACGTCGGATGGGAACACAATTTATTGTTTGGTTCAGTGTATCCCGACTTTGACATCAAAGGAGTGCAGTGATTGCTTGTCTCAAGGGGTTCGAAATTTGCCTACTAGTTCGCAGGGGGCGAGGCAGCTGAGATCCAGCTGTTTTCTTCGCTACGAGCTTTATCCCATCTACAATGATACCAGGCTTCTGGAGCTGAATGTGCAGCCTTTAGAAATTCCTGTCTTGAACCCGCCGCCCCCTGGACCTGGTACGTAGTGCAGTGGATATTTTTAGGTTTTCTAGGAGTTCAAATAGGAATTTAGGGTTAATGATCAATACTGAAACCAATTAGTATTTCTTTTATCTGAATTTCAGCAGGAAATGCCACTGGCGATGGTAAAACAGCTACTACAGGGCAGAGGAAAGGCAACAACACAAACAAAATTGTTATCGTAGTCGTTGTTCCGATTGTTGCAGGTGTGATAATTGCTGTTTGTGCCCTCTTCTTCCTGAGGAAAAAACCGAAGGAGCCACTGCCGGAAGTCCCAGAAGGTAAGGTGTTTTTATGATCTACTTTGGCAATTTTAATGTACTAATATGTTTGGAACTAACAATCCTTAATTCTTTGTTTGACTGGTGAATTAGTCCCGGAGGAGACGAGCACAATTGAATCCCTTCACTATGATTTTCGGCTAATAAAAACTGCTACAAATGATTTCAGTGATGCTAACAAGTTAGGGGAAGGTGGATTTGGACCTGTGTATTGGGTAATGTAGTTTATGTTGAATTGTTGGAATATATGAACACTCATATCATCTTATTAATTAGGCTAATTTTATGCTGTTGTGTTTTAATCTCCAGGGAACACTTCCAAATGGTAGAGAAATGGCAGTAAAAAGGCTGTCATGGGCTTCCGGGCAAGGCGAGAAGGAATTCAAGAATGAGGTTTTGTTGGTGGCCAAACTTCAGCACAGAAATCTGGTCAGACTATTAGGCTACTCCCTGGAAGGAAGAGAGAGACTCTTAATATATGAATATGTGAAGAATGCTAGCCTTGATCAGTTCATATTTGGTACTAATATATAAAGATTTTTGCTTTCAGATTCTTCAAACATCAACAATATTTACAATCTCCCCTTTGAGCCCTAATGGCAATCTTACATTTCTTAATTGTCCATATATATAGACCCAGTCAAAGGTTCACAATTAAATTGGGACAGACGCAGCAAGATCATTACAAGTATCGCAAAGGGACTTCTATATTTACACGAGGATTCCAGAGTCAGAATCATTCACCGTGACCTCAAGGCCAGTAACATACTTTTAGATGGAGAAATGAATCCCAAAATCGCAGATTTTGGTATGGCAAAATTGTTTGGGCAAGATGAAACCCATGGAAAGACAAGCAAAATTGCCGGAACATAGTAAGCCTATTCAATCCTTCGTTTAATTATCGTCATACTGATTAACTTAATACCGAATTTTAATCATACACAACCTATAATATTGCAGCGGATACATGCCACCGGAATATGCAATATATGGGAAATTCTCAGTGAAGTCGGATGTGTTTAGCTTCGGTGTGCTTGCCTTGGAGACTATATGCGGTCGGAAAAACGTGACACACGATGGGGATATTATAGAGAGCATCTTAAGCTTTGTAAGTCTGGGCGGGCGGGGGCTCTTTCATTAATTCTGATCATCTAATTTATAGCAAGCATAATAATGCTGAATAAGTACAGTCAACTGATGATGATGGTAAGCAAATCAAACACAATGTCACATACTGCAGGTTTGGGAGAATTGGTGTGAAGGGACAACAGACAAGATATTTGATCCTGTGCTGATGATGTCAGCTGGAAGAGCACCGCCAATTCAGGATATGCTGAGATGCATTCACATCGCGCTGTTGTGTGTTCAAGAAAATGCAAGGGATAGACCAGCAATGAATTCTGTAGTGGTGATGCTGAGCAGCTCGACGGTGACATTGCCGGTGCCATCACGGCCGGCTTATGTGAGGAGCGGGTTCGATGGTGGTGCAGTCAATAATAATAATGGGGTTGAGGTGCACACATCTGAAGCTTCATCCCAAAATGAAATATCAGTCAGTGAGTTTTATCCACGATGATGATGATGATGATGCCCAAGAAATTAGCGCCTTCTTGTGCGGCACCCACCGCCTAGCTAGCTTGCTCTTAGGCAATTCAAAGAATGTATTGCTAAGCTGGGCCAGTACTTATTTGGAATGTTTGATTTACTTTTCGTGTGTTACAAGTGATCCATGTTGAGCCTCTAATTAATTGAAGGAATTGTATGACAAAAATAATTTGGAAACTTTCTTGCTGTGATCATTTCATCTTTTATTCTCAATCTAATGGAAAGTCATGTGTGGTTACTTGCTAATGAATTAAATAGAATTTGGATAAGTTTATTTTGTGTTGTTGTTTTTGTCCTGGATAAATTTATTTTGTATTATTTTTGTACTACTACTATATTGGATAAATTTTGCAATCAAATTATAAAATAATTAAATTATACCCATTTGAATACAACACAATAAATACAACACATTCACCATATAATAAAAATTGATTTCTCTACACTTTCACATTAGCTTCTCTCTAGCTAGGAGTATATTAAAAATTCATACCTGCTTTTAACCCACATCAAAGAGATCATATATTTAATTTATTTAATTTCTCTCTTTAACATCATTATTTCTTTACCTTATTCTAAAAATAAAAATTATAAAATTCTTAAATTTTAATATATTTACTTAATATTAATTATTCTATTTAAATAGTAATTAAATAAATGTTAATATAATTTATTTAAAACTATGTAGTTTATAGTATTTACTGATATTATTATTAATTAATATATCAAATCAATTACACTTTTCAAAATACATTAAAGTAACAAAACAAAAAAAATAAAAAAGAAAGCATTAAATCTAATAAAGGAAAATAAAAATAAAAAAGAAACCCAAAAATTGGGTTCCCCTCCTGGAGCGCGGATCCTTGTTGGCAGCTGATGTGGGGACCAGTAGACCACGCATGCAAATTCTCTAATAAGTCTATGGGGATGTTTGGGAGTCAGCGGATCCGCTAGCAGATAGCAGATTCAGAGAGATAATTGTGAGAGAATATGATACTCCAATCCGCTAGATGCTCCATATTCTACTAACAACCAAACACACCCTATATCTCAATCGGGCTGATCCATTTATGATTCTGTATTTGTGGCCCTAATGTTAAAGTTTTATTGCTATGCAATAAACAATATTGTTGTTGTTGGCTTTTTTTTTGGCATCCAACGGGTATCTTGAGCCCAAGAATAATCCCTAGGATTTTGTGATCATTGAATGGTTGCCTCTCCCAAAGTAGAATTCTGCATACACAAAGGCTCGAACCCGAAACTTTTGCTTAAGCTGCCAGAGCCCCATACCACTCAGGCCAACTGCGTTTGCACTCATTTCTTTCAAATCAAAATTCTGCATATACATATTTAAATTCCCACGGCCTCATCATAATGCTATTCAAATCAACTACGTGTAACATTAATATATTTGGGAGAATATGTAATTGATATGATACTCTCGTGCCAATAAATTCCATATTGAAAATGTCTTGCTGACTCACAAATGGTGAAATGGGGTAGCCATTGAATGAGTTTCCATCCACTTTGCCTTTTCTCTTAAGACTGACTTTTCCCCTAAACACGTAGTGTATATATTAAATTATTAATTAATTACTCACTATTGCTTGGCTGACAAAAATAAAAAATTTCTAGAATCAGTTAATGTCGTCATTATTATTATTTTTTTTAATACAGTATAACACAAAAATATAATGTACTACTCATCCGTCCCATTAAACGTGGCCACTTTCTTTTAGGCACGGGAATTTAGGTTGTGATATTTAGTAGTTAAAGTAGTGTGAGTAAATTTGACTAATCCATCCATCTAATTTATAATGGTTACATTTGACTTTTAACCATATTTATTATTTAACTTTGACTTAATGTTATGGTAATGATGTAGAAAGAAAAAAATAGTCAAGTGTGGTCTTGTTGGAATCGTCTAATCGTATAATTTTAGAATATATTTTATACTATAATTTTTATTTATACCCATTTTTGAGATATTAACGGTTAAACATATATAGGGACTTTGTGCAGAAAGTACAATTATTATTATTGTGGGGTTTTTAATCATGCTTATGTTAATCAAACTTGCTTAAAAGGGAAAGTGGCCAACCTTATTGGGATACCAAAAAATGAAATAGTGACCACTTTTAATGGGACGGAGGGAGTACGTTTTATACAATGGATTGTACAATCTATTAATTGAAGCCCCACATATAAAATAATTAATGAAATTTTTTTTAAGAGTCATTCAAGTTCTAGAAAATGGTTGGTGGGAGCCCATATCACATGAAATACAAAGGGAATAAAGGGGAGAGATAACTCAATCTATAGGTTGGGAGTTGGGACTTGACCACTACGATAGGTCCCCAACCACAATTATTTTTTTTTTTGGATGAGCCGAAGCCAGACAAAGAAACATCAAAAGAGAAAACAAAACGAAGCAGAAAGACAAGACTAGAACAACAAAGGCAAAACAAACAACTAGCTAGATGGGGGACACACGGTGGAAGCATCCATCGCCAACTCCCCCAACACAAAATCCGGTGGGAAGGCCCATGTAGTAAGGAAGTCTTCAATGGATGCCCCTCGTTTAGCAAGTAGATCCGCCACTCTATTTCCCTGCCTTTTCACATGATGAAGGCTGCACTCAAGAAAGCCATCCTTTCTTTCCCTTATCCGTTGAGTTATTGAGGCAAAAGGGTGCACCAGAGAATTAGACTGGATAGCATTCAAGGCCTCTGAAGAATCAGTGTAACAGCAGCATGAGGTAACCCCTTTGCAAGTAAGGAATTTCAGACCTTCGTCCATGGCAATGAGTTCAGTGAGTAAGATATTATCAGTCCCCAAGGACCCGCACCCTCCTCCACGCCATCCTCCTTCCTCATCCCTAAGAACAAACCCGAAGCCGGCACGACCCGACTGGCCTTGGACACTCCCATCCACGTGCAGGATGTTGTTAACACCTTTGGAGGGATTCCAACACAATCGGCCAGTGCTCATCATAGGTCTACTGCGTTCCCCCTTCACCAAATCAGAGGCAAATCTGACGATCTCCCTAATGATCATCCACCCGGTTTTACTCTCTCCTCGGAAAATTCTCGCGTTCCTTTCTAGCCAAATCAACCAAAGGGCTGCCACCATGGTAGGGCCAAAATCCCTCAGCATGGCTGCCATTAAATGGCGTATCTGATCTTTAGGCATCAGGTGGCAGTCCAGGGGAACGGGAATATGAAGAGAATCCCAAATCTGAGCAGCCCAAGGACAAGAGAAAAAACAATGGCTCCAACTCTCTTCCTCTACCCCACACAGCAAGCAGAGAGGTGATGTTGTGAGCTTCCTTTTAAAACGAGTAGAGTTAACCGGCAAGGAATCATGGCAGATTAACCACAACAAACAGCCTATTTTCTCCGGGATCTTAAGCTTCCAAATCCAATTCCACCCATCAGTAATGCTCCCACGTCGAGACAGCAATGTATAAGCAGAGCTTACCGAATAGCAGCCGTTTGAGGTTTCCTTCCAAACCCACAGATCCGGAACCATGTGGTGGATGATTGGGGTAGGACCTGAGCATATGTCCTCAAGAATGGACGCAGGGACTTGAGTCCGGACTGAATCCCAATTCCATCTCCCATGCTCAATAACATCTCTCACCTTGAGATCCATGTCTTGACTTTCCACAAAGGGGACAAGCGGCCCTAATTGGGAGTTATTCCACCATTCGGAGAACCAAAGGGAGGCTTCTCCTTTGCCAATTCGGAGCTTGAATCCCGACTTCAAGTATCCCATCAACCTCTGTAAAAGGCCCAGAAGTTTCGACTTGAAATTTCCTCCCAAGATATAGAAACACTCCCTGCCATCCGCCAATTCTTTGATGAGCCGAACCCAAATCTTGTGTGGGGAGTGGATGAAACTCCAAACAAGTTTTCCCAAATGAGCAGTATTCATGAGCCGAGCCTTCCGGAGCCCTAGTCCCCCCTCATTCCTGGGCGTAGAGACTACATCCCACTTCACCAAGTGTAAGCCTTTCCCTTCTCTATCCTTCCACAAAAATCTATTAATCCTCCTATCAATAGCCAAGCATGTCGATTCGGGAAGCCAATGGATTTGCATGAAATACGAGGGAATGGCTGCCAACACAGCACGGCATAAGGTGAGGCGCCCTGCTTTGTTGAGTAATTTGCATGCCCATCCGTTCATTTTGGCATCCATCTTATCAAGGATGAAAGCAAAATCATTGCAACGCCGCCTGCCTATGGTCATGGGGAATCCCAGGTATGTCCCAAGGGAATCGACAACAGATATATTTAGTAGGCTAGAGACCCACAACCTGTCCGCCTGAGCCACTGCCTTGGAGAAATAGAGGGAGGACTTCTGGTGATTAAGGTGCAATCCAGACGCCTTGGAAAAAAGTTTCAATGCCTGAGAGATACTTTCAATACTTTGCTTGTCCACTGCAGCCCCAAGAATAAGGTCGTCTGCAAACAACAAATGAGACACCCCTATTCCATCTTTCACCAGGCGGATTGGTTTCCAAGCGCCCTGATTGACCATGCCTTGAATGATCAGCGACAGCTTCTCCATTACAAGTAAAAACAAGTACGGGGAGATGGGGTCACCTTGCCTAAGTCCTTTACCCGGCCTAAATTCCTCTAGAGCCCTGCCGTTCCATAGGATAGAGAAGCAGGGAGAGGAAACGCAGCACATAATAAGTTTCATCATAACCTCAGGCAGGCCAAATTCTAGTAGACATTTTTCGAGAAAATCCCATAATACGTTGTCGTACGCCTTGGCAATATCAATTTTAAGGATAAGAGCTTGCAACCGTGATTTAGAGCACGACAGGGAGGATAGCAGCTCTTGCAAAGTTAACGCATTGTCCACTGGCCCTCGCCCCGGGAGAAAGGCCGCCTGGTGATGGGAGATACAATTCTGCAGCAAAGGCCTGATCCTTTTGACTAGAATTTTAGTAATCACCTTGTACACCACGTTGCAAAGTGTAATAGGCCTAAAATCTTTAAGACAAGTAGGGATGGCAACCTTTGGAATAAGGCATATATATGCCTTAGTTAACTCCTCAGGGATGGTGCAATCTGTAAAAGCTTTCTGGATTAGAGAGAACACGGAACCCCCCACAGTGTTCCAGAATCTTTAAAGAAAACGCCGGGGAAGCCATCCGGTCCCGGGGCCGAGAAAGCATTAAGGCTCTTAACCACCTCCGTAACTTCCTGGACTGAAACATCCTTATCAAGAGTTACGGCGTCCTGCTCCAAAATTGCCGGAATGGGCGGCATTTGATCAAGAGCATTCTCTCCTTCCAACCTCTGGTGCAAACTGATTAGAGGACCAGCATACAGGGACTGAAAAAATTCTTTAGCGTGAGCTTTAAGTCCTTCTTCACTTTCACACCACTCCCCATTAGAGAGAAATAGGCCATGTATCCTACTCCGATGCCCTTTAGTTTTTGCACGCGCATGAAAATAGGCCGTATTTCTATCCCCCAATCTAATCCACTTGTCCCGGGCCCTTTGATACCAGTGGATCTCCTCTTGCTTCAAGACCTCGTCATATTCCTTTTTCAGCTCATCTTCCAACAGGATAAGTCTGACCGAATCCACCTTTTCAAGCCTCTTAGTAATCCCAGCCAGACGCTTAAGAATCTTTATTTTCCTCCACTTGAAGTTGCCACTTTTCGATTTATGGAACTCCATCGATGCTCGACTAACCTCCTTCAGTTTCTGGGTTAGCGAGGGAGAATCACCATTCCAGGCGTTATCCACGACCTCAGCGTAATCCTTATGTTCCGCCCACTGTGCCTCCCATCTGAACGGAGTGCCATCCCTCCTCTCAATGATAGGCCCGCAGCTAAGCAAGAGGGGATAATGGTCCGATCCAACACACGGGAAAAGTTTGGCGAATCCACCCGGAAAAGCAGAGACCCATTCGCTATTGATGACACATCGGTCCAACCTCTTATATATGCGACTAATGTCTCCTAGGGGCCGAGACCACGTGAAACATCCCCCTTGAGTATTAATAGTCGATAACCCACAGTCATGAAGCACATTACCAAACTCTTCTGCTCTGAGAAGGTTATAGATCCCACCACGAACTTCAGAAGAATCCAGAATTTGGTTGAAATCTCCTATGGTCGCCCAAGGACCATGAATAGTCTCTCCAAGCTGCTTCAGATTATTCCAACAGTGACGCATTTCCCCATAATTGGGAGGGGCATAAATGGCGGTGATAAACCAATCCAAATCCCCTGCCGACAAGCACAGAGTAACCATCCTGCTCCGAAGATCAAAAATATTAATCTGGATATTATAGCCATGCCTAATTAAGGCCCAAATCCCCGCAGCTTTTCCAATAGCCTCCTGGATACAAATCTCTTCAAACCCAGCTTGAGTAAAGAGATTGCGAGAGCGTGCAAAAGCAGACTGAGGTTCAAAGATAAACACCAAGTCTGGCTTATGCAGCCGTAGTAACTCACGGACCATTCTCCTCGTCGACTCACCAATAATACCCCCCACATTCCAAGCCAAGATCTTACAATTCTTAAATGTTGTATTAATCATAAAAATAACAACAGGGGAGAAAGCAACATACTTACAGCAACCTAATTTGAAGGTGGATGAGAAACACCTCCTCCTCCCGACCCTTCTGCCATGGCCGTATCACCTTCATTCGGCAGTGCCTCCGGTTCTCTATCAACCCCACTGGGCTGACCAATGACTTCCTCCAACCTTGAGCTCATCCCTTCAGCAATCGGAGTGGGGGTTGGCCTCTGGCGTTTCAGACTCGCCGTGTTACCATCGGACTCAGCCTTCAGTCCTTTAGAAGCGACCACTGCTTTTTTCACTGGGCCCTTTCCATTAGGTTTTTTAAAGGCCCTTTTATCAATTGTGTTGGAAATAACTTTCAGGGGCCTCTCTGCCCCTTTATCCGCTTTGGCCTTCAAAAGAAGATTGGGCTTAGACAGCCCAGACGCCCAGCCTTTAGAAAGGTCCCAGCCCAGCCCACTATCTTTCTTTGGTCCCTTAGACTTTTTCTTTACAACTTTGATCCATTCCCCTCCTTGCGGCTGTGGTGGGTTGTCCAAACCTTCAGATGGGTAATATATCCCTTCTGTCTCATCAGAGTGCCTCTCGTGACTTTCCTTTTCAATGCTAGGAGACGCCCCCGAGGTTTGACTTACCTCCTCACTCACCCCATTTTCCATATTCGTGTCTGAGCCATGGTCTACTTTCTGCCCCAGGATTTCCTCTTTGTCTTTTGTTCCAAAAACGGAAGTAGGTAGTTTGACCTCTGTATACACCTGAATTTCCTTTCTGTCAACCTGAGGCAGTGTTCCCTTACCAGACAAAAGACCCTCCGGGAGCCTATTCCTGGCCGGAGGAACATCCTTCACCGGCGTTGCTTCATAACTGCAGTTTGTGTGAGAATGGCCATATCGATGGCAACCGGTGCATAGTAGGTGGAGCCCCTCATATGCCACCTTCTGCCACCTATCCCCAATTAAAATGCTTGAGACCACCGGCAAATCAAGATCGATTTCGACACATACCCGGGCATACTTCCCTCTATTCACACCTTTCGTAATGGCATCCACCCTAATAGGTTTTCCCAAAGCCGCAGCCATGCTAGTGATCAACAGCTCATCGAAATATTCGAAGGAGAGCCCGGGGAACCTAGCCCACACTAGGGTTTTCTTGGGAGTTTCTTCATTAGCAATAAAATTTGGCCTCCAAGGACACACCATGAGATAGCTATCAAAGGCCATCCATGGTCCTCCACTCAACACTTTAAGTCGGTCTTCCATAGTGTCAAATTTAACTAAGAAAAAGCCTGCATCCATATCAACCATATGGAATTTATGTTGCAGCTGCCATGTTCTTTTAAGCCTGTCAAACAAGGCCGAGAATCCCACCTTTTTGCCCAACACAGACACAATGAGAGCATCCTCAAAAGGCTTACGGATCCTTTCATGAAGGCGCGGATCGATAATCAGGCGAGGTTTCAGTCGATCCCCGTCAATATACTCCAGTTTCACCAGATTGGCGTTAGACGGGTCTTCCTTCAGAGGTCTTGGAGCACTACCTTTCCCGTTAAGAACCTTGTCACGAAAAGAGACAGAGGGACTACCAGCGAAATAGAAAGGAGTACCCGGTTCAGGAGGAAGAGGATCGATGGGGGACGGCGAGGATGGAAAAGTCAATGGCGGAGAAGAGAGCGCCATGAAGAGAGCGAAAAAGTTGAAACTCAATAATTGAGAGAGCGAAAAAGTGAACCACAATTATTGAAATACTTCATATATTTAACCAAAAATTTTAATTTAGTTAATACTTGATCATTGTACAATAATGGAAAATAGTGTATATGATAACTCAACTTGTTAGACCATCTCCAATGGTCCCCTAAAACCCAAAATGGGGTGGCATCTTCTCTCCAACAATACCCTAAAACCAAACCTATTTTAAGTTTTTTGAGTTTTATGAATAGTAAATACTCAAATTTGAGTATTTACTATTCATAAACCTATATCACTTTTTGCAATTAAATTAATTGCAATTTCATCCCTCCAATTGTTGCAAGTTGAATATTGATCTAATTTTGTACTACATGCTTAATAATTCTATACTTCATATAATTTTTTTATTAAATTAATTTTATATTTAATTAGATTAGAAATTTTAAGGTTTCTTTATAAAATAAATTTTAAATATAATGATAACTAAATTTTTAAAGTTTTGGTACAATCTTAGCAATTATTAAAAAAAATTACATTAGCATACGAAAATATAATTAAACATAACACATCTCAAATACTTAAAAAAATGTACAATATTAAACAACTAAATAACTACGCAAACGGAAAATTAAGTTAATAGTCATCTAAATCAACATCGGATCCTCCAACATTATTGAAATACGTAGATGAATTTGTATTGAATTTATCTGGGGTTAATGTATAATTTATAAGAAATGAAGGGTATGATTGAAAAGATAAATAAGTTTGTATGGAAAAGAATATATAGAGAATATTCTTTTAAGTTTGAGTTTAGTGTAAATGGTTGGAGATGAATTACTGTTTGATGTGACATTTACTGTAAAATGGGTTTGAGTTTGGTGTTGGCTATTGGAGATGCCCTTAAAAGACATTGGTAGCCTGCCAGAGAAAAAGACGCAATGCAAGTAAAGTAAATCCACAATCACTCGTGAAGAATGCAATAATTTAATCATGGGTGTCTAGTTTCTACCACCATGCATATTTCCTACTATTCTATATATTGAGAGAATGAAACGCACAACACAACTATTTTGGATAAAATAACTTATTTAAAAAGATAAAATAGCAATCCAGTGGTGGTGCACAGGAGACTATGGCTTCTTTGGCAAAACAGCTAAATCTAATCAGTTAATTTATTTCATAATATGAGATAAAATAACTTATTTAAAAAGATAAAATAACTTAAAACAGTGTTCAATCAGCTCTTTTTTAAACTGCTGTAAATAACAGCATTTTAGATTTTAGCTTATTTTAAGCAAAAAGTTAGTCTCAAAATTATCAAACAGATAATTTTAATTAATTATTACTCACATAATCAATTAACAACTAACAGCTAATGTGACCTGGGGATACCCTGCTATACACTTAAAAAAAAAATTATCAGCTAACAGCTAATTTTCAAACATAACCTATATATAGCTTGGACCACCAAGACTGAAATACTAAATAAAAATATCAAATACTAATGCATTGAAAGAGATGCAACTCCCTAGAGGACAAATGAAATAGTATTATGATGCGGTAGGAGCTTCCAAGATTGACTGAGTTTTAAGGTTTCACTTGGTATATAAGTAAGCCCACAACACGTCATCTTGCAACTATTCTCAATCTATTTGTAATTTTCTATGTTGGACTATTTGGACATTGCTGATAAATAAATGTACTTAGAAAAGAAAATCCGATCATATTGTAATGTAATCTTACGATATTCAGTTTACTAGTATAACCCCGCCTATTTAGGCGGGAATTTGGTAGGTAAGGAGAAAAAAACACATGAAAAGAACCGGTGATTTTTGGCAAGGAACTTTTAATACTCATAGCTCAATTTTGGCACACAAATCACAATTCATATGGAAACATAAATAAAATGAAGCAAATAACAAAGATAAATACACAAACTCATTGACACACAAATCTCACCCAAATCCAATATCTGTAAATCCCACATTGTTCTTTTAAGTAACATGATTGCTTGCTTTATGGAATCCAATCAATTGAATCAAGTGTAAGGCCTCGTCATCGGGAAAAAGAAAACCATACTCATTATACACATTATTTATCGATATACTTACCAATCACGCATAAAGGAATATCAATGTTTCAACAAAGGACGACGGATGAGCATCTCCTGAAGTCTAAGAGCATAAATGCCCTCACACCCTATAAGCTACTGGAGCTTACTATGACAATGAATATCTGTAGAACTCTGTTGATCCTGCTTAAACAATTTCTACAAACATTGAATGTTAACCCAAGTTAGCAAATAAATGCATTTAAGTAGATAAAGGATTATCACTATCCCTTCCAAAACTATATCTTGAATTAACCCTGCAGACATCTCACTCAAAAATTTAGATAGATATGTATCAAAGAAATCAAAGGAAGTACATGAAATCAGTACCACACTGTAATTGATAGTTGATAGGGAAGTAATTGCCACCATACGTTGATAAAAGAAATCAAAGTAAGTACAGGAAATCAGTACCTTAGGAGACAATATTCAATCATCTAAAGGGAAAATTTGGGGATTCTTCATCCTGCTATGGCTCTTCATCCTGAAATGATCAAATTTTACTATCACAGGTAGACACAGAAAAGGGTAATCTTACCTGGGAATAAACTATGTCTTGCGCAGTCACTTACTTAAAATTCTCTAATTTATCTTTTCTATTAAAAAGTTTCATCACCCATTGAGACATAAACAGATTCAATCCATCTGTAATAACATATATTCTGAAACTAACTTATCTTTCGAAGCTAAGAATATGCCCACATATCAAGTTAAAAAAGAAGTCGAATGCCAAACAAGCTATAGGTAGAAATATGGAGATGGAGAATGGAAAAAGTACAAAACCAATAGAATGCAAATTTCAATGATTCAGGCAACTATCAAATAGTAAACCTACAGCTAAACATACATCAATAAGATCAATAGCCTTAAAAACGTTGAAGGCAAGCATCTGCATTACTAATTTCCTAGAGTGCTAGCTACAGATAATTCCACAAACAATCCCATAGCCACCAAATTTTGAAAGATTTGAATTAGTTATGGTCTATGGATGTCAGTTTAGGAGAATACAAATGTCAGGCAATTAGCAGTTGTAATCAAGGGAATTATAATTATCTTCAGCATCTACATTAACTTTCAGACATAAAATCAATCCATGCTCTGTCGAAATTAAAGTTCTCTGAGTTTCAAATTTAAAATATGATTACAGGTCACCTATAAAATTAACAGGTAACTACAAATATTTCAATTAGTGGCACATCTGTAGTTTGATTGACCATTAATAAACACATTCTTTGTCAAGCTCCTGTAATAACTTGTCAAGAAAGAAGAATATTGAAATTCAGCTAATGTTATTTGCCATAAGATAATCAAGTGCAAGAAAAACAAAAGGACATATTTCTTGAAATTTATCATATAGTCTCTTCACAAAACCAACCCAAAAAGAATCAAAGTTTTCAGTTTTTAGGTGTTTCCAGTAAAAAGAATCACTACAAAAAAGAATCAAAATAATTCAGTTACATTTCCAGTTAAATACTAAAATTAGAAGTAATCAGCTTGCATCAACCATAACAAAAAGTAAATGCACAAAAAGACTCCAGCTTCTAAAGTAATCTACAATACAGGGAGAGAACCACTACCTAGAAAGCAACAATCATTGAACAAATCTCTACCTTCCGAAGACAGTGGCTTCTGTCAGGTGGTTCTAAATTTCTGATAAGAAGAAAAAGGATTAATAGACACGTGCTCATCTTTTCCAATTGGAAAGACAATATTCAAATTCGAAACAGTTCATCATAAAACAACAAATGAACTGCAAGAAGCAAACAAATAAATTAAACAAAATTACCATTTTCATGAGTTTCTAATTGCTTACCCTCATATTCATCTTCAAACCGATACTTCAAAAAGCAAAAAAGCAAACAAAGAACTAATAGTGACATATCTAATGGCATTTAGAGAATGAACAAAGCACATATACCTTGAGGTGGTAAAGGAAAGAATGTAATTATCATGACTCACTTCAAATCAAAATGAACAGTGGTAAAGAACAACTACCATGAGATTAAAACTAAAATGACACATCATGATGAATCTGGTCTCCTCGCATAATTATTATCATCTAAATCTATGCAATTTACTGTGAGATCGTGTCATAAATTCATTTGTCTTATGTATACACATCCACCATTGTTAAACAACAGGGCTTGAGATTTGAAATACACACAAATGTCATAACGAACAAAAAACCAAGTAACCTAAAGTGATGAACACCATTACACCAACTTTAGCAAGCATAATATTATAATTCAATCTCAAATTTTCTCAACAACAGACAAGTGTTTTCTTTTATTAGCAACAGCAGGCAAGTGTTAGATATTAGGATTAATTTACTTGCCAAAAATAATTTCTCAATCAACAAAATTAAATTTTTAACAACAAATGAGGCCCAATATCATCCGCCAACCGAGAAAGTTTAAAATAACGTAAAACAATTAGGAACCTTTGGAGCTGCAAAGGGATTTCAACACGTTTTTGTAGTCGAGGGTGTACTTCCTGCTCTTCATCACCAGCCCTAGCTGGTTGTTGATGATCTGATGAGTCTTCTTCTGCCAGAAATAGAAAGCACATCTAACAAAAGATTAAAAAAGAAAAGTACAGAAAAGAAATTACCAAAGCAAAGCAAAGCAAAACGCTTGGAAACAAAAAAAAACTGTAGCTTCAAAACAAAGCAAAAATCAACAAAAGTCATACTTAAGATGAAATTGAAGAAAGCTAAATGAAGCAATGACTGAAAAAGAACTTTTACCTTTGGTAGGAAAAAAGGGCTTCCCGAAAAGTGCAAAAGTCAGGCAAAACATATGGCTTCTCGGCAGCAAAGAAAATCGGCTTTCATCTTCTCCAGCTTCCACATCTTTCGTCCAAATCGGAGAAGAAAATGGGAGTTTGGCATAGGATTTAGAGAAAATGACGTGCAGAGATAAGAGATGGGCCAATGAACTCGTGCTTTTGAAGTCCCTCCTGTTGTTTGAATTCATCAGAGTGCATAGTTTTCTTGTTGCCTTCAATATTCATCATCTTCTGTTTGGTTGTAAACATATTTAATCATGTATTTTACATAGTGATTGAATAAAAATGAGACCAAAGTTGTTAAAAGTATTTAAAGAATCAAATAAGAAGTCAAAACTGTAGTTACCTCCCGCTTGTTCTTCTTGTTCTTAGCATGATTAGCATAATCTGAAGGATTGAGTGTTTCTTCCAAACAACGAATCGGTGGCGGTGGCGGCGCTCTTCACAAAAAACGCAGTGATTGAATCAAAATATAACCAAAGATGTTAAAAGTATTTAAAGAATCAAATAAAAAGCCAAAACAGTGGTTACCTCCCTCTTGTTCTTTATGTTCTTAGCATAATTAGCATAATCTGAAGGATTGACCAATCAATGAACAGAAGCGGCGGCGGTGGCGGCGCTCTTCACCACAAACGCAGTTTCGATGGTCAAGAATCACCTATCCCATTTAAAGCAGTGGCGGCGCTGCTTGATTTTGCGCAGGATGGCTCAACACCGGAGGTGCACGGCGGCGTCGGAAGGCGCGCAGGCTAGGAAACGATGGAAATAGGAGAGCGGAAGCCGAAACTCCCTCGGTCAATGTGGACGGCGGTGGTTAGGTTCTTAGATTTCTCTCGCGACACCCATAGCAATTCAAAAACCATTCTTTCTTGTGTGTGTACGTTTCTACATTTTGAAATTTGAAATATTTGACTATTTTGGATTGAGGTTTATTTTCACTTTTTTTTTGTGTCTGCACATTTCTCAACATCATCTTTCTTCTTTACATCTTTCTTTCTTCTTTCCAGAACAATACACAATTCCCAATTCCAATAAATATACTCCCTCCGTCCCAGCTAACGTGTCCTGTTTGACTTTTTGACACTGTTCATTGTTCTACTTTGACTTGATTTTATTGCATGTATAGATTTCGAAAAAATAGTCGAGTTTGGTCTTGTTAGAATCATATAGTCATGTAATTTTAGAATATATATTTTACATAATTTTTTGTTGTACACATTTTGAGATATTACCGGTTGAAAAAGTGCATTGGATTGTGTGCAAAAGTGAAACAAGACAAGTTAAGTGGGACACAGTATGAAATTTGAAATTTTTGGCTATTTTCGGTTAAGGCTTATTTTTACTTGTTTTTTGTGTCAGTGCATTTCTCTATATCCATCTTTCCTCTGTATCTCTCTTTGTGTGTGTACGTTTCTCTAGAGAAGAAGGAGAAATGTCTCTCTCTTCCCAATTTTAAAATTTGAAATTTTTAGCTATTGGGTTGAAGCTTATTTTCACTTTTTTTTTTTGAGAAAATGGGCACTATTCATAAGCCCAAATACTATTCATAAGCAAAGTTTTAAGACTCATTTCACTGTTACTAAGGCAACAGGTTTTCTATTATAATAGATTACTACTTTGTATTTTGAATTGGATTCGAATAAAAATCCAAGTATTATTTTTATTACTTTTTGTATTTTAGATGTTAATTTGTAAGAATTTATCTGACATGTCTAAAAAAAATTGATGTGACAAACCAGAGAAAAATTAGATTAGAATTGAAAATGGCAGTAAAAAATAAATAAAAGAAAAGTCCGATTAAAAGTGATGATGATAATGAACAAAAACCATGTAGTCAATCAATTTCTTCAAATCAAGATGAAAATAAAAGCAGAAAAGCTCGACTTCGCCTTCTCCAACTTTCTCCACCAAAAAACAAAAAAATTATCCTATACTGATAAAGAAGAATTTAACAAGAATTGGTGAGAATCCGGAGATGATGAAATTGAGTTGTGTTTGTTTGATAGTAGCTGTATTGATAAACCTTTCCAGTTTAGAGCTCAGGGCTCAAGGCGACCTAAATCCCACAATTTGTGGGGACACGGGGAACTACACGGCCAACAGCACCTTCGCCAATAATCTCAACGCTACGCTCTCCGCTCTCTCCTTCAACACCTCCCAATTTGGATTCTACACCGCATCCATCGGACAGCCCCCCCGATTCAGAGCAAACGCCGCCGCGCTCTGCAGGGCCGACCTCCGCGTCGATCAGTGCCGCAGCTGTGTGGAGAATGCAGCGAGGGAGTTGGTGCAGATATGCCCCAATCAAACGGAAGCGATCAGATGGTACGAGCTGTGTTTGCTGCGCTATTCAGATCTTCCTATAAATGGATCGACGGACAACGCTGGGTATATCCTGGCCAATACTGGTAACGCCAGCAATCCCGTGCAGTTCCAGCAGGGTCGGAGGGCACTGCTGGACGATCTCCGTCGACAGGCTGTAAATGGTAGCTCCTTGATTAAGGTTGGGGCAGGGATTAGGCCATTATCGGATTTAAACACGCTTTATGCACTGCTTCAATGCATTCCGACTATGTCATCGGAGGAATGCAACACTTGCTTGAATCTGGCTATTACCGTTGGGTTGCCTTCCATAGCACGAGGGGCCAGAAGGTTGCTGCCAGGTTGCACTCTTCGCTACGAGCTTTATCCCTTCTTCAACGACACTAGGCTTGGGGAGCTCAACGTGCTCGTGCTGCAGCCAGGAAGCCCTCCGTCGCCATCCCCAACCCCGGGTAAAAATCATTTTTAAAATAATTCTCTCGTGAGCTTTAAATAGTGGTAGTAGTACTACTAGTAGTACTAATTTATCTTGGGATTTTTATTTTAATTAACTCCATCTCAGAGAGTGGGAAGGGCCCGGACTTTCTAAGCCCTCATCGGTGTTTGAACACGGGGAATTACACGGCCAACAGCACCTACAGCCGCAACCTCAACGCCACACTCTCCGCTCTCTCCACCAACGGCAGCCAATACGGCTTTTATAGAGCTGCCGTTGGGCAGGAGGGCCAAGACAGAGCGCACGCGGTTGCGCTCTGCCGAGCCGACTCACCAATGGATGAGTGTCGCAGCTGCGTGGGAAACGCAACAATTGAATTGCTGCAGTTGTGTCCCGTTCAGAAGGAAGCAATCAGGTGGTATGACTTGTGTATGCTGCACTATTCAGACCAACCTATAACTAGAAACCAAGAGGACATCCAAGTAGAGCTCCGGGTGATGAATACTGCTGAAGGGAATGATCGCGTTCAGTTTCGACAATTATTAACGGAGCTACAGGGGGATCTTCGTTTGCGTGCGATAGACGGGAATTCCTTGCTTAAAGCTGCTGCCGGGAGTAGGAAAATGCCGGATTACAGGACACTTAATGCTCTGCTTCAGTGTATCCCAGAATTACCCCGGGAGGAATGTGATGATTGCTTGTTTACAGCTGGTCAGAGTTTGAACGTTGGTTCTGAATGGGAAAGAGTGTTGAGAGCCAGCTGCAATATCCACTATGAGTTTAATTCCTTCTACGATGAAACTAGGCTTCGGGAACTCGGTGTACTACTGGTGGAGCCGCAAATAACATCTGATTCCCCAACAGGTAGGGTTAGATCTATATATACTTCCTCAATAAACTTCCAAGGTCAGATTGAATACATGTAAGAAGTTTCATTTCTGGGCTTTGACAGGTGGTCCGCCTGATGATAATCCAAGAAGAAAGAAAGAAGATAACACAACTAAAATTGTTGTACCAATAGTTGTGAGTGTAATACTCGTTGTTTGTGCTGCCATCTTCCTAACAGTAAGGATGAAGAATACGACTAAAAGGAAGAGCAAAGCTGTGCCAAAACTTCCAGGATGTAGGATTGTTGAACGAGTTTTTTCTTTTTTTTAAGTATTTGATTATGATCACTCTTTTGTGGCACCAAATCTGCTAATGTAAATGTGACCTTATTTCTTTCTTTTACTGGTGAATCATCAGCGACAGAGGACATTAGCTCCGCTGAATCCCTGCAATATGATTTTGAAGAAATTAGAGCTGCAACAGATGATTTTGCAGATGCTAACAAGTTGGGGCAAGGAGGATTTGGGGCTGTGTATTGGGTAATTAAATTCTACTGCTGCACATTAATTACTTGATAACCAGGGCTCCAATTTCCAAACCTGGCTAACTTGATCATGTCTTTGTTCTTACTACAGGGAAAACTTTCTAACGGCCAAGAAATAGCTGTCAAAAGGTTATCAGTAGGATCGGGGCAAGGTGACAAGGAGTTTCAGAATGAAGTGTTGTTAGTTGCGAAACTTCAACATAGGAATTTGGTTAGGCTCTTAGGTTTCTCCCCAGAAGGTAGTGAAAGGCTTCTGATCTATGAATTTGTTTCAAATTCAAGTTTGGACCGTTTCATATTTGGTAAGATTTGGGTTCTTGTGCCCATCTTAAACATGTATGAATTGCTTTGCTCATTCAAATGATTGACATATGTTTTTTGGTTTGAACTACAATTATATCTTTATACTGCATATGTAGATCCAACCAAAAGGTCCCATTTAAACTGGGAGAGACGCAAGATGATCATAGGAGGTATTGCAAGGGGTCTTTTGTATTTACACGAAGATTCTCGACTCAGAATCATCCATCGAGACCTCAAAGCCAGCAACATACTTTTGGATGAAGAAATGAATCCTAAAATTGCTGATTTTGGAATGGCAAGATTATTTGGACAGAATGAAATTGAAGGAAGTACAAACAGAATTGTTGGAACCTAGTAAGTGTACATATACATGGAGGAAGGAAGTCGATGTCTTTAAGCATACATCATCCTTGCTTTCAATTTCAATCTAGACGTTTGCATAAAACTATAAAACTCATTTTAATTATATAAACGACATCTGTTGCAGTGGGTATATGTCACCTGAATATGCAATATATGGGCAATTTTCTATCAAATCTGATGTCTTTAGCTTTGGAGTGCTACTCTTGGAAGTCATAACTGGTCGGAGAATTATATCAAACAGCAACGGAGAGAATGTGCAGGATCTCTTGACCTTTGTAAGTGTGATTTATATAAAACCATCTTTATCCTAATTGTTTCTCAGATACTAGTCCACATAAAATGAAGTTTTTATTTTAGCTAACGGTGGGGCGAATTCACAGACATGGAAACACTGGAGTGAAGGGACAATTGAAAATGTAGTTGATCCTGTATTAAGCACCGGAAGAGATTCTATTCGCGATACACTGAGATACATTGAAATTGGATTGTCGTGTGTTCAAGAAAACCCGAATGATAGACCGACAATGGGTGGTGTTGTTCTAATGCTGAGTAGCTCCACCTTCACATTGCCTGTGCCTTCGCAACCTGCATTTGTGGTGTTGAGCCGCTTCGGTCTCCGGAGTTCAACCTTTCCCGAACTTGGTTCAGAGGTTAAAGAAAATCAACCGGAAACTTCCTCTTCCCAGAATGTAATGTCGATCACTGAGCCGTATTGTCGTTAGTTCCCTAATACAGTAATACTACATCTGATAAGTGAAAAGGCAAGTGCGTTTGTAACTTTGTATCCATGTAGGTAGGTTGTTTTTGTTTTGCAAGTCTGTTTTTATGTCCTGATTCTAAAGGAGGAATACATAGTAAAGGATTCTTGAAAGTCATTATCGAAAACAAGATTGCTAAGAGCTGCCCAATTAAATCTCATATCTCCTGAAAGCATATACTTGCCCAAAACTGCATTACGCAATGGCAATGGTAAGTACTACTTGAGAATGTTGTCGTCTATTACACCCACCCCACCCGGAAGATTACTAATTCTATTCACAGCAGACTGGCAGAGCCTCCTACAGAGGCTACAACTTGCCCGCTATAAAACAGAAAATTGAGTTAATTTCTGTGAGGGATCGTAAGCGGAGAGAAACTAATTAAAGGGACCAAAAAGTTGAAAGAATTATTATTAGGCCATAATTAGGGACTACCTTCAATGTCAAAAACTGCAGATAACAAGGGAAAATAAATTTATTTATTTATCATATGGTGGGGCGTGGGGCTAAACTTTAAAAAAAAATAAAAAAATAAAATAAATGAGGGACAAAAATTAAACAGAAACTGAGAAAAAAAATCCTACTAACTACTCCCTCCGTCCCACGAAATTTGGTCACTATTCATTTTTAGGGTGTCCTACGAAATTTGACCACTTTCCATTTTTAGATAAATTAAAAAAATATAACTTTTATTAGAATTTTAATTGTTGTCAAATTACATTAAAAGTGTTCACTTTTATTATTCTGCACAAATTCCAATGCACTTTTACTTTTTTACCCAAAGTCCCTAGCATTTCTTTAATTCTTAATATTTTAAAATTGGTACAAATAAAAATTGTATAAAATATATATTATGAAATTACAAGATTAGACGATTTTTACAAGATCAAACTTGAATATTTTTCTCTAATTGTATCATTACATAATATTAAGTCAAAGTTAAACAATAAACAGTATCAAAATTCATTAAAATCTTAAACACAAAATGTTTACACTACTTTAACTACTAAACCCCACTACCTAAATTACCGTGCCCAAAAAAAAGTAGCCACATTTCGCGGGACGGAGAGAGTACTACTGTACCAGTTTGTCTTTATTAAATACACTCAACCTAAACTTTTTATTAAACAGATACTATTATAGTTAAAGAAAGTTTAAGGATATGATAAACTATGTATTGATAAATATTAGTGGTTGGATAAGAGAATTAAAAAGAAAAGGGAAAACTAGGACCCGGTACCCATGAGAAAAATATTATGAGAGTCAAAGCCCCTTATTTTCAAATATTGTAGTTTAGGCCTTATGTAATAACTTGGTAAATTACATACCAAGAACTTGGTAAAGCACATACCAATAACTTGGTAAACACATAAGGTAATCGTGGTAAATCACATACTAAAAACTTGGTAAAACACATAAGGTATATGTGGAATAACTTGGTAAACATCATAAGATATATGTGGTAAAGTGCATACCAATAACCTGGTAAACACCATGGATATTTTTGGTAAAGCATATACCAAGACTTGGTAAATACCATATGATATATGTGGAATAACTTGGTAAACACCATAAAGTATTTGTGGTAAAGTACATACCAAAAACTTGGTAAATACCATATGGTATCTGTGGTAAATCACGTATCAGTAACTTAGTAAGTACTAATATATATAGTAGCTGTGGTAAAATACATACTAATACAGTGATAAACCACATATCATTAACCTGGCAAATATCATATAGTACCTAGGCAAGGCACATATAATGACGTGGTAAACCAAGTCAAACATGTGATGGGGTGCAAAGTGTAATAAAATTGGAATGGGGCCTAAAAAAAGAAAAGTTTTTTAAAAAGGGTCTGAGCCCAAATTTACCGAAAAGAAAACGCTAAGCTTGAAATATTCAATAATAATGCATAAAGTTCTATAATTTTTTCCGTGTTATTTTAATTATCGTAGTACTATAATTTAAGTGTGTAAGAAGGGAACTTTTTTTTTTTAAAGATACGGAATTTCATATCATTCAGGTAGAAGCAATCACCTTGTTTTAAGCGTATTTTCACATACTGTATAGTTTCTCCGATTATGGCTTTATTTTACAGAATTTAAACTTTTTATTAAAAAACAAGTACATAAATATTTGATATCCTAAATAATTTTCAGGACCAACGAGAAACAAACACAGAGTCGTGCAATAGGACTGTCTGCGGTAAACAAGGCTGAAATGAGAAATCAGATAGTACTACATCCCTTCCTTCGTTTTACTGGACGTTGACTAACTATGATTTAATAATAATTTTATAGGTTATATAAATAAAATAGTCAAATTACATTATATTTATCTAATTATATAATTTTAACTCAGCAAAAAAAAATTATATAATTTTAAAATATTAAATTTTCATAATTTAATTCGAATTATATATATAAATTATATAAAATTCAAAGTATCGAATACATGATGGAGACGCAACTTCGAAAGGACAAAGAAATGATGCGGTGGGAGCAGAGTTGGAAGGTTTTTACTTGGTACAAAGCCTACTATTTTGTACTATACTTCCTCAGTTCTCAAATAATTGCTCCACTTCTGTATTTCACGCAGTCCAAGACACATTTTTAAATGTTTATAACTCAAATTATATATAAGTAAAAATTATAAAAATTTGATATTCTAAAACTACGTGATTAGACGAATCTAACAAGATCTCACTTGACTATATTTTGTTTTATAGAATTATGTGAAAAATTTTGATCAAAGTTACTCAATAAATAGTTACTACTATGCAAAGAGAGCATTTAAATGAGAACGGAGGAAGTATCAATTTGTAATTTTCTATGTTGGACTATAGGACTGGGTTCATACATGTACTGCACTCACAAAACAGAAACATCCTTTTGCCACTACATAGTGGATAAGACTTGTATTTTTCTACCTAAACAATACTTCATTATCATCGACTTGAAATCAAAGCAGGGAAAATTGCAGTTGGCTTCTGCCAAATTTCTCAAGGCCGGAAAAAAAAAAGAAAAAAAAGAAAAAAATTGAGTCACCATGAGTTCCGGATTAATCTGGAAGCTCTGTTTGATGCTCCTTGTCTTGCTAAATCTTTCTCGGCGTGGGAAGGGCCAGGACTTCCTAACCCCTCATGTCTGTTTGAACACCGGGAATTACACGGCCAACAGCACCTACTCCCGCAATCTCAACGCCACACTCTCCGCTCTCTCCTCCAACGCCAGCCAATACGGTTTTTACAGCGCCTCCGTTGGGCGGCAGGGCCAAGACGGAGCAAACGCGGTTGCGCTCTGCCGAGCCGACATCCGAGTCGATCAGTGCCGCAGCTGCGTGGCGAACGCCGCAGTGGAATTAGTGCAGCTGTGTCCCGTTCAGAGGCAAGCAATCAGGTGGTACGAGATGTGTATGCTGCACTACTCAGACCAACCCATAACTGCTAACCCGACCAACATCCAGACGCAGGGTTTGATCAATACTGCTTCACCAGACAATCCCGCGCAGTTTAGGCGGGATCGGGCGGCGCTGTTGGGCGTTATTCGTCCGCAGGCGGCGAACGGGAGCTTTTTGCTTAAGGTTGGGGCGGGGAGGTTGGATATGAACGATTCCAGTTCCAACACTATTTATGCGATGCTTCAGTGTATTCCGACTTTGTCGTCGGTGGAGTGCACTGATTGCTTGGTTCCGGCGATTCAAACTTTAGACCTTGCGCCGGGGGCAAGACAGCTGAAAGCCAGCTGTAATCTTCGGTACGAGCTTTATCCTTTCTACAATGAAACTAGGCTTCGCGAGCTCAATGTTGTGCTAGCAGAATTACCAATTTCGCCGGCGCAATTACCTAATTCGCCACCGACACCGTCACCACCTGCCGGTAAAATCATATTTAAATTCATTAAGAGACTGATTTCTCTGTAAACCCTAATCAAAGATGGAAAGGCAGATGTACATTTAAGAATTTCTCTATGTATTTCCACAGGTACAAGAGGAAAGAAAGATAACAACACAGCCAAAATTGCTGTGAGCGTAGTAGTTCCAATTATTGTTTGTCTAGTACTTGCTGGTTGTGCTGTCTTCTTCCTGAGAAAAAGAAAGAGGCCAATACCTGAGATTCCAGAAAGTAAAAATTTAACCTTGCAACTTAAAGTCTGTCTACCAAGGTTGAATACACTTCCGAACTAACTTAAATTCTTTCTCTGGTTGATGATTTAGATCCGGAGGAGATTAGCACAGCTGAATCCCTGCACTTTGATTTTAGAATAATCAGTGCTGCAACGAATGATTTTGCTGATGCTAACAAATTGGGGGAAGGTGGATTTGGGGCTGTTTACAGGGTAATAGTTAAAGGCACTCTTTGTAAATATGAAGGACCCAATTGACTTTTGCAATTGTCTAAATGGTCATGTTTAATTTTGTTTTAACTTCCAGGGAACACTTCCGAATGGTGAAGAAATAGCGGTAAAGAGGTTGTCAAGGGAATCTGGGCAGGGTGATAAGGAATTCAAGAATGAGGTCCTGCTAGTGGCCAGGCTACAACACAGAAATCTAGTCAGGCTATTGGGTTTCTCCCTTGAAAGAACAGAAAGGCTTCTGATATATGAATTTGTTCAAAATGCAAGCTTGGATCACTTCATATTTGGTAAAATTTTGTGTTTGTTCAAGCATCAACCTCTGTTGTTCAATAGTTTCCTCGTTCTAATTTCGAGCACTAACTACTTGGTTTTTTCACAATTATCTCCTTTGAGCTATAATCATAAAATTGTAGTCATTTGGTGTTGACTCTGCATATACTGCAGACTCGACCAAAGGTTCACAATTAGATTGGGCGAGACGCCACAAAATCATTGTGGGTATTGCAAGAGGACTTCTTTACCTGCACGAAGATTCTCGATTGAGGATCATTCATCGTGACCTCAAGCCTAGCAATGTGCTTCTAGATGGAGAGATGAATCCTAAAATTGCAGATTTTGGCATGGCAAGGTTATTTGGGCATGATGAAACTCAAGGAAACACGAGCAAAGTTGTTGGCACATAGTAAGTCGACTAATATACTGACCAGCCATTGCAATTCCGTCACAGTTTGTTAGAACACACAAAATTGTAGTTTGATTGTAGGGCTCAAGTAGTTAAATGACATGCAAAAATTTCAATCATACTTGCAGTGGATACATGTCACCAGAATATGCAATATACGGGCAATTCTCGGTGAAATCAGATGTCTTCAGCTTTGGTGTGATTGTCCTGGAGATCATAAGTGGCCGGAGAAACATATCCCGAAGTGGAGAGAACACAGAGGACATCTTGAGTTTTGTAAGTACTATAATACATAATTGATTTATGTGATAACTTTGGTCAGATAATACATTCAACTAATTCTGCTATTTAAATGCTTAGGTTTGGCAAAATTGGTGCCAAGGGACAACCGAAAATATAGTTGATCCTGTGTTGAGGGACGGTAGAGGTTCTGTTCATGATATGTTAAGATGCATCCACATAGCATTGTTGTGTGTGCAAGAAGATGCTGCAGATAGGCCAACGATGAATTCCGTTCTGGTGATGCTGAGTAGCTCCACTGTGACATTATCTGTGCCTTCACAGCCAGCATTTGTATTGTTGAGTCGCTTTAAAGGAGGTCCCGCCGATAAGGTTTACGATTCCAGCAAAGAATTCAAGAGTAAGGAGTACGTGTCTGAAGGTTCGTCCCAAAATGAAATGTCAGTGACCGAGTTTTATGCGCGATGATATCCAAGAATTTGCTCTCCATGTATGTATGCCTACTGTATCAGTAACACTGTAAATCCTTTTTCTGGTGAATTTTGGTTTTATTGTGCTACTTTGGATGTATTTGTTTATTCCAGCTTGTAATCTTCTGGGGTCTGACCAGTGTTTTCTGTAATAGTAGTAAAATTACAGATCCCTTGTAGTTTTTGAACACTATTTCTGGGGTCTGACCAGTGTTTTCAGTTATGTTTTTTTTAAAAAAAGGTTTTGTTCTTTCTTTTTCAATTTTTATCTCGATCGTTTTGAGAAATCAATTAAATTTTGTCTCAGTATCTCAGATTTGACCTTCTTTCCCTGTTGATTAGCTTATACTTTCACTGATCTCTTTTAAATGCACTCATTCTGCGTTTCATATAGTCCAAGACACATTTTTAAATATTAATAAGTCAAACTGTATATAAGTAAAAATTGTAAAAAATTTAATATTATAAACCTACTTGATTAGAAAAATCTAACATATCATTTGACTATATTTTCTCTTACATAACTATGTTAAACTTTTGATTAAAATGTTGATACTATGCAAATGGATCACTTAAAAGAGAACGGAGGAAGTAATTTACCAGAGGTATTGTGAATTATAGTTCATGTTTTAATATGCCTACCATCATTCACCACTGTTCGGTGAACCCCACCCACTATAAGTGTTTGTGTACCTAAACACTTTTAACTATAGCAATGCCACAAAAATTCTTGATTTTGTTTATTTAAAAAGTTATGAACGAACCGTCCGTGCTTAGCGGGCAAAAAATCCTAGTAAATAGATAAAATGGGAATGAGGATTTAGCCCAAGTGGTTAAGTCCCTTGACTTCTAACGGAATGTTGGGGTAATTGATTCCCCACGGGCCCCCTTTCTCTCTCTTTATTCCCTTTGTAATATATGTGGCATGGGTTCCCACTACCCATTTCCCAGGCATTCAATGGCTCATCCAAAAAAATATATATAAAATTAATTATTCAAATTTAATAATTTCAGATTTATATATATATACTTCACATAGTTGGGTTAAATATTCGGCTAAATTTTTTCTACAGAGAATGCTGGCGCTGCATGCGCATTTAATTATTAAAATAATTACTTAAATTTATAATAATCACTTGCTAGCTGGCCATACTTTTTATTCTACATTAATTGACCTTACACTTGCTAGATGGCCATGTGTGGAATTTTGATGGATGATTACTAAATAATCACTTAAGAAGGTTTAGCCTACACTATATCCGTTTCTTGTGATAATGCAATATTTCACTTCCATTTATTTTTAACTTTAACTCAATTTTTTTCACAGTTATACAAGAAATAACATACTCAAATATCAATTTATTTTTTTTTTATAATTTTTACTTATATACAATTTGTGTTATTAATCATTAAAGATGTTCATTGAACTGCATGTAATGATAATGAATGTTGCACTTTCTCATAAAGTGAGGTAGTAGCTAGTACTATAAGTTAAATTAGTCGAATGCATGCATATTAAATTACCTCACAAAATGATTCATAAATACTTCCTCCATTTTTTTGAGTGTAATATTTCTCATTTGTATATATGTCAAATTGTCAATGCACATTTTAAAATATTAATAACTTAAATTTGGTACAAGTAAAAATTCTAAAAATTTGATATTTAAAAAATACTACTACAAGATAAGCTAGACGAATCCAACAAGATCCCAATTGACTATATTTTTTTACTTATATAACTATGACAAAAATAGAAGTCAAAGTGCTACAATAAACGGTTAAAATTAGGGAGTATATATTATCAGTAATATTTACTTTGACTCAGTAAGTTAATATACATTCATGCATGTGGAGAACTTATCAAATTCAAATTAAAACCATGAACCGTCAATAGTTTTGCACAAGATGAGTTAAAATATTCTTCAAGGCCTGCAGCGTGGAGGCAATTTAGAGAGGCCTTAATCTGAGATTTGAGCTATATGCAGTATATATTTGAGTAATTGGGAATACAGTTTTAATAGAATACAGGAATCATGATGAGTTCTGAATCAAGTTGGAAGCTTTGCTTCATCCTTGCTGCTTTATTAAATCTTTCTGATCTGGGCACGGGACAGGGCGAAAATCGCTTCCAGTGTCTCAACACGGGAAACTTCACAGCGAACAGCACATACAGCACCAATCTCAACGCCACCCTCTCTGCTCTCACGACAAACACCAGCCAATACGGATTCTACAGCGCATCCGTCGGCCGGAGTCCAGACATATCGTACGCGGTTGCGCTCTGCCAAGCCGATATGCCACTGGATCAGTGCCGCATCTGTTTGGGAACCACGATTACGGTACTGCAGCAAGCATGCCCTAATCAAATGGAAGCAATTGCGTGGGTCTTAACCTGTCTGATACACTATTCAAACCAGCCCATATCTGGAGTTCCGTCCCACATTAACGATCAGAAAGTGGTCAACCCCGATTCCATGGACAATTCCGAACTGTCCAGGCAGAATCGGGCAACCCTGATGAACGCACTTGTTCCACAAGCCGCAAACGGGAGCTCCGTCCTTAAGGTGGCTGCGGGGAATATAAATCCGCCCGATGGGAACACAATTTATGGTTTGGTTCAGTGTATCCCAACTTTGTCATCAAATGAGTGCAATGATTGCTTGGCTCAAGGGTTTCGAAATTTGCCTACAAGTTCGAAAGGGGCAAGACAGCTGAGATCCAGCTGTGTTCTTCGCTACGAGCTTTATTCCGTCTACAATCATACCAGGCTTCTGGAGCTGAATGTGCAGCCCATAGTACTTCCTATCTTGAGCTCACCGGCACCGCCCCCTGGACCTGGTACGTAGTGCAGTGGATGTTTTAAGTTTTCTAGGAGTTCAAATAGGATTTTAGGGTTAATGAAAGCCAACGATCAATACTGAAACCAATTAGTATTTCTTTTATCTAAATTTCAGCAGGAAATACCACTGGCGATGGTAATTCAGCTACAGGGCAGATGAAAGGCAACAACACAAACAAAATTGTTATCGTAGTCGTTGTTGTTCTGATTGTTGCATTTTGTGTGATACTTGCTGTTTGTGCCCTTTTCTTCCTGAGGAAGAAACCGAAGGAGCCACTGCCGGAAGTCCCAGAATGTAAGGTTTTTTATGATCTACTTTGGCCATTTTAATATACTAATATGTTAGGAACTTGGAACTAACAATCCTTAATTCTTTGATTGACTGGTGAATTAGTCCCGAAGGAGTCAAGCACAATTGAATCCCTTCACCATGATTTTCGGCTAATAAAAACTGCTACAAATGATTTCAGTGATGCTAACAAGTTAGGGGAAGGTGGATTTGGACCTGTGTATTGGGTAATGTAGAGTATGTTGAATTGTTGGAATATGTGAACACTCATATCATCTTATTAATTAGGCTAATTTTATTCTGTTTTGTTTTATAATCTCCAGGGGACACTTCCAAATGGCAGAGAAATGGCAGTAAAGAGGCTGTCATGGGCTTCCGGGCAAGGCGAGAAGGAATTCAAGAATGAGGTTTTGTTGGTTGCCAAACTTCAGCATAGAAATCTTGTCACGCTATTAGGCTACTCCCTGGAAGGAAGAGAGAGGCTCTTAATATATGAATATGTGAAGAATGCTAGCCTTGATCAGTTCATATTTGGTACTAATATATAAAGATTTTGCTTTTAGATTCTTCAAACATCAACACTATTTATACTCTCTCCTTTGAGTCATAATGTCAATCTTACATATCTTAATTGTCCATATATATAGACCCAGTCAAAGGTTCACAATTAAATTGGGACAGACGCAGCAAGATCATTACAAGTATCGCAAAGGGACTTGTATATTTACACGAAGATTCCAGAGTTAGAATCATTCACCGTGACCTCAAGGCCAGCAACATACTTTTAGATGGAAACATGAATCCTAAAATCGCAGATTTTGGTATGGCGAAATTGTTTGGGCAAGATGAAACCCATGGAAAGACAAGCAAAATTGCCGGAACATAGTAAGCCTTTTGTTTCATGCATATCGCAAAATTTTTCTTCTTGTGGTAAGCCACATACTGCTTGACTTGTTATCAAATTATAATCATACATAACTATTTATTCTGCAGTGGATATATGCCACCTGAATATGCAATATATGGGAATTTCTCAGTGAAATCGGATGTGTTTAGCTTCGGTGTGCTTGTCTTGGAGATTATAAGCGGTCGGAAAAACGTGATACACGATGGGGATATTATAGAGAGCATCTTAAGCTTTGTAAGTCTGGGCGGGCGGGGGCTCTTTCATTAATTCTGATCATCTAATTTATAGCAAGCATAATAATGCTGAATAAGTACAGTCAACTGATGATGGTAAGTAAGCAAACACAATGTCACATACAGGTTTGGGAAAATTGGTGTGAAGGGACAACAGACAAGATATTTGATCCTGTGCTGATGATGTCAGCTGGAAGAGGAGCACCAATTCAGGATATGTTGAGATGCATTCACATCGCGTTGTTGTGTGTTCAAGAAAATGCAAGGGATAGACCAGCAATGAATTCTGTTGTGGTGATGCTGAGCAGCTCCACCGTGGCATTGCCTGAGCCATCAATGCCGGCTTATGTGAGGAGTGGATTTGCTGTTGCAGTTAATGGGGTTGAGATGCATACATCTGAAGCTTCATCCAAAAATGAAATATCAGTCAGTGAGTTTTATCCACGATGATGCCCACCTACCTAGCTTGTTCTTAGGCAATTCAAGATCTTGTGTTGGAAGCTGAGCTGCTACAGTTATTTGGAACGTTTGCTTTACTTTTCTTGTGTTACGAGTGATCCATGTCGAGCCTCTAAATTGAAGTAATTGTACGACAAAATAATTTGTAAACATTCTCATTTCATCATTTAAAGAAAGGAGCAGCGGGTGAAAGCATTTAATATCATCCAAACTCCTGCCTTGGATAGCTGCTGGAAATTTCTCAATCTAATTGAAAGTCGTGTGGTTACCATCTAATTAAATAGAATTTGATTTGTGCGAAGAATCATTATATGATTAATGTTCTTTATAGGTTTATTTGTGTCGTTTTGTTCTGAATAAATTTATTTTGTATTATTTTTACTAAACTAGTATTACACGTCCGCGCGATGCGCGGGAATAAAAGTTTCTAAAATATCAAAAAAAAAATATTTAGAGATTCAACAAAATAATAAATTGTCCTCACGATTGAATGAAAGAAAATGTATAACGTAAAATAGTTGATGATCAAAGCAATGAATAAGAAATTGATCAAGATGGAATGAAAGTTTTAACTGTAAAACTGACGTTTAATTGTCAATGTTGAAGGAATATCAAAGTTTTCCTATTTGTTTTTTTGCTCCGGCTCCTCTAAAGAAAATAATTTATACATGCGTAAAAGTAATAAATATGACAAAATAAATTTTTTTCTAAAAAAGAAAAAAATTATTCTAATAACGTCCTACATTCCTTTATAGCATTTCTAAAAGTAATGAATTGCTTGACAATTTTATATTACTAATCACAGGAATAAAATTGCCCTTATCATTACCAGCATGTTAAAAACAAAATATAGCTTATTTAAAACTGGCGATTGTTAATTCCATCGAATACAGATTATGGAATAAATATGTTTTTAAATACAATTAAATATTTTTGAAAACAAAATACAATTAAATTTTAAATCAGCAAGTAAGATCATTAAAAAAAACAGTTTCATAGCCCATAGGTTTTATAAATTGGATTATCTAGAACCGATCAGTCACAACGAATATGTAAGTCTGGATCAAAAATCAATATAAAGCTATACCATATACATGACCACTAATTCAATAATATCAATTATAAAGTTTACTTTTATTTATATGAAAAATGAAATAAGTATCATTTTTCAAATTCAGCGTGCACGATATGATTTCTTTAATTTTAACCCCATTTAAATTCATAAAATTTATAACTTTTTTTTAAAAAAAAACCTAAGAATAAATGTAATGCACTTACAATTCCCGTATATTTATTGGCATCGCGACAATCAAGTGTAAGATTCATTTTAAAACAAATAATATTTAGGGAATCAAATAATGCTTCATTGAAAAAGATAAATAATAAAACGGTTAATAAAATTCATCAAACAATATGTAAACATCCGGATCATAGAGCAAAACTTCGATTCAAACATTCGTATTAACAAATCCATCATAGCACATCACTTGAAGATTTTGATACATCAATGACGATTAAATTTATTAGCCAGTTCGATAAGACCATTCCTTATAACACACCGTAAAATTTTGAATAAAATTTTT
The DNA here is from genome assembly GCA_030278955.1 of Hygrophila difformis. NCBI lineage: Eukaryota > Viridiplantae > Streptophyta > Magnoliopsida > Lamiales > Acanthaceae > Hygrophila > Hygrophila difformis. The sequence goes on along the minus strand of JAOANR010000009.1, from coordinate 4,908,323 downwards.
AAAGTCTAATTAATGATATTAAAATTTTACTAGAATAAAAACATCTAATAAATTTAAACAATCACTAAATAATTTTGAGAATGGAAAAGAAAATTGATATTTTTCTTGGAACGATAAATATTTAATTAATCCTAGACAAATCTTGAGCAAAAATTTATATAATTAAAATTCTTAAGCGCAAGTGCAATAAAATTTATTTCAGCACACGAGTCCCATTCACTAACACCGGGATTAATCTGCTAACCTTAACTACGAAAGCGACTCCCAAACATGGTAAAATCCAAATAAAGCAACAATATTCCGGATGAGTTATTTGTGTCTTAAAGTCCATTAAAATTATTTATAGGTGGATTGGATTAAGATTAAGTCCCTACAATTAAATTAAAATAGACAATCCATTTCATTGTTGGAAATTGATGAATTGTCCAACTTTGAATAGCAATTGTCCCGACTTGGGAAATTTGGAAATTTGAATTATTTGGCTAACGGTGCCAATTAGTTGATAATTTAAATCGATTAAATCTATTATGTTATAAGTTTAAGTGTTACAAAATTATTAAGTCCATAATTTGGGATTAAATTGGGCCAATTAAATTAGGTGATCCATTAAGCAAATTGATCCAAAGATGGGCTATGTTCACTACTAGTAAAAATCAATATACAATTTAAGTCCACTGAATCAAATTGTGGATATAAACTCATTGGAAGCATATACTTCCTCCGTTCCTTTTTAAATGCTACGGACCCACATTTCACGCAATCCAATACATATCTTTAATGCTTCATAACTCAAATTGCATACAAGTAAAAATTATGAAAAATTGATATTCTAAATCTATGCGATTAGACGAATCCAACAAGATCCCACTTGACTATATATTATCTTATATAATTGTATTAAAAAGCCAAGTCAAAAGTACTCAATGAACAGTACCAAAAGTCAAAACGTGCATTTAAAAAGGAACGGAGGTAGTATTAATTATTAGACATTTTGAGTTATTAGATGATTAAGTCCATTACATTTAATTATAGGATCATTAAAAAAATTAGTTATGTCCATAAAATAATTAATTGGTTTGGGCCATGCCATTAAGTCCATAAGCTAGAATTAATTAGATTAAGTTCATAGCCCAATGGGAAGCCCAAACCCCAAGCCCAACCCTAAAACTAACCCTAACCCTAACTCTAGTTGGGCAGCCGCCGCCGCCTCTCCGGCGCCGCCACCGCCGGCGGCGGCCGGCCTCCGCCAGCCCTTCGTCACGATGCCACTGCCCGCACCACCACCATGGCTTCCGTTTTTCCCCAAAATCAATCCCCTAGCCGCAACCACCACCCTTTTTCGCCAGATCCGGCCACCACAGCCAAGGCCGCCGCCGCTGCTCCTCCACCCACGCGCTGCTCGCGGCCATCAACCTCCACCACCGGCGCCTCCTCATTCCGTCGCCATCCCGGTGGCCAAATCCGAATGGGAATCCCGAAAACACCTACTCCCTACCTCCTCCGACCATCCGCGCCCTCCCATCTCGTTTCCTCTTCCTCCAAGTTTCAAAACAAAACCACCATTTCAACAACACCAATACAACCACCATTCCCCTCTCCAAAATCAACAAGATGAAGATCCACAAGAAAACAAAAGAAATACAAAAAAGAAAGAGAAAAACCGAAGGAAAACGTGTGAAAGGAAGAAAGAGGATGTCGGAGCCGCCGCTGCCACCGCCGTGTGTGCTGCTCCCGGCCGCCCCTTTGTCGTCGGCGAGACAGGTAGAGAAGGGAAAAGAGAGAGAGGAGCGAGAGAGGAGAAGAGGGAAGAAGAGAAAAGGGCCGCCACTGCCTAGCCACTGCCGCCGCCTCCTTGCGCTGCCACCGGAGCCGCCGTGAGGGAGAGGATGCAAAGGACAAAGGAAAATATGGAGACAAGAAAATGAGGAGGCAGAGTGAGTTCTGCAGGCTAGGGGCTCAAGACAAAAATATTCCCCATATGGAGAGAGAGGACGGTGCGACTAAGGATGTCAGACAAAAATTAATGTGCACAGATGGAAAAAGGGGTAATGGCGCAGCTGGAAATTGGGAAAAGGCTGACACATGGAGCTGTATTTGTTTTATTCCACACTAGCTCACCTATATAATACCCTTCTACACCCTCCAAACTCAAGCCAAATTCCAACTCCAATTTTGATATTTTTAGTGCTAGTAGGATTTATTAGTATTGTTAGAAGCAACTTTTATTAATTGAGTGTTGAGTGGGATTTTCTCTACAAGCTAAGAGTTTTAGAGCTCGGTAAAGATTATTACAAATAGCTAGTCCACGAGAGTGCTCGGGTAAGATTTATTCAGTTGGAAATTTTAAGTCATTATTAATGTTAGAATACCATTATAGAATACGTTATTAATTAATATTAAAATTTTTGCTAGTCAAATAGCTGTAAAGGGATATCTGCTCGTAGGCCTGCGTGTGTCATATCCATCCCGTTCACGGTGACAGTAAGTAGATTTTTACTCTTTGGGGAGTAAGCCCAAATTTATTTTAGCTTAAGCATAAATTAAAAACCGCTTTATTATATTTTAAATTTATGCTTATTGCTCCCTACTGCTTTTGGATTATTGGTATGCTATTTTTACTGTGCTTTATAATTTAGTGCGATAACTCCTGAATTATGGTTAACCACTGTTACGGGGTTGGAATCGGTGCGTGGATCTTGCCGCCACCCTCGCCGTTGTGTGCATCCATTGCCACTCGGGAACGGTGCCGGAACGATACCACACCTTTTGCCAGGTGGATGTAGGAAATTTCATACCTCTTCCACAACCCTTGAATGTGCATGTGAGAACGGGTACCCTACTCTTGGGCCCCTTCCAATTGGCATGGAGGCTGAAATATTATTTTTCGGCAACACATATTGTTATATTGTCTGATCCCGGGTTTTCATGATTAATATTGCATTATGTACACAATATTCTCGTTTAAGCATACCTTTACCACAACTGTTGTCTTTAAATTATTTCTGCAACCCAACCTCCTCCGGGAGTAAGGGTCTACTTACTCAGCGATCGTTTTCGCTGATTCTACACTTTTATTATCCCTTTTCAGGTTTTTGATATCTGAGAGGACCATTAGCCATTTCACGTCATCGGGGCACGAATCGGGTTATTTTTAAATGCTTTCGGATTTAAGAAAAGGGTGTATAACTTTTTAAGTCTCCTTATCGGAATTAACTTGGCATATATATTTTGTTCTGATTTGAGGACGTATATTTGGGCGTCTACCCACTTTTGTAATTTTCTACGCCTCACTACTTTCACCCGACGATGGATATTATTATTTTGAAAATACATATGAATTTGCCCCCTTTTTAAATGGAGGAATTCTCTTATCATATCATTATTATTGGTGAGCTCTTTTAAATGCGTCGCCATTTATTTTGGGTGGGATACCAAAATTTAATTTAAAGCTTATTTTATACGCTTTAGTATTATAAGCTTTTCCTTTCAGAGATTACGATATATGTCTAACGATCAGCATATATGTTCAACTCTGACTTCTCCGTGAATATTTTTGCTAGCCTTAGCGTATTCCGGACGGCCCGGGACACGTGGCGGTAACACCGGCCCCTTGTTCCCGCTCTTTGCTTCGGCTGAGCCTTTAGGGAAAACGGGGGTGTTACATTCCTAAGAATTTTGTTAATAACTTGAGGGGATGACCAAGAATTTTGTTAATAACTTGAGCAAATCCAGATGAAATAGAGCCAACCACATTCCCCATTGATGTCAGGATATAAATTTTTCATGTGCTTGTAGTGATTAGTCTTCTGTTTGTCACAGGATTCTGTAAAATGGCAATTATATATGATTAAGATTCAGTTCATAACTGCAGTAAACATGGAAATAAAACTAAAGAAACAAAACAATTGATTCAAAAAATCATCACCTATACGCCTTAATTTTCAAGTGAAAATTAAGCCTATGTCGCATACTTCCATTCCATTTTCTAAATTAAAGCCCAAACTTCAAGCTATGTTCAAAGCCAAAATTAAAGTTAAGAAATTCATTTAAGTAGGATAAACTCCATGGCATTTGTACTTTATTCAATATCCATATCGAGATAATCTTGGAAGTTTATGCAAAATCAAAATACTTTGTGCGAAATAGCCTTGCTCCTTTTTGTGCAATGGGATGACCTGAATTCATTTCAGGCATATGTATCGAATTCTTGTTAGTTATTAGCCAATGTATACATCTAATTCATGTTAGTTATTAAAACCCTAAATATTGTATTTCCCTCCATCATCCCTATTATAAAAATTCTGCATCTGTTTTCCCCATCACCGCAAATCTCATTTGAACAAATAAATAATTAATACATATTACATACATATTTTATTACCATCATGATTTTTCCATCATGATTTTATTACCATATAATTAATAATACATATTTTTGCTAAATTAGATTTAATCCGTACTATATTTTTGGCATATTAATTTTCCCATCATCCTTTTCTATTATTAATTAATCCAAAGAATTATGCACTTAAATTGAGCAGTCGGGATCTATTTCCAAATTATTCAAGGTAACCAATATGGTAATAAATTATTTGATATATACATAATAAAATAAATTTGCGATGATTAACATAAATACAACCATCTTCATAAAATATATTGGATTCAATAATTTATCTATAATCTCTTTTAATTTGATAGAAATAACACTTAAATGTTAATAGATTTTTAATAAAGTTTATAATTAGTTGTCTAATATTATAAGATCTACCAAACGATACATAGTAAATATACAAAATTAAAGTAGATTATCATTTTTGACATGATTTTTAACTATTCAATTAGGAATAATGTTTCCCACATTACACGCTTTAATTATGGGATCATTTCATTCTCTATTAGTGTACATGATTTAAGTATTTATGATTTTGGATCTAATAAAGTAACACACACTTTTTAAAATTTAAAACCGCATATTTAGAATGATTTATTTAAAAAATACATATTCTAATATTTAGTTTTTATTTTTTATTTAATATATAGTTTCCAAAATACGGATATATTTATATGGAAAGATTTAGTTGCCAATATAAATAAAATAATTTTAAAATACGGATATACTTATATGAAAAGACTTAGTTGCCAATATAAATAAAATGGTTCTAAAATACGAATATATTTAAATAACTTGATCTAATGTTAAATCATCACAATATATCTATAACTAAAACGAATCACAATAAATTGATTCTAAAATGATATGTTAAACGATTCCATTTCAAAACGTAGTATCTTCACAATATTTTTTCCAAAGTTAGTATTATAATAAACTTATTGCTATAATTAGCCAATTGCTATAATACAAATTTTTTTAGAAATGAAAGATAATATTTTATATTAAAGCAATGATGATTTAACATTTTCATATTTAACTTGTAAGGACCAATAAATGTTATAATGAAACTTAATGTTAATAAAAAAAAGTCAATTAAAATTAATGACATAATAAACTCATTGTTGAAATCATTTCATTATTTATTTATATTAAACATTTCCTTTTTGTGAAATTGAGAATACAATCCCATAAATCTAACATTGAAGGGATTATTTGAGTATATAATTAATTTCACTTTTTGAGATTATTAATTAAAAATTAGGCTAGCGGTTTTAGGATGGAAACTTTAGCATATAATTTTAGGTTAATACATGGATTTAAGTGTAAATTGAATATTATTTATATAGATAAATAAATTCCTAAATGGATTCATTATTCACCACAAATAAATAAAATATCGTATTTGTAAAAATTATAATAATAGTTGAATGGCTAAATTACATTAATTTTTCCTATTTAAGGGGTAATTTATTTATTTTCATTGACCATCTCATCTTTTACGATTATTCTTTGCTCTTTCCATAATCATTTCATTGTCTATGGTCAATATTTCATTTTTGTTTATCCAATGGAATCAATTTAATAATGTAAATTAATTTAATCAATGTAATCAATATAATCAATGGAAATCAATTACCCCATTATATTTGCTTTATTTATGGGGTAATACTTAGTTTCTATTTTTTTATTTGATATTGTATTTTCAAAATAAGGATAAATTTATAAGGAAAGATTTAGTTGCAATATAATTAAAAATCATTTCATAGACAAATTACATTCAATATCTTAAATATTTTATTTCCCCCATCATCCCCATTGTAAAAATTCTGCATCAGCTTTTCCCATCACCACAAATCTCATTTGCATAAATAAATAATTAATACATATTACATATATATTTTATTAACATCATGATTTTATTACCATATAACTAATAATACATATTTTATTTTTCTAGTTAAATTAGATTTAATGCGTGCTATATTTTTGGCATATTAACTTTCCCATCCATAAATAAATTCCTAATATGGATTCATTATTCACCACAAATAAATAAAATATCGTATTTGTAAAAATTATAGTAATAGTTGTAGGGCTAAATTACATTAATTATTCTTTATTTAAGGGATAATTTATTTATTTCCATTGATCATCTCATCCTTTACGATTATTCTTTGCTCTTTCCATAATCATTTCATTGTCTATAGTCAACATTTCATTTTTGTTTATACAATGAAAATCAGTTTAATCAATGTCAATATAATCAATGGAAATCAATAACCCCATCATCTTTGCTTTATTTATGGGATAATACATAGTTTCCATTTTTTTATTTTATATTGTGTTTTCAAATACGGATAAATTTATAAGGAAATATTTAGTTGCCAATATAAATAAAAATCATTTGATAGATAAATTATATTCAATATCCTAAATATTTTATTTTCATCCATCATCCCCATTGTAAAAATTTTGCATCTGCTTTCCCCATCACCGCAAATCTCATTTGCACAAATAAAATAATTAATACATATTACATACATATTTTATTATCATCATGATTTCTCCATCATGATTTTATTACCATACAATTAATAATACATATTTTATTTTTTTGGTTAAATTAGATTTAATCCGGGCTATAGTTTTGGCATATTAATTTTTTCATCATCATTTTCTATTATTAATTAATCCCAAAAATTGTGCACTTAAATTGAGCAGCCGGAATCTCTTTCCAAATTATTCAAGGTGGCCAATATTGTAAAAAATTATTTGATATATATATAATAAAATAAATTTGCGATTATTAACATAAATGTCAACAATATCTTCATAAAATATATCGGGTTCAATAATTTATTATCTATAACCTCTTTTAATTTGATATTAATAGCACCTAAATGGTAACAGATTTTCAATAAAGTTTATAATTAATTATCTAATATTATAAGATCTACCAAACGAAACATAGTATATATACTGAATTAAAGTAAATTATCATTTTGACATGATTTTTAACCATCCAATTAGTAATAATATTTCCCAAATTACACATTTTAATTATGGGATCATTTCATTCTCTATTAGTGTACATGATTTAAATATTTATGATTTTTGGATCTAATAAAGTAACACATATTTTTTAAAATTTAAAACCGCGTATTTAGAATGGTTTATTTTAAAAAAATACATATTCTAATATTTAATTTTAATTTTTTATTTAATTAATATTTAGTTTCCAAAATATGGATATATTTAGTTGCCAATATAAATAAAATGATTCTAAAATATGGATATACTTATATGAAAACATTTAGTTGCCAGTATAATTAAAACGATTCTAAAATAAGAATATATTTAAATAACTATCTAATGTTAAATCATCACAATATATCTATAACTAAAATAAATCACAATAAATTGATTATAAAATGATATGTTCAATGATTCTATTTAAAAACGTAGTATCTATATTAAATCATCACAATATTTTTTCCAAAGTTAATATTATAATAAACTTATTATTGATATATTTAGCCAATTGCTATAATACAATTCTTTTTAGAATTTAAATATAATATTTTAATTTAAAGCAATGATGATTTAACATTGTCATATTTAACTTGGCTAACTTATTATTGTCATATTTAACATTGTCATATTTTAATTCCATTTAGCCAATTGCTCCTCCACTTTATTTAAGGGTTAATATATTTATTTCCATTGATCATCTCATCTTTTACGATTATTCTTTGCTCTTTCCATAATCATTTCATTGTCTATAGTCAACATTTTATTTTTGTTTATCCAATGGAAATCAATTTAATCAATGTAAATCAATTACCCCATCATCTTTGCTTTATTTATGGGATAATACTTAGTTTTCATTTTTTTTATTTGATATTGTGTTTTCAAAATACGGATAAATTTATAAGTAAAGATTTAGTTGCAATTCAATTAAAAATCATTTCATAGAAATTTTTTTTCCAAAGTTAATATTATAATTAATAAACTTATTGATATAATTAGCCAATTGATATAATAAAAAAAATTTTTAGAATTTAAATATAATCTTTTAATTTAAAGCAATGATAATTCAACACTGTCATATTTAACTTGAGAATAGAATTAATTTGAAATTAATCAATCATTGAATGCTAATTTTTGGCATATTAATTTTTTCATCATCATTTTCCATTATTAATTCATCCATTCAAAAATTTTATAATTAATTATCTAATATTATAAGATCTACCAATTAAAGTAAACTATCATTTTTAACTATCAAATTAGCAATGATGATTTCCAAATTACATCCTTTAATTATGGGATCATTTCATTATCTATTAGTGTACAATGATTTAAATATTTATGATTTTTGGATCTAATAAAGTAAAATACATTTTTAAAATTAAAAAACACATATTTAGAATGGCTTATTTTAAAAATACATATTCTAATATTTATTTTTCATTTTTATTTAATTTTTAGTTTCCAATATATGGATATATTTGAATGGAAAGATTTAGTTGCAAATATAGATAAAATCCATTTCAAAACGTAGTATCTATATTAAATCATCACAATATTTTTTCCAAAGTTAATATTATAATTAATAAACTTATTGCTATAATTAGCCAATTGATATAATAAAAAAATTGTTAGAATTTAAATATAATCTTTTAATTTAAAGCAATGATAATTCAACATTGTCATATTTAACTTGAGAATAGAATTAATTTGATATTAATCAATCATTGAATGCTAATTTTTGGCATATTAATTTTTTCATCATCATTTTCCATTATTAATTCATCCATTCAAAAATTTTATAATTAATTATCTAATATTATAAGATCTACCAATTAAAATAAACTATCATTTTTAACTATCAAATTAGCAATGACGATTTTCAAATTACATCCTTTAATTATGGGATCATTTCATTCTCTATTAGTGTACAATGATTTAAATATTTATGATTTTTGGATCTAATAAAGTAAAATAAATTTTTAAAATTAGAAAACACATATTTAGAATGATTTATTTTAAAAATACATATTCTAATATTTAGTTTTCATTTTTTATTTAATATTTAGTTTCCAATATATGGATATATTTAAATGGAAAGATTTAGTCACCAATATAGATAAAATCCATTTCAAAACGTAGTATCTATATTAAATCATCACAATATTTTCTCCAAAGTTAATATTATAATTAATAAACTTATTGCTATAATTAGCCAATTGATATAATAAAAAATTTGTTAGAATTTAAATATAATCTTTTAATTTAATTTAAAGCAATGATAATTCAACATTGTCATATTTAACTTGAGAATAGAATTAATTTGATATTAATCAATCATTGAATGCTAATTTTTTGCATATTAATTTTTTCATCATCATTTTCCAGTATTAAATCATCCATTCAAAAATTTTATAATTAGTTATCTAATATTATAAGATCTACCCATTAAAGTAAACTATCATTTTTAGCTATCAAATTAGCAATGATGATTTTCAAATTACATCCTTTAATTATGGGATTATTTCATTTTAATTTAATTTAAAGCAATGATAATTCAACATTGTCATATTTAACTTGAGAATAGAATTGATTTGATAGTAATCAATTATTGAATGGAGTAATTGAGAATAGAACATGGATAAAAATGATATGGACAAATTCGAAACTCTCTTATTGAATAAAATACAAAAGATTCTGAGAAAATAATGTTATAACTAATAAACTCATCCAATTATTTACACTCGGTGGAACAAATCTTTCCACAAAAAGAACAACCAAACAATTGATTTATTCTTTTATGATTATGAATATTCCTTAGCTATTCATCCATTCAAAATGCTCTTCGTCATTTGAGTCTGTACTATCGTTGTTCCAATATCTGTCACCAAAACAACAACAAAAGAAAATAAAAATATTAGCAAAAAAAGGAGAAAGAGACATGAAATTGAATCATAAAAGCTATAAAATGGCGGGGAGATGTATTTATCACAGAAGAAGATGTCACAACAATTGATTTAATCTTTTATGATTATGAATATTCCTTAGCTCTTCATCCATTCAAAATGTTCTTCGTCACTTGAGTTTGTACTCTCGTTGTTCCAATAACTGTCACCAAAACAATAACAAAAGAAAACAAAGATATTAGCAGGGAGAAAGAAACATGAAATTGAATAAGAAAAGCTATAAAATGGTGAGAGATGTATTTGTTAAATGGAACAAAAGCTATAATATTGAGAGAAATGTTAGATGAAGATGTAAGGATATGATTTTGAGGTGGGTTATAATATACATATTTATAGGAGGAATGGAATAAATAAGATGCAGGTTTAATATAGAAATTGGAGCACGGTCCATGGCATATTTGTAATTATGATCGATGTGGAGCACGGTCCGGTGGCAGAACTGTAAATAAGTTAGTGTGTGAGAGAGAGTGTAAAAAAATGGATTTTGTGAGGGGAAAATATTTGGGCGGGAAAGTGTGTGTGTTAGACTATTTTGTTTTAGATTATTATATAGATATGTTGAATAAATTTTGAACCAGATTATAGAAGTAAGTGAAGTATATTATTGTATACTCCCTCCGTCCCATATTTATCTTCTTATTTTCCATTTTTGGACGTCCCACATTTATCTTCCTACCCCAAAAAGGGAATTTTTTTTACTAAAATGTCCCTACATGTCCATATATTTACAGAAAAACCAATCCTTAATTTTACTAACAATTGCACTACAAGACAAAAAGAGACAAATTTACCCCTCAAAAAGTACACATGAAAATAATAAAATACAACTTTCTTAAACTCCGTATCTACAGTGTCGAAGAAGATAAATATGGGACGGAGGGAGTAATTTTTATCTAAGGGACCATCATCTTGTTTGAAGCGTGTTGACATATACGTACCAGTTTATAGGTTTTCCTAGTATCCCCTTATTTTTTTTTTTTTTTTTTGGGAAGCCGTATTATCCCCTTATTCTACACCTCATTATAAACTTTTAACTCCGTATAAAAGAAGAAGATAAATATTTTGCACACTATTCAATGCTCTAGTCATTCGCTCGGTTCTTGCCAATTCATCCAAAGTTTTTTATTTGATACTCCCTCCATTTTTAAAAAACTTACATTTCTGCATTTCACATTATTCAATGCACATTTTTAACGCTTAATATCTCAAATTATGTAAAAGTAAAAATTATAAAAATTTGATATTCTAAAACTACGCGATTAGACTAATCTAACAAGATCTTACTTGACTATGTTTTATCTTGTATAACTGTGTTAAAAATTTGAATTAAAGTTACTCATTGAATAGTAACAACTATGCAAATGTTACAACTTTTAACAAACGGAGGGAGTATATATTTTCGACCTTGGTTCTGTATGAGCAAGTCAGAAAGATTGAGAAATAGAACCATAAAAATAAATGAATACGTTACGTTCAATAAGAACTCAATAGTTAATATATCAAAATATGTATAATGAAAAATTATATAAAATATATATTTAAAAATACCTGATTATATGATTCTAATAAGACTCGACTCAATTTTTTTTAAAATATATATTTATAATAAATTGAGTCAAAATTAAATAATAAATTATAATAAAAAAGTCAAATAAAATTCAATGGGCGGAGATATACTGGTATTAAATTACATAAAATGATAAAAGTATAGACTACATGATGGAGACGCAACTTCCAGAGGACGAAGGAAATGATGGGGTAGGAGGCTAGGAGCCTACAAGATTGACATTTTGAAGGTTTTCGCTTGGTACATGCTTACCACAAATGTCATCTTGCAAATATTTTGTACTTTCAATTTGAAATTTTAAATGTGATCAGAGGAATAGTAAATATTTATTTCAGAAACCACTAAATTTTACTAAGTAATATATTTATATATATAGTAGTTCTACTAAGTTCTGTTCTCTAGCTAGTTCTTAAATAAGTTGTTCTGATCTGAATTTTATAAGACTTGGTCTGGTCTGATCTGAATTTTTCTGGTCTAGTCTGAATATTTCTGGTCAAATCTGAATTTGTCCGGTCTGGTCTGATCCGATCTTATTTTATCTATATTATTATAAAGATCTGATATGGTCAGGTCTGATCTGATCTTAATGGGTCTGATCTGATTTTATTTAATCTGGTCTGATCTTAATATTTCTTATCTGATCTATTCTAAATAATGTCATGTGTTTTTATAAACTATAAAATATATAGCTTGTAATCTCTTTTAAGAAAGCTTAATTTATTTTGAAAGCGATTTAACTAGATCTTCGATAAAATTTAGTAAAATTTATTGTATTTTATGTTTATAAAGAATACTTCTCTTACAGTATTTTATTTGAGCAAAAAAGGGTACGTCATCAATTAGGCTTGAAAAGAGACAAAATGATCATATCCCTAACGTGGCAGCATTGACGGGAGTAATGGGCAGGAAACAGTCAAAAGAGACGACCCGGACTTAAACGACTTTACAAGTCTCTCAATCAAAAGTCGTGAATGAGACCTAACTTCACAGCCACACATGACACAACCAACGACAATGACTTCCGTAGGATTCTTTAATGATTTTATTGCTACTTCACTCTGTATCATGTACTCTGTGTTGTATGATGTGGTCGCGGTTAAAAATAATTTGTGTAGTATTATTGTGTAAATTGCTGTACTTGCACTATGGTTGACTAATTTTTTTTATAAACACCCTGCATAATTATTTAGGTAGCATACAATTATTATGGATCCAGAATTTTATTTGATTACGCTTCATTATACATTTTGATAAAGAGTTGTCAAATTTGAATGTTATGTATTAGCTCCCAACTCTAAGTCAGTAAAATCCCCATCAAATTAAAAGCAGGCAGTGACATCATCCTTTACCATATTTTGATGGAGGAGGAGGAGGGCTGGGGAATCCGGCAAGGAGAGAGGTGCTTCAATCAATGAATTCTTCACTATCTACCCCTTCCTTTAGGACAACCGACGACGGGCGCGCCGACCTGGCAGCAGTTCGCGTTATTAATGTAGGTGCTGTTTAATTTTTATGTGTATTTCTTCCTTGACCTGGTCAGACTTAAGGGTGATTAAATAATAGAATTATTCGAACTTGACTAAAAAAATTAGATTCGTATTCGAAAAATTAAAGTCGATTCGAGTAGTTGAGTATTTAATCGAGTACTCGAGCTCGAGGACACGATACTCGTCGAGTACTTGACTCGTTTTTTTTAATATATTTTATATTTTTAATATTCCTTCTAGTTTTTATTTATTGTCCATTTTCATTTTGTCCCGCTTATTAAAAAATGATTTATTTTCTCTAACTTTTCCTTAAACCCACTCAACCATTTTATTTTTATATGTATAAAAAAAATATGTCACTTATTTTAAAACATGTAAAAAAAGAAAAATGATCTCTCTTAGAGTTTTTTTAAGAAAATAATTAGTTCTATCTTAATTTTACAATAACTAATCAAATATTTATATAAAATTGAATAAAGTTTTTATGTCATAATTCCAAAATTTAAAATCAACACAGTCAAAAAAAATTACTCAAGCTCAAACTAATATTTGAGCTTGAGCTCGAAAAAAGGTAAAAGTAATAATTAAAAAAAAGCGAGTTCGAGCTCGGGATGAGCGATTCGACTCCATTGTAGCTCGAGTAGCTAAAAAATACTTTCAAATCAAGCTCGAATCCCCAAATATATACAATCCGTTTCTTCACATCAATGTCAATATGAAATTAAAGCAGGAAAACTCGACTTCGCCTTCTCAACTTACTCCCCCAAAAAATCAAATTCTCTTGTACAAGAATTGGTGAGAATCCAGAGAAGATGAAATTTAGTTGTGTCTGTTTGGTGGTAGTTGTTTTGTTAAACCTTTCCAGTGTAGGAAGGGCTCAGGGCGACCTAAATCCCACAATTTGTGGGAACACGGGGAACTATACGGCCAACAGCACCTTCGCCAATAATCTCAACGCTACGCTTTCTGCTCTCTCCTTCAACACCTCCCAGTTTGGATTCTACACCGCATCCATCGGACAGCCCCGATTCAGAGCAAACGCCGCCGCGCTCTGCAGGGCCGACCTCCGCGTCGATGAGTGCCGCAGCTGTGTGGAGAATGCAGCGAGGGAGATAGTGCAAATATGCCCCAATCAAACGCAAGCGATCAGATGGTATGAGCTGTGTTTGCTGCGCTATTCAGATCTTCCCATTAATGGTTCGACGGACATCGGTGGATATATCCTGGCCAATACTGGTAACGCGAGCAATCCCGTGCAGTTCCAACAGGTTCGGGGGGCACTGCTGGACGATCTTCGTGCCCAGGCAGTAAATGGGAGCTCCTTGATTAAGGTTGGAGCAGGGATTATGAGCTTATCGGATTTAGACACGCTTTATGCTCTGCTTCAATGCATTCCGACTATGTCATCGGAGGAATGCAATATTTGCTTGAATCGGGCTATTACCCGTGGGTTGCCTTCCATAGCACAAGGGGCCAGAAGGTTGCTGCCAGGTTGCACTCTTCGCTACGAGCTTTATCCCTTCTTCAACGACACTAGGCTTGGGGAGCTCAACGTGCTTGTGGTGCAGCCAGGAAGCCCTCCGTCGCCATCCCCAACTCCGGGTAAAATCATTTTTAATTTCTCTCGTTGGCTCAGAAAACTATGAACTAAATTATATTTGGATTTTTTTTCTTTTTGCAGGAAGGACAGATGAAAACCCTACGTCGCCACCCTCACCCCCAGGTGAAAACATTTTTAAATTCTCTCATGATCTTGAAAAATACTAGTAGTAATATAGGAGCACTGTAAACTAATCATATCTCTGGATTTTTTTTATTTTTATTTTTGGCAGGAAGGACTGATGACAATAACAATGGGAAGAAAGATAACACAAAAATAATTGTTGTCATCATAGTTGTTCCAATTGTTGTGTGTCTAATACTACTTGTTTGTGTTGTCATCTTCCTACGAAGAAGAAGAATGAAGAAACAAACGACCGAAAATCCGGATGGTAAGTTGATCACCATGAAGTTATGCACTGTGGTTTGATAAATATGGAGGGAGGTAACCTCAGCTGTTTATTTGATTGGTGAATTAATTAGCTTCGGAGGAAATAAGCACAGTGGAATCCCTGCAATATGATTTCCGAGATATAAAAGCTGCTACAAATGATTTCAGTGATGCTAACAAGTTGGGGCAAGGAGGATTTGGGGCTGTTTATAAGGTAATTCAATTCACAGTTGTAAGTTTGTACAAATTTTAACCAGATGTAAACAGCGAAAACTCTCGATTAATTTGATCTTGTTTTGTTTCAACCTACAGGGAACACTTCCGAATGGTCGCGAAATTGCAGTTAAAAGGTTGTCACGGGAATATGGCCAGGGAGATAAGGAATTCACGAATGAGGTCCTGTTGGTGGCCAGGTTGCAGCACAGAAATCTAGTCAGGCTATTGGGCTTCTCCCAGGAGGGAACAGAGAGGCTTCTGGTCTATGAATATGTTCAGAATGCAAGCCTCGACCAGTTCATATTTGGTAATGATATTTTGCTTTGTACTATTTTTGAAAACAAGCTAATTAGTTTGTTCATTCTAATAGTAGGATTCTGTCATTAACTTCATCTGCAGACCCTGTCAAAGGCTCACAATTGGATTGGGAGAGACGCTACAAAATCATAGGAGGAATTGCAAGGGGAGTTCTTTATTTGCATGAAGATTCTCGATTGAGGATCATACACCGGGACCTCAAAGCTAGTAACGTACTTTTGGATGGAGATTTGAATCCAAAAGTTGCAGATTTTGGCATGGCGAAATTGTTCGGGCATGATGAAACTCAAGGAAACACAAGCAAAATTGTCGGAACATAGTAAGAAATTAAATATTTTACCCTCGGTAGGCCGCGAGTCAATTTAACCGCAAAATTTAACAACACATAACTATATCGCAGTGGATACATGTCGCCCGAATATGCTATATACGGACAATACTCAGTCAAGTCCGATGTCTTTAGCTTTGGCGTGCTGGTCATGGAGATCATCTGCGGTCGGAAAAACATAACAGGCGTTGGAGAGAACATACAGGACATCTTGAGCTTTGTAAGTGTGATACAACATGACCGATGAATTAGGCCCTTATTCATTAATGATTACTTTTGATCCAATATCTCAAAGGATGATGACTTCCCAAATCCTTGTTATTAGGTATGGAAAAATTGGTGCCAAGGGACAACGGAAAATATAATCGATCCGGTATTGAAGGGTGGAGCATCGGTTCAAGAGATGTTGAGATGCATTCACATAGCCTTGTTGTGTGTTCAAGAAAATGCAGAGGATAGGCCAACAATGAACTCCATTTTGGTTATGTTGAGCAGCTCCACCGTGACATTGCCTGTGCCTTTGCAGCCAGCGTTCGTGCTGATGAGTCGCTCGAACAACGGTGCGGGCAAAGACAACAAAGTATATGTTTCCAACGGGACGGAGTCCAGCGGAGAATCGAAAAAGATAGAATATAAATCGGACCGTTCATCGGAGAATGAGATGACAAGCAGTGGGTTTTATCCGCGCTGATGCAATCGTCACAATTTGCATCTCCATATATGGATGCCTACCAGATACTACATGTGTGTAGTAATTTTGATTTACTTAAAGAGTGTGTTTACTTGTTAATAACGTAGGAGGTGGACGCATATTGTATGATATACAAAGAGGTTGTAGTGTGTGTGGTTTGTGAACATTGCCAGTGTGATTCCAAGTGTGAAATTAAAGAAAATTCAATGCCACATGTTCTAAAGAAGAAGAAAAATGGCACCAAATTGAAATAATAATGTTGGAAGTTCGTGTCCCACGTTGTGGTTGAATATTCACATGATGTTATGTAACGTAGTATACTATAAGAATTTTTGTTCTAGTGATCCAAAATTTGTTATGGCACCAACAAATCCACAATTTTTCCAAGTAGTAAATGTAGTTTGATAAAAAAGACTTCCAACATACTAGTATTTGCTGGCTTTTTAACTAAATGATTTATAGGGTATTTTGTGTTTAATAAGTTTCTAAACAATTTAATTCAAAATCCAACAAACACCCCTTATTTATTTTTGTGGAGCAAATTCTCTTGTTCTTTCCTTTTTTTCTTCCGTCTTAATTGTCCAATAGTCCATTTAGATTATAGTATGTATTTAATTTGATCAAATTTCCTCAAAAATTCTTAAAAATAAAAACATTGTTCTTTATACTAATAGATGTGTTAGGCGTTGATTAGTGATGATGCATATGTAGTCCGTCAACGCAGGCCAGATATGCCGTACGTGTGTCGGTGTGTGTGGATGGCGAAAAAACATTAAAATTAATAACAAATTACTTTAGCAAATAATGCATCGGGACAACCGGACAAGAGAAATGAGAAATTGACCAATCGCCGTAGCCGGAGGGGAACACATTAGTATGCGGATGGCTTGTGTGCTGTCAAAATCATATACCGACAAAAATGGAATGATGGATACGTATAGAAAAATGATGTCAAAGCAATGAAAAATGATGACCGTGTGAAATGATCTGTGCGCATGAAAAAATGATGAATATTATAAAATAAACAACTACTATCATTTTTCATGGAGCTAACATTATTTTTCATAGCGTGGGCATCATTTAGTATGTACAGACAAATCAATTGTCAGTACAGGAACCGGACTGCATTAGTATTACTATTAGTACTTCCTCCGTTTCTTTTTAAATGTTACATGTTGACCTTTTTTACTGTTCATTGTAGTACTTTGACTTCTATTTTAATTATAGTAATAAAAGACAAAATATAGCCAAATGAGATCTTGTTGGATTCATCTCATCTTCTAGTTTTTAAATATCAAATTTTAAGAATTTGTTCATATACCGAATGTGAGTTATTAATCGTTGAAAATATGAATTGGAATACGTGTAAATGAGAAGTGTAACCTTTAAAAAGAAACGGAGGAGGAGGAAGTACATTATTACACAGCCAAATTAAAGTCTTGTAATGAATACAAGCAAAATTTCCACAACATGGTCGTCGTCAATTTTCATTACCCCACTGATCACTGCACCAACAATTTATTGCTAGTATAAACCTGCTGCTATATATTATACTCCTTAGTAGAAGAGATAATTAATTTGAGAATGGCTTCTAAAAGATGGATCTCCAACTTTTTGAGTTTTTGTTTTCGAAGTATCAGTACGTAAACTTCATTTTTACGGTAAATTAGAGCCCATACCCCTTTTAAAAATTTTTCTTTTTTTAGGCCACATTCCAATTTTATTACACTTTGCACCCCATCACATGTTTGACTTGGTTTACCACGTCACTGTATGTGCCTTACCTAGATACTATATGATATTTACCAGGTTAATGATATGTGGTTTACCAATGTATTAGTATGTGTTTTACCATAGCTACCATATATTAGTACTTACCAAGTTACTGATACGTGGTTTACCACAGATACCATATGGTATTTACCAAGTTTTTGGTATATACTTTACCATAAATACCTTATGATGTTTACCAAGTTATTCCACATATACAATATGGTATTTACCAAGTCTTGGTATGTGCTTTACCTAAAATATCTATGGTGTTTAACAGGTTATTGGTATGCGCTTGTTACCAAGTTATTCCACATATACCATATGTGCTTTACCAAGTTTTTAGTATGTGATTTACCACGATTACCTTATGTGTTTACCAAGTTATTGGTATGTGGTTTACCAAGTTTTTGGTATGTGATTTACCAAGTTATTACATAGGGCCTAAAACACAATGTTTGAAATGGAGGGGCTTTTGACTCTCATAATATTTTTTCCATAGGTACCGGGCCCTAGTTTTCCCTAATTTTTACTACTTTTTCATTTTTGAGTTTTTGTAGAGTGAAATTGGGATCCTAACACAAACACAATAATATATCCAATTCATCCAGCACAAACATAAATAATGAACCCAACATATTCAGAATATAATGGAAAGACACATAGTCAACATAGTAACTAGTCCGGAAGTTAAATGTGTATACACAAATAGCCAATAGTATTTTCCAGTTGTAACTCAACGAGGACTTAAATCAGATATGGAAACTTCATTTTTAGATACAGTTTTATTGGAATGATGACCGCCCTCTGATGAATTATCGGATGATGCAAGAGAACAATCTCTGTTATTCCCAAAGAGAAATGCTGGCTGGGAAGGCTTTGTCATGGTTACAGAGAAGTTGCTCAGCATCATACTGACCGACGCCATTGTTGGCCTATCGATTGGATTTTGTTGAACGCATAACAGCGCAATTTGAACGCATCGCAAGATGTTACCCATGAAATTTAAATCACCCCTCAGGAAGGGATCTATTATATTTTCAAATGATTCTTCGCACCAATTCTTCCATACCTGTAACAAATTTTCGAATAATCACTAATTATACGAGCATATATATATAGGTGTCATCAATTTCTAGGTAGGAGAGAATTTGAATTGACTCACGAAGCTCAAGAGGCCCAAGGTCGCAGAGTCGTCTTCACTTGGTGAACTTGTATTCTTTTGGCCACTGATAATTTCCAAAACTAATACTCCAAAACTGAATACATCAGATTTGACAGAATATTTTCCTTGTATTGCGTATTCTGGCGGCATGTACCCACTACAAAAATAAATATATGAGGCTGTTAAACCATGACACTTAATTTAGAACCATGTTATACACAATATAATATACATATGTAAATGTATGTGTATACTTACAATGTGCCAACAATCCTGTTTGTTCGTCCTTGAGTTTCATCTTGTTCAAATAATCTTGCCAAGCCAAAATCTGCAATTTTGGGAGCCATCTTTTTATCCAAAAGGACGTTGCTAGCCTTTAAGTCTCGATGAATAATTTTTAGCTGAGAATCTTCGTGCAGATAGAGAAGCCCTTTGGCAATACCCCATATGATCTTGAACCGTTTATCCCAATCCAAATATGAATGATTGACCGGATCTACATAATACAAGATGATTGCAAGGATATAATACCATATATGTAAAACACTGAATATAGCTGGTAGCAACTGTGCACGTAAATTTGGCTCTATATGTCGCCAGAAAACTTCATCAATGCAAAGGTAATATATGCAAAACATGCATATTAATTAATTTAACTCCATATATTGCATGGTTCCAAACTTCCAACATGGAAATTAAAGAAGCTAGTAGCAAGTGTTATTCATCATATATACTATAGGCCAATAAAATAAAACCGCCTTCCCATGTATAAATATAAAGCAACCTACGAAAGTTAAACGTATATTTTGTTACCAAATATGAAGTGATCTAAGCTTCCATTGGTGACGAACTCATACACCAAAATCTTCTCCATTCCTTCTTGGCAAAAGCCCATCAGTCTGACCAGGTTTCTATGCAGAAGCTTGGCTAGTAATAACGCCTCGTTTCTAAATTCCACAAATCCTTGCGACGAATTCTTGGACAATCTCTTCACGGCTATTTCTCGGCCATCCCCAAGTATGCCCTAATTTTGAACCAAAATACAGAATGATTAGATTTCTAGCTTGTGAAGTGTATTTGGCATGTTGGTGAAACAACGACTGCCCACTTTGGCACGCTTCACCAATATATACTGGTATACGTATTATATTTTCTCCCTCGAAGAATATTCGTCGAAGAAATTAAAAGGATAGGTGTGACTTCTGTGACAAATACTGTAGAACAGCGGGAATATAATACTGGTAAAATATAATAATGCCTCACACCTTGTAAACGACCCCAAAACCACCTTCTCCAAGCTTGTTATCTTCCGAGAAATCATCAGTGGCAGCCTTGATTGTGCTAAAACTGTAGAGCAGCGATTCAACCGTGCTGATCTCGTCCATGGCTTCATCACCCCAAAAAGAAAAGAAAGTGAATAAATAAATGTGTCAGCACCACCACGCACTATGTACAATGGAAAGGAGAAATATACATTAAGCATATATACTCACACTCGAGCTTTCCCATGGTTGACTTCTGTTTTCTCTTCCTTGTAATTAAGATTCCCATAAGTGCAGCTAGTATCACACCGGCCACGATTGAGACAGCGATAATGACAACAGTTCGAGTTTTAACGCCGTTATTATTTGCTGCACATGATGATAAAAAAAAAAAAAAAAAATTCGATCTTGAGACAACAATTGAATAGCATGTCATGAAATGGTAGATTGGGTATATATGGTTGATTACTTGTTCGCGATCGATCCAATGGCTGATCCTGCAGTGGTGCCTCCGGAGGCGCCATTTCCTCAGATGTAACTTGGTTGAAGAATGTATAATTCTCATACCGAAGGAAGCAGCTAGGGAAGAGGATTCTGCCCCCAACTTTCAAAGGGCAGTAGACCGGAACATAAGCATCCGCGGTGTTTAAGCAATCATAGCAATCATCCCTACTCAAATCCGGAGAACACTGAACTAGGGCAAAAATTGATTGGGAATTAGGGCCGCTATTTATATTCCCTGCTGCAAATTTCCTCTCATCAGAAGTAGCGTTCACCGCTTTGGTCTTTAAATCTTGTAGCAGCTTTCTTAAATCCCTTGTATAATTTGTGCCTGCGGCATTATGGTTGCTACAAACTTGTCTCATCGGGGACATTTGTTTAGCCCCAAAGATGGGCTCGTTGGAGTACCTCAGCGTGCAGGTGGAGTCCTGGTACCATGATATGGCCTGATTCCGGTTGGGGCACGACGTGTTGGTGAGATCAGTGGCAGCAAAACGCACACACTGGCGACATGCAGGGAGATCGATATCGCCTCTGCAGAAGACGATGGCATTGATCTGGTCGGGAGGATGGCCGATGGAGGCATTGAAGAAACCGTAGGGGGTGGTGATATTGGTGGGGAGAATGGAGAGGAGAGCATCGAGATTGGCTTTGTAGGTGCTGTTGCTAGTGTAATTTCCATTTCCTATGCAGGTTGAAGTGGTGACCACCGTCATGGATTGGGCTGCCACAAAGGGTACTAAGTGATGGGGGAAAATGATGAGGAGGAAAATGAAAAAGGCCAGGGGAATCATGGTTATGTTTAGAGAATGCACCAAGTAAGTAATTGTGAACACGAATCTTGATGAGAAAAAACACCAAGGGCTTTGGAGACAATTAATATAATTGGGAAATTGTGGAAAGTTAGCCTGATAGTATATAATCGGGACCAATATTAATGTTTGAACACTTAATTCAAACTTTGTAGGGCCAGCAGGCCGATTTTCAAAGGGTTGAGTTGAAACAAAGATTGTCGATTTGCCCTTTTATATGTTAACGTTGACAATTCCAATTTAAGTAAATACTACTAACTCCGCCCCATCTAACTTGTCTTCTTTAACTTCTGCACACAATCCAATGCATTTTTTTAATCTTTAATATCTCAAAATATATACAATGAAAAATTATGCAAAATATATATTCTAAAACTACATGATCATACGATTCTAACAAGACCCAACTCGACTATTTTTTTCGAATATATACTTATAAGAAAATTGAGTCAATGCTGAACAATGAACAGTGTCAAAAAGTCAAACTAGACACATTAGCTGGGACGGAGGGAATATCTAAATTGTCTTTTTTTTTTATGAGCCATTGAAGGCCTGAAAAGGGGTGGTGGGAGCCCATGTCACACAAATTACAAAGGGGAATAAAAGGGAGGGATAGGGGGCCGGTGGGGATCGAACCTCCAACCTTCCGTTGGAAATTTAGGGACTTAACTACTTGGGCTAAGTCATCATCCCCAAGTATCTAAATTGTCAATATAGTACTACAATTTATGTATTACAGCATAAATCTAACAAACCTGCGGTAGTATTAGGGGTGAAAGCGGTACGGTAAATATCCGACCGATCCGATGCCGTATCCGATTATATTCGAATCCGAATCCGTTTTTGACTATCCGGACGGATATTTCAATATTCGTATCCGAATCCGAATCCGTATTTTAATATCCGCATTCGTATCTGTATCCGAAAATATCTAACCGTATCCGAGAATATCCGACCGTATCCGAAAATTGATAGGATATTATCCGCATTTTAAATATGGATATCCGAATATATTAATATATTATTATTTAATAATTAAAAATGATTAATAATTATAAAAAAATATCAAATTTTCAAAAAAGATTATAAAAAATTATCCGATAATCTGTATCCGATTGAATCCGTATCCGTCATATATCCGTCCTGTATCCGTACCGTATCCGTAATCCGAAATATCCGAAACCGTATTCGTATCCGGCTCATCCGTATTCGATACCGAATTCGACAAAAAAAATATGGATAATATCCGTATCCGACACTATCCGACCGTATCCGTACCGTTTTCATCCCTAAGTACTAGTACTCTTTATTACACGAGACAGCCAGAACGAAGCAGCAGCCCCAGGGTACAGACATACGTAAGTTCGTTGACGTGTTACTACCATTGTTTATGCATGGCAATTCTTCTAATTGTAAGATGTTTGTGGTGAAGAAGTAATGATGGATGTGTTGTTGCAGGTCATAGGCATTAGGTACTTGTGTAGGTTGTACTTCCTCCGTTTTTAAAAGAAAGCTATATTTGTCAAAATGATACTATTCACAAAAACACTTTCAATTGGAGTTTTAGTATTATATAGTTATATAAATTAAAATATAGCCAAGTGAGATCTTGTTAGATTCGTCTCGTCATGTAGTTTTTAAATATAGAACTTTTTGAATTTTTACATGTACTGAATTTGAGTAATTAATAATTTAAAATGTGCATTGGACTGCGTGTTGGGTGGATCCGTAGTAAATAATTAAAGAAAACCAGAGGAAGTAGTATATACTGATGACTGTAAATGAATTGAGTTGACCATTTACTTTTGATGATTAATCAGTAGGGGAGACTGGGAGTAATGTATGGATTGGAACGCGGCTGTGTTGGCTACACTTCACTTTCCTTCCTTTGATAATATTAATGATTAATTAAGTTTTTCTAGTCAATAGGTTGATTGTTATTCTAAATCTAGAAGCTAAACTAGTCATGTAACTTCATTAAGAAAATCAAAGGAAAGGGGATATAGATAGTGATATAAATATGTTTAACATTATTTATTATTTAATTTTAATTCAATATTATGGAACATATATAATAAACAAAAAAAAATACTCAATTGAAGTTTTGTTAGAATCATCTAAATATGTAATTTTAAAATATACTAGTAATTTATATATTTTTTTATATATTTTAAAATATTAATTAATACATAATGAATTATATTGGCTCCCGTCCTCTTTTCCCCTCAAAAAAATATTAATTATTATACAAATAAATTTAGCCCCTATTTGGGCTCGACTCGGCTCGTTTACACCCCAGTATATAGGGGTGAGCATGGGATCGGGTTGGCGGGTTCGGGTACCCGACACTATCGGGGTTTGAAAATAGATACCCGAACCCGACCCGCACAAAAGCGGATACCCGACATTCGGGTACCCGACTTTATCGGGTTGGGTTTGTTGGGTACCCGATACCCGCCAAACATCTTTTTTTATTCCATATATTTTTTTGAGTAGATTATTCCATATATTTAGTGTTACTTTAAAAAAAAATAAGTATTAACCCAAATTCCACAATTCTGTTACTAGTAGTATTTTTTTAATTTTCTTAATTTAAAATAATTATAACTATCAATTTTTTAATTTAAAAATATAAATTACAGTTTTATTTATTACTATTTAATCTCATCTTATCTATTAATATTATTTAATTAAATTCTAGTATTCTACGATGATAGTATTAATTAAAATAAAAATATAACTTATCACATTATCTTCGATTCTTGAAATCCATTGTCATATTTAAGATTAATTATCCATTTTTCAAGTGTATACTTGATTTTTCACCGCATAGAATTAAAAAATACTAATTATTAAATAATTTGAAAATTGTAAAGCAAAATAAATGAATACATATTAGGAAAAAATATTAAAATTTATTTATTTATTTATTTTGTTGGGTACCCTATACCGATCGGGTACCCAACTACAAACCCGACACTCGACCCGACAAATGAGAGTCGGGTCGGGTACCCGAAATGTCGGGTTTTAAAATTAAAACCCGACAAAACCCAAACCCGACGTGCCGGGTTCGGGTCGGGTACCCGATACCCGACAAAAAATGCCCACCCCTGCGGCTGTATAGGTGGAAATTATTATTTTTTTTTTAAAAAAAAGGACAACATAAGTAAGTCAAAGGGATGCTCACCCAAAAAGTAAGTCAAAGGGATTCAACCAAAAGTAAAGGATTCACTTCATTACAGGAAAATAATTAATTAATTCCATCATCATTCAAATTATAGTAACAATCAATTGAGATATGCATGGAACCACAATCTGCATCTGAAATTCAGCATACAAAGTAACCACTCTCGAAACTTAACGAGGGCATAAATCAGAGATGGAAACTTCATTTTTAGATACAGTTTTATTGGAATCGTTGAGTGAGCGACCCTTTGATGAATTATTGTCCTCCTCCGAGGCTGATAGAAGTGAACAATCTTTGTTAATCCCAAAGAGAAATGCCGGCTGGGAAGGCTTTGCCATGGTTACAGACAAGTTGCTCAGCATCATACTGACCGACGCCATTGTTGGCCTATCGATTGGATTTTCTTGAACGCATAACAGCGCAATTTGAACGCATCGCAAGATGTTACCCATGAAATTTAAATCACCTCTCAGGAAGGGATCTATTATATTTTCAAATGATTCTTCGCACCAATTCCTCCATACCTGTAACAAAGATTGCGAATAATTACTAATTATATATATAGATGTCATCAATTTCTAGGAGAGAATTCGACTCACAAAGCTCAAGAGGCCCAAGGTCGCAGAGTCGTCATCACTTGATGAACTTGTAGTTTTTCGGCCACTAATAATTTCCAAAACTAATACTCCAAAACTAAATACATCAGATTTGACAGAAAAGTGTCCTTGTACTGCGTATTCTGGTGGCATATACCCACTACAAAATAAATATATGATGCTGTTTATTTAGAACAATGGTATAATATATACTCAATAAAAAGGGAATAATAATATATGTATACTTACTATGTCCCAACAATCCTGCTTGTCTGTCCTTGGGTTTCATCTTGTACGAACAACCTTGCCAAACCAAAGTCTGCAATTTTCGGTGCCATATTTTTATCCAAAAGGACGTTGCTAGCCTTTAAGTCTCGATGAATAATTGTTAGCTGAGAATCTTCGTGCAGATAGAGAAGCCCTTTGGCAATACCCCGTATGATCTTGAACCGTTTACCCCAGTCCAAAAATGAATGATTCTTGACCGGATCTACATAATACAAGATGATTACAAGGATATAATAATGCGCTATGTAAAACATTGAATATAGCAAGTAGCAACGGTGGAAATTATAAATTTGACTCTATATCGTGCCAGCAAACTTTACCAATGCCAAACTTCCAACTTGGAAATTAAAGAAGCTAGCAAGTGTTATTTACCTATCGTATACTAGAGGCCCATAAAATAAAACCACCTTCCCATTTAATTATAAAGTTAACGTGAAGTATTTTGTTACCAAATGACGCAACCTACTAAAGTTAACGTATATTTTGTTACCAAATATGATGAAACCTACTAAACGTATATTTTGTTACCAAATATGAAGTGATCTAAGCTTCCATTGGTGACGAACTCATACACCAAAATCTTCTCCATTCCTTCCTGGCAAAAGCCCATCAGTCTGACCAGGTTTCTATGCAGAAGCTTGGCTAATAATAACGCCTCGTTTCTAAATTCCACATATCCTTGCAATGAATTCTTGGACAATCTCTTCACGGCTATTTCTCGGCCATCCCCAAGTATGCCCTAATTTTCAACCAAGATACACAATAATTAGATTTATATATTATTATTTGGCATGTTGGTGAAACAGCCACTGCCCACGACGTGTTAATTATACTTACTCCCTTGAACAATATTCCTCAAAGAAATTAAAGGGATAGGTGTGACTTCTGTGACAAATAGTACTCCCTCCGTTTCTTTTTAAATGTTACGTGTTGACTTTTTTTACTGTTCATTATAACACTTTGACTTCTATTCTTCTTGTAGTTATAGAAGACAAAATATAGCCAAGTGAGATCTTGTTGGATTCGTCTCATCTTCTAGTTTTTAAATATCAAATTTTTAGATTTTTTACTTGTATCGAATTTGAGTTATTAATCGTTGAAAATGTGCATTGGCATACGTGCAAATGAGAAGTGTAACCTTTAAAAAGAAACGGAGGAAGTACTATACAAGTACAGCAGGAATGTTAACAATATAATACTCGTCGTTGTCAGTATGGTGCCTCCCATTTCCTGCATTAAATGCAAGTATGGCCATACACAGAAATAGGTGGAGCATTAAGCCTCCCCATCCCTATTTCTCCCTATAAATACCAGGCCTTTGTGCCTGAATCAAACACACAACACAAATGAAGAAGCAGTAGCAAAGCATCACCTTTAAGCTTTCTCTGCTTCTTCAATTTAGTGGGCAGATTTAGCCCAGAGAGTGAGTGTGTTTTGGTAGGCTTTTCTTTTGTGAGGAGTCTACATTTGTTGAGTGGGTTTTGTGGGTCCGGAAATTATTGTCCAAACCCTTTTGTAATATTTTCCCTCATAGTAAAATTTGTTTCTCCTTTTGCCTGTGGATGTAGGTCGATTTGACCGAACCACGTAAATTCTTTGTGTCTGTTTATTTTTGCTGCATTTGGCTAATTTGGGTACACTTCCGCGACAAACTGGTATCAGAGCCCTGATTGCGTAGTATGCTCTGTGGTCGCAGTTAATCTGATCTTCCACATCAGAAACGCATCTCGGTTAAGCTACCCTTTTGTGAAATTTGTTTGTGCCTCTTGTTAGCAAAATGTCGGCCATAAATATTAAGGTTGACAAGTTCACGGGGAGGAATAGTTTTAGCCTTTGGCAAATCAAAATGCGGGCTTTGTTAAAACAACAAGGTCTGTGGGCTCCATTGAAGGAAAAGGTAGATCCAGATAATGCTGAGATGGTGAGCCTGGAGGAGAAGGCTCATTCAACCATCTTACTGTGCTTGGCAGATGATGTCATTACCGAAGTTGCGACTGAAACAAAGGCGTCTGGTTTGTGGTTAAAACTAGAAAGTCTTTACATGACTAAGTCTTTAACCAACAAGTTGCTATTAAAGCAACGTTTGTTCAGCCTACGGATGCAGGAAGGTACATCTCTTCGAGACCATCTCGATAGGTTAAACACTATCTTGCTGGAGTTGCGTAATATTGATGTGGCTATCGAGGATGAAGATGCTGCATTAATATTATTAGTATCTTTACCACTATCATTTGAAAATTTTGTACAGTCATTTATAGTTGGTAAAGATACTGTCAGTTTAGAAGATGTACGTGCTGCTCTGCATAGTAGGGAATTGCGCCATAAGGCATCTTCGAGTACTGTAGATGATCAGGCTGCTGGGCTCGTTGTTAGCAGTGGCAAGGGACATGGAAAATTTGTAAAACAAAAGAAGAAAAAGTCTTTTGTTAAAGGTCCCAAGCCAGGTGATGTATGCAATTATTGTAAAGAGAAAGGACATTGGAAGACCCAGTGTCCCAAGATGATGAAGAAGCAACAACAGGGAACGCAACAGGAGTCTGTCTCTATTGCGGTCAACGGCGATACAGATCCAGAGGATCATTTGGCTTTGGTCACAGGCGTGCAACCATCGCAAGATGATGTATGGGTTCTTGATTCTGGAGCATCATACCACATGTGTCCTAACAAAGAGTGGTTTTCGAGCTACGAACCAGTCGATGGAGGAAATGTTTTTATGGCAAATGATTCTGTCTGTAAGACAGCTGGGATTGGTTCTATCAAGCTTAGAACACATGCCGGTGAAATTGCAACTCTGCACGATGTCAGACATGTTCCAAAGCTGAAGAAGAATCTAATATCCTTAAGAGTCCTTGACAATAAGGGTTTCAGATACGAAGGGGAGCATGGAGAACTCTACATCATGAAGGGATCGTCCGTGGTTTTGAAAGGAGTCTTGCATGGATCTCTGTATGTTGTGCAGGGATCTACTGTAGTAGATTCTGTAGCTGCTGTTGCTGATACATCTGATATGCCCAAGCTATGGCATATTAGACTTGGGCATATGAGTCAGAGGGGAATGCAGATCCTGTCAAGTCGTGGTCTTCTTGAAGGTCACAAGTTAGCTGAGTTCGGGTTCTGTGAGCACTGCACATTTGGTAAATTACATCGTACCAAATTTGGAAAGGCAACTCACAGAACGAAGTCGACGTTGGATTACATTCATTCTGACTGTTGGGGTCCTTCACGAGTTGAGTCGCTTGGGGGCAGCAGATATTTTTTGTCCATTATCGATGATTATTCAAGGATGACTTGGGTAATCATGATGAAGGAAAAGGGCGAAGCTTTCTTGAAATTCAAGCAGTGGAAGACGTTGGTAGAGAACCAGACCAACAAGAAGATTAAAAGGCTTCGAACTGACAATGGTCTGGAATTCTGTTCGAGGGAATTCAATGAGTTCTGCAAGAACAATGGAATTGCACGACATCACACACTCAGGAACACTCCACAACAAAATGGAGTGGCAGAGCGTATGAATCAGACGCTTTTGGAGAGGGCACGCTGCATGCTCTCAAATTCTGGATTGCCAAGGAGCTTTTGGGCAGAGGCAGTTAACACTGCTTGCTTTCTGATCAATCGGGGACCTCATACTGGAATTGATTGTCGGATTCCTTATGAGGTTTGGTCGGGTACTTCCTATGATTACTCGAATTTGAAATCTTTTGGATGTGCGGCTTATTATCACGTAAGCGAGGGGAAACTGGAGCCCAGAGCAAAGAAGGGCGTTTTCGTAGGGTATGGAGATGGAGTCAAAGGATTCAGAATTTGGTCACCTTCTGAAAAAAGAGTTATCTTGAGCAGAAGTGTGGTGTTTGACGAGAATTCTTTCCTCAATCAGCCTACGAAGATTGTGAATGTCTCAGAAAATTCGGGTGCTGACAGTAAGGTGGAGCTTCAACTTTCACCTGATGATTCAGATGAACAACGAGAAGTTGAGCAGGAGCAGGAAGTGCACTTGGATTCCAATCAATCAACCGAAGTTGAGCCACCAGAAACCAACCTACCATCGAATTCAGCTGATGTGCAGAAGCAAGGAATTGCTTATGATCGTGCTAGAAGGGTGGGAGTCCAACCTCCTAGCATATATCAAGATTTTGTCTGTTATGCTCTACAAACAGCTGAAGATTTGAATTATTCTGAGCCCTCCACTTACAAAGAAGTTGTATCATGTGGCGAGTCTGTACAGTGGCTTGCTGCAATGGGAGATGAAATGGAGTCGTTACATAAGAACGACACTTGGGAGCTAGTCAAACAACCACCTGAAAGGAAGATTGTCATTTGCAAATGGATCTTCAAAAGGAAGGAAGGTGTCTCACCAACTGAGGGCGTACGATATAAAGCCCGACTAGTTGCTAGAGGATTTACTCAGAGGGAAGGAGTTGATTACAACGAGATTTTCTCACCAGTGGTCAGACACACTTCCATTCGTGTCCTGTTGGCTATGGTAGCGCATCAGGATCTGGAGCTCGAACAACTAGATGTGAAGACAGCCTTTCTTCATGGGGAATTGGAGGAAGAGATCTATATGTCTCAGCCTGAAGGTTTTCTTGTACCAGGAAAAGAAAACCATGTTTGCAAATTGAAGAGACCATTATATGGTCTGAAGCAATCTCCGAGACAGTGGTATAAAAGATTTGATAGCTATATGGTTGAGCTCAGCTACAACAGAAGTCCATATGATTGTTGTGTTTATCACAAGAAGTTGGAAGATGGTTCGATCATCTATTTGCTTCTGTATGTAGATGACATGCTCATTGCTGCACGGAACAAGGCCGATATTCAGAAATTAAAGGGTCTACTGAGTGCAGAGTTCGACATGAAGGATTTGGGTGCAGCGCAGAAAATTCTGGGGATGGAGATCTATCGAGATAGAGATCAGAAGAAGCTTTTCTTGTCACAGAAAAGCTACATCCAGAAGGTTCTGTCAAAGTTTGGAATGTCTTCGGCGAAACCTTTGAATACTCCATGTGCTACTAATACACAACTCTCAGCTACCTTTGCACCTAAATCTGAAGCTGAGAAGGAGTATATGGCAAAGGTTCCATATTCTAGTGCAGTGGGCAGCTTGATGTATGCCATGGTATGCACTAGACCTGATTTGGCACAGGCAGTCAGCGTGGTTAGCCGATTCATGGCGAACCCAGGAAAAGAGCATTGGCTCGCTGTGAAGCGAATCTTTCGCTATTTGAGAGGTACATCTGATGTTGGTCTCATCTATGGAGGCGACTTGCAGTGTTCAGTGGTTGGGTATTCTGATTCTGATTATGCTGGAGATGTGGATAGCAGGAGATCAATGACTGGTTATGTTTTCACTCTTGGAGGTTCTGTCGTTAGTTGGAAAGCAACTTTGCAGGCTACAGTGACACTGTCTACTACGGAGGCAGAATACATGGCGTTGACAGAGGCTGCTAAAGAGGGAATTTGGTTAAAAGGACTGGTTAGTGATCTTGGTCTACATCAAGATCAAGCAGTTGTGTTTTGTGATAATCTCAGTGCAATATGTTTGGCTAAAGATCATGTTCATCATGAGAGAACCAAACACATTGATGTGAGATATCATTTTCTGAGATCAGAATCAAGGATCAAAGTGCAGAAGATTGCTACGGCAGATAATCCTGCAGATATGTTCACTAAACCTGTACCTCATAGCAAGTTTCGACATTGCTTGGACTTGCTAAATGTATTGAGTTGTTGACTGCCTCTTCGAGGCATTTTGTTTTCCCATGGTGGGAAATTTTGGAGGCAAAAGAAGAGTTGGAGTACCGTTTGGCACATTTGTGTGCATGATTTAGGTACATTTGTTTTCGGAGAAAAGTTTGAAGATCAAGGTGGAGCCTGCTCGGTATTCAACTTTACTTGGGATGCACCAAGGTGGAGATTTGTCAGTATGGTGCCTCCCATTTCCTGCATTAAATGCAAGTATGGCCATACACAGAAATAGGTGGAGCATTAAGCCTCCCCATCCCTATTTCTCCCTATAAATACCAGGCCTTTGTGCCTGAATCAAACACACAACACAAATGAAGAAGCAGTAGCAAAGCATCACCTTTAAGCTTTCTCTGCTTCTTCAATTTAGTGGGCAGATTTAGCCCAGAGAGTGAGTGTGTTTTGGTAGGCTTTTCTTTTGTGAGGAGTCTACATTTGTTGAGTGGGTTTTGTGGGTCCGGAAATTATTGTCCAAACCCTTTTGTAATATTTTCCCTCATAGTAAAATTTGTTTCTCCTTTTGCCTGTGGATGTAGGTCGATTTGACCGAACCACGTAAATTCTTTGTGTCTGTTTATTTTTGCTGCATTTGGCTAATTTGGGTACACTTCCGCAACAGTCGTAATAATGCCTCACCTTGTAAACGACCCCAAAACCACCTTCTCCAATCTTGTTATCTTTTGAGAAATCACTGGTAGCAGCCCTGATTGTGCTAAAACTGTACTGCAGCGATTCAACCGTGCTAATCCCGCTCATGGCTTCGTCAATTCAGAAAGAGAATAAATGTATAACTATGTCGGTACGCACAATGTAGAATGGAAATTAAGGGGAAAAATATACATTAAGCATACTCACACTCAAGCTTTCCCATGGTTGACTTCTGTTTTCTCTTCCTTGTTAACAAGATTCCCATAAGAGCAGCTGCTACTATCACACCGGCCACGATTGAGACAACAATTATGACAATAGTTCGAGTTTTAACGCCGTTATTTTTTGCTGCACATCATGATAAAAAAAAAAAAAAAAAAAAAATCGATCGTCCGACAACATTAATTATTGAACAGCATGTCATGAAATGGTAGATTAGGTGTATGGTTGATTACATATTGTTGACGATCGATCCAATGGCTGATCCTGCTGCAGTGCCGCCGGAGGCGCTAGTTCTCCAGATGTAACTTGGTTGAAGAATATATAATTCTCGAACCGAAGTTCGCAGCTGGGAAGGAGGATTCTGCCCCCAACTTTTGAAGGACAGTGGACCGAAACTAATTGATCGACCGTGATGTTTAAGCAATCATAGCAATCATCGCTACTCAAATCCGGAGAACACTGAACTAGGGCAAAAATTGATTGGGAATCTGCAGGGCCGGTCCCGGTATTTATAGTCCCTGTTGCAAACTTCCTCTCAGAAGTGGTACCATTCATGGCTTTGATATTTAAATCTTGTAGCAGCTTTCTTAAATCCCTCGTATAATTTGTGCCTGCGGTAATATTATTACAGAAGTGTTCCATAGGGGACACTTGTTTGACCCCAAAGATGGGCTCGTTGGAGTACCTCAGCGTGCAGGTGGAGTCCTGGTACCATGATATGGCCTGATTTCGGTTGGGGCACGACGTGTTGGTGAGATAAGTGGCAGCATCGCGCACACACTGGCGACATGCAGAGAAACTGATATCGCCTCTGCAGAGCACCATGGCATTGATCTGGTCGGGAGGTTGGCCGATGGAGGCATTGAAGAAACCCTGGGAGGTTATATTGTTTTGGAGAGTAGAGAGGACAGCATCGAGATTGGCTTTGAATGTGCTGTTGCTAGCGTAAATTCCATTTCCGATGCATACTGAAGGGTAGAGCACCACCGTGGATTGGGCTGCCACAAAGGGTAATAAGTGATGGGGGAAAATGATGAGGAAAATAAAGGCCAAGGGAATCATGGTTATTTTTATTAGAGAATGCACCAAGTTGTAAACCCGGATCTTGAAGAAAGAAAACATCAAGGGCCTTGGAGACAATTAAATGGGACATTGTATG
The DNA here is from genome assembly GCA_030278955.1 of Hygrophila difformis. Classification (NCBI taxonomy): domain Eukaryota; kingdom Viridiplantae; phylum Streptophyta; class Magnoliopsida; order Lamiales; family Acanthaceae; genus Hygrophila; species Hygrophila difformis. The sequence continues at coordinate 4,873,982 of JAOANR010000009.1, read as the reverse complement.
GAATGTTAGCTAGCGTGATATATATATATACACTAAAAATTTTGAATGAGTCGGGAGCATTATTAATGTTTGAACACTTGAAACTTTGTATGGCCAGGACGACCTTGATTGGCGACTTCCCCATCTATACGTTGGCAATTCCAATTTAAGTAATATCCACATTGTCAATATGCAATATATATATATATGTACTCACTCCGTTCCTTTTTAGATGTCGTTTTATCAAAAATCACACATATTAAGGAATGTCATTATTATTGGTTAATTTTCCACTTTTGTCCCTACTCTAGAAAAAAGTAAAATTAAAGTGGTGAGATATTGCACAATATTCTAGGAGTAATATTTATGAAAAGATAAGGGTAATATTGGAAAAGTGTGATATAAATATGTAAAATGACAACTATTTTGGAACACTTTTTAGTTTCTAAAAAGACAACTAAAAAGGAACGGAGGGAGTATATTTCAATAAGAATCTTATAACAAACCTAGATGGACACATGCAAATTTGGCTAGTCTGCTGTAATGTGCTCGTAAATACAATTGATAATAGTAGTAAGTAGTTAATTAAGCCTAACTATTAATGATTTGTAAATAATTATAAAAAAAAAATTAAAAATAATTTTAAAATTGTTGTGCATGATAATTCTAGCTAGCTAATAGCAAAATGTAGGGAAGTAATGTATGGAATGGAGGAACGCGAGTGTGTTAGCTCGAGGAAGGAACGTCCCGGCCTGGGAATTGTTTCAGAGTTCATGACGACGACAGGTGAGCTGTGTGGAACGAATCTGATGGATACATACAGAGTAGAACAAGTAATGAATGGAAAATGATATGTCATGTCATGGTCAATCTACCATCGTAAGATGGGGAAATTCGACCATGCATGCATCACTGCTGTCGGTTCACTGGCCTGTTCAACGCGCCAACAACTTTATGTATATACTACTAGTATTTTATTTTATTATAGGGAAAATTAAATGTAAGTGTTAAATAATAAATACCACTCTCTCAACCTAATTTATGTAACTTTATTCGTGTCCAACGTCCAACGATGACCGAGTGACCGAGACGAACCCCTCCCAAGTCCCACCTAACCAGTAACCTCCCTTCCTCGAACCTCTGCCAAAAAACGGCCGGGTTGCCGCCGCGCGCAGAGAGGCCTTCACCTCTCTCTGCCTTGATCGACCGTACGACTTGTGCGAGGTCTGCAACAAATTAAAGGCTTCTCCAGCGTGACCTGCAGCTGCCTCCACCGATGGAGGTGGTCAGGTGGCCATAACCCGTCGTGAATGCTCCGATCCGACAGTGGACTGGGAAAGTATATCATGAAGCCCGTCTACGACACTAGACCTAAATAATGTATCCAATAAGTTTCCTTCCTTTTGATAATGACTAAGTTTGTGTAGTCAATAGGTTATTTCTAAATCTAGAAGCTGGGCTAGGTTTGAGCTGGTACTACTCCCACCTTCCCAGTTCCCACTATAAAAGATTTTTTTTTATTATTTTTTTTATGAACCATTGAAGGCGTGAGAAAGGGGTGGGAGCTCATGACATACAATTATAAAGAGGAATAATAGGGAGGAATAGGGGGCTGGTAGGGATTCCAACTTCCAACCTTGGAAGTCAAGGGACTTCCACTTGGACTAAGTCCTCATTCCCTCTTTTATTTTTTAATATAGTTTTTTTAAAAATTTTATTTGATCTTATCAAATGTACAGTATATAATAAAGATAGTTAAATGAATCTTATTATAATTATTTAATATTTCCTCCATTTTTTTAAAAAGTTACACTTCTCATTTATACGTATGCCAATGCACATTTTCAACGATTAATAACTCAAATTCGATACAAGTAAAAATTCTAAAAAATTTGATATTTAAAAACTACAAGATAAGACGAATCCAACAAGATCTCACTTGGCTATATTTCGTCTTCTATAACTATAACAAAAATATAAATCAAAGTGCTACAATGAACAGTAACAAAAGTCAAAACATAACACTTAAAAAAACGGAGGGAGTATCTAAATATATTTTCTTAAAATATACTTACTATATTTTATATAATTTTATTCTATACATATTTTATTCCCCTAATTTCTAATTTGAAGTTTGGATGTTTGATTCTCAATCCGACCCTCTATCCATTTCTTTTATTTCCTTCGTAATTTGTGTCGAATGGGCTCCCAACACCCTTTTTTAAGATAAGATTTTCATTTTCTTTTTCATTTCAATAAATAATTTTTTTCCTATACGCGAGAAAATGAGTATTTAGTTAATTATTTTAGTAATACCTTATACCTATTCTTAAAGAAAAATCGTTTTATTTATTGGGCTTAAATTAAATAGAGAAATAAAAATCACGAGCTAACAATTGGGCTGGTCAGTCATATAGCGCTAGGGTGGCCCAACGCGCTGAGCATCCGGGCCTGGCCTAGATCGAGCCCACCCGGGCGGTTGCAACTTGCAACTCGAGAGTTGAGAGCAACGCATGACGGCCGAGATTCCCGTCGTCATCGTCGGAATTAGAACCGCATCTGACTTTGCCAAACTCACACCGTCGACTATCGGGCCCTTTTATTGGTTACAGCACAAGCAAAGGCAAGCTTTTGTGGAAATCAAATTGAACTACTTTCAAGTTTGCCCTGTTTCAATGGCGTTGCGCATTGCCAAATTAGCTACTGTTTTTTCAAAATCCCATGTGCCCGGTTTCACAATAGGTTTCAAGAAACGTTTGATCTTAGTCTCAACGCCCAGCTCGAACAAATTCAGTAGTCAACCTCGGTGAGCACTTAGTCAATTTCTAGACTTCAATTGCTTCCTGGATTTCTGGCCCCAACCTGTTTGTGGAAATTCCACTTACAGGTGTGTCTATTTAATTTCTGAGATTCTGCCCATCTTCCTGTAAATTCAACCCACGTGATTTTTCTGCGCTACTTTCCATCATTTTATTATATTAGATGTTATGTAAGGAGTATTTGGCATTTGGCATTGCTTGTCAGTAGTTATAAATAAAGCACAACTTTATAGATCAATGTTTAAAATGTTTAATTTGTTTCCTTTACCTGTATGCGATGGTTGAATTAAACTGGGGGTTGTATATCTGGGGCTTAATTTTTTGTAGCAATATTATACTAGTTGCATTTGTTCAAGGTTAGCACTTACTGCACGCACAACTTACAACATATCTGTATTCAAGATTAGATAAAGATGGTAAGGCACATGACCAAGAATTTCAGAAGTGGTGCAATGGTGGTGGCATGTTTCATCAATCAGCTTCCATTGATCCAACTGCTAAAATAGATCTCGGTGCAATCGTTCATTCAAATGCAGTTGTTGGTGCAAATGTCTTCATTGGTTCAGGAAGCATCATCGGACCTTCTGTAACAATTGGTAGCTCAACAAGAACGGGGTACACTTATTTACTCTAGAAACAGATTTGAACTTGGTTAAATTTGCTAAGATCGAATGTTCATGTTTGCATACTGTTGAACTGACATTACAGTTTAACTAAATTGGCATTTAATGTTCCAGATACAATGTTGTACTCAGTAACTGCGCCATTGGCGATTCGTGTTTTATCCATCATGGAGTCTGCATTGGACAAGATGGTATGCCTGGCATAATCTCCATCTCTCGAATCTTTCTAATAATCAACAAATTATGCCACATGTTAATTCGCTGAATTGCTCAGTCAGTTCCCATCTTTACTTCCTTGCAGGCTTTGGGTTTTTTGTTGATGATCAAGGGCTCATGGTGAAGAAGCCTCAAGTTAGTTATGAAAACAATTTCCTATGATGTTTGCCTTGATTTCTCACTTTCTGTATGGTAACTAACTTTGTATGTTTTAAGAAAACTCCCTCATAAATCTGAATAATTTATGTTGAAGTTCAATTTGATTTTTACCCATATTCTTCAAAGTGGCATGTAATTATGTAGTGTGGTGGAGTTTTTTTAATGCTGACATTTACCCGTAATTTGTTAAAAGGCTTATAGTGGACTTTTCTGTGTCTGTCTCCAGACCTTGAGAGCAAGAATTGGCAATCATGTGGAAATAGGTGCAAATACATGCATTGACAGGGGAAGGTGAAATCCGTCCTGACTTTTACAAATTTCTTCTTGCCATCTTCGTCACTTTTTAAGTTTTTTTTCTTCACATTATTAGGTATACCTGCTCATGATGATATTGCATTCCCTTTGACCCTACAGTTGGCGAGATACAGTAATTGGAGATTACACAAAAATTGATAATTTGGTGCAGGTGAGGTTTCATCTCTTAACATTTCTGTTATTATATTTCATGCTAAACTTGTGGAGTGTTTGTCAATGCAGATAGGCCACAATGTGGAGATTGGGCAAAACTGTATGTTATGTGGACAAGTTGGTGTTGCGGGTTCAGTGAGGTATATGATCTCTCATTTTAGTTTTACCCAGAAATTCACTATTGTATAGAAAGTTCTGTTTGGACTTATGTGGTTTGGTGTCTTTTAATATCCTGGACAATCAGAAACTTATTTCCGACATTTATTTACAGTATGGGGGATTATGTGGTATTGGGAGGAAGAGTTTCAATCCGTGATCATGTCACTATCGCATCAAAGGTATCACTTTTAATTATTCCTTCTGTGCTTTCTTATATTAGTATTTCCAAATAAGTAGTCACAGAGATCATTATATAGCATCAAATGGCCCCATTTTGGGTGTATCCATCATCACCATTCTTTAATATCTGATGATTCTTCTGTCTGTTTCTGCCCTTTTATCTTACAATTTCTATGTTGTTCATCTCTGTTATTTAGCTAGTATTTTTCAGTGTCTTTGGCTTGACTAGTTCTTATTCAGCACCTAGAAACTCTCTGTAAGCTGCATCATGTTTGGTAGTGTACACCATCCCGGATTAGGGGCTGAGTGAGTCAGGATGAAGTCTGAGTATTGTATTGTGATACTCAGGGGTCAAATTCACTTATCAAGACTTGAGCTTGTGTCCCAAAAATTGAGCTCAAGCTCAGCCCCATCAGGCTTGACACAAGCTAGCTCGAGCTCTAGCAGCAGCCTAAATCTTATACCAATATTTTTAGGAAAAAAGGCCAAATATATCCTTTTTGTTTAAAAAAAAGCCAAATCTATCCTTTTTCTATTTTATTACCGAATTTATCCTCTACATATGCTAATTATATCCGGAAATATTCTAAATTCACTAATCGTGGAATGTCTGTTGACGTGGCAATAAATTAACTTAAACCCTACACGCTGGATGGGATTTGAAGTATCTCTCAATTAGGGCTAGGGAAAAATATCGAGTATACCGCATACCGCACATACCGTATCGAAAAAATAAATATCGAAATTTTCGGTACGGTATCATACCGAAAAAAATTCTCCGTACCGTATACCTTACCGAACTTTACGATATGAAAAATTTCATACCGTTGTCGTACCGAACATTTCGGTATACCGATCTTCGGTATACCGAAAGTTTCGGTATGAAATATTTCCATACCGATATTCCGGTAAGTTCGGTATATACAACTATGCCGAACATTCAGTACATACCGACATACCGTATCGCGGTATATACCGACAAACCGAACATTCACTACATACCGACATACCGGTATCACGGTATATACCGAAACCGTGGTATATACCAAAGTTCGGTAAGGTAGCGATATACCGCGGTATCAAAAAATTTATACCGTTACCGTACCGAAATCTTATGGTACGGTATGATACCAAACCGAAAATTACGGTATACCGAAAATTTCGATATTTTCGGTATTTTTTCGATACGGTATGTGCGGTATGCAATATATTCGGTATTTTTTCCCAGTCCTAATTGAGACACACTTCAAATTCGATCCAGCGTGTAGGGTTTAAGTTAATTTATTGCCACGTCAACAGGCATTCCACGATTAGTGAATTTAGGATATTTCCGGATATAATTAGCATATGTAGAGGATAAATTCGGTAATAAAATAGAAAAAGGATAGATTTGGCTTTTTTTTAAACAAAAAGGATATATTTGGCATTTTTTCTAATATTTTTACAATAAATAGTTCAGTACTAACAATCTTCACTTCACTAAGTTTCTTTTTCTGGGAAATCATTATACTGTATCATGACACTGAAAATGCTAATACAGTAGCTGGTAATGACAATGCAGGTCAGGTTCGCTGCAAATAGCTGTGTCACCAAGAACATCAGTGAATCAGGGGATTATGGAGGGTTTCCTGCTGTAAGAGTTTTCCTTCAACTCAATTCCCTTGTTCTGGCGATTAGTTGTAGTAGGCTAGAGCTCTGTATAGCGTGCGTTACTGGTTTATTCATTATTATAATATATACTCCCTCCGTCCCAGCTAACGTGTCCTGTTTGACTTTTTGACACTGTTCATTGTTCTACTTTGACTCGATTTTATTGCATGTATATATTTCGAAAAAATAGTCGAGTTTGGTCTTGTTAGAATCGTATAGTCATGTAGTTTTAGAATTTATATTTTACATAATTTTTTGTTGTATACATTTTGAGATATTACCGATTAAAAAAGTGCATTGAATTGTGTGCAAAAGTGAAACAAGACAAGTTAAGTGGGACGGAGGGAGTACTATCTTACAGCGATAGTTTTAGTTATTTTCATAACATCAAACAACATGATTATAAATCTCCCTTACTGGCACTGCAGATGCCTATTCATGAGTGGCGAAAGGAAGTTGCCAACCACCGTCGAATATCTAAGCAATTTCAGCAAGATAAAGAGATGAAGTCTGCATCGAACAAGCAATGTGCAGGGACATAATTTTTCCTTCTTGTCATGGAGAGGTTCTGGTCTTCTGGAGCTAATGCAAGATGATCACAAGGAGTGCGTAGTGATTCTACCGTTGGTGCTGAAAAATATTCGAGTGTTGTTTTATCCTTGTTGGTATCTTTATTCCTGTACCTGTACTACTACTACTGTGAACATCAAACACCGAAAGAAATTGGGGAAAATCCATTGAATTTCAGAGTCTTTCTTGTAAATGTTGGCTGGGATTCTAAGATTTTCTCATTCGACTGAAATAGATTGGAAATTACTCACAACATCACATCATATATAAGGATCGAAAAACTCCACTCATTCAGAAAAACAGAAGAAAAGGAAAAGGAAGAAAACACTCTTACAATCTGGAAATTAATGCACAGTTAGGCACGGGACACAACATGATTCTATTTTGCGAAGGATTATTCTAATCCTCCTTCATCCTACGTAACTACTACAGTGAAGGCACCTATATGATCGCATGGATTAACAAGTTCCATGTAGCGTTCGTGCAGACAACTCGTCGTTGAGGGTAATACTATTTTTGGATGCATACTGATCTTCATATTGAGGCTGTATGGGAGTCTTGACTGAGTTGCGAGGATCAAGCCAATAATTATATGTAGCTTCAGAAGGATCATCCAGGACTATAGTCTTCAAGTTACCGAGCATGTCACAAACCCGAGATATTGTTGGTCGGTCTGCTGCTTTTTCCTCGACACAAAGCAATCCAATGTTAATGCACTTTAATAGGTCATTCATGGATCCTGAATTTGATGTCTTCAATGAGGAATCCACTATGGCTTCTTTCTTTCCTTCACGCCAACTTTTCAATGCCTGTAACAAAGTGACACTCATGGTTAGAAGCTCAATGAGACAATGATGGAAATTAAAGTTAATACTGTACTACATTAGATATATATTGATCTTTTATAAATGTACAGAATTGACTTGCATAAGAGACAAGGTCCATTGCATTTTCTTCACTTCTCATACAATTCCTCCTCCTGCCACTGATAATTTCCAAAAGTAGAACTCCAAAACTAAAAACATCGCATTTGAAGGAGAATTTCCCATGCATTACATATTCTGGTGACATATATCCACGGTATATTGAAATAGTTAATTGATTAGAAATTATATAGAGATTACAGTTAATACTAAAATTATAAGGAAAATAGTGAATTACCTTGTCCCAGCACTGTTCTTTGTACTTCCATGAACTTTTATCAGGTCCAAACAACCTTGCTAAACCGAAAATCTGCAATTTTAGGGTTCATTTCTTTCTCAAGAAGTACGTTGCTAGCTTTTAGATCGAGGTGAATCATTGTTTCCGGAGAATATTCATGCAAGTAGACAAGTCCTTTGGCAATCCCTTGAATGATCTTGAATCTTTCACTCCATTCCAAAGGCTTCTTTCTCGGATCTACGAGTGATTAAAATATGCGTTCAAGAATCAAGATGGAATCACATTCCGTACTCCATATTAATCTGCTATCTTAACATCTACTATAAGTAATACTATAACTAAATCAATCCAGAGTGTTTATATACCAAATATGTGGTGATTCAGGCTTCTGTTGGGAACATATTCATATACAAGAAGCCTCTCTGTCCCGTGTATGGAGAACCCAAGGAGCGTAACCAGATTCCTGTGCTGAAGCCGGGATAAGCATGAGACCTCATTCATAAACTCCTTATCACCTTGTGTTGAATCCATGGACAACCTCTTAACAGCTATGTCTCTTGGCCACCTTTTGAAACTCCCTATTTAGAAGGGCAGTGGTTAGATATGTTGGTCACATATATAACGATCAGTAATTAATAAGATATGTAATTTGTTCTACTGTCTAATATACACTGTATTCAAAAATGCAATACCTTATAAACAGTCTCAAAAGCCCCTTTCCCTAGTTTTTTAGCATCTAAGAAATTGTCTGTTGCGGCTATGGATGTCGCTGTACTCATATTGCAGGGATCTAGCTGTATTACATTGAAAAAACAAAAATATGTCAGTTGTGTTGAAGTTCTGCGCTAAATTATGCATTTCAAAGGATCAAAATTTAAATGCTTACTACTCTCAAGCTGCCCAAATGATTTTGAAGGATTTGGTAGGGATTCCTCTGTGTAGTTTTTTCTCCTATAGCTACACATATTAAAGATTAGTCTTTGAAGCTCTACCGGACAAAACCATGAATTTCAAATGGATAAGATGCTTCTTACTCTGAAGCTGTTTAATTGGTTTGGGAGGACCAAACTCATATTAACTACTTAAATAAGTGTAGTCACTAAAAAAATTGTTGGTAAATTAAACAATGATTTTGGTGGTAATTTATAAGTAGTCAACTGCTACGAAGAGCATACGTACTATATTGAATTTTAATAATTAGTATATGCACCAGTGATGTATTCTAAAATTTTTGTGATGTACGAAAGTATTATTTTTGAGTTTTTGTGATGTTAAATATATAACGTGATATATTTTATTTTTAAAAAAAATATTTTTATATTTATGTCACAAAATAAAATTAAATCATATTTTGTATATACAAAATTTAGCACCTAAATCACATCCAAAACCTCTCAGTATGATTAAAGTACGTAATAAAGGTAAGTATGCTTTTAGAAAGGAAAAGATTAATTAATAAAGGTAAAGCTTGTTGGCCTGTCAGTATGATTAAACAATATCATCATTATACTGTTTGGTCGCTACAACGACGGACTTTTATGAGTCCTCGTATGGTATAGGCTAATATAACTGCCAAATCATGTCATTTAGAAGGTTAATTGACAAAAAAAAAAAAAAAAAAAAAAAAGAAGACTATTTTGGATTTAATTAAGAAATGTAGAGAACTATATTTGGGTTAAAAATTAATAGAGGACAGATTCGGATAATAGAAAAAGAAAAAGGACTAACTTGGCAATTCCTCCACATTTTCTATATACCACAGCACGATCCATTCATTATCCAAATACCCCCGTTTATATGATTCTTGTGGTATACAATTCCTCCTCAACTGCCACATTGGCCTAACACTCCCTTGGCTTTCATCGTACCCTCATTGGCCCATTCGTAATGTTGGCTTTGGGCCGTCGCAAATTGAAAATTTCTAAACTGACAATATGGGCCGGCCAGCTTCTATTCTTGGTCCAACTATAATATTTCCTGATATATACATTAATTCATAATCATAAATCATAAGTACAAGTGTTGTTCACTTCTACGTACTTCAATTAGTCAAGTCATTATCTTCCAAATTTATAGTTGTAGTTTCGATTCCCCACCCGCCTCTCTTTCTCTACCCTTTGTTCATTTATAATTTTTGTATAATGTGCTCCTCCCACCCTTTAGCTCGGGCTTCAAAAAATTTTTTTAAAAAAATAAGGCAATTTCGATATTTTATTCTTTCATTTCCTTTTTACATGTACTTCCTCCGTTCTTGGATGTTCCTTTATACAAGTTAAAATATAGTCAAGTGAGATCTTGTTAGATTTCTCGTCGTGTAGTTTTTAAATATCGAACTTTTAGAGTTTTTATTTGTACCGAACTTGAGTTATTAATAGTTTAAAATATGCATTGGACTGCGTGAAAAAGTTGATTTGTAAAAAACATTCAAGAACGGATGAAGTATAATATAAAGAATGTTGAGAGGAGAAAGAGAGATTATTGTATATTTTATTACATGTATAATAGATTTTATTATTAAATTTTGATTAAATTTAATTTTATATCTGCTTAATTATTAAAGCTACAGTCGATAAATTAACTTATTATTATTACTAATTTTAATTATTATATTCAGATTAACATTTTAGACTCACTTATTATATAACTAATATTAAAAATAATATTTATTTAATAATAATATTATATATATACAATTAATGAATTTATACTACATAAACTTAATTAAATATTTACTAAATATACCTAATATAATATTATAATATATTTCTAATATATTATTTTTAAAAAGATAGATTTATTATATATAAATCTTACATATATATCTCTGAAACCAACCTTAAGGTCAAGGATGTTTTTATGGCGCTACTTGGCGGCTGGATAGCCTATGGACACCTATGCCTCCAGCGATCACCGCTGAGATCATGCAATACGGGCCTCCTCCCCTCCACCAGGACGTGGATGATACATTTTGTTGGACAGGGAATGGTTCGGGAGAGTATACAGTAGCTAGCGGATACGAATGGCTATTGCAACGTCGAGGTGTTCTTGATGCTGATGGGATTTCTTGGGTTTGGCGAATTCATGTCCCTGAAAAATTTCACCTATTGATTTGGTTGTTCATCAAAGGTGCTTTACCCACGAATGTTGTCCGCTACCGTCGTGGCATGGCGCCCTCGCCTGCTTGTGCTATATGTGGTGCGCCGGAGGAGATAGCGTATCATGTCTTCTTCCAGTGCTCTTGGGTGCTCCCTGTCTGGCACGGAGCAGGGGTTCCTCTCCAGAATCTAAGCATGGGGGAGGGGGTGGTTGTCTCTGACTGGATGAGGCGCCTGTGCAGGACTTGGGGAGGCCATTGTTGGGCTGTCTTCTGGTCCATATGGAAGGCGAGAAATGCATGGTGCATGCGTGGCGAGCTCACAACGACTTCTTCGCTTCATGGACAAATCCGCAGGATGGGATCAGCCTTGGAGCGGGCTTATGGAAGCAACAGATCCAAGCAACAACAACGTATGGTGACATGGAACCCGCCGAGGTATGCTGGGGTTTTGCTACATGTCGATGGTAGCTCGCTTGGGAATCCGGGGCCGGCAGGGTTTGAAGGTGTTGTGCGACTCGGGGATGGACAGTGGATTTTTGGTTTTACGGGCTGCATTGGGGTGGCTACGAACTTGGTAGCGGAACTTTATGGCATGTGGAAAGGTATGGAAGCTCTTCATCAAAGGAATATTGCTTCGGCTTTGTGCTTTTCCGATTCTCAAGAGGCGATTCGACTCGCTCATTAAGGGGTGTTGGATACACATCTCTTGGCTCCCCTGGTGAAACGAGTGCGAGATATGATGTCAGTGCGTCCTAATTATGTCTGGGCGCATATCTTCCGAGAAGGTAACATGGTGGCAGACAGCTTGGCTAAACGTGGTGCCAAATCAGTGGAATTCTTCACGACCTGGGCGTTCCCTCCGGATGACGCTCGACCGCATCTTGCTGCAGACTATGCGGGGGTATGGTTCCCCGGGGTTAGATATTGTTGATTGTTGCTTTTTTCCTTTTTCTCCCTTCGCCCTCATGCTGTAGTGTTTTTAGCTTTCTTATTAGTCGATGTTTTCACGTCACCGTTTATCCAAAAAACGTTGGTGAGATGGAATTATCAATTATGGGTAGGAGGTATTAATTAGGGAGTGTTGATGAATTTGGTTATACTAGTAATTAGTAATATCAATTAATATTTTTAAGATTTAATATATTAGATATAGTAATAGATAAATATAGAAAGATAGATTGACAATACTAAAGTTTAGTCCAATCTAATGAGAAGCGTGAGTGATCGGGCTTTACGAATTTTCGGTGTAGCGGTGGATGCTTACGTCTCTGCCCATACTTATTCTTTTTATTCCTTTTTTTTTATTTTTTCTTTTTCTAACAATATTATTTCATAATTATCTCATGCCATACATGATCCATGTTCCTTTTTCATATGATTTTTCACTTAAATGTTAACTCTACTTTTATGTGCATTCCTTTACTTTTTTCCCAAAAAGAAATATTTCATTACATGTAAAGGAAATTAAAATTATGTAGAATGAAGACGAGTATAAAAACTTCAAATTAAAAGATGATGAAGATTAATTTTAGTCACTGTAAATTGTATAATCTCATATAAATCATAAATGTAGTGGAATCAATTGTGTATTCAAGGAAATGGGATGAGGACTTAGCCCAAGTGGTTAAGTCCCTAGACTTCCAATGTAAGGTTGGGGTTCGATTCCCACCGGCCCCCTATCCCTCTCTTTTATTCTAATTTGTGTGGCATTGACTCCCACCACCTCCTTTCCTAGCCTGTATAGGCTGTTTAAAAAAAAATAGAAATTATCTTTCGTTCAATGACTCCTAAAAAAAAATTAGAAATTATCTTTCGAAATTAATAATTAGCTGAACCATTATTGGATGCACAATTGGAAATATCACTTTTTAGAATTCGACAAAATTGTATAATGATGTGTCTAACTACTGAATTCTTAGTATTATCTCATTCTAAATTTAATCATTTAATTTAAATTTAAATTGGGACTAAATTCAATTCTAAATCTATCTATATATCTGATTTATCAAAATTGTATGCACGAAAAAGTGAGGGATCCAAATTTGGAATAAATATTTCAACGTAATAATCATTTAGAATGTTTCTTCATTTAGATTTTTGGTCACTACTTTATTCAAAAGAAAATTATTTATTTTTTGAAATATAAAAAATGCTTTTGCCGTTAATAAACACAGATAAAATGTAGGGGATCCAAATTTATTTGACGCACCATCATGCACGATGCAAATGAGTCACTATGTCAAGCTTGTGGAATGGGACTAGCCATTGATCGTTGCTATAGCAACAGTAGCCGCATGAGGGAGATAAGGTTGGTTCATTGGAACCCACAACATTTTCAAGGAGTTGTGCTTCACTCAGATGGTAGTTCGCTTGGTAATCCGGGGCCTGCGGGCTTTGGATGTGTGATTCGTGATGGCACTGGCTTATGGCGTGAGGGAGTTGCTGGATCCATTGGTGTTGCAACTAACCTTGTGGCGGAACTTCATGGCATTTGGCATGGGCTTATACGCCTCATTTTTCATGGGATTGTGGTTGCGAGTTGTTTCTGTGATTCTCGGGAAGCCTTGAGATTGATTGCGAATGGGGTTCAAAGGATCATTGGCTCTTTCCGCTGGTTGCCAATATTACGGGTATCTTGGATCAAAACCCAGGATTTCGATGGTACCACATTCTTCGGGAGGGCAATGCAGTTGAAGATCTTCTGGCAAAGCGGGGTGCTTGGTCAATTGAATTCTTCACGACTTGGGCATTTCCTCCAGACGATATTGTCCTGGCCTACAGTGCTGATCTCGCCGGCGTCTGGTTTCCTCGGGCTTGATGTCCTAGCTTATTTATTTTGTCGCTTTCCTTTCCCTTCCTTCTGCTGTAGTTTTTTTAGTCTTTCTTCTTAGCCCGCGCTTCGGCGTTCGTGTTACCAAAAAAATTTATTTGACTTTCAACAACGCATAATTGAACGTTTAAAAGTGAAAGGGGGTTGTTGAAATGATCCTCTGAGCCATCATCGTACTCGTACCTTTAGCAGGTTACAAGTGAGCTCCAATCGAGACCGTTTATCATGGACGGTCCACAGCACCGATGGTAAAGACTCAAAATATGTGGGACGTCAATGTAATTATTCACGGTTATATGCAATTAAAAGGGTTGCTCGGCAACCAATTGAAAATCACATTAAATATTCGTAACTGATTTCATGATCACATAAAGCAAAATAGCCAAAGTTGACTTGACTAGAATATATCTAATGTTCTATACGTACAGTGTTCAAAATTGAGATTAGCTAGAGTTTGGTTCTTACCAAAGTTTTTTATTTTTTCTAATTTCAAATCGATTAAGTGACCAAATTTTCAACTCAACTAACTTAAAAAGTTGTGCAACAGTGCAAGTGCTCTTTTTACGAAAAAGGAAAAAAGTCTAAAGTATTTGAAAACATTTTTTAAAATAAATTGAAAATGTTTGTAAGAACAAAGACTCCAAATGATATGTTATTATTATTTATTGTTAATTTTTTTAACTACTTTATTAGATCTTATTTTATGAAATTAAATAATTTATTATGTAGAAACGTAGAACATATTTCAAATATTTTTTTACTGTTTATTTATTTATTTATAAACTCATTGGAAAAGACTCTTTAGATGAGGTTACATTGAAGTATCAAATATCAAGTATCAAGTAGTAGTACTTCATGTTTAGAAGTAGGGAACACAGCCTTACCATGAACGTGAGCACAGAGTAAACTAACCCGTAAAACCCTGGTTAAGCCGTTGTGACGGAGATAATCCGTAAGCGTTATAATTAATCAGACAGCTTTACACATAATAATGACAACCAACAGCTAACTCACCAAATATATATATATATATATACTGTGTGTATATATATAACGCCCAAGCTTCTGCGGTTCCGCCTCTAAAACACCGCACATGATTTCATTCTTTCATCTTCAAGTTCCCTAATCCTTCAATTTCCCCCATCCTATTTTTTTCCTTTTTTTTTTCCCTGAAAAAGGACGAAGAAACAACTGGCTGTTTGTTTATACATGAGAAAAGGCAGTTGACACTGAACAGAAGCTCTCCTTTTTGGCCTCAAGGTTTGCACTTTTGATCAATTTTTTGAATTTATGCTCCAATTTAGTAATCAGACCAGGTCTGCGGCAGCAGGAGCTGCTGTTTGTGATTGTTGACGGGTAACAATGTTCACTAGAATTGGCGTGTGGAATCGTCGTTTATGATCATTTATGGGAAACACTGATGATTAAAATTGGTGCGTTTGGTTTTGATGTGATATTTCTGGATCAGGTGGTGAAGCGTGGCAATTGAATTTTCCTGATAGGATACGCAACCACAACCAATCCATCGTTTTCCATTTCTCCTGTGTGTTTTTTCGATCTTATCGTAATTGATCGGCGCAGAGTAGTTGTTTACGAAAATGACTCAACATCCGACGCTGGTGAGAGGCTCTCTTATATTGCTGTCAACAACTGCCGCCTTCTTACTGTTTCATTGAATTTCTTCATCATTATTTGTTCTCTCATCTGTATATTCAATTCTCAGGAACACACGAATGATTCCGATATTCTGATGGCGAATTGCAGCAACGGAGACTTGGTTGCCAAGAAGATCTCTTCTTCCGATCACGTATACGAATTGCAACATTCAACCGCTAAATCGGATAGCTTTGTTGTGAATATGGAGCGGTTTTCTCATCCCCTAGAAAGAGACAAGAATGCGAATTCCAGAATCGCCGTAAGTCCATTTCTGTCTCTGTTCTATTGTTCAAAATTACAGTGTCCTTTAATCTTCAAATTCAATACTATTATATTGAATTTTGGTGAGGTAACGGCGACAGATTGAAAATCTTTATTTAAAAAGTTCATTGACGAGTTTATTGTCAGTTCATAAGCTTTGGTAGTTTCGTATTGGCAGAATATTTTTCCTTTGGGTCTGAAAGTTACTCGCCTTTTCCTTTCCAACTTTATAAATGTCATCTCCTCCATGATTTTTTGTTTGGAACAATAAACAAAAACCACAATTAATGAAAATATTCCTGTCTGTCTGTCCTGTATCCACACGTGCTGTGGTGGATGCACAACTTGCAGATACAGATGCAGAGGAGCCTTTCGAGAAAAGGATCAAACAGAGCCATGGAGAAGAAAGTCGTCGTCGACGACAGAGGCGCTAATACAATTACCTCTTCCCCCAGAGGTATGTTTACTTTGATTTTCTTGACATTTCATACTGTCTATTTTTGCTAATTGAGAATTCGGTAATAAATAATATAAGAATCTTTATAATAATAATAATAATAATAATAATAATAATAATAATAATAATAATAATGACATTTTGATTTGAGTGGATTGGAGCTCTAGTCGTTTAAGCAAGGTCTCGGGTTCGAGCTTTGTGTATGCAAAAACTGCTTTGGAAAAGTCCCCTTAATTACCAATGCAGATCCTCGATGGATTAGTCTTGGGTCCAATGTGACCCCGGAATACCCGATTATTCACTAAAAAAATAGAGTGAATAAGTTTCTAATTATTAATTTGAGGATTATGAATTTAGATGTGAGATAAGTGAGTTATTAATGAATTTTATTTTATTTTACATTAGGTATATTATAATCCCTTTGTCTATTTTATCTAATTTATTATTTTAATCATTAATATATTAAATTACATTAAAATAAAATTAGTATTAAATTATATACCAGTAAAACTTTACGTGATTAAACTAATATAGCAAGACCCAGTTTATTATCTTTTCAATTCAGTATTATTATATAATATTAAAGTTGAAAACTAAATTGATACAAAAGTTAAAACACTCCCAATATTTTGGGATAAAGGAAGTATTTAATTTAGAGAGATTTTATATAATATATTATATATTGATTGCTTAATCTATAAGTATAATTTTAAATTTCAGATTAGCCTACTATCTATATTATTATTGAGGAAATGAAATAACTCGAATTTTTGTCTGTAATAATCTTTTACTATGATATATTCATACCTTTTTATTTAGTAAGTATTTATATTATTTTAAGGATACGAGCAGAAGATTAGGACGTGTAATTTTTAATATTTCACATAGAATTTTATAATTTTACTTTTTCATATAGAATTCTATAATTTTACGCATTGCGTATGTAATTTTACTTTTTAAATATTTTATGTGTGTACAATTTAGACCTCTGAAATGGAATTCTAAATATTATAACTCAAATTTACAATCAACCAAAAATATCTCTCATACTATATAACAAGGTATTTCCACTTGGTAAACTAATACAATACGTAGAGCTAAAAGCCTAGTTCATCATCAATATAGCTCTTTTTTTAAAATATGTTTGACTTACTCTTCGTTGCGCTGACGTCACCACTAAATTATTTTTACCCCAAAGCAATATGAGGAGCAGGCAGCAAACTTGAGGTCACAATCAGACAACATTAATAGGCATAAAACCATTAAAAATGTCCATTCACATGCGCGCTATGGAATAACCGTCAGTCATTAACATTGGCCACGATTACAAATACTCCCTCCGTCCTATTAGAATTTAGAATTATTTTGTTACTGTTGGGTACGGGAATTAAGGTAGAGTTGATTTTATAAGTATATGATAGAATCCACATAATTGTTGGAGGGCAAAATTATTTCTATTTATAAAAAGAAGACATTTGTATGAGACATCAAAAAATAATAAATAGGACATTTGTAATGGAATGGAGGAGCAGTACTTTGCTAGTAGTATTTGTTTATATCGCTACAGCGACAGGCTCTGTATTTGATTGCATTAACTACACAATTAAGTCGCAATCGTGCTTCATAATGCGACACGTACCTGTTTTGGCTGTTTACGAACAAATAACAACAAATTGCGTCACAAAAAATCCATCTGTCAGTGGCTGCCGTATTGCTTGTCAGTTCACTAGTGTACATACTTTGATTGATTTTTCTGTAAGTGTGTGTAGAGATTTATGGATGGGAGGCTCACACCTAAAACAACACCCTCCCCTCACCCTCCCCTCACCCTCCCCTCGAGATGGATCACACCTAAAACAACACCCTCCCCTCACCCTCCCCTCGAGATGATATCCATCTCGAAATCAAATTTAAATTCAGAATCAAATATACCCAACTCGGGCAACCATAGCTTTGATACCATGTAGAGATTCATGGATGGGAGGCTCATACCTAAAACCAATTGGTGATAGATAGAGTTGCTCCCAACTATATAAGGTAGTAGGAGGACCACATTTTAACCGATCTGGGATATCAACAGTGTGATAGTGTGATTGCTCAATTCCGATACCATATTGGCTGGATGGCTGTTCCGGAATAATTTGTACTGCACAGAATTAGAGGATGGTCTATATCCTGTTCGTTGGATAGTCTTTCTTTTGAGGAATGCACTGGACTGTTCGATCACAGGACTTGCAGAATTTAAATTTTATCTTGTCTGATAATATGTCCATTTATGCCAGTCACATGAAATTCGAACAATCGAAAGGTTGAAACTGCACACACCATCACTTTCCCAGCACATGCTGACTACAGGCTGGCTTTCGTTCGTTTCTATATTCGTTTCGGCATTTTTAGGGAAATTTCTTAGTCGCAGGCAGTCTCACTCACACCGTTGTCTCTTCTGCGCCTCAGCTAATTCACATGAAATCAGCATGTCTGAAAAACCGACGGTTGTGTCAACGGGGACCACGGATCATCCCTTGGCACACCAAGCCCACCATCAGGTAGCCATTACTAATGGCAGCAGTTCATGTTCATCAGGCAAAAGGTTCATGTTCAGGCGTTCGCCTCATATGTGGGTTATCGATCCAAGAAGGATACTTTTCTTCTTTGCAACCTTGTAAGCATGAGTGTTTCTCTTAATATATACATTGATTGAATATATAACTACTACTCATGCCTTGTACTTTGCTGCAGGTCATGTATGGGAACTGTTCTCCTCATCTACTTCACTTTATCCATAGGCAAGGCAAATGTGGATGAAAATGCCCTCAATTAAAGACAAGTCATAGTTGAGAATTTTATTGGATCAACTTTTGAACAAATGAAAGGATGCACAACACAAGGAACTGAGAAATGGAGAGAGCTGTTGGCTGTCTCTGTCCGGTCTGAACGTCCCATCAAATTCAGCAGATCACTCACACCCTTTTTGTTTAATATGAAAAAGCACAAAGATAGCACTGAGAGACGCTGAAAGAGAATCTTCCCATAAAAAAAAATAAACACATGATTTGTAGACTCCTTATGTTAGTTAAAAGCATATGTCCATTACCAGAAAGCCACTTTTTCCCCCTTCACTTTGGTGTCTGTTTATTCTTTCTGTAGCCCACAGTGAACTGCCCCCATTCGTGGTTTTTTATATATATATATATATTCATTGGCTTTCATGTGGGACGGCAACCAATATCTCCGCCGTCTGACAATATGTTAAAATAGTCTTGCACGATGGCTGCAAGTGGGATTTCAGATCAGAGGCATGCAATTGAATAAGTATATTGGAATGGTAATAACAAAGCATGCTCCGAATGGTGGAGGTACATGTCTCCATCTTGATCTGTTCCAAATTCCAAGATTGAAATTTGAACACAGCAATCATGCCCAGCATGGTTCCACACTACCACTGCATTAGAAATTAGAATGGCATAGCACAAGCAGAAAAGAAAACATCTTGGAGGAAGGCAGTTTTGAATGGTTGAAATGCATGATACTTTAGGTTGCTTTGTTTGCCAATTTCAGATAGAAGGCTGTTGCACTTTAGACGATTCTGTAAAAGCAAAACTAGATTATGCAATTGCAGTACTTCATTTTTCTGTTGTTTATTTTCTTCCCAACAGGCAAATTGCAGATTTTCTACCTTGGAAAGAATGAGATAACATCATTAGCATATCCAAATTCAGAACCAGAGCCAAGCACAGACTAATTCATGGATGTCCTGAGAACAAGCAAGGAATGTCCGATCGAAATGTTTTCCTTAACAGCAGCATTATTCATACCACAACTTGGCCAGCTTCAATACAGAAGATGGACCTGATAGTCCAATTATATCAATGCAAAAAAGTTCTAGATCATGGCAGCCCAAGCTGACTGCAAAACAAATAGCCACAAGATTCGTTCCCTAAAAATTAGCCGCAAACTGCAATGCCTCCCCAATCTCCAGTACATGAAGCCACATTTACAAGCCAAACTAATATACTAATGGTAAAGCAGTTTATTTTAATTAACAACACAAATAATAATAACAATACAGAGTCAAATGTTGTTATCCAATCAATTCCAGGCCGCCCTTTCCTTGATAATTCGACAATAAGTAATATAGTACAAACAGAGGCATACACCCATAACAGAATAAGTAGCGTTGCAACGAATGACACATTGCTGCGCAGTCATAATATTGTGTAGCTAACTAACTATTCACAGCACCACCTACTATAATATTTTTAGCAAACCATGAAACCATATTTACGATTTCATAAATCTATTGGCATATACTAATAATGATTTTATTAACCTGAACTTGGGGGGGCGGAGATTCAAATAATTAATAGTATTAAAGAAACTAGGGATGATGGTCGTGATGATGAAGATCCTTGCAGCAGCGAAGGAATCTGGTAAGTCCGATTTTATTGCCAGAGTTGGCAACAGCCTGAGCGACCTGGTGTTTGAACTCCCCAAAGGTGAAACTGGTGTAGACATCACTTGTAATGACAGTTTCATAAGATGGGCAGAGGAAATACCCTGTGGAGAACCTCTCCTCCTTCACATTCGTCACCACTCTGTGCTCCACACTTTTGTACTCATTATTGCTCCATGCCTGCAGGTTGCAACCACCATCAGCAAAATTTTACAAACAAAAAAGGATACTAATCCACTTTTAAATGCATGTATACTCCTCCTTTATACTAGTACTTAATTAATAATGATACAGTCAGTCCGTGCATGTATATGCTTTCCCTCGTCCAACCACATGGGGGATGTACTTACAGTGGCCCAAATCAAATGCCACCAATAAATATAATAACGATGATTCCATGCTGCTGCCGTTATTACTCATTACTAGTACATAGTATTACACGTACATGTATATATGTCCCCAGTTTTAGACCACCTCAGATTCAGAAATGATGAAGTGAAGTTCAGCCCCCCCAAATGTTATCATTATGTCGAGTGAGTCCCTGACTCTCCATATCTACCTACTTTCCCAACTTTGGTACAGTACAAATTTCACTCATTGGGGTTAAGTTGTTGATCAATAGAAGTATATGCGATGATGATAATTACCAATTAATAATGCAATAAGTATGTAGTATGTGGGAATTTAAGACGTGACGAATATATAGGTAGGTAGGTAGGTAACTAGGTACCTGGAACAAGTCACCAATGTTGATAATGAGCGCATGGGGGATGGGCTTGACGGTGATCCAGCGGCGGCCGTCCTTGATCATCACCTGAAGGCCGCCGATATGATCATCCTGGTGGAGCACCGTTAGGAAGTCGCTATCCGTGTGGGGAACAATGCCGTGTAATCTGGGGTATTTCGGGCAAGACGGATACCTGCTCAGGCGCAGGAAGCAGGTGCTTGGCCGACATGATTCAGCAAAATACTCCATCTTATTATTATCACACCCAGCTCCAGCAGCCGATTTCAAACTTTCATCGGCCAATATCCCGGCCACTTTGAGCGCTAGTTGGTGAACCTTGACTGCGAATTTCTCAACGGTTGACCTGTAAGATCGAATCGAATTGAACTCGAGATTATTAGGATACATATAATGAAAGGGGTGTATTGTACTGTACTGTGGATACATTCACTCTCCCTTAGCTTTCCTTCAAATTCAATTCCTGAACTTGTTTATATAATCAGGATATGCTATAAATGTATTTTTAGTCTTAATTATTTACTTATAAGGTGTAGCCTTTTCAGATAACCAACTTCAGAGGTGGTAATTTAAGTAAAATTAATATACTACCCAGTACCCAGTCAGAAAATTCCAAGAAAAATAATATAAGTAATTAGGCGGCATGCATAGATAATGTGTAATTAACCTGATGCATAATGGGTGGAGTAAAGCAAATTAAATTTAAAAACATAAAGTAGTATTTAAAAATGATAAAATTACAAATATATAATCTTATTCCGGATAAATAAGTAATTGATTACCGATAAATAAATTGAGAGATTGAGTAAAGCTAGGGCTATATATAGATAGATAGATATATAATAATTATGAATAATTTAATTGAAAAAATATAATTAACTAATTATAATAAGAACAAATTCTATTAATTTCAAATCTTCATAGGGTAATAGGATGGAATGGAATATATATAGCCTGCCTATAGTTCATTCTTGGAAAAAAAATCAAATACATCCGTTTTCTTTTTAAAAAAACTAAATCGGTCCTTTTTTAATTTTATTGCTGATTTAGTCCGCTAACTATACTAATTATATCCACTTTAGTCCAAAAATCACTAATCCTTCCTAGGACGCTGATATGGCAATGATTTATTCTAAACCATACACGCTGTGTCTGTTTTGAATTGCTGTCATTCCAACGTGTTTGCCAAATAAGTGTGTAACCCGACCCGACTCTAATTTCAATCACCTCCCATATCGCAGCACCCCCAATTCGAAGCCCTTCTTTTCAATCACCCCCAATTCGAAGCCCTTCATTTCAATCACCTCCCATATCGCAGCACCCCCAATTCGAACCCTAATCCCGCGGCCATATTCAAATTTCGGCAACAAAGAAATGATAATGGGGACGTTTGGCTCAAAACTGAGGGCCGAAGAATGAAAAGGACAGTCACATGCCTTTTGTCTCCTTGTGTTTAATCTTGAATCGCCTTTAAGAATGAAAAGGACCAAAATAAATCAATGTCACGTCAGCGTCCTAGGAGGGATTAATGATTTTTTGACTAAAATGGATATAATTAGCATAGGTAGCGAACTAAATCGGCAATAAAATTTAAAAAGGACCAATTTGGCTTTTTAAAAAAGAAAACGGATGTATTTGGCCTTTTTTCCGTTCATTCTTCATACCAAATCCAGGTGTAATTTAAAGAATAATTGGCTAATAAATTAAAGGCCAGGTGCTGAGGCCTAGGCCTGACTCCTGAGAGGAGAAATGTAATGTACTCCTATGCTTGCTAAGAGGGCTAAGAACGGGTAAAGATGTGATAAATAATTGGCTATTAAAAGTTATGGAAGGAAAGTGTCACACACCTATTCCTACACATGTCAATTATTTGAATAGGTGTAATATTTATTTACTTAAAAAAAATGTGGATTTAAAACAGAAAATTTTAATTATGGTTATAAATGTGAAGTATGTGTTTTTCTTTTATTTTATTAACTAATAAGTAACCCATTGAGACTCGACGGACATAATTATATATTTTTATATAATATATATACTTATATTATATAAATTAATAACAAATTATATTTTGAGTAATGAAAAATATGTAATGATTTTATATATATTTGAAAGAGAATGTATATGATAATATAATCTAATTATTTTTAATATTATATCGTCTTCTTTAGCTTCTGTGGATTATTCGATACAAACCTAACGGATTAATAAAAATAATTATTCAAAAAATATTTTTATTTAATTTTAAATTCAAATTAAAATAAAACAATATTTAAATATAAGTATTAAGCATAATATGAGAAATATCCCCACGATCTGCTGAAAATTTCATTGTTGAAAATTTTATTGATAGGGGGCTAGTATAACACTATCTTAAAAAATGTCTGAATTTGAAGTGGTGCAGTTTATATTTATATATGTACTCTAAAAAATTATCGCTATAGAATTACCCGTAGAGTTTATAAGAATATCATGCGAAAATATCACATCTGATTGTACACCTTCAAAATGGAAAAAAGGCCAAATATATCCCTTTTGTTTAAAAAAAAGCCAAATCTATCCTTTTTTTTATTTTATTACCGAATTTATCCTCTACATATGCTAATTATATCCGGAAATATCCTAAATTCACTAATCGTGGAATGGCTGCTGACGTGGCAATAAATTAACTTAAACCCTACACGCTGGATGGGATTTGAAGTGTCTCTCAATTAAGACTGGGAAAAAATACCGAGTATACCGCATACCGCACATACTGTATCGAAAAAAGAAATATCGAAATTTTCGGTACGGTATCATACCGAAAAAAATTCTCCGTACCGTATACCTTACCGAACTTTACGGTATGAAAAATTTCATACCGTTGCCGTACCGAACATTTCGGTATACCGATCTTCGGTATACCAAAAGTTTCGGTATGAAATATTTTCATACCGTTTCCATACCGACATTCCGGTTCGGTATATTCCGCTATACCGAACATTCAGTACATACCGACATACCGTATCGCAGTATATACCGACATACCGAACATTCACTACATACCGACATACCGGTATTGCAGTATATACCGGCATACCGAACTTTCGCTATATACCAACATACCGATATTACGGTATATAACGGTATCGCGGTATATACCGATACCGTGGTATATACCAAAGTTCGGTACGGTAGCGATATACCGCGGTATCAAAAAATTTATACCGTTACCATACCGAAATCTTACGGTACGGTATGATACCATACCGAAAATTACGGTATACCGAAAATTTCGATATTTTCGGTATTTTTTCGATACGGTATGTGCGGTATGTAGTATATACGGTATTTTTCCCCAGCCCTAATTGAGACACACTTCAAATTCGATCCAGCGTGTAGGGTTTAAGTTAATTTATTGCCACGTCAGCAGACATTCCACGATTATTGAATTTAGGATATTTTCGGATATAATTAGCATATGTAGAGGATAAATTCGGTAATAAAATAGAAAAATGATAGATTTGACTTTTTTTTAAACAAAAATGATATATTTGGCCTTTTTCCCCTTCAAAATTAACACCGGTTTTACCATCACATACATCAAGTATCCATTTTGCAAATTTTCTGTCATATATAAATTTCATTGTCAATAACATTTCTTGTGGTATCTTGAGTTAATAATTCTTAATTGAATATTAATAATTTGAGCCACATCTTGTTAGTAACACGAAATATTACAACATAACTGTTCATGGCTAAAAACTGGTTTTAGAAGATAAAGTTCAACATCCTTTAATGATTGACATTGATGTTTTTTTTATAATAATAGCAAAACAAATTGCAAGTTAAAATTTTCTCATTTGAAGTCGAATTGGGAATTTGTTTAAATCATATAGGCTCGTAATCATTCTACCAATCAATAATTTTTTACTTTCATGATTTCGCGAAAATTAGTTTAACCTCAATTATATGGTTCTGCATATTAGTATCTATCAACCTACTTCTATTGCATAATTTATTTGATAGATCTATATTCGTAAGAAACATGACTATGCAACCCTCATTCAATTATATTTCATGATTCGTAATCCAGAACAATTGTTCGTGTTTAGAAATTCCAGTGAAAGTAATTCACTGGCATTATTTATGCTTTCATTCTCTTAATAAATATTGTTAGAACTGATATATACATTTTCATTCGTATACATACGTTCCATGATGTAATCATTGATCGTATCAACAATTTCATTGGTAGGGATTAGTATAGTACTATCTTTAAAAATATATGGATTTGAAGTGGTGCAGTTTATATTTGTATAAGTATTCAACAATAGCCGCTATAGGATCACCTGTAGAGTTTATAAAATTATCATCTGTAAATGTTACAACTAATTGTACATCTCCGAAATCAATATCAGTTTTACCAATTACCATCACCTATATGAAGTATTCATTGTGCAAATTTCTGTCATATATAATTTTCATGGTAAATAACATTTCATGTAGTATCTTGAGTTCTTTCATCTTAATTACATATTACTACTTCGAGTCCACTCTTTCCAGTGACACGAGATCTTGCAACATATCACTGACATGAATAAAAAGTGGTTTTTTAAGATAAAGTCCAATCTTCTTTAAATATTGACATTAACAAAATGCTAGTGAGAATTTTTTTCATTTGAAATTGATGGGGAATTTGGTTATTTTATACGGGCACGTAATCATTCTACCCGTCAAGAATTTTCATCCCAAATAATGAACTTTGAGAAGAGAAGTTAAATGAAAAAAGTTTTTTGCAGGTAGAATTCCTAGTGGAATACCAAATCTAAAATGTGTTGTCATACCTCTTCGAAGGAGTTGGGTGCTATTCTATTGGATGCTACAGACAACACAATAAAACCTCTCCCACAAAGGGCTAAACATAATATTTTCTAGATAAATTATCGATAAATTTCTTGTCAGTTCCACCACATAAAGAAAAAAGAATCAACCCTCATCACTATCAACTACATACATTATTTTATTATAAACATTCTCTGCTAATCAATCAATAAAGGTAATAGCTTTGCATGATCCGCCTTCATTTATTCCTTATTATAATATGTCCTCTACTATCAATATATTATTTATTTCAGATGTTAAAACCTCATTCAATACCGGCATTCCAGAGAAAAATTTTAAATTTATAGAATTTCCAACAATTAGCCTTTCAATTCTAAGAAAGCTAGATTTATATTTGATTTGTTCTTCTGTCAATTGCAAATCTATTAAAATATAGATTAATGAACTACTTCCTCCGTTTGTTTTTTAAGTGTTACACTTTCATTTTTGGGTGTTTGGAAATAAATGTTACGTTACCATATTGGAATATTTTGAAGGTTAATATTTTTTTTACTAATTATAGTTAAATTATTAATTTTTTGATGTTCATTAATAAAACTCAAAATGAATAAAGTCAAATGTGACTCATCTTATTTTATTTATTTAATTATTGTAATTCTTCAACTAAATCAATTTTGTTAACTTACATTAAATTACGTGTCATTCCTAGTGTTACACTTATTAAAAAAAGGGAGGGAGGATTTCTTAACAAATATATTTAAAAAATAAATTTTATTTATTTATTTACTGATGGATCTATTCGCATCCCCAATAACTCTTTATACACCCGATTCTTTTATTTATGATACGCTTTACAGAAATAATTAATTTACTCTAAACCAATTATGCATATAATATGAATTTTCACAATTCCATTAATAATTATAATTGTTTTGTACTTCCTCTATTTTGTTTTAATAGCTACATTGGCTAATTTGCTACTATTTCCATACATACTTTGATTTAAAGTTTTATCATAGTTAAAAAAGTTAAAATATAGCCAAGCGGGATCTTGTTAGATTCGTCTCGTCATGTAGTTTTAAAATATGGAACTTTTAGAATTTTTACCTATACCGAAGTTAAATTATTAGTGGTTTAACATGTGTATTGGACTGTGTGAAAAATGGGTCCGTAGCAAATAAAAAACGGAGAGAGCATTCTTTTTAATATAATAAAACATAAATAAGATTTATATTATTTAGTCTAGATTTACATACGATTTGAATGATATAATTATAAAACATATTTTAAACAATTAGCAACTTTTATGCCAAAAAAATAATAATAATTAGCAACTATATAATTGTATATTACTTTTAGGAGAAGCGACATATACATTAGTTTATATATTCAAATCTTTTCCATATATTCATTAATATATCTTTTAATAATATAAATTTCATATATATAATGAGAAATTCTTATAAATTTGAAAATCCAGATATTTAAAAACTTAAAATTGTGGGAACTCCATATAAATTAGAAATTAAATATCTTTTTAAAACTAAAAATTAGGATTGCCATATGCACATTGATATATAATTAAGATGAATAAATAAATATGATGTGCAATATACATTTTGGTTACATCATTTACAACACAAAAAAATATAACCAAAATTGAGACCAAACCAACACAAAATTACTGGCATTACAATATGATCTAAATAAATAAATACTAAAATATAAAATTAGTAAATTCAAAAATGAAGATTGTGGGAATTCCATAAAAATTGGAAATTCCATATATTTAAAACTGAAAATATATTAATGAATAAATAAATAATTCAAATCATTTTAAAAGTGATATTGTGAGGATTCCATATATTTCAAAAACTTAAACTCTCTAATGAATAAATAAATAAATATGAAAATATAAAATTAGAATTAAAAAATACAAAATAATATAGATAAAATAAAAATGTAAAATTTTAAATTTCAAATCTTTCAAATATATTTGAAAGTGAATATTATGGGAATTTCATATATTTCAAAACTGAAAATTTATATTGAATAAATAAATACAAAAACCTAAAATTAATAAATTAAAAAATACAAAAATCTATAAAAATTAGAAATTTGAAATGGAGACACCACATTAAATGTAGGATGGGTTGTTCACTAATGCTTTAATATATAGTATATATATATAGATTACTTTGCGATGCAATCAAGTTTAATAATGGCAAAACAGCATATCATTTTTCAGCTTCTATTAATATACTCCATCCGTGCCATTTGACATGTCTTGTATCATTTCTGTATGTAATACAGTGCACATTTTCACTCATTATGTACAACAAAAAATTATGTAAAATGTACTTAGAATCGACTAAATGATTTTCACTCATTTTCTAAAACAAAATGATTTTACGATTCTAACAAGATCCAAACCGACTATTTTTTTCATATATATATTTAGAATTTACGTTGTTCAAATTTAAACAATGAATAGTATAAAAAATTCAAACAAGACAAGTATACTGGGATGGAGGGAATATATTCTTTCTTATTTAAGAGCGGAATAGCGAAGGCCTTTTCAGACAACATAAATAATACTCCCTCCGTTCTTTTTTAGTTGTCTTTTTAGAGAGTAAAAAGTGTTCCAAAATAGTTGTCATTTTTAGGTAGTTATGCTATGTTTTTACTATATTGCCCTTCACTTTACATAAATGCTATTTGTTGACATTTATTATGAATGAGTTTAGTTGAAGGGTAAAAATGTAAATTTATGAGTTAATTAATGCAAACTTTGGTTATTGAAATTGAGCTGAAAGAGACAAATAAAAAGGAATGGAGGGAGTATAATTACAGCAAATGCTTGATCATCAGCACATATCACCACCACATTACATATATCATCCAGTTCTTATAAATTTATTTCATGTAAGGGTATTTCCACTTTCGATTACTGGAGGGAATCTATTATACTCCATTTCAGAACTCTTTGAAAACGATCAAAGAGGATATTTTCCTGAGTGTAAAGAATGGTAAAAAAGTTGAACTTTTTAAACGAGGAGCCGGGAGTGAGTACACACGTTTTCCTTATTTAGGTGGGGTACGTTGTCTGGTGTGAAATTGTGGATACTTATAACTGATTCTTTAGTCAACTCTGAATTCATCTTATTAATTATAGTCTTATTTGAGAACGAGCACTTAGCCCAAGTAGTTAAGTTCATTGAATTTCGTTGGAGGTTCGATTCCCACAGCCCCTATCTTCTTTTTTTTAATTGTGTGATATGGGTTCCCACTACCCCTTTCCTACGTCTTTAATGGCTCCTCCAAAAAAAAATAAAAAATTATAGTGTTATTTTGATACTCCATTTACTCGGACGTTTTCAACAAGTGCATGAGATGAATGTCTAAAGACAAATAACACAGACTTCCCGTTATAATACACTTCCTCCGTTCTCGAGAAAGTGAAATATTTCATTTTTTTGTTACTGTTCATTATTCAACTTTGATTCAAATTTTTATTATAGTTATATAAGAAAAAATATAGTCAAGTAGATCTCGTTGGATTCGTCTTGTTTTGAAGTTTTAGAATATCAAATTTTTTATAATTTTTATATATACACAATTTAAATTATTAATCATTAAATATATGTATAGTAGTGAATGTTCAGTTTTAAGAAAACAGTACTGCTAGTACTACTTATATATTCTCTCTCCCATAACCTGATTAGGAAATTTTAAGGATCCAATTTCATAGTAAAAATAATAAATCATACCCTGACCTAGAGAAATCACAAATACAGTATATACATATATGTATGCAGATAGGATAGGAATTTATTCATTACCTGAGGTTATTGGTATTATTAGTGAAGCCTGCATTGCTGCTGCTGCGGCAATCCTCATCATCATCCTCAGCGCCGCCCAAAATGTCATCCAATTTCACGTGAAATGCTTCCATCCACGACAGCTGATCCAGCCGCCGCGCCGTCTGCGTCCCCCAACGGTAACTCCCCTCCGACACTTTTATTAGCTCCTCCACCTTGTTGTTATCCCTCTTCTGTCCGAACGGCTTCCTCAGCAGCTTCTTCTGCTCCTCCCTCATTCTTTCCAGGACCTCCCCTGGAATCCCATGGTTTATCACCTGGAATATACCCCATTCCCTGCTCGCTCTCGCCATCTCCTCCTTGCATGCCTTTCTCTCCTCTTCTCCCATGTTCAACTTCTCCAGGTCAACCAACGGCAGCTCCTCCTCCTCCTCTTCGTCCTCCTCCTTCTCCTCTTCCTGCTGGAAATACGTGTTGTATGTTGACAACAGGTTCGCGTAGGTTGTCTCAAATGGTGGATCCGGTGATGATGCGTCTTCCATTCCTACACTACTACACCTGAAAAAAAAAAAAAAAAAAAAAAAAAAAAAAACTATGTTTATTACATGAATTGAACCAGCTGGATTTATTATTGTACAAATTGAATTGGACTTGGGACCAGATAACTGCTGTGGCTAGAGGGCAAAACGAAAAGACAAGGCATGATGACCTAATTTTTAAAAGGGGAGAAAGCTAGAACCTGAGGTTGGGTCATGACTTATTACAGTAGTATGGTTGATTTGTACTGCAAAGTTTTAATCTTTCCTGTGCCCATGGAGCAAATACTATATGCATACGACAGCTTCAGTATTCCCGAATTTGATTTTCACTCCAAACCCCTAATTAATTGAATATTAGTATTTGAGAATTGCAGAATGTATTTAAACTGATTAACAACAGGAAATAGTAGCAACTGGGAAGGTAATAAACAAACAACAAAAGGAAAATTTTGGGTCTAACGTCCCCAGTAATTAATACTTAATTACTAGTACTTGGTACACACAGCGTTTATGGGTACTTGAACAAACACAGTTAAAATGTTAAATATAGACATATAGTAAATTATTTCATATCCACAGATTGATAAACCTCACCATGCATTTCAAATTTGTACTTGTATTTTGGATAAAGTAGTAGTGTATAATCTTGCATCTGACAACCCTTTTCCCTCTAATTTGTGGGCTGCTTGTATGGGGTTATTACTTTTAATTCATGCTCTACTTTTCATATTTTGTGTATGTATATGTGGGATGCAGCTAGCCATATCGATGATAGTAATTCCTTACTTGGTGTGGGCTGCTTGGATGCTTGCTGGGATTTGGAGTTGATTTTGCAGATGCTGCTAGCTATATTTTCAATTCAAAGATTGGTCTTGTGCCTGCTGTTTCTGGAAGCTTCAATTGATCCTGAACTTGACAACAATAAAGGAAAATGATTTATTCAAAAATACACAAAATTTACCTGTCAGTTGAAATCATCTCATCCATATAAATGAACAACAGTTATGATATTTGGCCACAAATTTCGATACCTTTTGTTATCAAAATTGTGATTGAACAGATTTTGTCCAATTATTATTACAATCTCAACGATTGTAGTGGCATTATCGCTGAGATTTATGTATAGGCAATAAAATCTGAAGCGTAATTAAGAAATTTTCCAAATGGTGAGAGAATCTACAAGTAGAAAACAGCAAGAAAAAGAAGATGAGCAATTTAAAAGTACCAAGATATAGTAAGATAGGACAGTGGAATATAATTATGGAGAAAGAGAGAGGAGGATAAATTGGTGTTCACAAGACTGGAGGAATTGAAGGTACTTATAAAAGGGGAAAACGACGCATTCTTTATGAATTTTACAAAAATAAATATTATATATATATATATATATATATATATACACACTACGTAGAAGTACTATAATACAAGA
This sequence comes from Hygrophila difformis, assembly GCA_030278955.1. Taxonomy (NCBI): domain Eukaryota; kingdom Viridiplantae; phylum Streptophyta; class Magnoliopsida; order Lamiales; family Acanthaceae; genus Hygrophila; species Hygrophila difformis. Next base: position 4,841,886 of record JAOANR010000009.1, on the reverse strand, counting down.
AATACAAGCAATGAATTATGAGATTCAGATTCTGTGCTGGTAACTAATCACGCGGCTGCTCATGCAATTACTAATCCAAAACCCTCTTTCTGTTTCTTAGAGTATATATACAGATAGATAGATAGATAATGCGGAAACATGGAAAACAATAGCAGCAAACACAGTTACCATTTGTACATTTTCTGTGTGTTGTAACTCAACAGCCAACAGGTAAAAAAAAAAATAAACTAAATTTGGTAATGGGGAATTATGATCATGAGATGCATATAGTTAAAGTTGGTTGATTTAGATGAGGTAACTGGGGCCATCACTCTAGATGTATAGCCATTTGTGCAAGTGACTAATTGCTACGATTTGTGATTTCTGTATCTAATTTGGAAAATTTTCCCATATCCAGAAATTTCCAGATTCAGAAAAAAGTAAGAAACACTAACCCTAAACTGTGTGTGTAATTTGTGCTTTTCTACTCTTTCTCAAGCTCGGTCTTCGTCAGCACATATGTCCAAACTATTTAGCTTTCCAGAGTTGTATAATGACCGTAAGAATATCACCATGTTCAGTGGAAGCAGATATGTTTTTTCTTTTTTAAAAAAAAAATAACTTTTCTTTTTCCTTTCCCTTTCCATGTAAGCTATTATTACTTGATCAAAGTGGGAAACTGGATGGCCCAGCCCCTGTACGTAGCGAATTCTGAGTCACTTTTACTACTACCTCCGTCCCACGAATTGTGCCTCATATTTTTCTTTGGGTTGTCCCACGAATTGTGGTCACTTTCCCTTTTTAGATAAATTTAATTAATATAAATATGATTAGCTAAATCCCATTAAAAGTAATCACTTTTACTATCCTTCACAACTTCCAATACACTTTTATTTTTCTACACAAAGTCCCTTGCATTTCTTTAATTCTTCATATTTTAAAATTGGTACAAATAAAAATTATATAAAATATATATTCTAAATCTAGACGTCTAGACGATTCTAATAAGACCACACTTGAATATTTTTCTCTAATTAAATCATTACAATAATATTTTGTCAAAGTTAAACAATAAAAAAAGTCAAAATTCATTAAAATTTTAAATACAAATACCCACATCACTTTAACCACTAAACCCCACCACATAAATTACTGTATCCAAAAGAAACGGGTCACAATTCATATAGTGGTGACGAAGAACCAATGTCGTCACGACGGAATCTAATAGTACTATTACTATACAATAGGGTCTTTGATATCTTTCTTTTTCAACATGTGCCACTATATATAATACGTACGGCATATATATGCTATTCAATCTCTTTTAATAAATGTCCATACTTAGGCCTTTGTGATAATTTGATTAGGATATAAAACAAGTAGGGCTTAAAAATTGAATTATTCATTAATTTACTCACTAGAGATTAAGATTCCATAATAAAGTGCGAACTAGGCGGAAAAAATATCAATTTAATTGGTGCCACTTTGCCCATTTTTCAATTTGATGCCATGACATGAGATTATTAATGTAAATAATTAATTTAATTGTACCACGTAGGTGTCCTGTAGGCATAGATTGGGTTTGACCTAAAATATTGATACTTTCTAGTCCATTTTTTCCATACTTGGAGAGTCTGAAGGAGACCATTGGGTTAGAAATATGGTTAGAAAGTGCCCACATGTGTAGGCCAAACTCAGTCAATGCCTACGTGGCACAATTAAATTAATTATTTACACTAATCTTGTGTCACGTCAGCAAATGTGGATGATTAAGGCCCGATGGGACTATTTTGGAGACCATTTGCAAAGTTATGGCACCAAATTATAAAATTAAAAATATATGGCACCAAATTGGAAAATTGGCAAAGTTACGGCACCAGATTGGTATTTTTTTTTCGTGAACTAGGAAATCAAATATAGTTTCGATACAACGGTGATACTTTTGTCATGAAATTCTGTAATATGTTTGCCAAAACAGTTATTTTGAATCAGTTCATTTGTGAAACGCAATAGCATTTTTAACGAGATAAAATAAATTAAAATAGTGTTCAATCAACTATTTCTCAATTCAATGCAAATGAGTAGTATTTTGAATTTCAACTAATTGTAGGTTAAAAAAAAATGGTCTCAAAATATTCAGAAAAAAAAATTATTACTTATATAATCAGTTAACATCGAATTCCAAATACGCGCAATAACTTTGAATGCATATGCTATAAGAGCAAAAGTAATAATTTAATTAAATTAATTTGATAAACATTGACACATATATATCGTCAAATGTGTGTGGGAGTTCAAGCCATACAAATTACGTAATTTAATTAAATTATTGATAACAAATAATTTAAATTAGTATATATTTAAATAATTGTTTCCTTGTAATACATAAGTATATATTTAAATTATTTTTAATTATTTGTCCAACTTAAAAACATAAAGCCAAATACTAAAAAATGATTATTTAATATTGCAATTTAAAACAATATTAATTTATCTAAATACTTAATTACCTATAATACATTCAAAATTATATAATTATTTTAATAATTAATAAAGTTAAATTACAAAATTAATAATTATCGATATATAAAATTTTTTTTTAATTCTTTTTTTTTGGCTGATCAGCCTATACAGGTTAGGAAAATTTTTAATTTTTATTCCTAAAAATGAATCCAAGGAAGAATTAGAATTGAAAAGAAATTAGGAATTGAAATCGACTAGTAGTGGCGCAGTCAGTAGGAATGAAATTTGTTAAGAATGAGACTTGACACAGTGGTCATTTCCCCTGATTTTTAATTATAGGTTGTGGTTTGATTCTCACCCGACCCCTATTCCTCCTCTTTATACCTTTTTATAATTTATATGACTTGGATTTCTACATACTTTTACCGACATATAAGTGTTAATGTTTTTAGAAAAATACAAAAGAAAAGAAAAAAAACTAGGGATGGCAATGAGTCCGGATCAGTACTGAGAACCGAGAAAGACCCGAGCTTAGGTTGTATCTTGAATTTTATAAAAATGTACCCAAAACCGACACGTTGTCATCCCTAAAAAAAAATGACTAGTAGTGGCAGTCATAGTTACTAATTGAGCCGCTATTTGAATAGTGCATGGTAGACGAACATTATCGGATAAGGGCATAAGGTAGGACGCTAACTAGCTACAAATTATTCTATTCTTTCCATTATCTCAAATTTTTTAACTACAGTATATGAGATGAGATGGAGTAGTTTTTCACTTTTTTTAGGAGGAGCGAAGCCAGGAATTATTATATGAGATAATTAGTATTTTATGTAAAATAATTGATTTAAATATATTTATTTAATATTATAGGAGTAGATTTAGTAATTAATATTTCATTATTTTATTTTTAGAATGAATATATTTATTTATTAATATGATGTGAATAGGTTTGATAATTAAAAATATTTAATTATTTTTTAAATAAAAATGGAAAAAATATCGGGACAAGTAGGATATAAATAATGGGTGGGGAGTGTCTTTTAACAAGTGCATAGGGCTAGCTAGGCAACCAACATGTTTTGCAGAAGAATCCTACGCACTTTTTATGAATCTTGGGTTAGGAAAATTTTAAAAATATTTTGAATTTTACTTGTAACATTTTTTCAAAAAGTTTTTATTACTTTTTTTTTTTTTATGAGCCATTGAAGGCCTGGGAAATAGATGGTGCCACACAATTACAAAGGGGAATAAAAGGGAGGGATAAGGGGCCAGTGGGGAGTCGAACCTCCGACCTTCCGTTGGAAGTTAAGGGACTTAGCTTAACCACTTGGGCTAAGTCTCCATCCCAAAAAAAAAAAAAGTTTATACTTGTAACAACATGTTGAGACACTAATTAAAACGAATTAAGACAATAATTGAATTCATTACATTGTGATCATATAGGGTCATAAATCGATAGGGGCACATACACATTTGAGGGTATATGAGAGCATGACTTGGTTAGTTGCATCAATATCACAGGCGGCACGGCAGCCAATGAAAATTTAAAAACAAAAAAGAGTGCAAATGTAATATCGATTTCTTGAAATTTCACATGAGGAAAGCTAAGAGTGAATTTTTGAGATGAGAAGGAAAAAGTGGAGAGAAGACGAGATATGCAATGTTGGCTTGGCGACACAAATATCTCAAGTAATTCAAGCCAACATTACATTGAAATATAACACAAATTGTCAAATGGTTATTGCCGTAGATCGGAACTTGATTAGTGACAATATCCGGATTAGTATTGACTGAATTTTAGGATTAGGTAAAATGATGATTAGAAAGATAGGAATATAAAGATTGATGAAGAACAAGAACACACAGAGACGAATATGATGTAGGATAATAAAACTAACTTATAAGATAAAAAGGTAGAGAAACTTATGAATGAAGGGAACCCGAACTTGCCAAGGGAAGTGAGTCAAGCTCAAGACAAATGGCTTCCTTCAAGTGCATCATTCATTGACAATCCATCGAGCAAGTTTCCAACTTGATGGCGTGAGGGAAATGAACATAAGTTCAAGACAAACACGGATGGGGGAGAACACTTTTGAAAGAGTGCTCTCGGTTGTGAACTTTGAAATTATGAGAATGGATTTCAATAATAAGCAAAGTTGTTTACAAATGAAGGGGGAGGTCATATATATAGGCCAAACCCCTTGAGACTAAGAGAAATGAAAAATACATCAAAAATGGCCTAATTCGGTTTAGGGGAGATCAATTCGGTTTATAGCGAATTGGTGTGGTGTAAACCGAATTGAGGTCTTACCAAACCTATCTATTACAAAAGGAGATCAATTCTATTAGGGGCAATTCGTTTTATACCGAATTGGACTTGGAGACCGAATTGGGTGCTTACACATAATGATACTAGTAATAATAATACTAAAGGCAATTCGGTCTAGACCGAATTGGGCAACAATACCGAATTGAGGACTTAGGAAAAATAATACTGATGGAGAGAGGTCAATTCGGTCTATGGCAATTCAGTTTAGACCGAATTGGGTTATACCGAATTGAGAGAGTTCGGAAAATTTTCTAAGGCATGGAGGCGATGTGGCTTTAGACCGAATTCGGGCCAATTCGATTTAGACTGAATTGGCTTATACAGAATTGGCTTCAATGCCTTAGCCAAAATTCGCATGCCTTTTTATTTTCTACACTATTACAAAATTTATTGTCCGACGTCCGGTGGTGGTTCCGGCTGTTCTCCGGCCACCTTTCCGACGAGCTCCTTTTGGGCCTCTTCATGCTTGTTGGGCTTTTCTTGTGCATCCTAAGGCCTTCTTCCATCTTTATTTAATTCCGATGTGGGGAATCCATGTTAATGGATTCCGAGCTTGTCCGGTCTTGATCTATCCGGATCATTATTTGCAGTCTTTGGGATTCCTGGGGTTCCAGATTATCTGTTTCCTGCAAGAAAAATTTATACAATGCATCAGAAAATTTCTTGGCCTTTTGTTTGGAAACTGGCCCTTCGGGGATTATTGGGATAATTAATCCATTGGTTCTGGCGACTATGCCATCCCCACCCCCTTGGGAAGGTTGAGACATCAACCGATCAGAATCCAACTCATCATCTCTTTCGAACAGAGATAAATCAGCAATATTGAAAGTCAGATTAATATTAAAATCATCAGGAAGCTCAATCTGATAGGCATTGTCGTTGATTTTCTCAAGGACTTTGTAAGGTCCTGTTCCGCGGGATGCGAGTTTGCCATGCGTCTGTGCAGGAAAACGTTCTTTTCTCATGTGCACCCAGACCCAATCTCCTGGTTTCAGCAACAGTCTTTTTCTGCCCCTGTTGGCAAATTTGGCATATGTCTCCGATGCCTTCAGCAAGCTGTTCCGAACCTTCTCGTGCAGATCCTTGATTGCTTTAGCCCTGTCCCTGTCATTGAAGTTAAGATGCTCACTACTAGGTAGTGGCAGAAAATCGAGAGGGGTCATCGGGTTAAATCCATAAACAACCTCGAAGGGTGACATGTGAGTGGCACGATGAATGTGGCTGTTATAAGCAAATTCAATGTAAGGCAAACATTCATCCCAACTTTTAGAGCTCGAAGAAGTAATTATGCGTAGAAGGTTACCCAATACGCGATTTACCGCTTCTGTCTGCCCGTCCGTCTGAGGATGGTAAGACGTTGAGAATAAAAGTTGTGTACCCATCTCACGCCAAAATCCCTTCCAGAAATAGCTTACGAGCTTGGCATCTCGGTCTGATACAATTGACTTTGGTACTCCATGAAGACATACCACTTCCCTGAAGAATAAATTCGAGATATGCCTGGCATCATTGGTCTTTGCACATGGTATGAAATGTGCCATCTTGGAGAATCGATCAACTACCACAAACATTGAGTCTTTGCCTCTTGCAGTCCGTGGTAGTCCAAGCACGAAGTCCATCGATATGTCCAGCCAGGGTCCTTCCGGCACAGGTAATGCTTGATATATGACGTGGGGTTTAACAGTTGACTTGGCCTTCAGACAAACCAAGCACTTAGCGATGAAGCGAACAACCTGGGCCTGCATCTTTGGCCAGTAGAACTTTTCAATGAGAATCCCCAGAGTTGCATCTTTCCCAAAGTGTCCCATGAGACCACCTCCGTGAGCCTCTTGAATTAGTAACTCCCTGACAGATCCCTTTGGGATGCATAATCTGTTTCTATAGTACAGAAACCCGTTTAGTTGGGAAAACTCCTTGAAACCATTCTGCTTCGTCCTCTCGTACAACACTCTAAAATCTTCGTCAGTGGAGTACTGACTCTTGATATGCTCAAATCCAAACAGATGAGTAGTCGCAAATGTGGCCAATGCTGTTCTTCTGGAGAGTGCATCTGTAACCACATTGTCTTTCCCTTTTTTATACTTAATCACGTAAGGAAAGTATTCAATAAATGTGCTCCACCGAGCATGTCTTTTGCTCAATTGTCCCTGAACCCTTATGTGCTTAAGTGTCTCATGATCAGTGTTGATCACGAATTCTCTTCCTCTCAGATAGTGTTGCCATGTCCTTAATGATTGAACGACAGCATACAATTCCTTGTCGTATGTGGAATAGTTCAGTTGTGCTCCACTGAACTTCTCACTGTAATATGCTATCGGCCTTCCTTCTTGAAGCAACACTGCTCCCATACCCGTTCCTGACGCATCACTTTCAATTTCAAATGGCAGATCGAAGTTTGGTAATGCTAGGACAGGGGCATGAGTGAGCCTATCCTTGAGGTCATCGAATGCCTTCTGTTGTGCTGGACCCCACTTAAATGGAATGTCCTTCCTAAGCAGTGTAGTAATCGGGGCCGCAATGACGCTAAACTGTGGGACGAATCTTCTGAACAAACCACTCAAACCCAGAAAACTGCGTCCTTCATGCACAGTAGTTTGCGGCTTCCAGTCAGATATAGCCTTGATCTTTGATTCGTCCACTTTCAGTCCATCTCTTCATACGACAAACCCAAGAAATGTCACCTCCGGCACACAGAAGCTACACTTCTCGAAGTTGGCGTACAGGCGAACTTCCCTCAATCGATCCAGTACCTGTTGCACATGATTTACATAATCGATTAGAGTACAGCTGTAAATAAGAATGTCATCAAAATAAACCACTACAAATTTTCCTATGAATTGCCGAAGAGTCTCATTCATCAAACGCATAAATGTAGAGAGGGCATTAGTAAGACCGAATGGCATAACGAGCCATTCATATAGACCAAACTTCGTCTTGAAGGCGGTCTTCCAATCATCCCCTGGTTGCATTCTGATTTGATGATATCCGCTCTTTAAATCAATTTTGGTGAAAAGACTAGCACCACCAAGCTCATCCAGCATGTCGTCCAGTCGTGGAATTGGGTGACGATATTTGACCGTAATAGCATTGACTGCTCGGCAATCAACACACATATGCCATTCGCCATTCTTCTTCGGGACAAGTAAGACTGGGACGGCACACGGAGATAAACTTTCTCGAACCCAACCTTTTTCGAGCAGTGCTTGTACTTGCCGCTGAATTTCCTTTGTTTCTTCGGGATTCATGCGGTACGCAGGCCTGTTGGGAATCGAAGCTCCAGGCACAAAGTCAATACGATGTTCCACGCCTCGGAGTGGTGGTAAACCAGCTGGCACTTCTTCCGGGAAAATATCCTGATTTTTGTCAAGCATCCTGGAAAATTCCAAAGGCAAATCAGGTGCGGTAGGAACAGTTCTGTTGACAGATTTATCAGGTTTAATTAATGCAAGAAAACAGTGACCTGAGAAGTCAGGTTCTTGTGCTGCTTGCTGAAAGGCTGTCTTGGTCAATATCAGACATTGATCCAAGTTTGATGAACCTTCACCTATTTTGGCTTTTCCTCTTTCCTTTGCCTTGTGGTCAGCTTCCGCTTGAGCTACTTTATTTTTCAACTTCTCCTGGTCTAGTCTGACAGCTTTTACAGAAAGCGGTTTAAACAGATATTCTTTCTGCCCATGTTTAAAATATAAAACATTGGATTTTTCTCGGTAAGTGGCATCCTTATCATAAAGCCACGGTCTCCCAAGTAAAACGTGACATGCGTTCATGGGAACGACATCACATAATACTCTTTCCGAGTAGGTCCCTTTTGTGATAGGGACCCATGCTTGTTGGGAGACCTTGGTCTTGCCACTGTTGTTCATCCAGTGTAGTAGGTAGGGACTAGAATGCTCCTCTGTTGGCAGATGTAATCTGCGCACAGTATATAAACTGACAATATTAGTGCAGCTTCCATTATCAACAATGACAGTGGCATTATTGCCCTGAATAGTGCAACGACAATGGAAAAGATTCTCCCTTTGTTCGTTGGGGGATATTTCTGGCTCTCTGTCAGCGTTTAGCACTCTCATGGCTACCAGCAGATTTACGTCTTCCTCATTGTGCTCATTGATTTCTGCATTGACTGGTTCATCAATTTGATAGCGTCTCAGATCTTCGTCACAGTCATCCCCATCCTCAGAATCAACAATTTTGAACACTCCTGGTTCAACCTCAATCACTGGTCTCTTCTCCTCGCCAGTATTGAGTATTGCCACTCGTCTCGGATTATTGCATTCGTTGGCATAATGGCCTTTCTTGCCGCATTTCCAACAAGTGATTTCTCTTTTGTCTTTGGCTGGTGGGTGTTGTTCTCGGCCCTGGTTTCTGTTTCTATCTTCCCGGTTGTATTCCCTGAAATTCTTGCCCAATTCAAACCTCTTAGGCTTGTAACCTCCCTCATCACGAACCGGCGACGGTGTAGGTTGGGGGTTTTTGGGTCTCTCTGTCCATTCGGGTGGCCGAATCAACCAAGGTTTATTTGGGTTATAACCGGTGGAATTCCTATGGGTTCTCCTCTTGAGTTGGGCCTCGAACTTTGCAGCTTTTCTTACCAGGTCAGTGATATTCACATATCCTCTCATGTCCATTTCTTCTAAGATTTCGGGTCTCAAACCTTTGGCAAATCTGGTCAGGGTGATCAACAGATCTTCATTGAACTGTGCTCGCATCATGAGCATTTCCATTTCACGGTAGTATTCCTCAACAGTTCTTGAATCCTGCTTCAGACTGATCACCTTCATGTACATGTCTGGTTTGTAGATAGGAGGCACGAATCTTCTTTCCATGAGTTGCAAAAAATATTCCCAGTCAGTGACTTGGGGCTGTCCAACATTGTGATGATCAATCGTGAACTTTTGCCACCAGAGTTGGGCATAATCCTTAAATTCCTGAACTGCCAATTGGATCTTTTTGAAGTCGTAGTAATTGTGGCAGTTGTAGATCATATCCATGGTGTTCTTCCAATCATGAAATTCATTAGGATCACCGATTCCTCTGAAAGTAGGAATGGTGAACTTAATGAATTGCAGATTGTCGTCCACGTCATCTGGATCATCCCTGTTTATGGCGGGTGCATTTCGGGGTCTGTTTGGCATAGGTGATGGAGGCATGGCCAAAGGATCATTGATGCGCAGTCCTTCGTCGGCTGGAGGCGGGTGGATTGGTGCCATCGGAGGTGGCCTCGGAGCACGAGGTCCTTGTCGTCGGTCAAATGTCCCGATGGCGACATGTTCGTCTTCCCTTTCAGCTAGGGCCTCCTCTGCATCAGCCATGTAATTTCCCTGAATATGACTATTGCTTCCAAATGCTCCATTTTGTCCGGACGTGGAAAGATTATAGAATGCATCTTCCAACCTTCGTTCAACCCGTTGCATCAATCGTTGTGCCAAAGCCTCATCTTGTTGTTTCATGCGCCCTGCAAATTCATTGCTCAGATTATCAATGCGCTCATTTACCGCAGAAATATTAGAAACATTAGCATCAAGAGTTTGCTTAAGGGTTTCGAAGTCCGCCCTTTTAACAGTACTCTCGCTCATTGCTCGAAGCATCTCCATGATGTCAGTCAAATTTGGCTCTGTGTTTCCTGCCATGATACTCAGAAAAATAATATAGATATATGTAGGTCAGAAAAATAAGTGCTGAAATATGTAGAGTGAACTCTCCAATTTGCACTCAGTTTTTGGTTCTCAACACCACTTCAGTTCGTCACCTGCTCAGATAGTTCAATTAGATGCAAGAGAAGTACACACATATATTTGTACGCACAGTTCAAGAGTCAAATTGAACTGTTCGACTCAATCAAGGAACGCACAGATATACATCCATGCACTGCAATCTGATCAAGTTCACAGTTTTAAACAGATATCGCAAGCAAAGAACAGTGATATTTGTCCCCAATTTAGAAGTGGAAATCAAAAGCTCACAAAAAAAAATGCACTCGAGAAATAAAACCCAATTTACTTAAATGACTTCTCGGGCTAGGTTTCACAAAATGCCAGTCACGATATCCACTTTATTGTACAAGTACTCAAGTGGCTTCTCGGGCTAGGTTTCAAATTGTGCCAGTCCGATATTCACTTTATTGTAAATTCACTCAAAACACTCAAATAAAAGAAAAATAATATTGATGGAATTGCACCACAACACTTGAAAATTCGGAGGCAACAGATGCGGTTTAGATGGTCCAATTCGGTATAGAGTATCCAATTCGGTATATATGTTGCACCAATAGACCGAATTGATGGAGACCAAACTGATGGAGACCGAACTGACCACAACACTTGTAAATTCTTGGTGCTTGATGCGCAATTCCTCCAGGCAATTCGGTTTAGGGGCAATTCGGTTTAGATGGGAGACCGAATTGAGGCTTAAACCGAATTGGGGTGTCGAACTTTTGGCAATTTCTTCCGTAGGAGGTTTGATGCGGTCTATGCTTGCCAATTCGGTTTATACCGAATTGAAGGGTAGACCGAATTGCTTTCGAAATGATTAGTCCGCAATATTTGACTTTATTCCTCCTTTTTTGGCTGGATGTCTTGTACTCCCTTGGAGAATTAAATGCTGCAATTTCTTATAATATCCTCACACTAAACAAGGGGCCGAATTTGCATATGATTGGACATTTAATGATCACGGCTACATATACTAGCCTTTTCCACGCAAGATCAAATATACTATTACATCAATTTTGCCAAGAACAAGATGAACCTTGTCAAGAACAAAATGAATACCAAGAATACAAACCTCACTCCCAAACTCGAAAACCCTTCACTGTTTGCTAACAATAATCTCGTTTAATCCAATAAACTCAAATAATCATGCAAGCACATTCATACATGATATTAGGATAACAAGACTAACATCAACAACAAAACAAAGCACAAATATTTTTAGGATTTTCTAGATTTAAGCAAGAAGAGAAATACAATCTAAGACACGGAAATATGGAGAATAATCCTATTGCACTAACAAGTTTGGCTCTGATACCAAATTTCTATATATGTGTGCCGTAGATCGGAACTTGATTAGTGACAATATCCGGATTAGTGTTGACTGAATTTTAGGGTTAGGTAAAATGATGATTAGAAAGATAGGAATATGAAGATTGATGAAGAACAAGAACACATACAGAGACGGATATGATGTAGGATAATAAAACTAACTTATAAGATAAAAAGGTAGAGAAACTTATGAATGAAGGGGACCTGAACTTGCCAAGGGAAGTGAGTCAAGCTCAAGACAAATGGCTTCCTTCAAGTGCATCATTCATTGACAATCCATCGAGCAAGTTTCCAACTTGATGGCGTGAGGGAAATGAACATAAGTTCAAGACAAACACGGATGGGGGAGAACGCTTTTGAAAGAGTGCTCTCGGTTGTGAACTTTGAAATTATGAGATTGGATTTCAATAATAAGCAAAGTTGTTTACAAATGAAGGGGGAGGTCATATATATAGGCCAAACCCCTTTGAGACTAATAGAAATGAAAAATACATAAAAAATGGCCTAATTCGGTTTAGGGGAGATCAATTCGGTTTATATCGAATTGGTGTGGTGTAAACCAAATTGAGGTCTTACCAAACCTATCTATTACAAAAGGAGATCAATTCGGTCTATTAGGGGCAATTCATTTTATACCAAATTGGACGTGGAGGCCGAATTGGGTGCTTACACATAATGATACTAGTAATAATAATACTGAAGGCAATTCGGTCTAGGAAGCAATTCGGTCTAGACCGAATTGGGCAACAATACCGAATTGAGGACTTAGGAAAAATAATACTGATGGAGAGATGTCAATTCGGTCTATGGCAATTCGGTTTAAACCGAATTGGGTTATACCGAATTGAGAGAGTTCGGAAAAATTTCTAAGGCATGGAGGCGATGTGGCTTTAGACCGAATTGGGGCCAATTCGGTTTAGACCGAATTCGGTTTAGACCGAATTGGCTTATACCGAATTGGCTTCAATGCCTTAGCCAAAATTCGCATGCCTTTTATTTTCTACACTATTACAAAATTTATTGTCCGACGTCCGGTGGTGGTTCCGGCTGTTCTCCGGCCACTTTTCCGACGAGCTCCTTTTAGGCCTCTTTATGCTTGTTGGGCTTTCCTTGTGCATCCTAAGGCTTTCTTCCATTTTATTTAATTCCGATGTGGGGAATCCATGTTAATGTATTCCGAGCTTGTCCGGTCTTGATCTATCCGGATCATTATTTGCAGTCTTTGGGATTCCTGGGGTTCCAGATTATCTGTTTCCTGCAAGAAAAATTTATACAATGCATCAGAAAATTTCTTGGCCTTTTGTTTGGAAACTGGCCCTTCGGGGATTATTGGGATAATTAATCCATTGGTTCTGGCGACTACGCCAGTTACGTACGGTACAGCTCATCAAATTATCAAATGTAATCCAATTAACCGGAAGCTGTTGGGGTACAGACCCCTTGAGGTACAGACTCTTCATTATTCCTCTACAGCTTTTCCCCAAATCACTATCTCCCTCATCCCCTTTTCATTCTGCTCGCCCCCTTCCCTATTTCATTTTCAGAATTTCTCAACCTATCAACTCCAAGCTCAGACTTCAACAAGGAACAAAAGAAGACCCAACAATTTCAAGGGAGCATCTCGGTAAGGAGGAAGACTCGGTCACAGCCCTGTGTTCTTCCCATTCCTCTATTATTTTTCTTTAAAATCTGATTTTAAATTGGGGATTTGAGGAGGATGGGTCTGTGGTGGTGGCGAGGGTTCGCCGGTGGGTGCAGGTTTGGTGGTGGAGTGGTGGTGGTGCGAAGCCGTGGCGGTGGAGTGATTTGGAATGGAGGATGGTGAAATCGGTGATGGCGAAAGGGGGAGGAGATCCGGTGGTGGTGTGACAGGAGCGGTGGCGACGGGATCGATTTGGGGATTTTTTTTTTTTGGGATGTTGGGGATGATGGTGGTGGCGGAAGCAAGGGCCGACGGCCACGGGCGGTGGCGGAGGCGAGGGCCGACGGCCACGTGCGGTGGCGAAGAGACGGCTCTTCCTCTTCTATTTCTCTTCTTCCTACCGTTTCTTTCTTCTTGTTTGTTTTATGGTTTTTTTTTTTTTAAAAATGGTGGTTATTGATTTTTTTGAAATCCGGATTTGGAAAAGAACCGGAAGTGGGTATGGTGGATGTACGAAACTCCGGCGGTGGCGAGGGTTGCTGTGGCCGCGAATGGTGGCGATTTTGGGAAGGAGATGGTGGCTCGGTGGTGGCCGAGAGGAAGAGGGGCGGTGGTGTAGACGATTGGGAATTTGTGGTGGTTTTGGGGGGATATTTTGAAAAAAAAAAAATGGAGGTGGAATGGTGGCATTGAATGTATGTGATAGAGAGAGATATTATGTGTGATTGGAATAATGTTACGTGTGATAGATGGGAGAGATATTCAGTGTGTGTGATGGAAGAACGTTGTGTGTATGATGAGATATATATTTTGTGTGATGTAAGTGATGGGAAAAATGTTCTATGTGATGAGACAAATATTATATGTGATGTTTTGACTTTATAAATAGCAATTAAGACAATGGCAGCTCATGCCTGCACATTCTGTATGCTATCTCAACCGCAATTAACCACATTAAACCATGCATGCCCTACTGTTCATGTGGCCTGTGCCTGTGCCTGTCGTCATTACATTTGTTGGACCCCAAAGGCAAATACAATAGTAGTACTACATGATAATGCATATATCCAACAAACCCCACCACAATTTAGTGAATAATAGTAGTATAGAATAATTTAGTGAGCCAACAAAAACAATTCAATATAATGCTTGCGACATTAATTTAATTCGTTGAAAAGCTAAAAGATATGTACTATCTATTACAAAGATTGATTGGAATTAACATAACACAGATAAGCAAATAATTTATAAATTATAAATTATTGATAGACGAATAAAATTTGATGGCACGATGATTTGAGTGAGAAATCGAATTTTTAATAGCTAAAATTTAAAAATAAGAGGCTAACTTTTAAAAAACTAACTTTTAAACTTTAATTTCAAGCTCTAGTTAAAACTCTTTCAAATATTTATTTAATAATTAAATAAATTACTTAATGTACTCCTAGTACTAGCTAGTAAATAGATATATTAGTACTCCTGCCCCATACATATTAATCTATTTTGACTATTTATATACTCCCTATGTCCCATTTAAGATGCCTTGTTTCATTTCTGCACACAATCCAATGCACTTTTTCAATCGTTAATATCTCAAAATATATAAAAAAAAATTATGTAAAATATATATTGTAAAACTACATGATTATACGATTCTAACAAGATCCAACTCGACTATTTTTTTTCAAACATATACTTGAAATAATATTAAGTCAAAGTTAAACACTGAACAGTGTCAAAAAGTCAAACCAGACATCTTACCTGGGACGGAGGGAGTAATATTTATTATTTAATTTTGATTAAGTTTCATTACATGTATATAATTAAAAAATATTAATATAATTATTAGAACTATTTAATTACATAAATAAATATTTAGACAAATACATTAGAGTTAAAAATCACAGAGTATTTAAATAGCACCTTTGGTATGGTGCGGATGACGTCCCGTGCGGACGGTCGTCTGCAGCCATTGATCAATTTTATGATCAAATGGTTGAAATAATTTGTAGAGTTAGTTTCGTAATTTTACTTTTTAGATATTTAATCTATTGTATTCGCAACATAGAATATACAATTCAGCGACATGACATACACAATTCAGCGATGGAGTCAATACAATTCAGTGACATGGCCCATACAATTCAGCGATATTATTGTACTTATCTCAGCGACGTTTGAAGTTAGAGCCACTTGAAGTTCATTGTGATTTTAAACGCATCTCAGCGACGGAGCCTTCACAATTCAGCGCCATAGTCAATACAATTCAGCGACATGGCCTATGCATTTCAGCGACACTATTGTATTCATTTCAGCTACACAATTTTATACATTTCAGCGACATAGTTCTATGCATGTTAAAGCATCTCAGCGACGGAGCCTACACAATTCAGCGACATGACCTATGCAATTCAACGACTTGATATAATACTTTTCAGCGACATGCTATAGTATATTTCAGCAACATATATGCATATCTCAACGACATGTTATGCATATCTCAGTGACATAATATACTATATTCAGCGACATGGTAAACGAAGAAACCATTACATATTTTTTTTGACAATTTTACCCTTTTTAATTTATAGACATTAGATTTAATTCAATGGATGAGATTGGTTTCTTGACCGTACTTCCAAATATTAGTCCGCACCATAACCGTTCCCTTAAAATAGTACTAGCATAGGAGTAGTACATTATAACTTGACTAAGTGGTCATGTCTCTGCCTTCCAAATTCATAATTGGGGCTTCAATTTTCCACATAGTCCTCTATACTTATCTCCGTTATTCTTTTGTACTCCCTACATTCTATTTAATTTATCATGTTTGAGTCATGCATGCGCATAATTCAATGTATTTTTTAACTGTTAATATCTCAAAATATACAACAAAAAAATATGTAAAATAACTATTCTAAAACAACATAATTATAATATTCAAAACAAGACTAACTCGATTATTTTTTCTAAATATTAATAAAATTGAGTCAATATTAAATAATGAATAGTAAAAAGGGATGAATGGAGTAATTTGTATGGTATAGAGCTGTAGCGGATTTAGATTTTTTTTTTAAAAAAAAAGTGGTGTCACAAAAATTAACATAAATTATGTTAAAATTAAAATTTAATAATCCCGAAAATTAAAAAAAATTAAAATAAGTTATACTACCTCTGTATCCGTATGTTTCTTACGTTTGGTAATATGTTACTATTCACCCACATATTTTCACTTAAAGTTTTATCATAGTTATACAAGTTAAAATATAGCCAAGTGGGATCTTGTTAGATTTGTCTCGTCGTGTATATCGAACTTTTAAATATCGAACTTTTAGAATTCAACCACTACGTAGTTTTTAAAAATCAAACTTTTAGAATTTTTACATATACCAACCTTGAGTTATTAATGATGTAAAATATGTATTGGACTGCGTGAAAAATTGGTGTGTAAAAAATATTTGAATACGGAGGAAGTATTAAAATTGGAGATAATAGTGTTATTATCAAAATTGAGTGTGTATATCAATCCAAATATGAAAATTTTGGGGATGGAGACTTACCCTAGTGGTCCAGTCCTCCGACTCGCAACCTATAGGTTGGGGGTTCGATTCCCCACCCGGCCCCTATCCCTCCCCTTTTATTCCTTTGTAATTTGTATAATATGGGCTCCCACCATCATTTCCTAGCCTGTATAGGCTGTTTAGTAAAAAAAATGAAAATTTTAAGATTAAAATAACATTTCATCAATTTGAATGGTATCACCATAAAAATTCTGTGGGTTTACCAAATCAAATATTTCAGATGAGCCATTGAAGGCCTAAGAATAGGGTGGTGGGAGCTCATGCCACACAATTACTAAAAATCAAATATTTAAAAAACTTAAGATTAAAATAATAATTTTATTAATTTAAATAATGTCATATTCCACTACTTGCTATAACCTACATCCGCCTCTACTATAGAGTAATTTGTATGTTATGGTATGGATTATCCTTTTCTGCTTAAAAAATAAATAAATAAATAAAAGGAGAGATGTGTGGCTTTTGAGTTTTGACATGGGCGAAAGAAGCAACTTGAATTCTTTTGCCAGGCATGAATGGACACGTGGAGTATTGCACTGCCCACGTGACCTATTGCACCACCTGGGGGCTAAATGTAAGAAGTGTCCTGTCCTTTACCCACATCAAATCCAATTCCCCATTTAGGGTTTTGTTCCAGATACTGATCCACACCCGGGACTCCCTCCACCCAACCAATTGCGTACCACGTAGTAAGATTCAATTATACAGAGCGGGAATTGAAATCCCGAGGCCCCTAAAAAATATCACCACTTTCTCCTTTTAAAAGATGGTGGTTGCTTTTCAAAATTTGGTGACAAAATAAATGAGACAAGAAACTCCTGGTCCACATAAACAATCTCGTGGGTTCAGATTTTGCGATCGTCCAAAGTGTGACATCCCATTATTTCTTCAATTTACTAATTTGGTACTACTATATAAAATTCATTCGTAAAACATTTACTACAGTACCTTCTAATCTCAAAATGATACTCTCTATCCCAATTATTTAATTTTAAAATGTCATATTTAATTTTAATATATAATCAAATTCAATCGTATATATTTTAAAATATATATAAATAAAAATTAAATACAATATGCTCTCTGTCCCAATTATTTGTCTTAGAATTCTTATAAACATCATACAAATACATTTATTTAACAAGTAATATCTTAAAATATATAGGGAATATTTGGGAACAAACAGATCCGATAGCAAATACTAGTAGAATATTTAAAAAGCATATTATCTCACAGTTTTTTCTTCAAATCCGCTAACTCTCAAATATTTTCCACAGAAGTAAAATTTATTTAACATATATTCTAAAGCTATGCGAAAAACAATATGTTTTTATATAATTTTAATAAAAAAATTTAGGTCAAACTTATATAATGAAAGTGTAAAAAGTCCAAATAAGACACAATAAATGGGACGGGGGTATATTATAAAACTATACGAATGTAATAAGACCGAACTCTATTTTTTTTCTCTAAATATATACTTTCAATAATATTGAGTAAAGTTCAATAATTAACAATCTTAAAAAGTCAAATAAAACGTTTTAGCTGGGACAATAGGTATTAGGAGTTACCTTTGAACGAAAACAGTACTTATATAGATAATTTTGTAAAGATAATAGATTAGACAAAGGGATATAGGTATTAGGGTTTAGTAGGAGGAGATTAAGGTATAAATGAGATTAATTATGAGAACGTGGTTTCAAATACTAATTGTTTAATTTATTTTCCAAGTTAGATAATGCTAGACGACTTTTTTCGTTTCTGTATTTCTCTAGTGCTATGTGATAACTGATAACTCAGAAGTGTGTATGTAGGGAATGAGATTTGACTCCAGTGGTCATCTCCCCTACATTCCAATCATAGGTTGGAGTTCGATTCCCACTTGGCCCCTATCCTTCCCCTTTATTCTCCTTTGTAATTTGTGTAGATTGGACTCCCACACACCTTTGGCGACACATAGGTGTCAATGTTTACCAAAAAAAAAACCACAGAGTATGTATCAGTTGTCTAATAATAATGATAAATGGTGAATTTGTTGTTACTGTTGAAGAGCACGGAAAAAATAATAAATAGGTCATTTTTCTTTTCCAAAAATTCAAATCAGATATTTTTCTATTTTATTACCAAATCAGTCCGCTACAAATGCTAATTATGTCCAAATCAGTCCCTTCTTCATTAATTATGCTCTAATTGCCGACGTGGCATATTAATCCATTTTCTTTTATCTTTTGTCAATTCAGTTTCAAACTTTTGTTTTGTTCAATTTAGTCCTCTACCCAAATCAGTCATTTTTATATTAATTGGCCTCCAACCTTTCAAATTATTTATTTCAGGCCCAGAAACTTAAATTTTTTATTATTGCTAATCCATTTATCAAATAAATGTCCAACATACTTCCGTAAATAAAATTAGAGACCCAGCCTCATACATTGGGTTTGACTGCCTTGTTACCGGGTCTTCCAAGTTCCAGAATTTTACGGACTCTCTCTAACCACCCGAACATAACTGATGGTTCATTGGTTCTGGTTTCCTTCAGCAACAATTAGTACAATCATACGTTGTTTCCTACCTTAGAACGTAGCAAGGTTTGAGTAAATGATTTAATTTTAATTTTTGTGTAAATGATTTAATTTTACTTTTTGGAAGGCTATGGATGCAGGAATTTTACGGAAGACCTTGTAACAAGGCAGTCAAACCCAATATATGAGGTTTGGTGTTTAATTTTATTTACGGAAGTATGTTGGAATTTTATTTGATAAATGGATTTGTAATAATAAAAAAAATATAAGGTTATGGGCCTGAAATAAATAATTTGAAAGGTTGGAGACCAATTAATATAAAAATGACTGATTTGGGTAGAGACTAAATGAAACAAAATTAAAGTTTAAGACTGAATTGGCAAAAGATAAAAGAAAATGGATTAATATTATGTCCACGTGTTAGGTTTAAATTTAAACCCTTGCCACGTCGGCGATTTGGATATAATTAATATTTGTAGCGGATTAATTTAATAATAAAATAGAATAAGGACTGATTTGGATTTTTTAAAAAGAAAAATGACCTATTTTTCATTTTTAGAGCACTATCCATAATTTCTAAGCAAGCAAGCAAAACCCACCAATAATTGAGGGATTTCTGAGGTCAAAACAGTCATTTCAGCTACTTGCTTCCCCTCTCCGGCCTCCTGTCTACACACCAGATCCCAATTTCCGCCCCAGATCCATCCGCCGCCGCCGCCGCCGCCGCCGCATGGACCCCCTACGCGGCCTTCCGGCGCTCTTCTGCTTCCGCGTTCCACTCTACATTCGACGATCCGTATCGATCTACTGGGAGTGGGCCGGCGGTATTTCTCTCGACTAGCGGGGGACGACTGTTTCGATCTGTGAGGGTATGTATCTATGTACGAAAACCTAACTCCGGCGTCTCATAATTATTCCGTTCCAACTTTCCAGTAATTATTTACTCTCCTTATCAGAAGTTTTTTAAAAAGAAAACTTTATCTTTCATTACTGTGCTTTGCAAGGTTTTTCATAAGGGTGCAAATTTTCTAGGAAATCGAGACAGCATACTACAGTCTTCTGCTTAAGTAGCGAGGCATTATTACCGTAAACCCAGTTCGTTCAGCCTTGATATATCCTATCACAATACTTGGGACTTGGGAGCAAGCATATTGAGCATATCCTATCAATTCTCTCTTCGAATCTGATAAATCCCGAAACCAGGCAATTGTATGTGAAATTAAAAATCTTATTAGAATATTGCTATTTTGCTGGATTATTTCTTTTGATGGATTTTTCGAAAGTCATACCTAAATCTAATTATTCTTGTATTACTAAGTTTATTTTATGACATCAATTATTCTTGCTATTTTACTGTCATAGTATTAAGTTATGTTAGGTTATCCAAAAGTCTCGGAGTGTGCCTCTCCTTGCCGAGATAAAGAAAAAAACCAGTAAACTTCCAATGGTTGAGTTCATGCATGTTGGTCAATTGCTGAATCAATTGTTTCTTGAGCACTATTTTTTCTCTCAGCATCTATTCATCTCCCTATTGCCTTAAATTGTGTGCATCTCGAATGAAATGAATGGCAACTTCTACAACTCAATTGTTTGGATGATTGCAATCGCCATTTATATCCCACGACACTCACACATGAGCACCACAAAGACACCAATGTATTTTGTGTTTGAAAATGTTTTGAGTTTGTTTAAAGTACTTCTAAAAGAGGTCTTTCTGATCAAATTGTTATTTATGGTGTTTAGGAATATCTTTAGTTAGTATTTTGATAAGCTTTTATTGGAACTTGAATGCACTTGGAAAAGAAAATGAGGAGGAAATGACAAAAGGGGGAAGATAGAAGGGTAGCAGAAAGACAATTGTGGCCTGTCATCAATTCTATCTGAATCTTTCATTCTGATTTCTCCACGTGGTCTATATATAATCTACCGGAGATGGTCTGTAGGTAGCCATAGCCAGGTAGGTAACATGAGGAATATACACAACACAATCTTCTTTCTTAAATTGTTGACAGCTTGTTTTTGGTTATTTGATGTTAGGTTTTTCCAAAAAAAGGGATTAGTTTATAAACCGTTGTCTGATGCTCCTCCTTTTAATAAGTGAAATAAACGTCAGGAAATCAAGGTGGTGTACGGTGTACCGTGTACTGTTGCCGGCGATTGCGAAGCTGACTGATTTTGGTGGGTGGTTTTGTTGGAACCCAAAAAAACCAAAAAAAAAAACAAAAAACAAAAAAAGAGGAAGAAAAAGTAAAGTGTGTGGGGGTCGACGGGATGGTATCACTGAAACTCTGAAACGTGAAATATCCAAGAGTAGCCCTAAACATCTGTTTTTAAGATTGGGCCCAAAACTTATTACCCACAATATCTAATATTTGATCACCACATTTCATAATAATATGTTACCACATTTTGTAATATTAGTTACCATATTTCTGGCTACCGTTTCTTTTATTATTACTCCAATCCATGTGAATCCATATATTTGGATACCACATTTCTCAATATTTGATTACCATATTTCGCAGTATTAATAAGTTACTACCTTTAACAATATTATTTTTGTTACCACACTTCTCATTAAGTGTTAATTTGAGTTTAATACTTTCAAACATATTGGGATCCTATCTCTCTAAAAGTTCCAAATGCCAAATTGAGGGCCTTAAACCCAAAAAATATTTGAATGGAAGACTCCGATCCATATCTAAACAACCCATAACAAAAACCTCCAATAGGCTTTGCCCAAGTTGCTATCAAATACTCTTTGCACCAATCCGACATATTGAACTTTTTGGTTAGGGTCTACAGTCTACTGCATCGATACAATTCTATTTCTAACTATAAGTTACACATCCAAATTGTAACATGAAATCCACGCCATTTTTCATCCTACAAGCCTTTCTTGATACACTACAAGAAAAAATGGCTATAGTGACCGTCAGTTGCGGTCGCTAAGTAGAGAGACGGGTCGCTAAAAAGGTTTAGCGACCGTCTTAGCGACGGCACAACGCCGGTCGCTATAGTGTCCATAAGTAAATCATCGGCGACGACGTTCGATGCGGTGGTCCGTTTTAACGATCGCGTTAACGGCCACATGGACGGTCGTTAACTTTTACGACCGTCGCCACGACGGTCTTGTGCGGTCGTTAAACACTGTATGTTTAAAATATTGCCTCAATCAATAATATTAAACATTCCGAAGAATCATAACAAAATGCATAGCTAATAGGATGATTTTCGTGTACCTTGTATCACCTCCTTCAATCACTTTAAATTGCCTATGTATGCTCACGATCCTTCCGTCTCTTCACTTCTACGATCCGGAAATTCGACTGGAAGGAATCAACATGTCATGTTTCAATGAAGCATGCTAATTATCTTTAGGTAAACAGCCCAATGAACACATATATGAAATCAAATTCAACAAAATAAAGTAAACAGTAGCAAGAGTCGAAAATGGCTAGAAATTTCAAGTGCTCATGACTTTGTCATCCGATGTCCATTTTTTATGTTCTTTATATCAAAACACATCTACGCAACATGAGGATTTCATAAATGATCTCAAATTCAACAAAATCCCAACAAAAAAATACCAGTAATCCAAAACAGTGGCAAAAGTCGAAAATCAATAGTATTTAAGAACATATTACCATATAAGAAAGAATTTTCAACACTTCCTAAGATCCTCAATCAAACTACATTCAATCAATTACACCTAAATCAAATTAGAGCAATCAAATTACATTCAATTTCAATTCTTCAATACCAAAACCAGTAAAAACATCGCTTCTTCACTACACTCCAACACAATCAAAACAACAAAACAAAATGAACTCCCAATCACAACATTTTTCCAAAACAATTAGTAGAATGAAAAAACTACCTTTACACAGCAATGAAGCACTTCACAGCATATAGGCAACAATATAACATATTGCAAAAAAATGAACACAAAGCACAATCGAAGGAGAGAATGTAAACCTGCAAACAAAGCTTGGCCGCCGTGGGGTGGGCTTCGACGGCAGAGGCGCCGGGCAGAGAGGCACCGACCGGGTTTGATGGCTTCCGGGCAGACAGGCGACGGGATTTCAGAGGCGCCGGGCAGAGACAATGGTTTAGGTGGGGGTGAAGGAGGTTGCTGGTTCGGGGGTGGCTCGAGGCGTCGACGGGATGGGCGCGACGGTGGGCGGTGGTCGGCGAGATCGAAGGACGAGGAGGGAGCGAAAAAATCGCCAACGGTCTTCTCCCCGTTTCTGTAATTGTGTTTCACAGCGAGCAAGGGAATAAGAATTTAACCTAGGTTAGCGACCGTCTTATTCCGTCGTTATGATGGTCGGTAACAGCGACCGCAACTTGCGGTCGCTAAGTCCGTCGTTGATGCACACCCCACCAGTGCCCCCAAGGAGCGGTCGTTAGGACGGTTGTTAATACAGCCACCGTCTTCTTCCCGTCGCTAAGCCGGTCGTTGTCAACGACCGCACTTTGACGGTCGCTGAATTCGGTCGCAATACAGGTTTTTTCTTGTAGTGATATTAGCATTTAGAATTTTTATCCTAAAAAAATATGAAAAAAAAAAATTCTTGTTATCGAACTCTGAACAAAGTGAGTAATAATTATAATGGCAATTTATATCTGCAGCCTTGAAACTTGCTAAACATATCTACAAAATTTCATTTTCGTTTCTTGCTTTCAAAATTTATTTGGTTCTATCCTGAGTCTTTGGCGAAGGGAGATATAATTTGAAAGGGAAAAAGCTGCATTATAAGTATAAGGATGAATTATCCTTTTAATAATCACTAAACTACTGTGATTGAGAAATATTGACCATAACGACAATCATGTCCAGCAGACAGACAGCAGTGCTGCAAATTGCAATAACACAACACAAGCAGAAATTAAAGAAAACAGCTTATCAACAGGATCCGAGACGACAGCATTCTGTCGTCGTCCCAAATTGACTCCAGCTGGAAGGCATAAATAATCTGTCCCATTTATCCAATGCACTTTTTCAATCGTTAATATATCAAAATATGCACAATGAAAAATTATGTAAAATATATATTGTAAAACTACGTGATTATACGATTCTAACAAGATCCAACTCGATTAATTTTTTCTAAATATATACATACAATATAATTGAGTCAAAGTCGAACAATGAACAGTGTCAAAAAGTCAAACAAGACACGTTAAGCGGGAACGGAGGCAGTAATAAGTTGAGAACTGCACCCCCCCGGCCCATGATCCAACTTCCATGTGCATACTACAAAAGCTTGGCTGTTGCACTAATTAAGACTTTGCTGTAAATACAAAGCCTTCTATTTTTTCAATCGGTCGGATGATAGCAGATCGATGTTCTACCCAGAAATTAAAGAATAAGATCACATTTTCAGCATATATATATATATAGTATATATATATATACCATACTTGGAGCCAAGCGAGTCGACTCATCACTGCTTTTTATACCAAAACAATTAAGGCTAGCTTCAATTCAGTAGACATGATAGAGCCATGCCCATGGAGATCCATGATTTTCCAAGAACATTAAATCAAAAGCAATATCACACCGGCCGGGGCATCAAAATAAAATAAAATAAAACTGATCCAAGCCAAAATAAGAAAGAAAGCACGCAGTTTATCTTAGCCAACAACACAACAGATAATTATACAAATTCATGTCATCCCCTTCAGCTCGCCCCAGAATATATATATGTTGAGATCCCTCCTAACTTGAAGCTTCTAGAATGGCCTACAATATTCATGAACTACCTAGCATGATCTTCTCCAATCCTAGTGAGTTCTAGAGATATCTAAACTATTCTACACTAGTCCACATTCTATAGGATTCTAGATTTGTATAGAAGTGTTCTAGAATACTCCATAGGCTAGTATAAATAGAGGAGTGGTGGCCATTTGCAACCACAACCAACCACAACACAACACAAGAGCACAAGCACTACCACAATACTTCAAGAGTTGTAAGTGTTGAGTGATCAATAAAAGTTCTTTCTTCTTTTGAAGATCTATATTCATCTTTGAGAGTTTTCCTCATCATTGAGAGAGAGTGCCACTATTATAGTGAGGATATCCAACACTTGCACACACACTTGGGAAAGAGTTCCGCTGCTAATACGTGTTCTTCCCAACAAAGTGGTATCAGAGCCAGGTTCGTTGAAGCCATCACCCTGCTAGATTGACGATGGAAGGTGTTGTGATGCACGATGGTGATATGTTCAAGCTCACAGCCGACAACTACTCCTATTGGAAGCCGATGATGGAGGATCATTTATACTGCAAGGATCTGTACGAGCCTATCAAGAATGAGAAGAAGCCGGAGGACAAGAAAGATGCCGAATGGGATCTCTTGAATAGGAAAGCAGTCGCAATGATCCGTAAGTACATCGATCGAAGTTTGTTTGAGCATGTTTCCACCTACACTAATGCATATGAATTATGGACCAAACTAGAGTCCATGATTCAAAAGAAGACACCTCGGAACAAAGCTCATTTGGTTCGTCGGTTGGTGAAGTTGGAATACAAGGATGGCCAGAGCATGATTGAGCACTTGAATACCTTCAAAGGTCTTGTGAATCAACTCACAAAGATCGAGATGAAGGTTGATGATGAGTTGCAAGCTCTATTGCTACTCAGCTCCTTGCCGGAGAGTTGGGACACGCTTGTTGTTACTCTTAGCAACTCGTGTCCAGAGGGAAAGCTAACTATGGATATAGTTGCTGATAGCCTGCTCAATGAAGAAGCCCGGAGGAAGGAGCGAGGAGACTCTGCACACTACGAGGCCAATGTTATGGAGAACCGAGGGAGAATCGAGACCCGTGGAAGAAGCGTCAATCGAAGCCGAGATAGATCCAGGGGCCATTCCAAGTCACGCACGAGGGTCACCTGCTACTATTGCGGCAAGGTCGGGCATATGAAATCAGAATGCCGGAATCTCAAACGCGACCAGAGGAACGGGGTTGTCAAGCAAGACTCGATAGAGCCAAGGAAGAACGAAGATAAGAATACGACGGCGATAACCACGGAGAATAAAGAAGACATCTTCCTCATTAGAGAAGACTACTTGAACATTGCGTGTGACGACAGTACATGGATAATCGACTCAGGTGCGTCAATCCACGTAACCCCACATAGAGAGTTCTTCTCAACATATAAAAGTGGTGATTTTGGCACTGTGAGAATGGGGAATCACGTGTCAAGCAAAATCGTGGGGATAGGAAACATTACTCTGTTAACTAACACCGGGTGTGAGTTGGTGTTAAAAGATGTCAGGCATGTTCCAGATATGCGACTCAACCTCATCTCAGCCGGTAAGCTCGATGATGTTGGATACATAACTCAACTTGGAGCCGGAAGATGGAAGCTTTCGAGGAACAACATCATCGTTGCCAAAGGAATGAAAGATGGGACGTTATATATCACCCAGGCCAAGCTATGCAAGGGAGAAACCAATGTCGCTCAAGATAGGCCGTGTCTGGAGCTGTGGCACAAGAGACTTGGGCATATGAGCGAGAAAGGGCTGCAAATCCTTGCCCGAAAGGAGCATCTTGCCGACATGAAAGGTAAAACACTAGACCCCTGCACTCACTGTTTGGTTGGCAAGCAACATCGAGTCACGTTTTCAAGAAGTAATCAGCCTCATAGGAGAAAGCATATTCTTGACTTGGTGCACACCGATGTTTGCTCGATGACTGAGAAATCCATGGGTGGTGCATTGTACTTTGTTACCTTCATCGATGACCACTCTCGGAAGGTTTTTGCATATCTATTGAAGACAAAAGATCAAGTCATAAACGTCTTCAAGGAGTTTCATGCAAGGGTGGAGCGAGAGACAGGGTTGAAGCTGAAGTGCGTCCGAGCTGATAATGGCGGAGAATATCGAGGCCCCTTTGATGCATATTGCAGGTCACATGGAATCAAGCTCGAGAAGACTCCACCTAAGACACCTCAACTAAACGGTGTTGCTGAAAGAATGAATCGCACCATCACAGAAAGAGTTCGGTGCATGCTTTCTCACGCTAAGCTCCCTAAGTCCTTCTGGGGAGAAGCAGTGGCAACTGCCGTCAGCATCATCAATTACTCCCCATCTGTACCTTTGGATGGAGATATCCCAGAAGAAGTCTGGACGGGAAAAAGAGTCTCATACGACCGCTTCAAAGTGTTCGGTTGCCGAGCGTTCGTTCACGTTCCCAAAGATGAACGTGCTAAGCTTGACTCAAAGACAAAGGAGTGCATCTATCTTGGTACACCACATGATGAGTTTGGTTACCGGCTTTGGGATCCAACAGCCAAGAGGATCGTCAGGAGTAGAGATGTCATATTCTTCGAAGACCAGACTATCGAAGATTTTCGTAATGAGAAGAAGTCGATGGTTCGATGTCGTGCCTCTCCTGATACACCAACAGTGGAGCATAATGACCAAGATGAACAAGCAGCCGAGAATGCTGATGCCGAGATACCTACCTCAAATGACGTAAGTAACGAGGAGGTTTCTTCTGAGTCAGGCGACACAGAATCATCACAAGAAGAAGGTGAGACTATACAACCTCAGTTACGTAGATCCACTCGTGAGAGAAAACACTCCACTAGATACCCACCAGATGAGTATGTGATATTCACGAGTGAGGGGGAGCCACAAAACTATAAAGAGGCTATGGAAGATCAACACAAGGAAGAATGGTTGAAGGCCATGCATGAGGAAATGCAATCGTTGCATGAGAACCACACCTATGACTTAGTGGAGTTACCAAAAGGGAGACGAGCATTGAAAAATAAATGGGTATACAAATTGAAGACCGAAGAAGGAGGCGCAATACCAAGATACAAAGCCAGAATCGTCGTCAAAGGATGTGGCCAGAAGAAAGGGATAGATTTTGAAGAAATCTTCTCTTCCGTGGTAAAGATGCAATCTATCCGGGTAGTTCTTGGGCTTGCCGCATGCCTAGACCTAGAGATTGA
This sequence comes from Hygrophila difformis, assembly GCA_030278955.1. Lineage (NCBI taxonomy): Eukaryota > Viridiplantae > Streptophyta > Magnoliopsida > Lamiales > Acanthaceae > Hygrophila > Hygrophila difformis. The sequence continues at coordinate 4,813,357 of JAOANR010000009.1, read as the reverse complement.
GCAGCTAGATGTCAAGACGGCATTCTTGCATGGAGATTTAGAAGAAGAGATATATATGGAGCAACCCGAAGGATTCATTGAGCCGGGAAAAGAACACTTAGTATGTCGTCTCAAGAAGAGCCTCTATGGTCTAAAGCAAGCTCCGAGGCAATGGTATAAGAAATTCGACTCCTTCATGGCACAACATCAATTCCAGAAGACTCGTTCCGATCACTGCGTCTTCATCAAGAGATATCCTAATGGAGAATTTATCATCCTCCTACTCTATGTGGATGATATGTTAATTGTTGGTCGTGACAAAAAGAAGATCGAGGCACTGAAGAAGGCTTTGAGCAGATCGTTCTCCATGAAAGACTTGGGACCGGCGAAACAAATCCTTGGGATGAAGATCACTCGAGATCGTTCCAAGAGACTACTATGGCTATCTCAAGAAAGATATATTGAGAAAGTTCTTGAAAGATTCAATATGGATAAAGCCAAGCCGGTGGGCGTTCCACTTGGAGGACACTTCAAGCTAACTAAGAAACAATGTCCAACAAGTGAGAAAGAAAAAGAAGAAATGGAGAAGATCCCATATTCATCGGCGGTCGGGAGCCTCATGTATGCCATGGTCTGCACTAGACCTGATATCGCCTTCGCTGTTGGCATGGTAAGTCGATTCTTATCCAATCCCGGGAAAGAACACTGGGCAGCTGTAAAATGGATATTTAGATATCTCCGGGGAACGGCCAAAAGATCTATATGCTTTGGCAAAGGAAAACCAGTGTTAGAAGGGTATACAGATGCAGACATGGCAGGAGACGTTGATTCAAGGAAATCAACATCAGGATATCTAATTACCTTTGCAGGGGGAGCTGTATCATGGCAATCGAGATTGCAGAAATGTGTGGCGCTATCAACAACAGAAGCTGAGTGCATAGCGACTACAGAAGCAGGCAAGGAGATGGTATGGATAAAAGGATTACTCAGCGAGCTAGGTCAGAGTCAAGCAAGCCCGATGCTTCTCTGTGACAACCAAAGTGCGATATACTTGGCAAAGAATCCAACCTACCACTCCCGATCAAAACACATTGATGTTCGATATCATTGGATACGAGATGCATTGGAAGAAAAGCGACTCCAGCTCGATAAAGTGCATACGGATGACAACTGGTCAGATATGATGACCAAAGTAATACCTCTGAAGAAATTCGAAGATTGTTGCAGAGGCGCTGGAGTCACAGATCTTCCAGGTTAGTCGGGAAGGGGGAGATTGTTGAGATCCCTCCTAACTTGAAGCTTCTAGAATGGCCTACAATATTCATGAACTACCTAGCATGATCTTCTCCAATCCTAGTGAGTTCTAGAGATATCTAAACTATTCTACACTAGTCCACATTCTATAGGATTCTAGATTTGTATAGAAGTGTTCTAGAATACTCCATAGGCTAGTATAAATAGAGGAGTGGTGGCCATTTGCAACCACAACCAACCACAACACAACACAAGAGCACAAGCACTACCACAATACTTCAAGAGTTGTAAGTGTTGAGTGATCAATAAAAGTTCTTTCTTCTTTTGAAGATCTATATTCATCTTTGAGAGTTTTCCTCATCATTGAGAGAGAGTGCCACTATTATAGTGAGGATATCCAACACTTGCACACACACTTGGGAAAGAGTTCCGCTGCTAATACGTGTTCTTCCCAACAATATAATATAAACATAAAGATGCACCCACCCACCCAGAATATATATTACTCACAGCAGGATCATATGCAAACATTACTTATACGGCTTGCTTATAACGGTTCCCATAGTAAATATCATCATTTACCATGCATGCATATACACAATCATATCATCATATGAATTTTTTTTTATTTTATGGAAGGAACCAGGGAAGTCCGATTTTGTCGCCGGAGTTGGCGACAGAGCGAGTGACCTGGCGTCTGTACTCCCCATAGGTGAAATTGGTGTAGACATCACTTGTAATGACGGTTTCATTTGATGGGCAGAGGAAATAGGCAGTGGAGAACCTCTCCTCCTTCACATTCGTCACCACCCTATGCTCCACACTTTTGTACAAATCATTGCTCCATGCCTATATTATACCCCCAATAGTAATAAATTATTACGTATCATCATCAACCAATTTCATAATTCATATAGAAATTAATTATTCTTGCCCAGTAGCTACTACATTATTATATAGTGGGGCCCGATAAGAGCAAGTGCCACAATTGGCAATTCAGCGGCGGCTACGTGCTATTATTAGTTGGCGGATTTCTATTCTCAGTTGGCGGATTTCAATGTCCCATCGGCCTTTAATTATACTACTCCCTCCGTCCCGCGAAAGTTGACGCGTTTCTTTTGGGCACGGTAATTTATGTAGTGAGGTTTAATAGTTAAAGTGTTGTGGGTATTTGTGTTTAAAATTTTAATGAATTTTCACTATACTAATTGTTTAACTTTGACTTAATATTATGGTAATGATTTAATTAGAAAAAAATATTCAAGTATGGTCTTGTTAGAATCGTCTAGGTGTCTAGTTTTAGAATATATATTTTATATAATTTTTATTTGTACCTATTTTGAGATATGGAGAATTAAAGAAATGTAAGGGATTTGTATAGAAAAATAAAAGTGTATTGGGAGTTGTGCAGAATAGTTAAAGTAATTACTTTTAATGGGTTTTTAGAAAACATTAAGATTCTAATTATATTTATATTAATTTAATTTATCTAAAAAAGGAAACGTGTCAAATTTCGTGGGACAGCTCAAAAAGGAATACGCGTCAACTTTCACGGGACGGAGGGAGTATTAGGGTTGATCTTATATATTTCTTGTCGTCCATCAAATCTCAATACTATAATAGATAGTATTAAACCAAATGTAAATGCCAGTTGTCTAAATCCTATCCTTCTCATCAGTTGCCGGCCCCCTCAATGTATATGTATGTGATCGGTGGTCGAGCTACACAACAAATTTTGGTGTGGGCAGAGCCACGTACGTACCAAGTCCGGGGAGAAAGTAGATCATCAAGTGGAATAAATATAATTCAGGTATTATTACAAGGACATTATTGTATATCAGATATGAGTAGGAATGAAGTTGTCCTAACGACCTAACCCCCTCAGGGGCCTCAATGGGTAAAATTTTGTATGTATGCCCCACTTAATTAAGACTACCTCAGAATTCAGAAAATGCACTACATATATAAACCCCGCGGCCCACATATTATCATGTAGAGGGTAGACCACCCTATAAACCTATCTCTACCTTCTTCTTTTTGTTCAACTTGGTTCAAATCCCTTTATCTATTGTCTGATGATGGATTGGACTGGGGTACTGGTGGGGTGGTGGACTACTTGGGACTTTATTTTAATTTGAAGAAGAATCCCACTCATCAGCTCATTATTATTAATCACTCCCATAGATGATCCCATAATTAGGCATGCAATAATAATAAGTAATGCAAAAGTGCAGTGGACGTCCAAATTTAATTTAATGAATAGTAGTAGTAGTAGTACCTGGAACAAGTCCCCAATGTTGATAATGAGCGCATGGGGGTTAGGCTTGACAGTGATCCAACGGCTGTCCTTGATCAATTGAAGCCCCCCGATACGATCATCCTGGTGGAGCACCGTCAGGAAATCACTGTCCGTGTGGGGGACGATCCCATATATGGTTGGGTACTTTGGGCACGCCGGATATCTGTTGAGACGCAGGTAACAGCTGCTTGGCCTACACGATTCCACAAAATACTCCTCCTCCACATGATGATCATTATTAATATCACACCCTGCAGCTGACCACCGGCCTGATTTCTTCTTCACCTCATCCGCCAATATCCCGGCCACTTTAAGTGCCAGCTCGTGTGCGCCCACTGCGAATTTCTTCATGCTTAACCTAAAATATAATGGATCAATGGCGGTGGCAACTACTCATTAATTCAGTTCAGTTATTACACATACAATTAGTTATAATTAAGTCGATGATCGATAATAGGATGGGAGAATAGTTGCTAGTGCTTCATCACTAATCGAATTGCACGATTACCAATGATTAATTTAACCTAATTAGTATGGGAAAGAAAAGTAGTTGGAGAATGCATGAATGCAGTAGCAGCTAGTATTAATAAGTAATGATCATCCAGTGTCTGTGGATTGGGACATGTGGGAGACAACGGGGGAAGGAGGGTCAGAAGCTAGGGTGGTGTTGATGGATATATATATATATATATATATATATATATATATATGTGTCGCTACTAATGCCCTAATGTAATGTAATTGATGAGACAACAAGAGAACAAGTGGCCCGGTGTATATATGTAAAAATGAAGAGGAGTTCACATCACCACTACAGAAACAGTAGAGTCACCAGTCACCACTGACGATGAGTGATGATGAGTAGCAGCTAGCTACTTGTTGCGAGGATAAAAGAGTCGTCTGCCGACTCCCTGTCGTCTGCAAGTTGCGCGTCCACCTTCCTTATAGGAGTATAAATTTAACGTGCATTATTATTATTATTATTATTATTATTATTATTATTATGGGAGTGTGTAGTAGAGGACGATAAGCGTCGTATGGATCAACCCAACCCAACCCAACCCAACCCAACCCCAAGTGGAATAAGGAAATATATTATCTTATACTCAAGTGTCCAACTAGCTAATAATGAAGTAATATATAGCAGACAATAATATCCATCATGTTGAGGCGAGGCTGCATGCATCTTTCATCTTTAATTTGCAGGGTATAATGATGATGGAAACTAATTACTAAAAATTGATCGATTAATTTAAACTCCTAGCTAGCTACCTAATTAGTAATGTTTAATCAACAATAATTTTTAGTTTCCTATCCAGCCAAATATTCAAAATATTATATTAATGTAATTTTGATGCATATTATTCCAAAAGTTTGCCCTTTCAGTAACTAGTAGATTTTTTTTTTGGTTTGTTTTTTTTTAAAAAAAAAGCTAAAAAAAAAGAAAGGGAAAAAGAAAAAAGAAAGAAAACTTAAAAAACACCACTCCCAAGCTTACAAGATAAAAATGCATTTGTAAACCTAATTTAATTTCTGTTCTAATGAACGAAAATTTTTGGTAAAATTTAGTCACTAAAGAAGTTAGGGACCGAAATTCGTTAGCTACAAAATCCATAATTTTTCTAGTAATGTATATATATATACAGGACGAGATACATATATATGCATTATACCGGTACCAATAAAAGTGGTAAACTAAAAATGAATTGACCTAAAGATATACTAAAACTTGGGTTGGGGACTTACTCTAGCGGTCAAGTCCCCCTTCTCCCAACCATAGGTTGAGGATTTGATCCCCACCCAGTCCCCTATCCCTCCCCTTTATCCTCTTTGTAATTTGTGTGGTTTGGGCTCCCACACACCTTTGCTGACACATGAGTGTCACTCTTTACAAAAAAAAAAAAAATACTAAAACTCAATAAGATGTGGAAGATCTATCCTTCGTTGCCCTTCTGGCGAATGGAAGGGAGGGGTCTCGGGATTTCTTGGTGATGTTTCGATATTACAAGCTGAGATTGTGGGTATTTTGCAGGGCCTTATCCTTGCTAAAGATGCTGGTATTGAGGAAGTTTGGTGTGCATGTGATTCTAATGAAGCTCTTCGGCTGCTCCGATCACCCTTTGATGACAATCACTCACTCTCTGTTTATCTTCTTCACATTCAGGATATTCGTAGGCAGTTTCGTGTGTGTCACTTTGAACATATTCTCCGTGAGGGTAATGCAGTAGCTGACTGTTTGGCTAAATTAGGTGCCAATGATGAGCTTTTCTTCACCTCTTGGGCGTATCCTCCAGATAGTTTAAAGCCGCTTTTGGCAGCAGATGCAGCTGGCACGTGGTTCCCGCGGCGTTAGCTCAATTTATTTGTTTTTTCTTGTTTAATCTTACCTAGCCTTGGTTGGCTGTTGAGAAAAAAAAATAAGATGTGGAAGATTTTCGGACATGTGCATTTGACCGATTGGTCAAGTTTTATGTATGTAACGCAATAAATTTTTATTTACTAATCAAACGGGTAGGGATACTTGTATCAATTTATGAGATTGGCACGTCCCACCGACCATATGCAATAAGGGGGACGCGGACGCCATATATACAAGCCCCAAGTAAGTCAGATATACCTACACATGCATGCTCGGTCACCCCAAAGGAAAAGCCGAATAAATTGGATTCCAAAATAATACTACTGCCAAAGAGTCACGACGTACGCAGTGGCGGATGTATTCAAATGTATTCAAAGGCAAGGTGGATCAATTGACCCACCAAAAAAAAAAAATATTAGTAACTAATAATCTGATATAATTTAAAATTAGGTGGTAATTTAAGACAAGTGTTGAGTAATTGGAGTAGAAATTTAATAGCATGTTGGTTGTTTTTATTATACATGTATGTATGTATAAGATAAGATAAGAATTAAATGATATATATGGATATATTTTAAGGGGTTTATAACTTTAATGGGAATGATTCAATAAAGAGCCTATAATATTTTTTTAGATTTGAGTGTTTTCAGTCTAAATTTTAAAAAGTAGTTAAAAATCTTTATGTATTTAATCCAAGTTTTAAAAAGTCTTTAAAAAAATCTTGAAGTCTATTCAACAACCTAATAACTTAGACTTCATCAATTTTAATGGAATCTCTTCAAAAAAAAATATTATAATTTTTTGTTCAAATTTGTACAATTCTGTACAACGTGAATTCTATACAAAGTCAACCAGCTCTATAAATATACCGATTTTTAAAAGTCTAAAAAAATATAACAAAATTTTAATTAAACACATCTTTCCTAGAATTAGTTAGCTTTAACAAATAAAAAATACTGGATGTATGGAGGGGATGGGGTTTCGGGGCCAATAAGAATAGCTAGTTGGCCACATGAACAATGATTACTCTTCTTTCCGCGGGTCCTGTCGCTTAATTTATTTGCTAGTAGGAAATTAAAGTGTTGCGGCATCTTAAAACAGTGCTATTCAAAAACTAAATTTTAAAATGCTACTCCCTCCGTCCCAGCTAATGTGTCTGGTTTGACTTTTTGACACTGTTCATTGTTCAGCCTTGACTCAATTTTCTTGTAATTATATATTTGAAAAAAATAGTCGAGTTGGGTCTTGTTGGAATCGCACGATCATGTAGTTTTGGAATATATATTTTACATAATTTTCCATTGTATATATTTTGATATATTGACGATTCAAAAAGAGCATTGGATTATGTGCAGAAGTCAAACAAGACAAGTTAGATGGGACAGAGGGAGTATTTATTATTATTATTATTATTATTATTATTATTATTATTATTATTATTAAGAATATTATGTCTTTGAAAAGTATAGATCACAAAATCTTTCTCAAAGTAAAGTGCGGATGGAACTTTAGGCGGTTCATATTTAATTTGCCCCTATTCATATAATTTTAGGTCCTATTTTTAATGGTCAGTTCATGTTAACGTTATTGTTGGTTCGCGCTCGAATCGTATCGAACCCTTTTGCACCTATGGACAAGAGGTCGGAAGGGATCAAGCTATCGGACCCAGTTCGTAAAACTAATGTACAATAATGAAAAGGCGCCCAACAATTACAACTAGTACTTCTATTTGTATAGAGTAGCAGGGCCGGCTGGTCACAGGAGCACCTGCTCTGGGCCCCAATTTTGGGCTCCACATTAAAAATATTACTACTACCCTATATATATTTAATTTTTTTATTAAAAAAAAAACAAAATAAATGTATTTAATATGCATTTATATATGTTCATTTTTTTTAATTTCATCCTATAAATAATTTTAATTAAAAAAAATCTGATAAATCTATTTGATGTATAGAATATACAGATTTGAGTTATTATTATCCGATACTATTATTAATGTAGGATAATGAACAATTCTATTTTAATTATTTTGTTACTCTAAAGATCACATCTTTAATGTATATTATAATAATTTATATAGACATCTTTAGATGTTCTTAATTCTTAAATTGTTATGTTGCTTGAGTTTTCATTATTGTATTTAAGGTGTAAGAATTGTTGATGGACCTCACATAGTGGGTATGTTTGGGAGCAAGCATATTTGATAGCATATAGCATATTGAAAGAGCATATCCTCTCACAGTTCTCTATCCAAATCTGCTATCTGCTAGCGGATCTGCTGACTCCCAAACATCCCCAGTATATACACCTGATGGTTTATTACCAAAAAAAATATATATATCTTTAAACAATAATTATACTACTATATTTATTTAAAAAATAGTAGCATTTAATAGCATTTCCACCTCCAAAAAAATAGTAGCATTTTTTTCTATTTTTATTAATCCCGTGGAATGGCCGTTTCAGCCGAACTCAGCATTCATCCACCGGCCAGCTATCTCATTGGAACGGCCCCGGCCGATTCTCAATGATCCGGATTCCAGCCCACCCTTTGATTCTCAGCCGATTCCTCGCAAGCAGGGCGAATCGGCCCAAGAGTTATATAGCGTTATTTATTTACTCACAAAGTTTTTAATAAGTAGTAGTACTATATATAGTATATGATGAAGGCATAAAGTATCATGGGAGATACACATACTTTAGTAACAAATCTTTATAAGACATGTATACTTCTCCTAGTCCTTGAAATCTTTTCAAGGATCTCAGAAACTTGCTAGAATATGTTGGACTTCCTGTCAAAATTTGAAACCGAATCCTTGTAGTAGTAGTAGTAGTTAATAGCCTTGCTAGAAAATCTTAAAGGATGTCCTTTTCCTGATAATAAAATCATACTACTTGATGTAAGAGAAATCAATCAGACTTGTCCAAGAAATGTGTCGAAAATGCAAATGAATGAGTAAATTAATCAAAGCTTTGGTGCAATAAACATGAATTAAGTAGTAGGTATTAAACGTTACCCGATGGTGCTGCTGCGGCAATCAAAATCCTCATCAGCGCCGCCGAGAATGTCAGCCATAAGGACATGAAAGGCTTCGGACCACGAGAGCTGATCCAGGCGCCGCGCTGTCCGAGTCCCCCAACGGTAACTCCCCTCGGAGAGTTTGAGGTGGTGGTGGTGGTCGTGGTGGTGGTCGTGCAGCTTGTTATCCCTCTTGAGTCCGAACGGCATCCTCATCAGCTTCTTCTGTTCCTCCCTCATTGTACGGAGGACCCCGACTGGAATCCCATGGTTTATCACCTGGAAGAAACCCCATTCCCTGCACGCTCTCGCTATCTCCTCCTTGCATGCCTCTCTTTCCTCTTCTCCTCCCTTGTTTAGCTTCTCCAGGTCAATCAATGGCAGTGGCAGCTCCTCAGCAGCTGGTGATGGGTACTTATCCTCCACCTGCGTCAGGATACAACAATGGTCGGTGTCCCTGCAGCTGCTGTATGTAGAAAGAAGGTTCGCGTAGGTTGTCTCGAATGGTGGATCCGGTGATGGTGATTCGTAGTCTTCATCCATTCTTACACTAGCTAGCTAGTACTACTGCACTGAACTCGATCGATCGGGTAACCCACCGGAAGAGCTATGTAGCTAGTGTCTTTAATTTCTATCTATAGTACTGGTACTACTGATGGACTTACATGGGGCATGGAAGCTGGACTCCCGCTTCTATTTTTATACTACTACTAGTAATTTGTAATTTTAAATATTATATTTTCTGTTAATTATACTTTATACTAAATATATATATATATATTATTATAATTTTGTTTTTTGGGATGAGTATTTAGCCCAAGTGGTTAAGTCCCTCGACTTCCAACGAAAGGTTGGAGGATTGATATGATTCCCCACCGGCCCCCCTATCCCTCCCTTTGATTTTCCTTTTGTAATTTGTATGACATGGGCTCCAACCACTCCTTTCCTAGCCTTGTATAGGCTGTTCGGCAAAAAATATATATACTGTATATTTTTAATTTTTAATTTTAAAGTACTGTACAACGTTATTTATCGCACAAATAGTAGCCTTTCATTTTTATTGTGCATGTTGGTTCGTTGGTTGATAATTATTATCCGATGGACCAACTCAATTGGACAATATGGTCTAGTAATGGGAAAAAAAAAACGAGGAAGAAAAAAAAAAGAAAGGGAAACAAAATAAGAAAAAAGAAAAAGTTTTATTATTTTTTATTTTTTTATTTTAAATAATTGTCACTTCAATTATAAAGAGAGGTTAAAGAGGTAAATTAACGCTTATAGTTAATTTGAGGAGTTTTACATCCTCTCGTTTGTCTTTCATTTACATTGTTATTAAGCTTACTAGGAAAACTAATTAACTTTCCTTATAATTATTTTATTTCTTTCAATTTCTTCCCCATTTTTCTACCCAAAAAAATAAAAAAATTTCTTCCCCATTCAAAAAATAAATAAATAAAAAAATGCCACCCATGGTAGCTACGAATAATCCCAATTAATAAAAAGATATAGTTATCAAATTTGGTAGCTAAACAAGTTTTTTTCTTGAAGCACGGGGGAGAGGATGAAAACAAAAAGAAAAAGCCATGACCAAAGATCAAAAGAAAAACTAAAAAGTTGAAGGGCAAAGGCAAAGGCAAAGGCGGCTCTCCGGGTCGAATTGATTGGTTGAACGGCCTGCATTGCAGTTGGGTTAGGAAAGTGGAAGTTGGAACTTGGAACCATATAAGTCAGGCATTGACAGTAAAGTATGGTTGATTTAATTTTTACTGGAAAGTAGTAATGATATCTTTGCAAGCAGCTAGCAAATAATAGTATATATGCATGTGCGTATATTGCAGCTTTGATTTGCTGATTAAGTTTTCTTGTTCTAGAGGAATGAAAGACAGTCAGTGTCTACCCAAATTTGATTTCCACTGAAAACCTAATTACTAATTGATTATTACTAGTACATTTAAAAATCTAACATTGAACTGGATGCAGTCAGTGGTCAGTACAACTAACACTCCCAACTTGTAGTATATATAATAATTAATTGGTCTCGTGAACCAAAGGAAATAACCACAGGCGGCTAAGAACCAAAACATAAAAGGACGGTCCTTTGATTTGTTGGCTAATCTATATACGACCTAGTATTTGCTATGTTGGCAATAAAGAAATTTCTTAATCATTAGTAATTACTGAAATCTCAGATAAAAAATCTCTTACGTGGTGGGGGATGTCGCCAGCCCTGTTGCCGGCCAGTTGCTATATATTCTTAAGCCTGTATATATACTCCTTGGGGAATCTGGAAGAATCCATTGATCCTAAACCTTGAAATGGTTAATACAAAATACTAACTTTTAAGTGCCAAATTGCAACTTTTTTGTGCAGATGTATCACAAAATTGTGATCAATTGGGTAGCAGATTTTGTCCAACTATATAAAATTACACCCTCAACCAGCTTTCGAACGATTATAGTGGGTATATAATAGCATTGCCATAATGCCAATTGAATTGCCTAGATTTACAGGCAATTTTTTTGAATTAGTGAGAGAATTGATAAGTAGAAAACAGCAACAACAAAAGATAAAGTAAAGATATAAGTATCTACCAAGGTAGTTAGTAAGATTAGGACATGGATTTAAGGGGTTGGAAAAGACAAAAGGAGTGAGTTGGCGTGTCCGCAAGATTGGATCGGAGGAGAAAGGTACTTAGCTTGTAATGGGAAAAGCACAAGCTAAGGGTGGACAGTGTATGGCCGGGATGGTTGTTTTTTCTGTTTTTTTAGTGGAGGGGGGAACTTTTTAGCCCTCTAATTTAAAAATAGTAAGTACTCCTAATTTTTAGGGTTTAGGGTAACTTTCATGGTAGGATGAACATTTTTGCTGCAATTTCAAGGACTTAAATCCGAGATAAATATTGTTGGTACGTAGGGATTGTGGGTTTTAATTAAAACTTTCGAATCTTTTATATTTCATATTAGTAATTTAATACTAGTTGTGGGATTAAGGATCTGTTCTGCACACGGAGTTGTAGTTGCGGACTGGAGCTGTAGAGAGCTGTGGGAGCTGTAGCTGTCAGTTTTATTTAAGTATTTGGTATAACTATTTGTAGCTATCATAAAATTTATAAAATGACATAAAATGACAAATATTTATGTAGACCATTGGGTATTGGGTTGGTTATTGGGTTAAAATTGTAATTGGACATAAATATGCTTGTTAGCTTTTTTTGAACCCCGCCTTAGGTAGCTTCAAATTGTAGCTACAACTCTCAAAAACTAGTGTACAGAACATAGTTATAATTTTAATATAAAATCAAAAGCTCTCAAAAACTGCATGCAAAACAGACTCTAATACTACGTGATATGCAATAATTGATTCCAAAACCCTCTTTCTGATCACGTAATAATAATTATTATAAACTAATATAGATCATTAACTCCGTAAATGAGAGGAAAAAAAAAAAGCAAATTAAATTAAATACATTATATATATATATATTATAATTATTCATAGGCAGTATGTAGGCACATTAGTGTGATAACTGATAACCTAACAGGTAAAAATTAAATGAATGGGTGAATCATATACTATAGATTTATACTATGAATTAATCTTCTTGTGGGATTCATCTATCATCATCATCAACAATAACAACAGTTTGGATCGGTAAATTTGGTTGATTTAATTGGATGTGGATATGAGAAAACTGGGGACACTGTCACTACTGGACAACTATATGCATATATACTGTTTGTTTTTATGCGCTGAAATTTTTATTTTCTTTTCTATTATATAAATTGGGAAGAGAATATCTCTTTACAAGGAGTTGGATCCGTATGTTAATACTTCCTCTCTTTTTTTTTTTTTTTTCAATTGCTACAAACCCACCCATTACATAGTTCAATCCATATTTTAAACGATTAATAACTCAGGTTCGGTACAAGTAAAAATTTTAAAAGTTCGATATTTAAAACTACAAGACGAGACAAATCTAACAAGATCTCACTTGGCTATATTTTAACTTGTATAACTATGATAAAACTTTAAGTTAAAGTGTGTGTAAAAAAAATGGAGGAAGTATTTATATAAAGTATATGGAGTATTATTTTTCTAAGGGTCCGTTCTGCACGTCGAGCTGTAGCTGCAAGCTGTAGTAGCTGCGGGCTGTAGCTGCGAGCTGCAGCTGTAGGGAGCTGTAGCTATCAATTTTGCATAAGTGTTCGGTACAAATAGCTGTAGCTGTCAAAAATTATAAGTTGAAGAAAAAAATTAATTAAATTTGGAAAGTAGCTTCCGAAAGCTCCCAAAAGCTACTGAGCATAGCTTCTGATTGTAGAGCTTTCGGAACTGCAATTCGAAGTTAAAGCCTTCAAAAGCTAGTGTGCAGAACGGGTTATTGTTTTGAAATAAAAGCTGAAGCTCCTGAAAGCTCCCAAAAGCTTCCAGAAGCTGCGTGCAGAACAGACCCTATGTTAGATAATAATGTACGTACTCCCTTTGTCTCACTATTTATATCTCAACTTTTGAGCACACTATCTAATGCATTTGTTTAACGGTTAATATCTTAAAATGTGTATAAATAAAATATTACATAAAATATATATTCTAAAACTACACGATTAGATGAATCTAACAAGACCGAACTTGAGTATATTTTTTCTTTAATAATTGCGATAACATTAGGTCAAAATTGATCAATGAACAGTGTCAAAAATCAAAATGAGACACAACTATTGGGATGGATGGAGTTATTTTTTTGTTGTAACGTCTAATTAGTCATATTCATATTGTCGGTTTTTGGCTAATTAACCTCTTCACGACTTTAAAATGCATCTACAAATAAGAAATATTCACATCATATTAGACATGTTTTATATTAATTTCCAGCTGATGTGAATAAGAAATATTCACAGCATATAAGACATGTTTTATATTCATTTTCACATCAGATATTACAGTGATATTTTTATATAATAACACAAATTTATTTTCATAAATCACATTCTCGTACGTACAGATTTAATAATACCCATCAACATTCAAAAGTATGTATGTATAACCAATCGTATACTTGAGGTGCTATTGATTTATTGATTTTATGCTAACTACCTAGGACTTTTTCTCAGCACAATACATTTATAATCCAAAGAAAGAGATGATTATTTTACTTTCTGATATGTAGATAGACAAAAAAGATTCTAAATATATAAAGTAATTTTGAATTAGAACTAGATGATCTGATAGTATTGAGGCCTTCCACAGTGGAGGTAGAAGAGGGTGAGATGTCAAGCTTTCTACCAAAAATTAAAGAAGATAGCATTATGGGAGGGGAGAGAGAAGAAATGGGGAAGAGAAGTCTCTTCCCAGGAAGAAAAGAGAGAGAAAAGTTTCCTAGCATTGGAGCGTGAAACTAGGGGTGATTAACGACTAGTGCTACTCGTACTCGACTCGGGATTCGGCTCGAAAAAAACTCGACTCGTACTCGACTATCGCTACTCGACTCCTGCTCGAACTCGAGCTCGAGCTCGCATCAAGTCAAGCTCGACTCGAACTCGACTCGAATATTTGAGCTCGACTGAGCTCGACTCGACTCGATAACACCATTAACACACATTTTAATTAATCTTCGTTTCATATTTTCCCTCACACTTCACTCTATTTTCTATTAGAAAAAATATATCACTTATTTAAAATATCTAAACAATGAAAAATAGTCATTCTAAAAAATTAAAAAATATTTTTAAAGAATTTTAGTTCTATCTTTAGTTGTACAATAATCAACAAAATATTCAAATATCAAATTAAATTGTGTCTTTTAGGCTATGGTTAAAAATTCAAAATCAAATGTTAAGAAAAATAAAATAAATTCATACTTAAGCTACAAATTCAAGCTCGAGCTTAGCAAAAAAAGAACAGGCCAACTACTCGAACTTAAACTCGAACTCGATGATACTCGAGCTCGAACTCGACTTGACAATACTCGAACTCGAGCTTGAACTCGAATATATGTTGTCAAGCTCAAGCTCAAGTACTATGATACTCGAGCTCGACTCGACTCGATATCACCCCTACGTGAAACACACCACTGAAGAAGGAAAAGGTTCCTAGGAAGAAAAGAGAGAGAAAAGTTTCCGAGTATTGGAGCGTGACACACCACTGAAGAAGGTCAAGGCGTGGTCCGACGCGCGCGTGGGATGGGCCCGTATCCATCAGAAAATATTTTTTATTTATAAAATATTTCAGATGGTGATTAGAGAAAAAAAATTTCTTTCAGTAAATCCCAAATTTTAAAAAAAAATGAAAAATGAAATTCCCCATCTCAAGTGGCGACTTCATAGAATTTTTTAAAAAAAAAATTGTAGCATCTCCATGTTGCCACCCATGGTTGCGATTTTTCTAAAAAAAAATGAAAATTGATATTATATAGTATATTTGATAGTAACATTTTTCCAAAGTATCTCTTTAATTTTCTGAATCAAATTATTAAATCCATAATTTTGCTACTTGTCTGAATTAATCTATTAAATTAAATGATTTAAAAATTTCATTTTATATGATTATTTTGAAAATTAAATAAATATAGTTTGAGAAATTAAATAAATTAGTTGATAAAATAGATGATATTTAAATAAAATTATGTGGGTCACCTAAATACCTTGTTTTTTAGGTAGAGGATCGGGGATGAGTTTTGTTTTAGAGGTAGAAGTATTTTGTTTTTGAGGTGGCACGACAACCAAAATACCTACTTTTTTAGGTAGAGGGTTGGGGAAGGCCTGAGTAGCTAGCTTATTTTAGCTTTGTTTTGCACGTAGAATTGTAACTGTGATTTGCAACTGTAAGAAGTTTTAGCTGTTGGGATCTGTAACAATCAGTTTTGGAGATTGGAGTTTGGAACATGAATAATCACATTCTTTAGCATGTCCCGTTTTGAAACCATCCCCACAATCAATAAATTAGCACGCAAGAAAACTAAGAACCAACAAAACTCAGTGTAAATAATATTACTATTAATAAACTAAGTCCGATCAAATTGTACTCCAAATCGTACATCATACTCCCTTTGTCTGATTGGATTATATTGCTTGCTCAACATATTTCTTGTAAAATACCACATCGTAGTTTTTCCAATTATTAAATAGGAGTATTTAGTTTTTCAATTATATTAACTGTATATTAAACAAAAATAAATAGTAGTATAATGATTTTATTTAATTTTCATTTCATATATGAAATCCGCGTGCCGGGTTTACCCAAACAAAATATATCAAATGAGACCTAATTGTAAAATGATTTGATTTGGTTCAGATTATTTCGAACGATTCAATTTTGTGATTTGATTAGTTTGGTATGGAAATCACACGAAACTGTAGAGTGCTGGGCTTGCCCTATAATAGTAAGGTATTTTAAACATATAATGTCATAATTAAAAAAATTGGATTAAGTAATGTCCGTGTTTATCAACATTAATTAGTTGTTTGCTTCTCAAAAAAACATTAATTAGTTGTTTTGTATACTGCAGAGCAGAGCTGCTCCAAATATCTCCTTTTGGGAAAAAAAGACAAATAGGGCATTTTTCTTTTCAAAAAATCCAAAATAGTCTTTTTTTTCTATTTTATTATAAAAACAATTCGTTATAAATGCTAATTATGTCCAAATCAGTCTCTTGTTCACTAATTAAACTCTAATAACCGATGTGGCAAGGGTTTATTAAACCTGACACGTAGGCATAATATTAATCTATTTTCTTTTATCTTTTGTCAATTCAGTCCTAAACTTTTGTTTTGATCCATTTAGTCATATACCCACATTAGTCATTTTTATATTAATTGGACTCCAACCTTTTAAATTATTTCATTTCAGGCCCATAATCTTAATTTTTTTTATTATTACTAATCTATTTATCAAATAAATGTCCAACATACTTCCTAAATAAAATTAAATATCAAACCTCATATATTGGGTTTGACTGCCTTGTTATCGGGTCTTTCAAGTACCGGAATTTTACGGACTCTCTCTAACCATGGAAAACCCAGTAGCAAGACAGTCAAACCCAATGTATGAGGTTTGATGTTTTTTAATTTCATTTACGGAAATATGTTGGATATTTATTTGATAAATGGATTAGTAGTAATAATAAATTTAAGGTTTTGGGCCTGGAATTAAATAATTTGAAAGGTTGGAGATCAATTAATATAAAAATAACTTATTTGGGTAGAGGACTAAATGGTAAAAAATAAAAGTTTATGATTGAATGGACAAAAGATAAAAGAAAAATGACTAATATTATGCCCATGTGTCAGGTTTAAATTTAATATCTTTGACACTTTGGTAATTAGAATATAATTAGTGAATAAGGGACTTATTTGGATATAATTAATATTTACAGTGGATTGTTTTGATAATAAAATAGAAAAAAAAAAGATTGATTTGGATATTTGGATAAGAAGAAGGAAGTATTCGTCCTTTTTTTCCCATCTCCTTTGCCTTCCGCCGTTTTGAGTTTTCTTTGAACTGTTCACCTGTAGTTGGCCCTTGCACTCGTCACTCGCGTTCTTCTCCTTTTCGGATCACTTATTAATGCCAGGGGAGTTTTCTTCTTCTTCCCGCCCAAACCCAATTCTTGTTTTCATCCTGATTCTTTATTTAAATTGATATTGTTCAAGATTCTGGTGTCAAGGATAAACCATGGCCTCCGTTTCACAGGTACATGCTCTATCCCTGTTCCTATTATTCTGGCTTTTCTTCCCCTTCCTCTTTAATACCCTTTCTTTCACTTTCTTTGCTTTTCTATTTCTTGTTCCAAGATTGGGTTTTTGGTGCCCTTGAACGGTAATCTGGTGGAACAAAACAACACTTCGATTCCCAAAATTCCAGTATCCCGAGGTATCACTTATGTCGGCCGCGATTGCATTCCCGTTCCTGATAAGCGCCTTAGCCGGAAGCATCTCTCCATTAATGCCTTTGCTGATGGCTCCGCTGATATTTTCGTTGTACGCTTTTCTTTTCATCCACGACTTTCTGTGCTATTGTGTGTTAAGGTTTTTTTTTTCCTCCTTACTTGGGATATTTGATAAAATTAGGATTGGAATGTAGGAAGGTACCAATCCGGTTGTGGTAAGGGCCAAAGATTCAAGAAAAAAGCTTGTGTCCGGAGAAAAATGGAAAATTCAAAAGGATGACATTCTGGAGTTAATTCCTGGGCATTATTTTTTCAAGTATGTTCCTGTAACTAATAAAACAGCGGAGAAGTCCCCAGCCCCTAATAGAACAAAAAGGGCTTCAATTGACGACAGTTGTAACAGCAAAGATGATAGTCCTATTAGGAAGAGGATGAAACACGATACGGAGGAATGTATTGCCTTTTCTTTTGTTTTCTTCCTTTAAGTATTGCTCTTAGAAAGCAGTTGTTTTCAACTAGGTTTGGGTCTGATCTGCAGGATGTACCGAACCATAATGATCACAAACATGACATTTCTTCCGGTGGCATAAGGCAGTTTCATCCTTCAAAGGATAAGTTGCCCTTGACTTTCCGACTATTGCGGGTGAAAGAATTGCCAGATTGGGCAAATACAAATGCTGTTTCCATCAGCGATGTGATTCAGGTAAGAACCTAGGTGTTTGGAGTACATGCAATGGTCTAACTTTGTGTTAAGTTTTAAGAATTCCTATTCCTTGAAGCTTATGTTTCTTGCGTTGAGGTCAGTCTAATTTCATTAATATCATGATTCACATTCAAGTCTGTATTGTAGGGCGATGTACTCTTAGCTGTCCTATCCAATTACATGATCGACATTGATTGGCTTCTTCCTGGTAGGTTTTCTTTCATAAAGCCTTGCCGTCAAGAACTTATTAAGTATATTTCTTATTCATGGTCCCTGGAAGATCTTCTGTATGTTCCAGTTCATTGATGTTGATGTTGATGTTGATTGATTTCAGTTCCTGAAAGCCAAAGTGTTGATGTTTATAATCACTTAATTTCAGTTCTTATTGTGTTTGCATTTTGCAACTTCCATGTCAGTAAAATTGCATGGAAGAAAGGAACTTTGACAATACCCTTGTTTGTCTCTGTTTTATTTGGCCTGTCATGTGGCAGATACTTCATGAATACTCCTGACTCGCAGCCTAATTTCCATTTTCCATGCAGCATGCCCAATACTACAAAGGGTCCCCAATGTCCTCGTTATTCATGGGCAAAGTGATGGCACTCTTGAGTATGCAAAGGTTGATCACATTATCTTTCTACAAAATCTTATTGCTGAAGGTTGTTGGTTGTGAATCAATTTGATTTCCTATTTCATTTTTAGAGAAACAAACTTTCTAGCTGGATTATCCACAAGCCTCCCCTTCCCATTTCCTATGGAACACATCATTCAAAAGCGATGTTGCTTGTTTATCCTAGAGGAGTGCGAGTCATTGTACATACAGCAAACTTGATATATGTAGACTGGAACAACAAAACCCAGGGCTTGTGGATGCAAGATTTTCCGTGGAAAGATCAAACCAGCACAAGTAGTAGTGGTGGATTTGAAAATGACCTGGTTGATTATCTAAGTGCATTGAAGGTACACCTTTCCAGTTATTTTGATGATAAGGATTCTGCTAAGACATTTTCTGTTTTGGATTTCCAGTATCACATTGTTGATCTCTAGATCAAAATTAATTACACCCTCCGTTTTCTAAAAATTTTAACGGACCCACTGTGCACGTAGTCCAATGCACATTTTAAACCATTAATAACTCAAGTTCGGTACAAGTAAAAATTCTAAAAGTTCGATATTTAAAAACTACTCGACGAGACGAATCTAACATGATCCACTAGGCTATGTTTTAACTTGTATAACTATGATAAAACTTTAAGTCAAAGTGTGTGGGTGAACAGTACCAAATTTATCAATGTTACATTCTTTCAAAAACGGAGGGAGTATAATTTACTGATCCATTCAATGGAACCTGGTTAGAGAATTTGTTTGATGCCTGAAGAGGCATATCACACAGTCAAGCAATTCATTTTCTAAATCTTATCTCAAACTTATAGCATCCTAATTCCTGCCTCAACGCACTTTAGGGTGAACCTATTTCTGACTCATGGTGTTGAACTTAAACTAAATAAACTGTTTAACAATATATTGCTATCAATTAACATTATATAGTGACAGTAATTAGTGCTTTATATAGTAAAACAAAACTCATCATCTACTCAAAATTATATTTGGAAAATTTGAATTTGTTTAAGTAATTGCTTGGAGTTTTGCAGCACATTTTTGGTTTCCATATTCTAAGCACCTTCAGTTTTCCTGTTTTTTTTTCCCCACTTGCAGTGGCCTGAGTTCAATGTTAACTTTCCAGCCATTGGTAGCTTCAGTATAAATCCCAGTTTCTTCAGAAAATTCGACTACAGCTCTGCTACGGTAATTAGCTATTCCCTTTTCCCCCATATGTTATGCGTTGTGCTGGTGAAAGACTTTTGGGAAGGGTTGGAATTTGATCTTTTGAGGATGGATCATATTCTATGAAATGGAATCTTACATATTCTCTCTGACACTAATGGTACTTAGTACATACCCATTTTGTTTTATTTTCTGGGTGCAACCACGATATTCGTAGCATGGCAAACTGTAGTGTATTTGCTATGCTGTACCTCAAAGAAAAAGGATGAAGAATAAACTGTCAGCCTTGGGATTGAACGTGAGTATTAAGAGTAATTACGTATTTTGGGATTCCTGTGGTGGTTTGAATAGATTAATCATATTCAAATTTCCATGTTACTTCTTGAATTCCTGTATTGCCATCTGTGGCAAGTTTTTCACTTGAAGATCAACAGTAGCTGAAGGGAGATTTATCATTGTATGATCATATCTATAATCTTTATCACCTATATTCTGTGATATTTGAGATTTTTAGAATTATCTGCACCTAAGTTTGATAATGTCCTCCTTTTTTTTTTTTTTTTCCCTTTCCACTTTTGCTGTTTTGATATCCCTGATGCTGCAGTCCAGTCAAGCTACAATATTCTAATATAAACTGACCGGCCAGGTCAGGCTTATTGCATCCGTTCCTGGATATCATTCTGGTTCCAGCTTACGTAAATGGGGACATATGAAGTTACGAACTGTTCTGCAGGAGTGTACCTTTGATAAGCAGTTTGAGAAATCCCCACTTATTTATCAGGTAACCATAATACCCTTCCTTTTTGTTGCAGTCATATTGATGTTCAATCCTCACAGTGTTAAATGTGTGTATTATTTATGTATACAAGTAATAGGTGTATTTTTGAAGCACCATTTTAGTTATGAAATTTAAAGCATTCTCTTAAGTGTATAACCACTCTATTTGTTGGAAAGAACGAGTGTGTACTTTAAGCATGTATTTTGTCCTTGGATGTTTGATAACTGATTCAGGAAAATGAGAATAGCATTCATTTAATACATCTCAATAGTGAGATTTTAAGCAGATGATGCTCCAATTCTAGCTTCAATTTATGCTTTTTATTATTGCCATACTGCAGTTTTCTTCACTAGGTTCACTAGATGAGAAATGGATGTCTGAACTGGCACTGTCGATGTCAGCAGGAATGACAGAAGACAATAAGCCTTTGGGTCTGGGACAGCCCTTGATAATATGGCCTACTGTGGAGGACGTAAGATGCTCCATAGAGGTAATGCAAATCCTCATTGGCAATCCATATTGCCATTTTGATCACCATCAATTTTCTGAACTGCATCTGTCTTCAGTGAAATAGGCATTAGCATTGAACCATTGATTATGACCCTAATTTAATGGCACTTCTTAGTTCTTACAGTCAAGTTTGAATATTTGTTATCTGCGTGTTATGTGGAATCTTTTATCTATTTACGAATGTGCTTAAGACTGAGAGTTTGAGAGATAAGGATCATCTAAAAACTTAGCTGCATTTGTACTCCTGGTTACTCAAGGACCTTTTTCCTTGATTCTGAAGGGTTATGCCGCTGGTAGTTGCATTCCAGGTCCAATGAAGAATGTGGAGAAAGGGTTCCTGAAGAAGTATTGGGCAAAGTGGAAGGCAAGCCACACTGGTCGCTGGTATATGCTTGTTATTACTTATCAGAAATTAAAGGTTCTCCATGACTATTTTTGCATTGAATTGGCACTTAAACTTGGAATATGAATTGTTGTAGCCGTTCAATGCCTCATATAAAGACTTTCACACGTTACAGTGGTCAAAACATTGCGTAAGTGACCATACCACATGCCATACTTCAATTCATTGCCTTAATACCATTCCATCGACGTGCTTTTACACTGTTCAAAACTTTGCTCTTGTATTTATTTCAGTTGGCTACTGCTTACATCGTCGAACCTGAGCAAAGCTGCCTGGGGAGCTCTTCAGAAAAACAATTCTCAGATAATGATCCGTTCCTATGAGGTATCATGCTGAACTAGCTTTGATTGGGCAGGCATTTGGTTTCATTATAATTTGTCAGGTATAATCAAATTGCCTTTCTGTCAATCATTATAGCTTGGAGTACTGTTTTTGCCAACCTCTGGCAGATACAGATACAGTTTTTCTTGCACAGACGATGGACCTGCTCCTCAGGTTGTATATTGGAGTACCCTTTGTCCAAATGATAGAATCGTAATCATATTCCTTGGTGGGTTTTGGTACTTATTTTTCAGTTTCAGGATAAATTGACATCAGCAAAGGATTCCGAAGTGAGGCAAACGAAACTTGTCAGCTTGGCTTGGAAAGGAAATGAAAAAGAACAAAATGGTGAAGTTGTCCGATTACCTGTGCCCTATGAACTTCCCCCAAGACCGTATACCCCTGGAGGTTTGTGCTGGTTTTTTTATCAATTAACAATTGAATCTCATTTGATGCGTGGCCATCTAACACTGATAAAAACAATCACTGTTTCAGACGTACCCTGGTCGTGGGATGGTCGATATACAGAAAAGGATGTATATGGTCAAGTTTGGCCTAGGTTGGTGTAGCTATATGCGATTCCAGATTTATTACTTGGCTGAGGCTTCGTCTACAAGCAAACGACCACTGTCACTTATTCACTGTGCCTGTATAGTCGGCTGATCACTTTTCTTAAGCAAGTTAACCAATCATCAACTACTGTCATTTCCTTGTAGTTCCACTTAATCAGAATTGAGCAACGCAACCATGAACATTAAAGGTCGGAAATGTATCATTTCACGCCACCAAACGTTCAAACGCCTGCCTATAATTATCTTTCTTTTTTATTTTTTGGTCGCACAGACTATCTAAATATTTGTAGGAATGACAATGAGTCCAGGTTATAATAAAAAACCAAACCAAACCTGTTACCATCCCTGGAGGATCTTGGTCTTGCAGGACCAGATTGATTGGTAATGAAAGCATTGAATTCAGGAGTGTTTTGAGTTTTGACTGGCCAAGTGATTGAACGAAAATAGGCATATTATTGAAATGAATTAATCTGTTTATAGAACGAATTAGGCTTTAATACTATATTGTAGGTTTAGAACATGAGATCCAATATAAGAAATACAGGGTGCTAACAATCATAGAATGGACAAATAAAAATAAGTGAAATACTGAAATTAATGCCTGAAAACATGCATATCAATGTCAGATATTGCAAGGTGAGAACCAAATCATATGGAGACGGCAAATATCATACACACAGCATCACTACTCATTCTTGCTGAGTAGTTTACAATACAAATCTAAACCGGTTAGGGCTGAGTTCTAAGATGGGAAGACAAGTTTAGTTTGTCTCAAACATTGCTTTGCTTGTACAGTTTGGTGTCGAGTACTTGCTTGCCACACATTGCACATACTCCTGCATATTCAAAATACCTCAGAATGCTATTTTTTGAGCAAAGACTCAAATCAAACTATTACGAGAAAAATTAACAACTACTAACCTTTACTGTAAGCACATGTATGACAATATTTACCATCCTGATGCACTTGTTGCTTGCAGATCATACATTTAGTTTGTCCATAAGGCTTCCATCTGCAACACAGAACAATTTATCCATAAACCCACGATAATGATGAAAAAGCAGTTTTTGGAAAGGTGCAGCCCAGAAATAAAATCAGTAAATTATGTTCGTGTCTGTTTTTTTAGGTAATGAAAAAACAAGAGGATGGATGCACAATTCAACCTTAACCCATGATAATAACTTCGTTAAAACCAACCAACTTTTTATTTAATATCTCGCCCATGACAGCGGGAATATCATGCTATGAGAGTGAGACAATGTTAAATCAATTCAATGAAGGGAAAAACTTCTCTACACTCGTGAATAAGATTTGGTACATTTCACTTTCCACAACACAGGCTCAGCAACATAAACATAATTAAGAAGGCAAATCACTACCCCAAGCATTCATTTCGATCAGATTGAAGGAAAATACTCAAAAAATATATACTAAGTGAAGCGTAAACAAGCAGGAGAGGTTGGGAGGCTCCCATGGCACATGTATTAAAATAAAATAAATTTACTTATCTTATCAGCAACTTAACTGAATTTACAACATGAGGATATTTATATCAGCCAACTCAAAATTTGTCAAACAAATTCAAACTAGTGAGGGCAAAACATTAATTATTCACACACACACACACACACACACACAAAAAAAAAAAAAAAAGGTTACAGCACAACAAATACAAAAGAGAAGGTAGATGCTGCGGAAAACAATTGGAAAGAATACATGAGTATGCCATTGGAAATAATTGGAATAGAAGATACTACCTCCGTCTCACTATAATTGCTACGGAGCATTATTTGACACTATTCATTGTTGAACGTTGATTCAAATTTTTATTATAGTTATGTAAGAAAAAACATAGTCAAGTGAGATCTTGTTAGATTCGTCTAATCTTATAGTTTTAGAATATAAACTTTTTATAATTTTTTATTGTACACAATTTACGTTATTAGTCATTAAAATTGTGTATCGGCATGCGTGTCAGGGGAAAGTGTAGCAATTTGAATGAGACGGAGGAAGTATGTGACAAGACAGTTAAACATGAAAAAACAATACCAATAAAGCAGCCAATACAGAAACTAATAATGCTTCAAATAAAAGATCTATTCTTTACACAGTTATGGTCATTCAAGCAATTTCTACCTCACAGGGATAACTAATGTCAGGAAAGGTTAACATTGATGAACATCATTCAAAATTCTATAACTAAAACAACACTAATGGCAAATAGAAACAGAAATATCCAATGAAAACAGGTTTGCCTCTTCCCAATTTACATATTCCAAAAAGCATGTGGCCGAAAAAAAAAAAAAAAAGGAAAAAAGGAAAACCTATTTTTCTTGGAGATGAGTTTGTTCTCGTTGATTTTACGGCCACCACCTTCAGTTGTGTTGCTGGCCCCTTCCTTCCATTTATCCGGCACAATCACCTTCGAAAGCTTCTTCTCACCTATGCAGCAGCATACACGGAACAACAGTGTAAATTCCCAATCTAATGGAAAAGGGTAAAACCCTAACGAAATAATTTCATATTAACGCATCAGCAATAGATCGAATCAAGAAAGGAGTAGAAGTAGGAGAGGAATTATCTTACACTTTTCGCATACCATTGCGCAATTGATTATATTCCGAAGGACGAAGCAATCGGTAACACAAAACTCCCACCGGGAACTTTCTACGAGTACTAGTCCGTAGACTAGATCCTTATGTCTGCCCCCTTGCACCTTTACAAATTTACTATTATTGTCCTAAAATTTTTGACACTCCCTTAAATATATTTATTAAACAGTTAATATTTTAAATATATAAAATTACGAATTTTAATACTCCCTCCGTCCCGGTTAAGACGTCTTGTTTGACTTTTTGACACTGTTCATTGTTCAACGTTGACTCAATATTATTGTAAGTATACATTTTGAAAAAATAGTCGACTTCGGTCTTGTTAGATTCGTCAGATCGTATAGTTTTAGAATATATATTTTACATATTTTTTAATTATATATATTTTGAGATATTAACAGTTAAAAAAGTGCATTGGATTGTGTGCAGAAATCAAACAAGACATCTTAGATGGGACGGAGGGAGTATCTATCTATCTATCTATTTATCTATTTATACTATAATAATAAATCCTAAAACTGTATTTTTATTCTGTTACATATATTACCCTTTTAAATCTCTTTATAAAAATTACTCCCTCCGTCCCACCTTACTTGTCTGGTTTGACTTTTTGACACTGTTCATTGCTTAACTTTGACTCAACGTTATAGCTAGTATATATTTGGAAAAAAATAGTCGAGTTGGGTCTTGTTAGAATCGTGAAATCATGTAGTTTTAGAATATATATTTTTCATAATTTTTTGTTGTACATATTTTGAGATATTTACGATTGAAAATGTGCATTGAATTGTGTGCAGAAATCAAACAAGACAGGTTAAATGGGACAGAGGGAGTATATATTATGGATTGAAACTGAATTTAATCTCAAATATATGCATATCTATCATAAATATGCATATTAAAGGTCTAAAAAGTAAAATCTCTTCATCCTAAAATTCAATGACCGTAGGATTGCAATCTATTGATCTTCTTCTAAATCCTACAACTATATTTTTGTTGTGTTGTTATATTAACATTTTACGTTATAATTAATCTATTTATAAAAATATATAGTATGGGTTAAAACAGTAATTTAATCTCAAAGATATGTATATTTATCATAAAGTACATATCAATATATTTATAAAGAATTACTATATTAATCCCTTTATAAGAAATAATCGCTTTTATGCTTCTTCTTTTTGGTGACAGAAATAATCGCTTTTATGCTTTGGTATGTATTATAAAAAAAATTAAAAAAATTATTTCTTCTATCATTTTGAAAAAGAAAACGAACATAGAAATTATATTTTATAAATAATTTCTAATAAATATATTAAAATAATATCATCTATTAATTTAAATTAATTGAGTTAATATTCCTCTATCTTTCTTAGGTTGTCAAGAAAAAATTTAATTAAGTTAATATTAGTTTGTATTTAAAAAAAATTAAAACCCGTACATGGAACCCCGTGCGTGGAGCGCGAGAGAAAAATCTAATTAAATTTATATTCTAAATTATAAAAAGAAAAAAAAATAATTCACTAAAAAATCTATACGGAAAAATGAATTAAACAAAATTCACTCAATTATATTTTTTCATATAGAGGTTGGGGATTTAGTTTAGTAGTCAAGTACCCTTACTCCCAATTTATAGTTGGGGATTCGATTCTCCACGCAACTGTTCAGCAAAAAAAATATATTTTTCTTATGTAATTGCAATACAAATTTAGATCAAAGTTATATTATAAACATATAAACAGTCCAAATATGACAATAAAAACGAGACCGAGGGACTAATTCCTTATTTTTAGAGCTAAAGTAACCGTTCATTCTTAATAAATAAAATAAAATTTGTCACCTACCTAAGCTTGAATTGCATACTGTATATTTGTAACAAAAAAAAAAAAAAAAAAAGAAGAAAAGCTTATACCTAATCACTTTAACATGGGGTAATGGATTGAGAACCCCCAATTAAACACATTCCTAGGGTGTAAACGAGCCGAGCCGAGCTCGAGTCGGCTCGGTTAAGTATAAGCCCGGCTCGGCTCGAGCTCGCAGCTCAACGAGCTTAAAAAGTTGAGCTCGGCTCGAGCTCGACACAATATATTGAAGCTCGAGCTCGACTCGAAGTGCCAAAAAAGCTCGACATAAATTTTAGTTTTTTTTTTATATATATCGGGTATCCCTAGACTACATTAGACTCAAGATTAAACAATTTTAAATTATTCAATAATGAGCTTAAAAACTTGAAAGATGAAGTTCTGTAGAAATATATTAAACTATTCATAATTCCTTATAACAGTCCCAATTTGGAAGGAGATTGGGATTAAATTTTTTTTGATTAAGTGTTAACCATAATAAAATATAATGTACTACTATTATTAAATAAAAGGAGGAATGAATTTACTGTTGGACTTCCTCTTCCTCACATTTGTTAAGAAATAAAATATACTATATTTTTAAGAAAGAAATAATATATATAATATATTCGAGCATATTATCGAGCTTTCGAGCCGAGTATTAGTTAGCTCGGCTTGAGCTCATTAATATTCGAACCGATCTCGAATTCGAGCCGAGTCTTTTCGAGTCGAGCTTTGATCGAGTCGAGCCCAAATATTTTATGAGTCTATCAGTCTCATTTACACCCCTACACATTCCTATATACAATTAACATTATTTATAATTAAAAATTATATGTATTGGTATTGGCAACCTGATAAAATTATTCTATCATTTTCCCTTAATTTGTAGTCTAGCTTAGTAATCTAGCACTCACCTTTCAGCAGGTCTTTTTTAAGATTTTGATGTTGTTCAGGGAGGTATGGATTCGATTCACTAGCATATACACTATTAATTAATTAGTAGTACTTCTCATTTGTTTATATTTGCTCCATTGAGCAAATGGCTACTATCCACATAATGCATTTGATTTAAAGTTTTATCATAGTTATACAACTTGTTAGATTCGTCTCGTCTTGTAGTTTTTAAATATCAAACTTTTATAATTTTTACTTGCACCGAAATTTGAGTTATTAATGGTTTAAAACGTGCATTGGACTGCGTGCTGGGTGGGTCCGAAATTTGAGTTATTAATAGTTTAAAATGTATATTGAACTGCACGTTAGTATTTCTATGCATTCTTTTTCTGTTTTTTTTTTTATTCTTTTAAAATACAAAACTAACCCTATTTTTATTATACGAAAAATCTGCCCAGGCCGTAATGATTTCTGAAAAATAGTAGGAGTATTAACTGTTTTTTATTAACTTAAATATATTCTTTTAGATTTGTACTCCTCCGTTTTCCAAAAAATGTAACACTTCTGTTTTTCACGCAATCCAATATACACATTTAACACATAATATCTCAAACTGTATAAAAATAAAAATAATAAAAATTTGATATTCTAAAACTATGCGATTAGACGAATCCAACAAGATCTCACTTGATTATGTTTTATCTTATATAACTGTGTTAAAAAATTGAATCAAACTTACTCGATGAATAGTAGTAACTATTCACATGTTCCAATTATAAAAAAAAAACGGAGGAAGTATGTATTTATTTTATCTGAAAGTAGTTTTTCATGAATTGAAAAAAAAAAATTACTGTATTAAACACTAAAAGAATTCAAAATAAAATAAATTACACTCCTTATAATAGACTGTGATTGCAACTTGCAAGTTATTGCATTGATTGATATATCTATATAAATCAGATACAAATAATAATAAATCTCAACAAATAATCCATAAAAATATTACGCAGTTTCCCCAACCTCAGGCAGAGGTCACCCAAAAACCAAAACTTGTATCCACAATTCCACACTCATATGCATCTAATCAATCAATCCCAGGGGCTGAGCCAGCACTCCTCAGGCAACTTCGGATACCTGTCCGTATCCTTGCAGTAATCGTATATTACCAGGTTCCTCTGCACCCAGGCATAGTCCTTCTTCTGCGCATCCGATAGATGCCACGCATTGTACTGATCCCACCAATTCTCCGTCGTCGTCGCCACGCACGCCGGGTAAGGGTCCTCCCACTGGCACGCGTCCGCCTGGAAATCCTTGTACGACGACACGAACGGCGCCTTCTTCCAGTCCGTCTTCTCCAGCCCGCCACGTGTTGCCCAGTCGTCCGCGTTCCAGATGCTAGAGAATAAGTACATCGGCTTCTCGTTTGGGAAGAAGTTGTTTGTGTAATTAGCGTTCTTGTACACACGGATTGGAGTCCTGTCCACCACGAACCTGTTTGTTGTTGTTGTTGTTTTTTTTTTTTTTTTTTTTTTTAAAAAAAAAAAGGAGAAATTCAAGCAACTGTAAGTATTAAATTAGGAGTCTTTAATTAATTTGTGGAAATTGACGAAGGAAATTATTGTACTCACAGTATCACGTGATCGTTCCAGAGAATGGAGTAGTCGTGAAAATCCTCGGTGGGGTCGAACCACAGCTTGTGGCGCATCTCACGGCCGCCGGTGCCGTTTTTGTAGACGTTTGTCTGGATGGTGTACGGCTGCCCTGACCGGTTCCCCAGGAACTCGATGTCCAGCTCGTCCCTTTCCGGGCCGGCCGCGTTTTCCGAACACATCTGTCACAATTGGCCGATCCAATCATCAACTATTCTTGTGATTGAAGTAGCAGTATGAAAATTAATTAGTACTACTTGAGGGGTGATTTGATTACATAATAAGCAGTGACGACGCCGGCGGAGTCGCCGCCGACCAGTTTCAGCTTCATGCTGAACCAACCAAATCTGTATCTCTGCTTCGTCATAAACCCACACCCTGGAAACGATTATTGACTCTCATCGATCACAAGCCATTGCAAATTTACTACAATCAATATAGAAAAGATAAAATCAAAGTATATATATACCTGCTTGTTTATCGAGGGACAAGTACCAGATCTGGCCGTCTTCGGAGGTCTTGAAATTGGTCTCCGGGCAGCTCTTGCTGAACAGGTCATCAAAGAGGGTGTTGGATCCGTCGGCCCGAATGGACGGGGAGAGCGAGAGGAGGAGGAAGGCGGCGAGGAGACAAACCCTTGTCTCCATTGTACGAGAGGATTTCTGAAGTGTGTGTGCCACCGTAAGAAAATGACATGGAAACGAGGATGCTTTTATGCTAATGGTTTGTCTTAAAAATTAGTACTAGTAGTAAAGTTGAATTATCCAGCTGGAAATGAAGAATTACAATTAATCAACTGCAGGATTATAATTGAGGCCAGATTCGTGTTGGAAAGGAAGGAATGGAAATGGAATTAAAAACAGGAAGAGCGGAGAGGGAGACAGACAGATGCAGGGCAAAGGAAATTCCAGGCTGTAGAAAAGTGGGGTACCACTACCATCAACCATGTTGCCTGAAAGAACGTGAGCGCATTTGAATCTTGTGATTAAGTATTCATGTACTAGTATATATTGGCCAACTGGAATTGGTGGCGACAGGCGCAGCTTAGATCTACGTTGGTCGTTTAAAAAAAAAAAAAAAAATACGTATTTGTTATAAAAATAACTATCTTTATTTATGTATGTGTACAATAAAATGGTATATGGCTTATTAGCTTGTGTTTATAGTGGAAGTATTGTAATGGAAATTGGGATTAAATGATGAAAGAAAAGAAAGTTTAAAAGTGGGATAATAAAATGGATAAAGTGTAATAATTATGGCTATGAAATGAAACAAGTATTAAGCTTGCATAATATTTTTCTAACTTAACTTCTCAATACATTACATAGGCTATTTATAAACTTTTTTATCCTCTCACTATTTACTAACCTCATAATCAAGGCATATACATTTCAAGACTTTCACATGTCTAACCTTATGATCAAGGCATGAACATGGATGTTGAACACTAGACATTCACATGTTTTGTTTACATGCATAATACTCCCCCTTGAATGTCGTCAATACGAAGAATATGCCTCGTTAAAACCTTACTTGGAAAAAACCCAGTGGGAAAAAAATCCAAGTGAAGGAAAAAGAGTACAGTATTCTTGTATCAGATGCTCCCCCTGATTTGGACATCATTTTAAATCTCGAAGCCGCCGCATTCCAATTTTCTTCACGAGCTTCTCGAATGTTGCAGTCGGCAATGCCTTGGTAAATAGATCCGCTAAATTATTTTCTGATCGAATTTGTTGCACATCGACTTCACCATTCTTTTGAAGATCATGAGTGTAGAAGAATTTTGGTGAAATATGCTTCGTTCTATCTCCTTTGATATAACCCCCTTTCAACTGGGCTACACAAGCCGAATTATCTTCAAATAAAATTGTTGGGGGCATTTGTGGTTCAATGATTAAACCACAACTCTTCAATATATGTTGAGTCATTGACCTCAACCAAACACATTCTCGACTTGCTTCATGGATTGCTAATATTTCGGCATGATTAGAAGAAGTAGCAGTTAGAGTCTGCTTCATTGACCTCCAAGAGATAGCAGTTCCACCACACGTGAAGATATAGCCTGTTTGAGATTTGGCTTTGTGTGGGTCTGATAAATAACCTGCATCGGCATAGCCAATTAACTCATGTCGAGAGTCTTTTGGGTAAAATAACCCAAGATCAATTGTTCCTTGGAGATAGCGAAAAACATGCTTTATGCCTTTCCAATGTCGTTGAGTAGGGCAAGAGCTGTATCTTGCGAGTAGATTGACTGCAAACGAGATATCAGGTCGCGTGCTGTTTGCAAGATACATTAACGCACCATTGGATTACTTAGCGGATGAGCATAATCCATTCGAAATTGCTTTAATACCTTTTGGGTATAAGCTGATTGATGAACAAATATGCCCATTTCCAAATGCTCAATTTGTAGGCCAAGGCAAAATTTCGTTTTCCCGAAATCTTTGATTTCAAACTCCTTTTTCAGATATTCGACCGCCTTTTTCAACTCTTCAGGAGTTCCAATTAGATTTAAATCGTCAACATAGACTGCGACGATCACAAATTCTGACCCATTTTTCTTTATAAATACACAAGGGCTGATCGGGTCATTTGTATAGCATTCCTTTATCAAACTTTCACTAAGGCGGTTGTACCACATTCGGCCAGATTGCTTGAGCCCATACAACGATTTTTGCAATTTGATGGAATAATTTTCTCTGGGTTTTGAGTTGCAAGACTCA
This sequence comes from Hygrophila difformis, assembly GCA_030278955.1. Lineage (NCBI taxonomy): Eukaryota > Viridiplantae > Streptophyta > Magnoliopsida > Lamiales > Acanthaceae > Hygrophila > Hygrophila difformis. Next base: position 4,780,765 of record JAOANR010000009.1, on the reverse strand, counting down.
GGTAATTTAAACCCTTCAGGTATTTTCATATAAATATCATTTTCCAATGAGCCATATAAATATGCAGTAACAACATCCATCAGCCTCATTTCGAGATTTTCTCGTACTGCTAGACTCATTAGATACATGAATGTTATTCCATCAATAACTGGGGAATATGTTTCCTCAAAATCAATTCCCGGTCGTTGTGAAAAACCTTGGGCTACAAGCCTTGCCTTATATTTGGCAATTTCATTATTTTCATTTCTTTTTCTCACAAACACCCATCTGTAGCCAACAGGCTTCACATTTTTTGGTGTTTGGACAATAGGGCCGAATACTTTTCGTTTATTCAGTGAATCTAGTTCAGACTGAATCGCATCTTTCCATTTTGGCCAATCATTTCTTTTCCGACATTCTTCAACTGATCTTGGTTCAGGATCCTCGTTATTTTCCATTACATCGAGTGCAACGTTGTATGCAAAGGCATTATCAACGTTTGTTTCTTTTCGGTTCCAACATTTCCCAGTATTGATATAATTGAAAGAAGTTTCAATAACTTCATTTTCTTCTGGGTGAATATTTTCAGGTTCAACCTTTTCGGGGGTTGAATCAATTTCTCCTTCGGGAGTATCATCTGTGATTGATTTATCACCCATATGGATAATTTTCTTCTTTCGTGGATTTTTATCCTTGGAACCCAAAGGCCTACCACGCTTCAGGCGTGCAATAGATTCATTTGCACTTGGAATTTGTCCTTCTGGGACATTTATATTGGCTGGTGCATTTGCTGCATCATTTATATATGATTTTGTGACTTTAGCAGCATCATTAAAAGCATCGGGTAATTGATTTGCAATTCCCTGCAAATGCACAATTCTTTGAACTTCAAGTTCGCATTGCCTTGTACGAGGATCAAGGAAATCAAATGGACTTTGCCAAGATATTTCCTTTTTCAGTTGATCATTTCCTCCCCCTAATGTCGGGAATTGAGTTTCATCAAAATGACAGTCTGCAAATCTTGCAGTAAATAAATCACCCATTTTTGGCTCAAGATATTTAATAATCGAGGGTGATTCATACCCGACATATATGCCCAACCTTCTTTGAGGTCCCATTTTTGTGCGTTGTGGTGGCGCAATCGGTACATAAACCGCACACCCAAAAATTCGCAAGTGGGATATATTGGGCTCCTTTCCAAACACAATTTGTGTAGGGGAGTAGCTATGATAGCTTGTCGGCCTTATTTTCACAAGTGCGGCTGCATGCAATATAGCATGTCCCCAAGCAGAAACAGGGAGTCTTGATTTCATTAACAAGGGTCTTGCAATTAATTGCAATCGCTTAATAAATGATTCTGCCAGACCATTTTGCGTGTGCACATGAGGCACAGGATGTTCAACAGTAATTCCAATCGACATGCAGAAATCATCAAATGCATGTGATGTATATTCTCCAGCATTATCAAGGCGTATTTTCTTTATCGGATGATCTGGAAACTGTGCTCGCAATTTTATAATTTGTGCAAGTAATCTTGCGAATGCCAAATTGCGAGTTGATAATAAACAAACGTGTGACCAGCGTGATGACGCATCAATTAATACCATAAGGTACTTGAAAGGTCCACACGGTGGATCAATAGGTCCACATATATCGCCTTGAATTCTTTCTAGGAATGTAGGGGATTCAATTCCCACTTTTACTGGAGATGGTCTGGTTATCAATTTCCCTTGTGAACAGGCTGCACAATTGAACTCATTTGGGTTCAATATCATTTGCCTTTTCAATGTATGGCCATTTGAATTTTCAATAATTCGCCTCAGCATTATACTGCCAGGATGCCCAAGTCTATCGTGCCAGGTAATAAATTCACTAGTAGCTTTCAAGCCTACTAGGTTATGTATTTCTGCGGCACATATTTTTGTATAGTATAAGCCAGAGGAGTAACATGGCAATTTTTCATTCACAATTTTTTTGCCATTTTCAATTCGAGTTATCAAAAGATACTCGTGATCTGCCTCTTTTGAAGTTTCAATGTGATATCCATTTTTTCGAATATCATTGAAGCTCAGTAAATTTCTTCGAGCTTTGCGTGAGAACAAGGCATTTTCAATTGCCATTTTTGTCCCTTCAGGGAGAAATATAACAGCTCTACCGGAGCCTTCAATGCATTTCGCATTACCGCTTATAGTTTTCACTGCGGTCTTTTCCAATTTTAAATTGGAGAAATAGCTTTTGCTTTTCAAAATGCTATGCGTTGTTGCACTGTCAATGAGGCAGATATCATCTCCGACTTTTGAATTTCCAGCATCCATTTCTTTACAAGAATATAAGAATGTTAATAAACATCAGCAATATAAATATTATTAATGCAAAAGCATATTTATATTATACATGGATAATAAAAGGGAAGTACAAGATATCATTATTTATATTAAACAGGAATTATAAAAGACAAGTAAAATATATATATGGCTATATATTATTTAGTAACAATATCTGGCTCAATAAAATCATCAGCTTCCAGGTGCGTGATATTATCATTTAATATATCATCATAAGTATCATCGTGGGCATTATGGTGTGCTTCAACACCTGATCTTTCTTTTCGTTTCGAGGCCTGATACAGTTCAGCTAAGTGTTTAGTTGTGTGGCATGTTTGAGCCATATGGCCTTTAATTCCACAACGATCACAAATTTCATCATTTTGTTTATGCTTTCTTGCATAATTTCTTTGTTGTGGTTTGTAAGGCCTTCTGGTATCATATCTGCGATTTTGCTCAAATCGAGGCTTATTTCGATAATTATTTTGACGAGATGATTCACCTCTGCCTCGATTGTGATACCGATTTTGGCCACGATCATCATTTTGATTTTTAAAGTGCCCACGATCACGCACATATTTCGATGATTGAGCCGCGTTCACCTCAGGGAACGGTTTTGCACCTGCGGGCCTAGATTCATGATTTCTCAACAACAATAGGCTGTTTTGTTCAGCCAATAATAAGCAGGTGATAAGATCAGAATATCTCTGAAAACCTTTTTGACGGTATGTCTCACTCAATACTGTGTTTTTAGCATGAAACGTAGAATACGTTTTTTCAAGCATTTCTGCTTCAGATATCTTTTGCCCACATAATTGCAATTGGGCCGTAATTTTGAACACAGCGGAATTATATTCCCGGACTGTTTTAAAATCCTGAAGTCTCAGGTTTGTCCAGTCATCAAGGGCTTTTGGAAGCACCGTCTTTTTAAGATTATCATATATTTCTTTCAGCTTTTCCCACAATGCCAGTGGGGATTCCACAGTCACGTACTCCATTTTAAGTGCCTCTTCGATATGATGGCACAAGAAAATCATGGCTTTTGCCTGATTTTGATGGCTGGGATTTTTGCCTTCAGCAATAGTATCTTCCAGACCCATTGAAGTAAGATGCATTTTTACATCTCGGGCCCAGGACATATAATTGCTTCCTTCAACGGTTAAGGGAGCAAATTCCTGCTTTGCAAGGTTAGCCATAATCTTATTGAAAGTTTAGAAATAAGAGATTATACCTCAAATGATAATCTAGACAGAGTCTCCTCGTGCTGATAACGTGTTATAAAAATAACTATCTTTATTTATGTATGTGTACAATAAAATGGTATATGGCTTATTAGCTTGTGTTTATAGTGGAAGTATTGTAATGGAAATTGGGATTAAATGATGAAAGAAAAGAAAGTTTAAAAGTGGGATAATAAAATGGATAAAGTGTAATAATTATGGCTATGAAATGAAACAAGTATTAAGCTTGCATAATATTTTTCTAACTTAACTTCTCAATACATTACATAGGCTATTTATAAACTTTTTTATCCTCTCACTATTTACTAACCTCATAATCAAGGCATATACATTTCAAGACTTTCACATGTCTAACCTTATGATCAAGGCATGAACATGGATGTTGAACACTAGACATTCACATGTTTTGTTTACATGCATAATAGTATTCATCTTTTCTTGCCTGTGAATTTCGTTTTTACACTATTGTCACTAGTGCACTGGTGCTACCTTTTTTTCTCTTTTGACTTTGGCTATTTGAATTATTGAGCAAATGAGGCCCGTGATTCCTCCGGTTTTAGGATCTAATTAGGATTCTCTTGATTTTGCAGTTTCATACTATAACAAATTATAATTATGAGTTAAATCGGATAGATTTAGAATATAAGATAAAATATAGTCAAGTGAGATCTTGTTGGATTCGTTAAATCGGATAGATTTAGAATATCAAATTTTCATAATTTTTTTTTATATGCAATTTGAGTTATTATGGATTAAAAATATATTGAATCGCGTGAAATGTGGGTCCGTGATAAATATTAAGTAACATACATGGTATTTAGAAAGGAAGGTGTATAAATTTAAATAAAGTTAGAATTCATTTAAAAATAGGATTAATTCGAAATGACCTAACCCATACATGAAAGACCGTAAAGATTCATGTAAATCCACAACCTCGTGAAAAGAAACAATATACTAATACTACTGCCTGTTGTTTCCTGTCAGCTCTCAGTATATATATTTGGAGAATGTCAAACTTTTTTGAATGAGAATAATATTAAGAAAACATTATAATATCGAGACAGTTTGGCCGAGTGGTCTAAGGCGCCAGATTTAGGCTCTGGTCCGAAAGGGCGTGGGTTCAAATCCCACAGCTGTCAATATTTCTTCAGTTTTCATTTTGATTGTTATTGCGATTCTTACGTCAAAGTTGAGTTCGATGAAATATCTATAACAAATTATTGCCTGTCAATTTTCATAGTAGAAAGGAACGCTAGGTGAGAATATCAGCCACCATGAGCCGTCAACTTCTATGACATGACACTTCATAAGAATATCACATTAATGGTGGCCTCCATGAAAAGAAGGTACAACTTAAATAAAAAGTTCCAAACAAGTACTACTAATTCTCTTAATAATGATAAAAATTTGTTAGCTTTTTATGGCTAGCAATCTCAGTTGTTACATCTTTAGAGTGAGTTCATGGATTACCCACATTTAAAACTTTCAAAGCAGAGAAAATAAGTACTAGAAAGGAATTGCAAAGACACAGGAAAAATCAGAGAACAAGTAGATAGACCGTGGAATGATAATACTACCACCTCCGTTTCAATAGGATTGCAACATTTGTTACTGACACGCATGTTGATATACGTTTTCATCGATGAATAACTTAAATTGTGCATAACTAAAAAATATATTAAAAAAAGATGATATTATAAAAATACAAGTTAGATGAATCTAAAAGATCTCACATGACTATATTTTTCTTCTATAACTATAATAAAAATTTGAGACAAAATTAAACTGTGAATACTACACAAAACATCAATGGTGCAATCCTATTGAAACTGAGGGAGTAATTTTTAAATTTTATAGAGCTCGTAAATAATGTGGATGTCCACATAAATGAAAATATTAGGATTCCAGTGATATACTCCTTCCATATTCAAATAATATTTTTTTAGGAGCCATTAAAGGCCTAAAAAGGGATGGAGGGAGTCCATGCCACACAAATTACAAATGAAAAAATGGGAGGGATAGGGGGCCGGTGAGAATCGAACCTCCAACCTTTCATTTTAAGTCAATGGACTTAACTAATTGGGCTAAATCCTCATACCCATATTCAAATAATATTAATATTGTGTTGTGGCACGAATTTTAAGAAATGGGAAAATAAGTGATGAAGATTTTAGGAGATGAGAAAGAAAGAAATAGAAAAAATAGTGTAAATGAGAAAAAACGTACCCGAAAAGAAAATATTAACATTATTTTAAAACAGCCGAAAAAGAAAGTTTAGAATTATTTAAAACCGGAGAAGTAGATTAACCCCTAGGAAATACTTCTATTTATATAAAATTTAAACACAAATTACCACTTAATGAATTACCGCATGACAAATACACCCATACACTTGTTTTGCAAGAGTTAATTTACTCAACTTCTCATCGAAGATCTAAAGTTAAATCAATTATTATCAAGATTGATCTTGAGAAGGCATATGACCATGTCCGTTGGCCTTTTTTGGCGGAATGTCTACAACAAATGGAGCTTCCAGATGGGTTGAGTCAGTTAATCATGGCTTGTGTTTCTTCACCGGAGTTTTCTATATTATGGAATGGCACACCTTTGGATGGATTTTCGACCGAAATGTGGGCTCAGACAAGGGGATCCCTTATCGCCCTATCTTTTCAATATAGTTATGGAGCGGCTTTCAATTGCTATTAATGAGGCTGTTTCTCTTGGATTGTGGCAGCCCGTTCTGTTGTCCTCTGGGGGTCAAGGGATTTCCCATCTTTTATTCGCTGATGATTTAATATTGTGCACTTCTGTGGATGCGGCTAGCATCCAGTGCTTGGCATCGACATTGCATTCTTTTGCTGAAGCATCAGGGCTCAAAATTAATTCTGCCAAATCCAAAGCTTTTGCTTCTAACAGTGTCTCCTCTATTGAAAAAGGCTGGCTGACTGATGTCATCCCTATCCAATTTGCTTCAAAAATGGGAACCTATTTAGGCTTTCCCATCCATGACGGACGGGTCACACGACATGATTATGATTTCTTGTTGGAGAGAATGGACAGTCGACTGTCTTCATGGGCAATGCGGCTTCTTAACAAGCCTGCTCGTATTACTCTAGCTAGGCATGTTCTTGCAGCTATTCCCACTTACCCGATACAAATTGGATGGCTTACAGAATACACTTGCAAACGCATTGACCAAAAAATTAGAAACTTCATTTGGAAAAATAGAGAAGGACATGGGATACATTTGGTGCGTTGGGATCACATTGCTGTCCCACGGAAATTTGGGGGGCTTGGAATCCGGTCTGCTCGACATAACAATATCTCGCTTCTTGGCAAACTGGCTCATGAATTCTTCTTTGATCAATCTAATTTGTGGAGTTCTATTCTCAGAGGTATTTATTGGCCTGATGTTTCATCTCCTTCTAGCATGAAGAGGTCTGGCTCTTTCACTTGGAGAAGTTTGCTCAAGACAGCGCATAAACTGATGGGCGGATATACATTTAAGCTGGGTGATGGTAGTAGTTCTTTTTGGTTTTCCCCTTGGTTCAAGGGGCAGCAACTGGGACCGAGGATTCCTACTATCGAACATATTGATTATGGGCTTCGTGTTTCAGATGTAGTGACGCCCTATGGATGGAACTTATCTAGGGCTTGTTCTTTCATTCCCTCAGATGTTAAGAAGGAAATTCTTTCGATGCCGCCTCCCTGCCTCCATCCCACCTTGACGGATCGCTGGACTTGGGCGTCGAGTATTGATGGTAAATATTCTGCAAGGTCTGGATATGGTTTTCTCACGACTGATTCCACCTTAACTCAAGGTTGGTCTTGGATATGGTCTACTCACCTTCCTGAGAAACTATGTTTTCTCCTATGGTTGATGGCTTGGGAAGCAATTCCTACCAATGTTCTACGATTCCATCGCCATCTCGCAGCTTCCCCCATATGTCAAATTTGTGGCAGTGAAGAAGAAGATTAGAGACATTGTTTTTTCTTATGTGAATGGACCAAACAGTTATGGAGATTGATAAATGTTGAGATTCCTACTGATTTACATACCATGGAGCGGTCAGACATTAGATTATGGCTTCGTGGCATGGTGCGTCACTTTGGTGCGGTATTTTTAGCAGGTTTGTGGCAAGTTTGGAGTGAAAGAAATTCCAGAATATTCAAGGGACTGACATCTTCTCACCAGTCCCTTGTTAGACGTGTTACTCATTTCGCTGAGACACTTCACAGATGCTTACATAGGCCTTCGACGGAACCCTCTCATCTTAGGCTTGCATCGTGGAACATGGGGACTTGGACAGGTGTTCTCTTGCATACAGATGGGTCCTTCAATCCCATCACCAAAAGGGCTGGTTTTGGAGCTGTTGTAAGGGACAATGGTGGCTGTTGGTTAGCAGGGGTATCGGGTTTTCTTGGAGATGCACCTATCATTAAAGCTGAGTTGGCAGCAATCTGTCATGGCCTACAGTTGGCTATAAATAATCAGATTTCGGACCTCTGTTGTTGTTGTGATTCTGTAGCAGCTTTACAGATTCTTGAAAACCCTTGGACTGAGTCGCATGAAATGGCCCCTTACCTAGTAAAGATTCGGGAACTCCAGGGTCAATTCCGAGTGTGTTTGTTTAAGCACATTTTGCGCGAAGGAAATGCTGTAGCGGACACCTTGGCAAAGATGGGAGCGAATGATGAAATCTTTTTTACGACATGGGCTTTCCCTCCGGACCTTGTTCGTACACACCTCTCAGTTGATGCGGCGGGCACGTGGTTCCCTCGGGCTCGTTAGTTTGCGTTTCTCATAGTCTGCGTTTTTTGTTAATTTTCTTTTTCTTTTTTCATTCCACGGCCTTGAATGGCTTTGTTGCAAAAAAAAATACACCCATACACTTTACACGTAAATATTGGCTGATGTTAAATAGGGTTCACACATTATTTAAAAAAAATAAATAATGTAAAGTAAAAAATCTTGTAATCCCGTGAAATGTTGCTACTTTCTTTTGGGTACAGTAATTTAGGTAGTGGGGTTTAGTAGTTAAAGTGGTGTAGGTATTTTGTGTTTAAGATTCTAATGAATTTTGATAAGTATTATTTATTGTTTAATTTTGACTTAATATTATGTAATGATACAATTAGAGTAAAATATTCAAGTTTGATCTTGTTAGAGTCCTCTAATCGTGTAGTTTCATAATATATATTTTATACAATTTATATTTGTATCAATTTTAAAATATTAAGAATTAAAGAAATGCTAGGGACTTTGGATAGAAAAGTAAAAGTGCATTGAAATTTGTGCAGAATAGTAAAAGTGAACACTTTTAATACAATTTGACAACAATTAAAATTCTAATCAAACTTATACTCCCTCCGTCCCACTTGTATTGTCCCATTTTGACTTTTAACACTGTTTATTGATCAACTTTGACCTAATGTTATCACAATTATATCAACAAAAAATATAGTCAAGTTCGGTCTTGTTGGATTCGTCTAATCTTGTAGTTTTAAAATATATATATTTTTTTTTTATAATTTTTACTTCTCTATATTTTAATATATTAACTGTTAAACAAAAGCATTGGATTGCGTATCAAAAAGTTTTGAGACATTTCAAATGGGACAGAGGGAGTATTATTTTAATTTATCTAAAAATAGAAAGTGACCAAATTTCGTGGGACACCCCAAAAAGTAATAGTGGCCAAATTTCGTGGGACGGGTACTATTATACATCTATTTTTTAATTTGATCCTAATTAAGTTCCTAAATTCTTTTAATTTAATCTATTTATTTATATTAAAATGAGATTTTGTATGTAAAAGGATATGCGGAGTTGATGATTCTGGATCGTTCAAATTCTATCTCTGATTTCAGATATTTTCACTTGATATTTTTCGACGTCTCCATCTTTATCCCCTTTTTATACACCCTTTGTTACAGTCTTTCTTCACTCAGAAATATCAGAAATCACTCTTCACTCCTCCCATCAAAATCCCTTCCATGGCAGCCATGGCCACCGCCCTCTCCTCCTCCCTCTCCAAACCTCAATTCTTCGACAACAAGTCCTCTTTCCATGGCTCCGCCGTCCCCATACGCGCCGTCTACCCCATCAAATCCTCTTCCCACACCCCCTCCATCACCATGTCCGCAGTCCCTCCTTACAATTTCGATAATTTCAAATTCCAGCCGATTAAGGAGTCAATTGTGTCCCGGGAGATGACCCGTCGTTACATGACGGACATGATTACCTACGCCGACACCGACGTCGTCGTCGTCGGCGCCGGATCGGCTGGCCTCTCCTGCGCGTACGAGCTCAGCAAGAACCCTAATATCAACATCGCCATCATCGAGCAGTCCGTCAGCCCCGGCGGAGGCGCGTGGCTTGGGGGACAGCTGTTCTCCGCCATGGTCGTCCGCAAGCCGGCGCACAGGTTCCTAGATGAGCTCGGCGTCGAGTACGACGAGCAGGAGGACTATGTCGTCATCAAGCACGCCGCTCTATTTACCTCCACCATCATGAGCAAGCTCCTCGCTCGGCCGAATGTCAAGCTGTTCAACGCCGTGGCGGCGGAGGACCTGATAGTGAAAAACGAGAGAGTCGCCGGCGTTGTCACCAATTGGGCGTTGGTTTCCATGAATCACGATACACAGTCGTGTATGGACCCGAATATCATGGAAGCTAAAGTAGTTGTCAGCTCCTGTGGCCACGATGGGCCCTTCGGCGCCACCGGTGTCAAGAGGTTAAAGAGCATTGGCATGATTGACAGCGTCCCCGGCATGAAAGCCCTCGACATGAACACCGCCGAGGACGCCATAGTCAGGCTGACCAGGGAGATCGTCCCCGGCATGATCGTCACCGGAATGGAGGTTGCCGAAATCGACGGAGCACCGAGAATGGTAATAGATCAATTTCATTCCAATCAAAACGAATACAGCTTCCGTCATTTGAATTCCCAAAATTGGAACTGATTAGGGTTGTAAATGTTTACAGGGACCGACATTTGGAGCCATGATGATTTCAGGGCAGAAAGCGGCGCACTTGGCGTTGAGGGCATTGGGGCAACCCAATGCTTTGGATGGATCTTACAGTGAAGCGAAAGCGACTCAGCCGGAATTCAGCCTGGCCTCGGCGGAGGACGATGATGTTGTAGAAGCCTAAATGAACTGGAAGTGATGAAAATAATACGCAGGGGAATAATATTGTGTGGGGAGATGGAGATGGTGTATTTGTTTTGCTTGGAATGCCATCTTCTTGTTCAGTTGTCAAGTAGATTGTGATTTTTCTTGGTGTGGAAATATGGGGTTTGGATCTTTTGCAGTTAAAATTTCAGATTCAAGGTTTTGCCTTTTATTGATAGAAATGTTTCTGAATCTTGAATTCTTGATAATTTCACGGCTTAGAGATGAAACCGTGCGAATACATTAGAAGTACAAAAGATAAACACGATTATTACCGCTATGACCGTTTCAGCGACTTTAGTCAAACAAAAGAAAACCTCTAAAAATTGGGGAAAATTTATGATGTCGTCAATATCTTCACGACTTCACTTGTCTTTCCCAATTCTACTCCTTCGGAGTTGGGGGAGAAAATGAACAGGGACCAAGAGCTACCCAAATTCATTCTGCCTCCTAGGAGAAATCCGAAACTCCATTGGAGGACACGAATCGTAAATACCCAACTAATTTCTCAGGCATCGTCTATTCTCTTGCAGAGGCACTCCAAATTCTGGGCTCCACTTTTTCGGCGCCTGAAGTTATCCCCAAAATTTTCACCCTTTCTGTTTCACCAAATCCTCAATAAAATCAAGAACCACCCTAGAATTTGTTTAAGTTTTTTCAATTATGCTGAGAAGAATCTTGATTTCAAGCCCGACGTCAAGGCGCAGTGCGAGGTGACTCGGATTCTATTAGGGTCCGAATTGTCCGCACTCGGATTGCCTATCTTGAATTCAATAATTCAGGATAATCCCCCAACAAAGTTCTTGCCTTTATTGATTCAATCTCCCGAAGCTCACGAACCAGAGACTATTTCCCGTGTTTTGAATTTCGTTGTTGAATCTTACTGCAACAAACGGCTGCATTTGCAGGGATTGGAGGTTTATCAAATTGCTAAACGGTATGGTGTTGGGTTGGGCTTAGGTGGCTGCAATTCATTGCTTAATTTGCTATGTGATAAAGATGAGTTCCGATTAGCTTGGTGTTGTTTTGCTTCGATGATTCGAATTGGTGTTCCAAGAGATCCCTCTACATGGTCCGTGGCTGCAAGAATTTTGTACAAGGAGGGCAAATTTGAGAGAATTTCAAGGATTTTAGACGCGGGAATATATGCACACGAGATGTTCGACCTAATGATTGATGGTCATAGCAGAAGGGGAAATTTTGAGGCTGCATCTGCATATCTAAACAAAATGTGCAGCAAAGAAATTGAACCCAGTTTCGGTACTTACAGCGTGATACTAGACGGAGCTTGCAAGTATCAAGACCAGAACATGATTGAGAGCATCAAGTCTTTAATGGTGGAGAAAGGGCACATCTCAGACCCTTCTTCTCCCAATTTCGATACGATCATTCAGAAGCTTTGCAGTGTAGGAAGGACATTTGCCATGGAGTTGTTTTACAAGAGGGCATGTGATAAGGAAATTGAACTACAGCACGTTACATACGAACGTATGCTTAAGGCATTATCATCCGGGGAAGGGAGGGTTAAGGATGCAATCCAGTTGTTCAATGTAATGCAGGAAAAGAACATTTCAGCAAACGAGAGTTGCTACAATGAATTTGTAGATGCACTATGCAAGGAGAAGCCATCACAGGAAGTGAGCAACTTGATAGCCAACATAACAAAAGTGGGGATCGTTTCTGAGGCCAACGGGTTTTCCACATACATCAGCAAGCTGTGCAGCGAGGATCAATGGAGGGAGGCGGAGGAACTCATGGAGATACTTCTGGATCGAGGATTTCAACTTGATCCCATGTCTTGTGGCTCTTTTGTGAAACAATACTGTCACACTGGACGTATTGACAAGGCGGTTATGCTACATAACAGGTTGGAGGAGCTGACCGGAACACTTGATGTTGCAACATATGAAGTATTCCTCGCTGTGTTGTTTGAAGGGAGGATGGTCGAAGAAGCAACCAAGGTGTTTGATCACATGAGAAGTTGCAATACATTGAGCAGTGGGAGCTTTTCGATTATGATCAGAGGTCTGTGTGGAGAAAAGGAATTCAGAAAAGCTATGAAACTGCATGATGAGATGATGGAATTAGGGCTGAAACCTGACCTGAAAACATACAAGGGATTAATTTCTGGATTCGGGTGAAAGACAGGACAGTGAGGACTAGCTTGGATCCTCACTGCTCAGTCCCCATTGTTTAATCTATAAAGATTGTTGAATTTTCAAAATTTAATAAGTAAGTTTTTAGTAAATTAAACTCAACATTTATGCTACCGTTGAACAAAATTTATAGAGATTGGCCCAATTCTCACAAGTCTTGGATAGTTGGATTGAGAACTTGGGGGTAAAATGGGCCTAATAGTGTGATCCAGTAAAGTAGAGTAATAGCAGCAGCTTATAGTATCATATCATCCATACCATACACACGAGTGAGGACACGAGAATTTTGGTGAGTGATTTTCTTCTTATGAAGTACTCCCTCCTTCCCACCAAATGTGTCATGTTTGACTTTTTGACACTGTTCATTGTTCAATTTTGACTCAATTTTTTTGCAAGTATACATTTGAAAAAAATAATCGAGTTGGATCTTGTTAGAATCGTGTAATTATGTAGTTTTAGAATATACATTTCACATAATTTTTTGTTGTATATATTTTGAGATATTAACGGTTGAAAACGTGCATTGGATTGTGTGCAAAAGTCAAACAAGACAAGTTAAATGGGACGGAGGGAGTACTAGTTTTTATAAAATGTTATTTGCAGGCTCACATCTCTGAGCTCTCTAACAAAACTACAAAAGTGCAATTTTGTCGGTGGTGACATACTAAGCGCTAGCTTTCTATCACAAGTACTACAGTACATCGAGAATTGGGGTCTAATTTATCTGAAAAATGTAGACTTATTATTCTTTAAAAAGTACTACTAGTAATAGTAAGAAAAATAGTGATCCAAAGATGCAAACGCGCACACACATAAAGAAAGTAGTATTGGAGTTGTTGAATCTGACAAGTTTCCACCAAACATTAGGGCCAGTTTATGATATTCATGTCGTCTCCTAGATTTTCATAATCTTTTTTGTCTGCCCAGGCAGGTCTCCACTCCAGATACCTCACCCGGGTCTCGGGCCTTGACCGACATTTTTCTTCTGTGGAAAATCGTACTACGTACTATACACAGTCCACTGTAGTCATGTGGTGTATTGTGCTTCATTAACGCAAACAACAGGTTTATTACCATTTGGAATCATTTCATAAATCATACTACTACCTCCGTAATGTTTTTTTTTACATTTGTTAATATGCTACTATTCACACACAGACTTTTACTTAAAGTTTTATTATAATTATACAAGTTAAAATATAGTCAAGTGAAATCTTGTTAGATTTGTCTCGTCGTGTAGGTTTTAAATATGAAACTTTTACAATTTTTACTTATATTAAACTTGAGTTATTAATGATTTAAAATATACATTAAACGACGAGGTGGGTCTGTTAAAAAGAAAACGAGACAGAGGAAGTAATACGGGTACCCAATGTTGTTACTCAGTACTCACTCAATTCTCAAAGCATTACTCACCTTTTTTTAGAGTATACTGAATTATTTTACTCCATAAAATTGGTAAAAGGATTTCATTTTTATTAGCAGAAACAGTAGTTGTAGACTTGTAGGACACACCCACTTTAGTAGTCCCATGAAATTTAGTCACTATTTCTTTTTGGGGTGTCCCACGAAATTTGGCCATTTTCCATTTTTAGATAAATTAAAATAATATAAGTTTGATTAGAATTTTAATTATTCTCTTTGAAGTCTTGGGCCTGGCGGATTAGAGCGCCGGAGAAGGTTCGAACGTTTGCATGGCTGGTAGCTCATCAATCGGTCCCAACGAATGAGCTGCGGTGCCATCGTGGCCTTACTAATTCAGCTTTATGCCCAGTATGTGGTGAGACTAATGAATCTGTAATGCAGATGCTGTTTTGGTGCTCTTGGTCTAATGAAGTTTGGCAGAAAGTGGGAGGGCTGCCGTCGGCTCAAGGGTTAGCAAATTCCAGTGATGCTGCTGACTTTTTTGCCAAGTTTGGAAGGCTCTGGACGGGCATGCAATGGGCTACAATCTGGTGTATTTGGTTGAGGAGGAATGATTTTTGTTTTCGTGGTGAAGCTCTTGGGGTTGAGGAGGTTGTGCGTCGGGCCCGTTTCTTGGGCATGGAGTACGAAAGGGTCTGTGGCCGTGACACTAGATTCAGGGAGCTTAGACTTGTGCATTGGAATCCGAGGCAATTTAATGGTGCGATCCTCCATGTGGATGGGAGTTCACTTGGGAATCCAGGGCGTGCAGGGTTCGGTGGTGTTATTCGTGACAGAGATGGTCGGTGGCTTGAGGGTTTTTCAGGTTCCATTGGCGTATCAAGCAATATGTCTGCGGAGCTTCATGCCATTTGGAACGGTCTCAAGTGTGCTCAACGATTGGGGATTGAGATTATTTGTTGTTATTCTGATTCGGAAGAAGCGCTTCGGCTGATTAACCAGGAGTTGACTGTGGATCATAATCTTTTTACTCTGGTCATAAACATTCAGGACATGCTTCATCTTCACCCAGGTTACCAATAGCATCATATTTTTCGGGAAGGCAATGCTGTTGCAGATAACTTGGCAAAGCGGGGTTCTAGGTTGGAGGAATTTTTTACGACATGGGCTTTCCCCCCTGATGGTGTTCGGCCTCTTCTCTCTGCAGACATGGCGGGAACCTGGTTTCCTCGATTCTAGCTTGTTCTTTCTTTTGGTTTTTTCCTTGTTTTGATTTTCCATTTTTTTCCTTAGCTGACGCTTTTTGCGTCCCTTGTCACCCAAAAAAAAAAAAAATAATTATTCTCAAATTATATTAAAAGTGTTCACTTTTATTATTCTGCACAAATTCCAATACACTTTTACTTTTCTACACAAAGTCCCTAATATTTATTTAATTCTTAATATTTCAAAATTGGTATAAATAAAAATTATATAAAATATATATTATGAAACTACACGATTAGACGATTCTAACAAGATTACACTTGAATATTTTTCTCTAATTGTATCATTACATAATATTAAGTTAAAGTTAAATAATAAACAGTATCAAGCTTCATTAGATTCTTAAACACAAAATTCATTTACCAGTTTAACTACTAAACTCTACTACTAAATTACCGTGGCCAAAAGAAAGTGGGCACATTTCACGGGACGGAAGGAGTATATGGGATTTCTCCCATGTATTAGTAGTAGTAACACAAAATCATTTGACCTGTCACTATTTATTAATTTCGCTACATTTGCAACATTATCGCCGCAGTATTTAATACCAGTATAGAGCTGTAGAGTTATTTACTTGAAGTATACTATTATGACTAGTAATTACACAATACTACTAATAATTGAAATATCTGCACGGTTGGCCCAGCAGCCTTTCCCCTGTTTCTGCCACATTTTGCTCTCTCCCGCTCCACATTTCCTTTTCTCTTCTTCTTCTTCTTCTTCCGTTTGATTTTCTCCTCAAGCGCCTGCCCAGCTCACTGCACACTGAAACACCTAATTCTCCCTTAATCCTCTCCCTATGTTGCCATAAGTACCCTCAGTTCTTGAAAGTTGAAGCCTTGACCCCCATTTTTAAATTCCCTCATCTCGTTACCCCCGCCCTTCCCCCCTCTTTTTCTGCGTCTCTCTGTGTTTGGATTCTTGCTTCTTGTTCCTTTCTTCAGTTGTGGCTGTAATATTTGAAGTTTGAACGAGGAGGGGAAAACATTTCTTCTCCACTAAAAATTACTAGGTTCTTGCAGCTTCTTGGGTCTTAACTCCCCTTAGGCCAGGTATGGTTGTAGTTTATGCTTTTCTTCTTCGATGAATAGATAAATAATAAATTCCGATACCAAAAAAGGTTATAATATTTCCTGCACATTATTAAATATGCCGGCAATCTGTTCAGATTCCGCCGTCGTCTAAGATGCTGACATTCTATTCTCTTGCCTTATTTTTAAAAATCTCGGGTTCAGAATTTTACTATTTTATACCATAAAGGTTTATACGATTGTTTATACAACATCTTTAATGCGCGTATGCTTTTGTGGTAGACACTTTGATCTTCATTATCAAGAGGAGGAAAGGCGAATAGGATGTATAGTTTCACAATGGGGACAGCAATGAGGGGAATTTTCAAAGGCTTCAAATACACTCTATCCCAATTCTTTGGTACATACAATTATGTTCCCCCCCATCTGTTCTGTTATCAAATAGAGTGCCTTTCATTGTTGCTCTTAATTCTTCTGTAGCCATGAAAGAGCGTGAAATCGAGATTGGATGCCCGACAGATGTTAAGCATCTGACACACATTGGGTGGGAGGGTTCGGCGGGGAGCGCACCAAGCTGGGTATGATTGATCTCGGTTATATATGTTGTGTATCCTCTACTTATTCATTAGATTTTGTTTGAATATGGGTAAGATTCTGTGTTTCTACTTTTGGTGGTGATTTATGGGAATTGAATGCATGCTATTTCTTGATAAAAATGTAGATGGGCCATTTCAAGACGGGACCTGATTTCGCCACATCTTCGATCAACTCTGCAGTTTCTCCGTGGTCATCTCAAGGTTTGTCGGCGCCTCACTTGTAATCCAGTATATACTAAAGATACAGGAATACCCAATATTCCTCCACCAATTTTCTCAGAAAGGATCTATAGTATAAATCAGATATAGCTTTCCAACACATAACCAACTATGTAAATAATTTATGACTATGCAACACCTTGATTGTTGAATTCCTCTTTGTTGTACTTGGATTAACTTCCATGACATCCTTAACTAGTCCTTTGTCCAAGTTGAGAGATAGGTAAGCAACTTGTCTTGCCTTGATCTTTGGATAACAGCAAGTATGTCCGCATGCCGAAATAAAGTAGAAAGAAGAATATATATATATACATATGCAGTGGAACTTTGGAATCATTTGCATGATTGAAAGCATCTTTTGAAGCCCAAAAAACAATGGGACCAAATTGCGTAATGTAGTGTATTTACCGTGTGTAGTCTCTGTCCCATGTTGAGTCCACGCATCCATATTAGGTATAGTGTGTTGCATGCCTTGTATGTTTAATTTTGTTGTTGGAGTAAGGTTTTGGAGACCATAGGTTCTTAACTGTTTTGGTTTGTTCATGTCTATTTCTCCATGAGCAGATTTTGGAGGGTCCAACCGGCAGCTTTCTGGATTCAAGATGCAGAAAGATGAATCCCCGACAGAACTTCCTTCTGCCAAGAAGAAGGTGAAACGGAAGAAGTGCAGATCAACTTCATCTCCAACTGCAATTTCAAGTGCCTCAGGATCATCATGGTTGTCAACACCAAAATCTGAATTTTTTGCTGGTGATGCAAAGCCAAACAGCATCCAAGTTGTGTAAAATCAGAGTTCGAAAAGGAATATAAATACATATATATAATATCCGTTTTATGTACAAAGCATCCTACTAGTATTTTCACTTGGAAGGTCCTGAGAGTAGAAACCATTGGAAATTTCCATACTGTTTAGCTCAGTGTGTTGCATACGTTACTGAAGTGAAATCTGGAGGAGGAGCTCGATAGAGATGCAATTTGAAGAGAGGTATGCGTATAAATCTCAACTGCATTTTGGAAATCGCTGGCAATGTGAGGATCTGAATTTTCTTCCCTGCTTGGAATCGACGTTCAAAACCACACCCTGTAATTGAAAGTTATGCTAGTTGTACTGATGTGTGTTTACTGATTTGATCATATGCTAAGGAAAGATTTGTTTGAGATCCTTCTATTTAGGTTGAAGTATTTATTCTGTTATTTTGCAAAAGCTGAAACAGTTTTCTGCCTGTAGGGTACTCTATAGAAGTTGGATTTTCTCAAGTAATAAACTGTAACAAGTCTATGATAAGTTTATGACCAATATTAAACTGCTTCCCTAACACAGTGCAAGACAAATCAGGAGCCTACCAGGGCACTGCAGAAATGGCAATTTATTGCCTACCAGTCAATTTTCCAGCCACTGGTTTCAAGATTCTGCCTGTTATGAATAATAAGGCTCTGCATCCTCCACAGAGATGGATGGTCATGGGAGTTCTTCATAGTTCATACACAGTACAAATGATAAAATTTGAAAACATTATGTGAATGCCAGAGCAAAATGCTTCTCCTCAAGATCTTTGTCAGTATGATCAATCTGTGTTTTTATGGGCTGGGCTGTGTTTATGGGCTTGGAATGGGCCACCAAGAAATATATGAATTTGGGCCAGTAAGCTAAGATTTTCTCTGCAACCAAAATTGTTCTCTCCTTCTTCCTTGTAGTAGTAGTAATTTTCATATTGATTTCTTGAAGAAAAAAGGATGGAATATAATGCAGAATTACTACTAATTTATGATTCAAAGGAACAAGTGAAATTGCTGCCATCCTTGTCTGAAAGTAAGAGATACACACACTGGTTGAAAGTCATAAATTGGCAATGGGTAAAATATCATTACAAGGTGAAATTAAATGAGTGATAGTAGTAGTCAAATAGTAAAGTGATATGATTAATAATGGAGGGAAACCGAAAACATAATAATGAATTACTAATGGGAATAACATTAAATGAAGGTTAGGTAATTACAGAGTGGGAACACAATTAAAAGTGCAGAAGGCAGCTGGGAATTAAGCAGTTGCTTGTTTGGGGTTTGTCACCTTACCAAATATACAACCATTGCTCTCAAAATTCACTACTACTACTACTACTACTATTTTAACAGAGACAATAAATGAGATTATTATTTTTAATTTTTTATTTTTTGTAAACTATATACAGGCCTCCAAACTCCCAATGGTGAAATGTGAATGGACTACTACTCCATATACCCAACAACAATGAATACTATTTGTAAAACTAAAATGTTGGGAGTATTTTCAATTGAATGATAAGCAATTGAGTTCCAAATTCATTCAATCAAATGAGCCACTATAATTTTTGCCCTAAAAATAAAATAATGAGGCACTATATAATTTATATATCCACAATAGAAACGAAAAATAGGCAGTCTCTCCTTCGGTCCTTCCGATGCATCTAACAAGTGATTCTAAATCTTAATTAGACTTTTATCCTGCAGCTACAGTACGTTCATGCCTCATTATATATTAGTAAAAGTTTTTGGATGTCATACGGTGATTTTATTTTATACTACGTTGGATTATCTTTTGAAGTAGTAATAATGTACACTATTTTGAATTGAAGAAATAGTTTTTTAAAAGTTACAAGATTTTTTTTAAAAATTAAAAAAAAAAAAAAAAAAAAAAGGAGAAGAAGAGGTTAGATACTTCATACTTAGATCATACGAGAGCACGTTCACATATGTATTCTTATTTTTTATATATAATGTTCTTTTCTTAAAAAAATGTAAAATTTTTCTTGGCACTAGTGACAAAGTGGAAATGAGCTTTCAATTAGGAGTATTAAATATTGAAAAATCCAAAGCAATGCTGTGCAGTTGGGATGTCAAGACTGGTGCAATTAATGCCACGGCCATCAATACTTTTGCCAATAATAGTATCTATATCAAATACTAATACAATATTTTTTCGCAATTAATATATTATTTATACTCCTATCTATTTATATATATATTTATATTTTTACTTGGCTGATTTTTTTTGGATAAGCCGTTAAAAGAGTGGTGGGAGCCCATGCCACATAAATTATGAAGGGAACAAAAATGATGGACAAGGGCCGGATGGAAATTAGAAGCCCAACTTATAAGTTGGGAGTGAGGGACTTGACCTAAGGGTAAATTCTTAACCCAACCCAACTAAATTGGCTCATTGTGTACAAAGAGTTACTTGTATAGTTGTACATGATTAATTCTCGCCACACCGTGTTGAAATATAATACTCCTCCCATTTCTATAAATTGAAACGGATGAATAGTATTTACTATTTATTGAGTAATTTTAATTCAAATTTTTAACCTAGTTATATAAGATAAAAATAGTCGAGTTGGATCTTGTTGGATTCCTCTAATCGAGTAGTTTAGAATATCAAATTTTTATAATTTTTACTTTTACACAATTTGAGATATTAAGCGTTAAAATTATGCATTTGATTGCGTGATATACCTAAATGCTCCAATATATTCCTTTTTTCCGGTGGTAAGGAGGCAAGTTATTTTATTTCGAGATTTGTCTTGAATATTTCATATATCTTTCTATTCGACATATCGTTTTAAAATCATGTTTTGTGGGAAGCAATATCTAATTCTAATATCAAACGAATAAATAATTAACTGATTGGAATAGTATATAAGTATATAGGGATCTTTGGGAGTTAGCAGATTCGCTAGCGGATTCAGAGAGAGAACTGTGAGACAATCTACTCTTTGAATCTGCTATCTGCTAGCAGATCCGCTGACTCCCAAACATCCCTATGTATAACGCTTGTATACCAAAAAATTGTACTCCTTCATTAACACATATTACGCCGTTATATAGCACGCATAAGATATTGGGAACTATAGTCTAAAATATGTTTAAATTTTGATAAAATTATCTAAACAAATCACTTATTTCAAAATAGTTAAAGTAAATTGCATATTTGAAAAGAGAGAAAATTCACTTGCAATTATTACTACAAATATAAAATACTTTGATTTTAGTCTTTTGTCCCTCGTGTACAGTAGGGGTGTGCATCGGTCGGTTCGGTTAACCGAACCGAACAAAACTCCAAAACCGAATTAAAAACCGAATTTTTTCTAAAAACCAAAACCGAACCAAAATTACTGAAAACCGAAATAACCGAACCGAAATATTTCGGTTTGGTTATACCGGTTAACCGAACCGAACCGAATCGCTTTTCTAAAAAAAAATTTTTTTGATCAAAACATCTCTATTACCATTTTTAAACCTGTAAATTCGTTCTGTTAAACAAAAACATCATATCTACATATAACTATGAGTGTAATAGTAAATCATTCCAAATTGCATTGTTCAAATTACACACAAATGAAATGATAAAATAAAGAAACCGTCACTGAATAGTTCAAATACGAAACAATATAAAAGTCTCAAAACTTTCAATAGTAGTTCCCACTTCTCATCCACACAAACAGTCACCGAATAGGGGTATTATTTTGTGTTTATTATTAATAGCATAATGTATTTTATATATTTTTTTAAATATATAATTTAAATTTCGGTTCGGTTCGGTTAACCGAATTGTAGGTTTTTAAAAACCAAAAACCGAACCGAAAACCGAAATTTTGGATTTTCAAAACCAAAAACCAAACCGAAATCCAAAAACCGAACCAAATTGCAAAATTCGGTTCGGTTCGGTCGGTTTGTTCGGTTTCGACCGAAATTTGCACACCCCTAGTGTACAGAATCGCATTAAGAATAACTAATTTATGAATTATACCATGCATACGCTAGCCATATGAGAGTTTTGAGTTTTGACTTTCAATGCTATTGAACACCGAAATACTAATACTATTGCAAAATATCATGCATGTGTATGAAATTAAAATCCTAATGTTATCCAAATATGTTATAAAAATAATACGGAGTATGTTTCTTCGCGTTGCATTATATGTTCAAATTAATTAAATTTAAAATAGATATTTAAAAAAAAAACAAAAGAGAAATAAATAATATACCAAAATTTTAATATTCTTCCGTCTTGGGCACATCAAATGGTTAATGTCATATATTAAGACAAATATTTGCGTGGATCTCCCATTACGTGTTTCACTATTAAAATTATGTCACACAACTGAAAATAGGATTAATGGTCCTACATTAATTATTATTGTCTTTACATACTATATACTTTTTTTTTTTTTTTGGTGGATATTGTATCTACATATTGAAATCCTGTTAGAATTATTAATTGGCTGCATAGTTGCGGGCCGGTTTGATGAGTGATGACGAGCAGGACCAATTCTTCCAATTAAAATCTATTCACATTAAATATATTTTTTTATTTGACCAATTCTATATAACGGGAGCAAAGAAATGGTCCACTTTATTTCACTCTTGCAATATTGTACTATAAATAAATAAAATGGTTTATTTCTTCTTCCTTTTTAAATATTATTCATGATTATAAATTGTTGAATTTGATAGGAAATACTACAATTTGATCCCGCAATAATAATGGAAAGTAGATGGATTTTTTTTTTTTGAGTAGTTATTAAAGGCCCGGGATGTAAGATTACATTAATGTAAAGTAGATGGAATTACTTTGATAATAAGATTACTGGACGGGTGCGGTTATGGTGCAATCACCAAAATCCGCAGCACATCAAGGCGTCAATCTTAACCGTTCATTTAAAATCAAACGGTTCAAAATGTAAAAGGGTAAAATTGTCAAAAAAAATTTATAATGTCATGTCGCTGAAAAATACACACAATGTTATCACTGAAAAATACTATATATGTCGCTGAAATGCACACAACTTGTCGCTGAAATACACATAGCTCGTCGCTGAAATATACTTGGCTCGTCACTGAAAATATATTAAACCAAAGAGTTGGGGTTCCAACTTTTATGAAGTCGCTGAAATGCACAATATCAAGTCGCTGAAATATACTATAATGCGTCGCTAAAATATACTATACTACGTCGCTGAAAAAATACGGAAGGCGCGCTGAAAACAATATTCATGTCGCTGAAAATAATATATTAATCAACAAATCGCTGAAAAGCACATACGTTGTCGCTGAAATGTACTCAAGTATATTTTGGAGTAATATAGCAAAATTACCATTTTACCCTTCCAGTTCATCTCAACCGTTGATTTTAAAACTTAATCAACGGTGGGGAGTTTCCGCAGTACATTAAGACAAATGTCTTGATTGCACCCTAACTTCTCCCATTACTGGACTGCCATTAGTAAGCGAAAATTAACTTTACCATATTAATTAAAATAATAAAATCAAATATTTATTACATAATATTATTAGTTTAAAATAACAAAAAATAGTACTATTATAACATTAATTGGGGATGTTTGAGGGCGAACGGATCCATTAGCAGATAGCAGATTGGAAGAGTGGATTGTCTCACAATTTTATCCAAATCCGTTATCCGCTAGCGGATCCGCTAACTTTCAAACATCCCCATTATATTAACATTATATAGGACAATAAACAATGAGAAAAAAAAAGATTTGTTAATATTATTTTCTTCTTTATTACAAAAATCATCAAACCTGGTGTATATTAATCCGCATTGATTATGAGATTCAAGATTCAACCCAAATGTTGGGTTCAGTTCAAGTCTCTGAGTCTGCCCCAAAGCCAATTATTAACACATCAATTTCGAGATGCGGATTCGAATACTTATGGAACTTTTATCCATTCATTTTTATCTGTAATTAATTTTGAGTGGCATTAGCCGCCCACAGCCAATTTTTAAGCAAGAGTTCTTGGAGCTCGGCCATGTAATTTAAAAAAAAAAAAAAAAAGATCCACGCAAATTTGTACCCGGCCAATCTCTTATTCGGACTGATCGTTAGCCTCTCGATGAAGAAAACAATCCCTCAATAAACTGTATGAAAACCCTCTTCTGATGAAAAAAATTGCTTGGTATTGCCATTGGGTTGTTTCCTGATCTTCCCCCTTAATTAATTTACAAGGACCATACTGTTCTATTCACTCTGAATCGTCTTGTTTTTGCACCAAGCATTAATATAATAATTTATGCATCTACAGGAAATGCAGGAATTAAACAGTCTTTGATCGATATATCTATCCAACTGGAAATTTCAAATCAGAATTTGATATTTCAAGTGTACTTAGTTTTAGTGGAAATAAAACTTACTCACTCATTATGTTTATTTATATGGACTTTTAACTTAATTCGGCTCAGGGGACAACCTTGATTATATATACAGACATGATTAATAATTGTATGTCTAGATATTTAAGTCTGTTTGCAGCTAATTAATGGGACCATTTTATTTAATCTATGGATACCATTCAATGAGGGTTTTCTCCTTCGTCTACTGTCACCATCTCTTACGTCTGTCGTCATTTTAAGAGATCATACCATATGCAAATCATGAGTGATATATATTTATTAACCAAGTCCCTGTGGATATGTATTAATTAATCGAAAAAGTAAGCTTAATTTATTTCTGAATTCTGAGTTTGAAGTAAGTGAGAATTTAACATTTAACAATTATCACCAACTTCTTGTTTTCTTAGTAATGAGATACTCCACTGAACTTAATATTTTCCCAACAAATTAAAAAGAAATTACTCGAATAGGAATAATTAATTTATGAGAATTCACCTGCGCTAATTAATTCTAAATACTGACATTAATTGTGGGATTTCTTGCATTAATTAATCATAAATACGGATAACATTCGAGAGAAATATTAGGAAGAAAATCAGGGTCATTTCTGGATATTCATTAAATGCTATTCTCTACCCAATTATATGTATTAATGCGTGTATGTAATGTAATGTATCTAAGCAGACATATACCCAAAAAAAAAAAATTTAAAAATACAGGTGGTGTGATTGTGAATGATTTCACTGGTCTGGGAAAGTTATTTTATTTGATGCGTTGAATTTATTGTCAAAATTCTCGCATTGTATATACATTTATATTCACATGCATGCCTGCCTGATGCCTCATGCCTGTATACACATTATTGCAAAATACATTTAATTTTTGAATCAGTGTCTGCAATTCTCATCATCTTTTGTAAAGTGAAATAGTATACACTGCATTATGGAGGACGACCCTGATGAATTAATATATTTGATTCTGTTGTACGAAAAAAGTATAGACATATATTCACCAAGATCAAACCCTAATAATTCATATACATTCACACAGCAGACTCTTCTGTCTGTAGTGTTTATAAATCCGTAATGGTTAATTAATTAATCAAAGCGTTAAAAAGAGTTTCAAGATCAGATTACAGTTAAAAAAAAAAAAAAAAAGGACAAGTAGGAAAATGGATAACTGAAGGAAGTGAATCGGAGACAAAGAGGTAAGGAATTGTATGTGAAGAGACCATACATATTCTTAGAGCAACAAACCACCCTCCCCACCCCACCCCTTTCTTCAGTCTCTATAAACACAAGCCTTCTCTTCCTTCCAACCTCATCATTAATGCGCTTGTACCATCTCTCTATACGCTCTTGCAATTACTCCGTCTCTGCCATCTCTCTCTCTTCACCTCTTCCTCTTTCTCCTCACCATTAATCTTGATTGATTTATTTATTTATTTTCTATTTCTCTGTCAGCATATCCTCATATGCTCGCAATTCTCCTTAAATTCTATTCACAAGAAAGGAACCTCCGCAATAAACCTGGCAGCCCCATCCCCCATGCCATCTACAATCCTCTACCTTTACCCATCTCTCCCGGAATCCCAGGACCAGATCTGAAAAACCCTTTCAAATTTCCATTCCCTTGCGCCTAACCCTGATTCCCCTCGAGGGTTTTATATTCTTGTGTCTTGTGAGGATTCTAGTTGATCGGTCACTTGGACTCTCTACGGTTGGTTTCTTAATTTCAAGTTCCATTTTAAGTTTCAGATGTGTGGCTTGTGATTCTTTCTGGTTTTTTTTTTTTTTTTTTTTTTGTTGCTGTTTTATTACTTCCGTTATGATAGTGTCTTGACTATTTTCCGTAATTCTTTCCCCCTTTTTTGGCAGGGGCGATAAATGATGATTTGAGTTGGGTTCCACCGAATGTCTCGTGGGGTGTTTTTGCAACTACAGTTTGAAAATAAAATAGAGCTGTTGTCAATGACCATTTCACACTGTCATCTCTTTGCCAATTTATTCTTAGTTTAGTCTTTCGGCACGTCAGGGCGTCTTAGATAGGAAATCTTGTTTGGAAACCCAAACCACTGCAAAAAGGGGTCCATTAAGAAACGAACGAAACAAAAGTCCATTGTTTTTTGTTTGTTTTTACATGTAATCCAACACATTTGTTTTGCTCAGAACACTGCCAGAGAATCTCCCAAAACTCGACGCACTAACTCTCAGGGGAAAAAAAATCCCTCTATTATTTCAACTGAAAGGGCCCAAGGAAACAGTGGAAAAATTCTAGGGTTTTCTTGGTAAAAGTTGCAGCTTCAAGAGGTGCGGATGGCGGTGGGATGATGACGAGATGATGATGAAGGGTTCATGGAGTGAGCTTTAATTTTTCTGGTGAGTATGAAGAGTTAATGCCTGCACCGTAGCAAAGGGTGGGTGAGTTTTTAGGTTTTCTTCAATTAAGAAAGAAAGTACAGTTCGAGTTCAATTTGATGAATCCTTTGGTTTCCTCACTCCTCTTTAAGAATTTTTCTGTGTCCATAAATTCTGATGGAAGGTATGTGGCTTAATTTGAAAACATTTAATTGTCTTGTTATCAGTATTTAATTCACGCGTTGATGGCGAGAGTCAATCCATTTAATTTTTTCCCCCCTCCTTTTTTAACTGTGAACGCATTTGAGATCTGATATGGACATCAACTAGCTATAGCTAGGGTGAAGGAAAAATTTCTGTCTGAATTCTTCTCAATAACTCGATCAATTCAGTGTTGCACAGAATTATTTAAGCTACTGTTTATTCAATTGTGAATGGATTTTCCATGAATTTCGGCCCTTTGATTTCAGTTTTGCTGTTATTACATGTTGTGGTACTACATGTTTTGGGTGATAGGTTTGTCTGATTAAAAATGGCTTATTAACATTGTTCCTTGGTAATTAGTAATAAAGATTCGAGCTTTAAGTTCAATCTCTTCTCTAATTATAGCCTGCTTTCATTGCAGAATCCATAATTTCGCAGAATATCGGTTCCAGACACAAGTGTAAAAAATTAAGATGTTTCAGCCAAATATGTTCGACACCCACCACCACTTGCTGGACATGGGGCACAATAAAACTCCAGAAAATGAGATGGACCTCATAAGGGATGAGGAGTACGAGAGCAAATCAGGTACGGATATTATGGAGGCCCCCTCTGGTGATGATCAAGATCCTAATCAACGCCCGAAGAAAAAGCGCTATCATCGCCACACACAGCATCAAATCCAGGAAATGGAATCGTATGCTCAAACACTCTCATCTCACAAAAAACCTTACCAGTTTGAAATTCAATATTAATTGTGTAAAACCATTCATAATTCTGACAGGTTTTTCAATGAGTGCCCTCACCCTGACGACAAACAAAGGAAAGAACTTGGTCGCCGTCTAGGGCTAGAGCCATTGCAAGTTAAATTTTGGTTTCAAAACAAGCGTACCCAAATGAAGGTAAATTTTGGTTCTTGTTTTATAGTATTATGTTTCACTTTAACTTGTGTCAATGTTTGCTAAAATTAAAATCTTTTACAGGCTCATCATGAACGGCATGAGAATACCCAACTTAGGAACGAAAATGAGAAGCTTCGTGCTGAGAATATAAGGTATAAAGAAGCTCTCAGCAATGCTACTTGTCCCAACTGTGGAGGCCCCGCCGCCATTGGAGAGATGTCATTTGATGAGCAGCATCTTAGAATTGAAAATGCTCGCCTAAGAGAAGAGGTAAGTAGTTCCATCTTCGAATCAATTGAAAACTATTCATTAAAGAGGCAAGTGAGGTCTCAAATGTTTTGTCATGATTTATTGCGTGCTTAGCTTGTGTTACTTTTGTTCCAGATTGATAGGATATCAGGGATAGCTGCAAAATACGTTGGGAAACCTATGCTCCCATACTCTCAACTCCCTCCTGGAGTATCGCGTTCGCTTGATATTGGAGTGGGGAATTTTGGGCCACAGTCAGGTTTGGCTGGAGAGATTTATGGTGCAGCTGACCTTCTAAGGTCTGTCACCGGTCCGACTGATGCTGACAAGCCAGTGATTATTGAGTTAGCTGTTGCAGCAATGGAGGAGATGATCCGAATGGCGCAATCTGGAGAGCCTTTGTGGATTCTAAGCAGTGACAATTCGATTGAGTCGTTGAATGAAGAGGAGTATATCAGGACTTTCCCTCGTGGGATAGGGCCAAAGCCCTTGGGACTGAAATCTGAGGCTTCTCGGGAGTCTGCTGTAGTGATCATGAATCATATTAACCTTGTGGAGATATTGATGGATGTGGTAGTACAATTACTTCTTAAACATATATTCCTCACTTACGAATTTTTCAAATCAAGGGAAGAACTTGTTTTTTTAATTTAACATCCGAGAATTTGGTTGCAGAATCAATGGTCAAGTGTGTTTGCAAGCATTGTTTCAAGAGCTGTTACATTGGAAGTCTTGTCCACCGGCGTTGCAGGCAATTACAATGGAGCGTTACAAGTTGTAAGTACTAAAGACAGGACTGGAATATAATGTGGAGGAGGTCCACAATATTTAGTCCTAATTAACACTGATTGATCTGCAGATGACGGCTGAATTCCAAGTCCCTTCGCCTTTGGTCCCAACGCGCGAAAACTACTTTGTGAGATACTGCAAGCACCACACTGATGGAACTTGGGCAGTTGTCGATGTTTCTCTGGATAACCTAAGGCCTACTTCGATATCAAGATGCAGACGTCGACCTTCTGGTTGTTTGATTCAAGAATTGCCTAATGGTTACTCAAAGGTACTACAACCTTATACTATATTCAACCTCCCCATCAAATCAAAGGTGTTTAAACAGAGTTAATTCATGGATACATTCTGGCAATTAATTGGCCATTCAATCAGGTCACATGGATTGAACATGTGGAGGTAGACGATAGAGCGGTTCACAGCATCTACAAGGGTCTTGTAAATTCAGGGCTGGCATTTGGAGCCAAACGCTGGGTGGCAACTCTGGACCGACAATGTGAACGCCTTGCAAGCGTGCTGGCTAACAATATATCTGCAGACGCTGGCGGTAAACCATCCTGTTCACCCTTCCACTTATAACTTTCTATAAAAAAAAAATCGTGTCTTTACTTGTAGCATTAATACGGAATTCGGTGGCGCCAGTTATATCCTCCCCTGAAGGTAGGAAGAGCATGCTGAAACTTGCTGAGCGGATGGTGATGAGCTTCTGCACCGGCGTGGGGGCTTCAACCGCGCATACTTGGACCACACTGTCTGGCAGTGGAGCTGATGATGTCCGTGTCATGACCAGGAAGAGCATGGACGACCCTGGCAGGCCCCCTGGCGTCGTCCTGAGTGCAGCAACCTCATTCTGGCTCCCGGTTCCTCCCAAGAGAGTGTTCGATTTCCTGCGGGATGAGAATTCTAGAAGCGAGGTGTGTAGTTTGCATTTGCAACCTCACGATGCATCAATTGACACGATTTCAACAAACCAATACTCATAACTGTCTCTATTATTACAGTGGGACATTCTTTCCAATGGCGGACTCGTTCAAGAAATGGCGCACATTGCCAACGGTCGCGATCCAGGAAACTCCGTCTCCCTGCTCCGCGTCAACGTAAGTGCTAGTGTATGAATTCCAAAACTCCCCTCCGATCCACCAAAAAATTGTGCCAACGATTGATAAACCTAGCGTGTGTTTTTTGAACTGGTGCAGAGTGCGAATTCGAGCCAGAGCAATATGCTGATACTTCAGGAGAGCCGCACGGATTCGACTGGCTCATATGTGATATACGCTCCAGTGGACATCGTGGCAATGAACGTGGTGCTCAGCGGCGGGGACCCCGATTACGTGGCACTCCTGCCTTCAGGCTTCGCAATACTCCCCGACGGAGCGGACAGCCATGGCGCCGGATTAATCCCGGAAGTAGGAACCGGCGGGTCGTTGCTCACCGTTGCCTTCCAGATTCTGGTGGATTCTGTACCTACAGCGAAGCTATCTCTGGGCTCCGTGGCAACCGTCAACAGCCTGATTAAGTGCACTGTGGAAAGGATCAAAAGTGCGGTTCTCTGCGAGGCTCCATGACCAAAGGTATAGGCTCCATTGAATCCATCGATTATTAATTAAGGTTCTTTGACTTGAAATATGTTTGGTTAATAATTGATGATTTGAAGGTTGGAGAGGAGATTATGTTGAAGAAAGAAAACAAAGGATTTTGTCAACCAAGATTACCAATTTAGCTGAGGGAGGAAGTCAAGAGCGCACCTTGGGGAAGCCTTTGCCACGTGGCGTTACTGCCAGAGTCGCCGGGCAAGGGTACTAACGGGTTCGGGTATTGACTCTGCCCAATTTTAGGATCCGAAAAGTGAACAATATGAAGACAAAAGACCTTTGTTTACATTGTACGTAGTATTCAACATTGAACGATGCAGGATATATATGCCTATCTCTCTCTATGTATCTGTATCTCAACTTTAATTTTGTTTTAATTTACCGTCCAAGCCAAGCTTTAATTTCATTCTTTTCATTATTTAAAAATTTGGTGGTTCAGCTTCTACTCACTCCATTTTTTTTTAACTTCTCCACTTCTTCACTGCACGCAATCCAAGGTACGTTTTTAGTCATTAATAACTCAAATTATATACAAGTAAAAATTATAAAAAATTGATATTATAAATCTACGCGATTAGACGAATCCAACAAGATCTCAATTGACTATGTTTTATCATACACAACTATACTAAAAAGTTGAATCAAAGTTACTTAATGAATAGTATCAACTATTCAAAGGGTAAAGATATTAAAAAATGGAGGGAGTATATGGGAAGAAAAAGTGGATCGGAACGTCCTTGTGTTATTTACTTGGAAATATGAAGAGATCGAAACTAGGACAGTTTAAGCCGATTGCAACCTTTATTAAATCTAATTTTCCACATTGGGCCCCAAGGGAATTTGAGAATGCTGAATGATGATGATGATGATGTTGTGCAAATTTTCATATGATTAAGAGGATCCCAAATGTGAATAATGATTTTCCTCCAGAATCACAAATTAAATACTACAGTAGTACTATAATTAGACCGGTCATAACGGGCTTAGCCCGTTAGGCCAGCCTGCCACACAGGGTAAAAAATGCGGGACGGGTTCAACTTTTACAGATCCGTTTAGATGCGGCCTCAACGGGCCCAACCTGCGGGCCTTCAGTTTTTTTTTTAGTTGTGTATCCGACGAATTTATTATTCTTTAGTATGAATGTTTAGCATAAAGCTATCAAATATTTAAATTATTGAATTACAAATCTTAATACAAATTATCTTTCTCTTCTACTATTTTCATGTTTACTAATTTTATGGGTATCAAGTTTTTAAGTTTAAAACTCCTTTTATTCTATTTATTAAAAATTATGAGTGCAAATAAATTTTTATTTTTTAGATATAAATTAATGAATTATGCCCATACATTCTTACCCAATAAAATACAAAATTTAGTAAATTATGTCCAGACGGTCTTACCTAATAAAATATAGAATTAATGAATTATGCTCAGACAGTCTTACCTAATACTCCCTCTGTCCCGCGGAATTTGACACGTATTCTTTTTTGAGTTGTCCCACGAAATTTGACACATTTCCCTTTTTAGATAAATTAAATTAATATAAATATGATTAGAATCTTAATGGTTTCCAAAATCTCATTAAAAGTAATTAGTTTAACTATTCTGCACAACTTCCAATACACTTTTATTTTTCTATTCAAATCCCTTATATTTCTTTAATTCTTCGTATCTCAAAATGGGTACAAATAGAAATTATATAAAATATATATTATAAAACTAGACAATTAGACGATTCTAATGAGACCACATGAATATTTTTTTCTTATTAAACAATTACCATAATATTAAGTCAAAGTTAAACAATAAGCAAAGTGAAAATTCATTAAAATTTTAAACACAAATACCCACAACACTTTTAACCATTAAAACCCACTACATAAATTACCGTGCCCAAAAGAAACGTATCAACTTTCGCGGGACGGAGGGAGTACAACTCTAGCAAATACTTCATCTGTGAGACCTAAAATTTTAATCAGTTCAATAATTAATCATAAAACTTTTGTCACACATATTATATTTTACAAAATTTAATATACTCCTTTAGTATTAAAAATGGAATAATCATAAATTCTTTTAAAGAATTATTCAAAAAACCCATATTAAAGTAAATAATTGTGCCAATAAATACACACTTACTTATTTATAACTATAAATACCAATTATAAATCTCTTTACTTCATTTTTAATACATACATTATAAAGTATATCCGAATTTTATTTTTTTTACAAATAAAAATAATATTATTAATTAAATAAAAAGCCCGCGGGCCGGCCCGTATAATCCCGGCCCACATGTGGGGCAGGTCGGACCTAGACATTTTGAGTCCGCCCCATTTAGGCCAGCACCGTTCAAGCCCGCAAAAATACGAGCCCGCACGGGCCGTTTCGCCCGCGGGCCCGACACCTCTAACTATAATGGGTGCCAAACTGCCAATTAAAAATACCTAACTCGGGCCAAGATGTCGTTATCATGTGTGGTGAAACCTTAACTAGCACAATAATATAATAACAGCGGTGGTGTGGTGTGGATACAAGATCCGTGCGGACGTGCGGATATGTCCGCAACCGTTGATCATTTTCATAATCTAACGGTTGAGATCATTTGTAGGGTTGGTTTCGTAATTTTACTTGTTAGGTTTTTATATAGCGTCGCTGAGAAGTACTATATCAAGTCGCTGAATTGTGTTGGTCTTATCGCTGAATTGCATAAGGCATGTCGATGAAGTGTGTATGTTCTGTCGCTAAGATGCACTGACATGCATAGAACCATGTCGCTGAAATGTATAAATTTGTGTCGCTGAAATGAATACACATAATGTCGCTGAATTTCATATCTCATGTCGCTGAATTGCATTGGCCATGTTGCTGAATTATGAAGGCTCCATCGCTGAGATGCGTTTAAAATCGCAATGAACTTCAAACGACTCTAACTTCAAATGTCGCTGAGATGAACACAATAATGTCGCTGAACAGCATATGCCGTGTTGCTGAATTGAATTATCTCAATCGCTGAGTTGTGTATGCCACTTCGCTGAATTGTATAGCCTATGTTGCGAATAAAACATATTAAATGCCTAAAAAGTAAAATTACAAAACTAACCCCACAAATGATCTCAACCGTTGGATAATGAAAATAATCAACGGTGGATAAGAAGAGTCCGCACGTCTGCATGCTTCATAGTCCGCATGTTAACCGCTCCCACATAAATAGTACTAGTAAATAATAATGTCTTGTGCCCATTGTGCATCCTACATTATTATATGTGTTTATGTTTATTTTGTTGAATAGTATGTTTTGTATCGTAGGTTCGTGTGATATTTTTCTTAATGTTTCAAACTCTTAATTAAAAAATATATATGTTTCATGTAATTTGTAATTTATTTTCCTGAAGAGGATTAGAATATTTTGGTTTGGTTATATTAAACTCCTAAACATAATTAATACTACTACTAGGCTTTTCCTCCATGCTTTGCTAACGGGTATTGAATTTTTTATTTTTTTTTTCTACTTTACTACATTAGAACGACTACAAGGTGATTGGAAACAAATTATAAAAAATTACACCAATGCATATAAAAATAAATAAATAACCCATTACCGCACACTCATAATCTATATGAAATAAAAAAGTTGGAATTATATTATGCTAAAGAAAGTATAACTAGAAAATTTACTGTACTAATGTATATAAGATATAATACTATATGATTTAGATAATTGTTATAGTTAAAAAAAAAAAAAAAAAAAAAAACGAAGTATATGTAGTGTTGCTTGCACCTTTAATAGTACTAATTAATTGTTTAATTTACTTATTTTGATATAGTTTTATTTTCAATATATGTTTTTCCATATTTAATTACTTATTCATATTAATGATGAGATAATAACTTTAATAATAAAGCAGAAAATTAAATTAATAATCATTCTCATCAAAGAGAGTAAATATAATAGTACTAATTTATTGTGTTTTAATTTGATTTTGGTGAGGTCACTCTGCAGCTCTGCCCAGCAATATTATTATTATTGTGAAATGATCCAGGCACGAGTTGTTGGAATATTGAATGACTCATTATTGAAAACACTGTGCCATTTCACAATGAACCTTATTTACCCTTCCGTCCAAACCCAGCTCGTCGACAAAATATATGTTTCGTATTACATATTTACATGCAACTTTATTCATACAAATTTATCTCTATATATACCACCATCCATCTTTATTATTTAACTTATAAACAAGTTACAAAATAGATATATGTTCGATTTCTCATCCCAATCTCTTTTTTTTTTTTTTTTTCTTTTTTTGTAATTGTATGTTTCTTTTTGAATTGTATGGTTTGAATTCTCATCACCTATACCCAAGGTTATTTTATTTAAACAAAAAATTATATATTTTTGGTTGATAACCGACATAACTCGAATCCAATATGTTGCTAGTAAGAAGTAAGAAATACTAGTAAATTGATTTGAATTGAAGCACGAAAAGACTTGTTATTACATGCTGCATGGTCACATTCCATCCACGCAATATATATCCTCGATGGATGGATCTCCTAATTTAGCTGGCGATCTATCGTCATCAATTACTAGGGTTTCAGAAGTGTGACAATATATATTGCTCCCCAGAAGACCAGGCGGCCAGAAGCACTGAATGTAGACATTGTCATCATGCGCTGCGACAACGTATTATATGTTTCTCCTCGTCTTCAATTTTTCTCCTGTAGACTGTTGGCGGCCCACCGGATAGGAATATAGAGAGGATGATGGCAGTGGCGGACGCAGAGTGTTCGGGGTGGGGGGCGGGATGACCAAATGTCTTCGCCTTATTTCATCTTTATTTTTCATAGGATAACAATCACATATAGGTTAAAAAAACAAGCTCTCACAATTCTAGTTACAACTAGATAATGGGCTAAATTTATTATTTTATTTGATTAAGATAAAGAATATACTTCATAAGCCTATCTTAAAAAAAGCCACTAACAAAGAAACACGGTTGCCTTCTTTTTCCTCTCTTCCCCGTAAATTACCGAAAAATGATTTATACTATAACTAAAATGTGCACGACTGTATAAAATATTAATGCCAAAGTTGAGTTTGGGGGAGCGAAATTATATTAAAAAAAATTTCTACTATAGCTAAAATAAACATAACTATATAAAAATTAAAAGGCAAATTTCGAACTCGGGGGCGGCGGCCCTGGAAGCCCCTATATAGGTACGCCACTGGATGATGGTATCCAATGCCAGCAGTGTATATATGCTTGGCTTTCATCAGGTTTCAGCCCCCTTAGGTCACAAAATCATCCAGGTTACGTACCGGTCCAATAATAATCTCATCCACATCTTCTTGCATTGTGCCTCAAATTATAAACGCTGCAACAAACAAATTCAATTCAAACCAAGCAGAAAAATTGCTGATAACAATGACGTTGCAGTAGTGATGAATACATCACGCCAATAAAGCAACTATTGCAAGTTGGCACGTACCTGTGGCATAAATAACAAGATTTACTGCAGCAGCAGAAGCCATTTATCATTTGTGTGTGTGTGTGTGTGTGAGAGAGAGAGAGAGAGAGCATTTATTGAAGAAAAAAACATTTATTGAAAAAAAAAACCAGTACATGTGCTAAATCCTCCTGTGAAATAGTAGTATCATTATCATAAAAATTCATCTCAGTATACGAATAATTACTACCATGGAAAGATTGGACAGTACTATACTCATGAGTAGTAATGTGTGGCATTGACGACACTAGCTAGTTGGTGGCATTAAAATTTACGTAGCTGTATAGTATTAAATCACTTGATCGACCCCATGCAATGCAAATACTATGTAAAACGTTAAAGCTGAGGCCCCGGTCCGGGTTACGACAACTTAGAAGTAAAGAATTAAGTAGAGACTACTGCACATTAATATATAATATTGCAGGTTTCTTACCAGAACCCACAAATGGCTGTGGCAGTGGCAGTAGGCAGGCAGACGACTTAATGCCCCGGCCCGGATTTTATTTGTACCTTCCCTTACCGTATTCTTTTCCAATTTTCAGATATATATATATATATATATAATGTAATCCTCCTAATTCATACTCCACTATAATGAAAGTAAGGAGAATTTGAATCTGACAGGCTACTAGGCTAGGGTTTTCCCAGTTGAGGTCGTTGAAGGCTGCAGGCTATAAATTAAATTCCATTAGTATATTTTAACCAAACTGATGGATGTATCATGCATCAATGTGTCCTGGATTGGGGAATTTGGATTTAATAATCGACCCACAGAAGGGTTAAATTAAACAATCCAGGGGCCAGGGCGGACAGGCGCTGGCGCAACAGATTTCCGATCCAGCAGAGATCGAGGAAGAAGGCATGCAGGCGGAATTAGCTAGTCAGACATTATATATGGAAAATCCATGTGTATCAGTGTATGTATATAACTATTGTAACAGTGATAGTTTATGTTACTCCGATCCATAAAGAAGTTTGGTTGGAGAAGGACGAGGGGGAGTAACTGCATGCAGTTGTCTCAATTCCCAAATTAAATGGCAAATAAGTCTGGCTGCCCTGAGCCCTGTTTAGGAGCCCATACGCTGTCGTCGTCTCTGACCAATTTTTCGTCTGTGTCAGATAAGAATTATGCAAGGGTGTGTAGAATAACACTGAATAATTGATCGTTGCAATGAAGCCCTAAAATCACTTAAAACTTCTCAATAGATTTGGTTTGTGTGCTGATGAAGTAATGATTTGTATGTGCTGAATGAATACTGTGTATTGTTGAGTGTCTTTATACGCTCAAACACCATTGATTAATGGTAGGACAAAAAAATGGCTGATAATGATTTTTTGGTGCTCAACACCAGTACCATACAGTTTACATCTATTCTTATCCGGTTGAAAGTAATTATCTCAGTCCTCTAATCGAGAATCTAATTAAAAGAATGGCAACATAGATTTTAATTAGAAAATTAACAATATATATAGATTAAGGGTCTCTTCTGCACGTAACTTTTGGGAGCTTTTGGTAGCTTTAGCTTTTATTTCAAAACAGAAGCCCCGTTCTGTACACTAGATTTTCGGAACTTTTGGAAGCTTCTTTTTAGAAGCTACAAGAGATAGCCAAATTTAATTAATTATTTTCTTCAAATTATAATTTTTGATAGCTACAGCTACTTGTACCTAATGCTTATGCAAAAACTGATAGCTACACCTCCCAACAGCTACATCTCCCTACAGCTGCAGCCTGCAACTACAACTCGACGTGTACAACGGACCCTAAAGGCCATTATTTTACAATGGTGCTGCCTATAACAGCATTCAATATACATACGTGAAGGGCCATCATGTTTTAATCGAACTTTGTCTTGTTATTAGAATTATGATTTGTAAATTGAGATGTTTAAAAGATTTAATTTGTGTAGATAAACATAAAATGTCACTACAAGAAAAAATATAAATTTGGTAGCTAAAACTTTGGTAGCTAACGAATTTCGGTTACTAACCTCCAAATTTTATCAAAAAATTCGGTCACAAGAACATAAAATTCTTGTAGTGTGTGGACACAAGCAAGTGCAAAATAATTTTATTAATTTCACAATCAAATATCTATAATTTACAAAAACATCATATAGGATTTAAGAACATCAAACAATATGGGTGTGTTCGACTTCTAACACTCCTTTAATTCCTCAAATAATTAGGTCAAGGTAATGTCAGTGCAACAATTACCAAGTACTAAAAAAAATAAAAGATTTGTAAACATAACCCAATTATTTACTACTTCCTCTGTCTCATATTGTTTTTGATGGGCCCAGTCATCACGCTGTTCAATGTACATTTTAAATCATTAATAACTTAAGTTCAGTATAAGTAAAAATTTTAAAAAAGTTTTATATTTAAAAACTACATGACGAGACGAATCTAACAAGATCATACTTGACTATATTTTAACTTGTATAACTATGATAAAACTTTAACTAAAAGTCTGTGTGTAAATAGTAGAATATTAACAAATGTAACAAACATTACGAGACACAGAGGTAGTATAAAGATTCAAAATGATCTAGCGAAAATTATTAAAGCTTCAAATTTCACGAAAAAAAATTATCTAAATTATAAGTGGCAAAAGAGAAATTAATGAATTGTCGCTCTAGAAATTTATAATTTATAATTTTATATTTTATAACTAATATCCCTCTAAATAAAATTTAATTAAAATAGAAAATATTAATGCTAATGGACTCTTTTATCAAGATTAATTTCATTTCATTTAGTTTTTTTTTTTGCGAAACAGCAAATGGAGGCTAGGAAAGGAAAAATAAAAAAAGGAAAAAAACAGGAATCAAACAAAAGCAAGACTAAAATCGGGGGAACCGCGCTCCAGCTGCATCTGCTGCAAGAAACGGCTTCACCACATCCGGCGGAAACGCCCATGTAGTGTAGAATAATTCACTTTCCGCTCCCACCGTGCGAGACAGTCCGCCACCGCATTCCCTTCTCACAGAATATGCTCAAAGCAACAAGAATTAAAATCCCGGCACACGTCCTTAATCCTCAACACAATAGAGCCTAAAGAATGGAAAGAGCGCGGCTCGGCTTTAACCAACCTCAAAGCTTCCATCGAATCACATAAACAACAAACATCAACGTGGCCAAGCTCTTTCGCAAGCAGGACACCCTGCAAGATGCCCTCAAGCTCAGCATGCACAACCGTTGTAGAACCAAGATAGCCTGAAACACCACCTAACCATTGGCCCGAGACATCCCTAACCACAGAGCCAAAACCTGCCCGACCACTACCACCAAGAAAAGACCCATCTGAATGCACTAGAATACCTGTCCAACCAACAGAATTCCAATGGACCATCCTAGGGTGTAGATGCCGCAGCTTCTTCTTGATGATCGCCTTATCTAACTCATCTTTAAGATGAGTTGCCTGTGGAAGAAGAGAATGATTGGAAGTGTGGCTCCCTTGGAAAATTCTCTTATTCTGATCCCTCCACACAACCCAAAGGCCAGCAATGAAGAGCGTCCCATAGACGCGATACATCCCCAAAAGCCAAAGCCGAATAGAATTCCTATCTATAGATGGAAGATCCTGAGGAATCCAATTCTGCATGCTAGTCCAGAAGATATGCGACCATCGGCAACTGAATAAACAATGGACCCAATCATCCTCATCAACACCACAAATACTACAAAGTGGAGTAGCAGCAAGGTGACGCCTAAACCTGAGTGTATTGCATGGAAGAGCTGAGCATGAAATAAGCCATAAAAGTAAACAAACTTTCTCAGGAAGCGCCGACCTCCATAGCCACTTCTAAGCAGTTGATGAAGCTCTATCCGCTAAGAGAAAGTAGTAACCTGACTTGGCCGTATAGCAACCATCAAGAGACTCATTCCAGCGCCAACCATCCGGGTTGGCAGGATGAAGGCGTGGAGGGGGTCGTTGCTGGATCTCAAGAACAACATCCGCAGGAAGGTGAGTAGTTAATCTGCCCAGATTCCACGAATGCTCCCCAATAATATCCTTCAACCGAAGATGCAAGTCGCACTCTGCTATGAATGGAACCCGAGGCTTCAAACCCTCAAAATTAAGCCAAGGTGCATCCCAAATGAAGCTAGAATCGTCCCCAATATTGTAAGAGTATCCCCCCGACAGGTGAAGCAGCGCTTTCCGAATACTTCTCCAAGTGAACGATCCCCCCCGAGCGGCTGAACTAGAGATCCGGTCATCAGGACAATAAATCGCTCTCAATTCCCGAACCCACAACTTATCAACTCCCATGCAAAAATCATAAACAAGCTTCCCAAGAAGAGAAATATTGGAGTGGCGCGCTTTACGCAGCCCTAGACCACCATAAGCTTTAGGAGCCGTTATAGTTAGGGGTGAAAGTGGGGCGGATAATATCCGCCCGATCCGACGCCGTATTCGATTATATTCGAATCCGAATTCGAATTTTTATATCCGGCGGATACGAGATAGGATATGGGATTGTAAATATCCGTCCGTATCCGAAAAATCCGAATATAATGCGGATATTATCCGTATTTTCTATCCGAATATCCAAAAAATTATATGTATTTATATAAATATAATATAATATATTATATTAACTATAAAATAAATAAGTAATACTATATGTATAAATATAATCAAAAGCTTGAAGGCCATATGTAATTTATTAAATCAAATCATATCAATCAACTCGACTACATCATTAGGTTCTTTGCATCAAAACTGTAGTATATAACATCTTGTAGTGATGTTGTTTAGATGTTTTGAACGAAATAACTAATGATCTTGGAAAATTTAAAAATTTAGTTTAGCTTACATAGTAGTATATTCCGATTTCACTTAAAAAATTATAAAAAATTTAATTTTAGTAATTATAAGATTATCCGAGTTAAAATCCGAATCTGTCTCGTATCCGTTTCCCGAAATATTCGAATTCGTATTTGTATCCGGCCTATTCGTATCCGATTCCATATTCGACAAAAAAATATGGGATAGGATACGGGACGAGTACTATCCGCCC
This sequence comes from Hygrophila difformis, assembly GCA_030278955.1. Lineage (NCBI taxonomy): Eukaryota > Viridiplantae > Streptophyta > Magnoliopsida > Lamiales > Acanthaceae > Hygrophila > Hygrophila difformis. The sequence continues at coordinate 4,739,613 of JAOANR010000009.1, read as the reverse complement.
GTATCCGTCCCGTTTTCACCCCTAGTTATAGTAGTCCAATTCACCAAATTCAAACCCCTATTGTTGCGATCTTTCCACACCAACCTTCGAATTCTTCGATCAATAAGTTTACACGTAGCTTCAGGCAACCATCCAATTTGCATAGCATATGCAGGAACAGAAGCTAGAACATGCCGAGCCAAAGTGAGCCTGCCTGCCTTATTAATCAACCGCATCCCCCACGACGAAATATGCGCATCCATTTTTTCAATAAGGAAATCATACGAGCTAGCTTTAACCCGACCATGATGGATAGGAAACCCCAAGTATTTACCAAGCTGCTGAGTGAAAGTGACCGAGGTGGCGGAGACGAGCCAATGTCGTTCTTGAGGAGTGACACAAGAGGCGGCCATGGCCTGAGATTTCATGCTATTTATCTTCAACCCCGAAGCAGCAGCGAAGCGATGCAGAAGATTGGCCATCGTGTGAATACTATGTTCATTAGCCATGGTGCACTGGATAAGGTCATCCGCAAACAACAAATGGGAGATGCCCTGATATCCAGTAGCCAGTTTAATAGGTGTCCAATCCCCGTCCTCCACTGCCTGACTAATAGACACCGAAAGCCTCTCCATGACAATATTAAACATATACAGCGAAAGAGGATCTCCTTGTCTCAGACCTCTTGCCGGTTGAAACTCTTCGGTTGGAACCCCATTCCAGAGAGTGGAGTAAGTGGGAGAGACAACACACGCCATGATTAACCGACATATGGCCAAGGGTAAGTCCATTTGATGCAAACATTCCTCAAGAAATGCCCATCGCACATTATCATACGCCTTCTCAAGATCGATCTTCATGACAATCCCTTTCAAACGATTGTTCGCCCGAGATAAAGCAAAAACAATCTCCTGGAGCATAATAGCATTGTCACAGGTCCCTCTCCCCGGAAGGAAAGCCGACTGAAGCGGAGATATATAGCTAGCCATCAAGGGTCTCAGCCGATTGACAAGAACCTTTGAGATAAACTTATAGGCCACATTACATAAAGTGATAGGTCGAAATTGCTTGATACTACTCGGCACATCAACCTTGGGAATGAGACATATGAAAGCTTTAGTAAGCTCAGGCCTTATTACTCCAGTATTGAAGGCCGTGCGCACCACTTCCAAAATTGCCAATCCAACAGTTGACCAATGATGCTTATAGAAAAGAGCCGGGAAGCCATCGGGGCCAGGCGCAGACAGAGGTTTAAATTGATCCAGAGCCGACTTGACTTCCTCCATAGTCACGTCCCCAACCAGATTGATGCCATGCAAATCCGTGAGCGGCTGTAGCGGTGGGAGCGGTTCATCATCCGGCAATGCATTATTATCAGTGAACAAATTTATGTAATAGTCGCGCACAGCCCTCTTCAAAATGACTGGCTCAGAACACCACCCTACATCATCAAGTAGAAGACCATGAATCTTGTTCTTATGGTGGTGGAACTTTGCTTGCGCATGAAAATATTTAGTGTTTCTATCCCCCATGCGAACCCAATTGTCTCTCGCCCGTTGAAACCAAAATAATTCCTCTTGTTCAAGCGCCTCCACATAATCCGCCTGTAATTTCCTTTCCAAAGAAATCAGCCGCACCGAATCCACACAGCGAAGGGCCCTATCCAAACCTGCTAATCGACGTAATAATTTCTTTTTCTTATTCTTGATCCGCTGAAAACCCCTTCGACAATGCGCCGTAGAAACTGACTGAACCCGGGCAAGCTTAGCATGCAACGGAGCCTCACTTCCAGCCCATGCTTCCGAGACCATATTGGGATAACCAGGACTATGTTCTCAAATTGCCTCCCATCGAAAAGGCTTCCCCAAAGAGGGGCTTACCGGCAAGCCACACTGAACAAGAAGAGGGGCATGATCCTCACATGCTCTGGGAAGCGTCTGTATATGTCCATCCGGAAACCTGTCAATCCACTCAATATTGACTAGGCCACGATCAAGGCGTTTCTTAATGAATGAAGTCTGATTGGCCTGACGAAACCAAGTAAATAAAGAGCCTTCAGTTCGAACATGGAGAAGTCCACAATCCGCTAAGCAATCCCTTAATTCATCAGCGCGGTTCTGAAGGAATACCCCACCATAAACCTCCGAAGACACTAGGATCTCATTCCAATCTCCCACTACAAGCCAAGGACCAGAGATACTATTATGAAGGTTACGAAGATATGCCCAATTATCCTTTCGCTTGAAGTAATTTGGGAAAGCATACAATGCCGACACCTTCCAAGAAAACAACCCAGCGGAGAGAGTTAACGTGACCATCCTTTCATTTGCATCGAAAACCTCTGCCATGATCGGGAGGCCCGACCGACAGAGTAGCCAAATGCCACCTGCACGCCCCCTGGCTTCCTGTAAGAATATAGGAAAATACCCAAGACCAAAAACCATATTCCGAACACGATCAAACAAACCCTGAGGTTCCAAAACGAAGACCAAAGACGGAGCATGAAGTCGGACACAATCCGCAAAACATCTACGAGCATGACAGTTCATAAGTCCCCTCACATTCCAAGAGAGAATAGAAAAATTATTAAAGGCAGACATAAAATAATAATCCAGCAAGAAGAAGCAGGCAGCCATGATCATCGCATGCCCTTGCGGAAATAATCAAGTTGGAGCAACCTTGTCAGGCACCACAGCACCAACTTCCACCCCTACCCCTTCTCTCAACAGTCCTTCTAATCCAGGCGAGATTACCACATCTTTGCCAGCTGTAGCAGACAACAAGTGTGCATACTTAGAAGGAAGAAGCTTGACAAGATCCTTCAGCCCTGTAGCTGACAACCCGCTCGTTGAGGATGATTTCTTCTTTAGGAGGATCCGTTTCACACCATGCAAGTTATGTCCTGGCACCTTCCCCGTCTTCATGCGCTTGGTGCCCGCCTCAGTTTGAACCGAACCCCCGGATTGAGGTGCCACCAATTTGGAATGATCAAAGGCTATAATTTCCATGGATTGAGTTGTCCGCTTCTGCTCCAGGTTGCAAGAGTTTCCAACGTCAGGCCCCTTATGCACTTGGGCCCTAGTACGAGCTGGAAGCTGAATATCCGCTTGGGCCTGTACCCTAGGATTAGCCGGATCTTTACGATGATCCTTAGTTGGATCCGAAAGAGGCGATCTAGGGTTTTTGGATTTGTCAAGATTTAGTCTACGTGATCTCGTCCGTTTCACAACCATCCAATCTCCAAGTCCCAAAGTATCAAGATTTGAATCCCCCGAACCATGGGATTCACTTTCCAAATCTTTCCGACATTCCCCCAAAATCTCAACTTCTTCCGTTAGGGGGGAGTCACCGACCGTCAGACCCGACGACCTAGGCACAGCCTCCGGCACCGGCTGTCCATCCTTCCGATCCGTAGCTGCCCGCGGGGGAGAAGCGATCTCCTTCAGACATTTATTTTGAAGATGGCCATAACGTCCGCAACGCATGCATACCAAGTGCAAACTCTCATAGGCGACCTTGACAACCTGACCTTCGACTTCCACCATACCCAGGAGGGGTTCATCCAAATTAATCTCAATGCATGCCCTCGCATACCTGCCCCGGGCGAAGGTTGTAGTTTTAGTATCAAACTTCATGGGTGTGCCTATGGCATTAGCAATTACACGCAAAGCGTTTTCATTATAGAAAGCTTGTTTCAAGTCCGGAAATCGAACCCAAGTCTGTATGGTATTCACTTTCGACTTTGCCGGATCAAACTCCTCCGACCATCGGAGCACCGCTAGACAATGATCAAATATCGTCCATGGCCCTCCCGTAAGAACCTTCTCACGATCCGAATCATCCACAAACTTAGCCAGGAAGCATCCATAACCAATATCCATAAGATCAAATAATTCATCACCAATTTTCCATGCCCGGGCGAGTCTTGCTTTCAACGCAAGAAATCCAACAGATATTCCAAGAGGTTTCACAACAAGCTTATTTTGCCAGGGTTCATATAACTCATCCAAGATCCGCCTATCAAACCGAATAGAAGGACAATGGCGTCGACTACCAGACCTGTCAATCGAAGCCAAATTCTCTTTCAACCAGTCGCGCTCCACATCCGGGGGAGGAGACGCCGTAGCAGAGGGGATACCAGTGAACACATCACGGAAGGATTTCACAGGGGAATCTGGTTGCCCCGCCGGGCCAGCCTCCATGGCCGGAAGGTCGGGGGTGGAGGAAGCTTACGAGATAACATACAGAGAACTATTCTATTTCTTTTTATTCTTTTGAAATTAGATATTTTTTTTCTGTTAACTTTCATTTCATTTAGTTAATCTACTATTTTTCTTGGAAATCCAAACTTTTTCCAAATACAATAATAAAAGTCTTTTGTTTTCTAATTTCTTCCATTTTTATTATTTATTTATTTAATAGAGGAGGGAGTTTGTTAGCGGGGGTCGGCTTACCCAAAAAAAAATAGAGGAGGGAGTATAGGCCTATTGGGCTCCGTGTTTGCAATATGGTGGACTGGTGGTCCATAACCACAGGAAGTACAAACTAAATGATAAATGGGCCTGACAGTTTTAGTTAGTTTGTTTTTATAACTAATGGGCCTAAAAAGTTAAGCCCAAACAAGAAATCAATGAAATGCAAGTACTTACAAAAGGCCTATGGTTTTTGACAGGCCACTTCCGCTTCTTGTGGTGGTCTTGAAAGCAGCCAATTTATACTACCTTCGTTTTTTTGAAACTGCAACATTTATTCAATGCACATAGTTTAATGCATATGTTTAATAATTAATAACTCAAATTATGTATAAATAAAAATTATAAAAAAAATGAATATTCTAAAATTAAAAGATGAGACGAATCGAACAAAATCTCACTTGACTATGTTTTTCCTTGTATGACTATGATAAAAATTTGAATCAAAATTGAACGATCAATAGTGGCAAAAAATATAATATTGCATTATTATAAAAACAGAGTAGTATGTATTCTACTCAAATATTTTAAGGAAAAACAAAAACAAACAAACAAAAAGCCATTAAACTCTTTTACATCATTGTCAATCTTCTAAGCGGACAGTGGTTAAAGGCTTAGCTTAAAGCTCTTTGAATTCATGTAGTAAAAACTTCAAAATCAGTAATCTTTTATTTTACCTCAGATTTATGTATATTATTATTAACATAATAATAAAAAAGAAAAAAAGAGTATTAAAATATCGTTTAAAATTTATCAATTGTGAGTAGTATATATCCTAAGATACAAGGCTTGACCAACTTTTCAAGTTCTCTACTTCCCAATTTTGTTGTTGGGGTCGATTCTCCAACTGGTGCTCTATTCATTCCTTTTATTTCTTTATAATAATTTCTTGTCTGTTTAACCTCAATTCTCTAGTTAGTAACCTCATTGTTCCTTATATTTATAATATTTAGTTTTGAAAATAAATTTTCGGAACAATATGAATTTGAAATTATTTTAAACTAACCATTTATCATGTATAGGCTTCATTAAGTAAAATAAAACCATATATTTGTATAAGTGGAGAGATGGACACGCGTTGGCTACTACGGATATTGTTGGGCATGCATGGATTGGTCTCTCTCTTATCTTGATAGACACTAGACAGTGAACGTTTTCAACAAGAACCTAATTTATTTATTTATTCTAATCTATATATTATTAATACCATTAGTGTTCAACCAAGTCAACATTTAATGTGGTGTCTCCATTCTAAATTTCCAATTTTCTTAGATTTTTGCATTTTCTATTAATTAAATTTAGGTTTTTGTATTTGTTATTTATATACTATTTATTTATGTCAAAATATTTATTGATTTGGATATGAAAATCCTCATTTTCATTTTTAAAAAGATATGAAATTTTCAATTTATATGGAATTTCCATAATTACCAATTTTAAAAGATTTGAAATTTGAAATTTTTTATATTTGCATTTATTTATATTAGATTTTGTTTTTTTATTTATTTATAATAGATTTTTGCACTTTTTATTCCAACAATTTTTATTTTTACACAATTTTCAGTTTTTAAAAGATATATAATTTTTAACTTATATGAAATTCCTAAAATTTTTAGCTTTTAATAGATTTCAAAATTTAATTTTTCGTTTATTTATCTATTTATTTAAGATTTTAGCATTGTATTACTATTTTAGATTTTTTCATTATTTATTTATATATTTATTTTTGATTTTGCATTGTTTTATTCACATAATTTTCAGTTTTAAAAAGATATAAAATTTTTAATTTATATGGAATCAAGATATAGTTTGACACATTGTTATTAACTGGTTATTTTTTATTCGAAATGTCAAAAAAAAAGCAAGACATAAATCATGGGATGGAATTAATATTATTTATTTAGTTACATAAAAAATAATAAAATGAAAAACTTAAATAGGCTACCAGAGGGATGTGATTTCAATTTTTGGACCATAATGAGGTGATTTGAACAACATGCGGTCCGCTTTGGTCCTATTTGTGGGTTCGACAGCCTTGTAGTGGCCCGAAATTGTAAATGAAAAATAATAGCTAAAATTTAAAAATTGATTATTATGATGGCCTAAAAAATTATTATCTCTAAAAATAATTCAGAACGATTATAATTTTTAAGAGAAATGTGAAAATTCATATTCTTTGGATAATTAGTTTAAAGTAAATTAATTATTTTCATAAAGCATATTATAAATAAAAGAATCGATGTATAAAGAGTTATTGTGAGTGCCAATAGATCTATCTGTAAATAAAGAAAATTTTTATTTTTTAATATATTTTTTAAGAAATAATTCATTAGTTTATATCTTAACAGATTTATAATTTACGGAATAACAAATATAAATATAGCTTTATTAGGAATTGAAAGGCTAACTGCTGCAAATTATATTAGTTTCAAAATTTTCTCTGGAATGCCGATATTGAATAAAGTTTTAACGTCTGAAACAGAAAATCTATTGATACTAGAACAGACATATTATAATAAGGAAGTGATGAAGGTGGGTCATTCTAAGCTATTATCTTTCTTGACTGATGAACGTAATAATGTTTATAATAAAATAATATATGTAGTTGATAGTGATGATGTTTGATATTTTTCTTTACGTGGTGGAAATGATAAAATATTTATCAATAATTTATCTAGAAAACATTACGTATAGCCCTTCGTGGAAGATGTGATATGATGCTGCCTGTAACATCCAGTGGAATAGTATCCAGTGGACTGCATATTCTAAATTTAGCAACTAGATTGTGACGAGAATTCTACCTGCAAAAAATTTACTTCATGAAATTATTTAATCTCTCTTCTGAATAAAACAAAACTCATTATTTGGGATGAAAATTCTTAATTGGTAGAATGATTGTGAGCCAGTCTGAATTAACCAAATTCTCCATTTGATTTCAAAGGAAAAAATTCTCATCTCACAGTTGTTTTACTATGACTATTTTTTTATAAAAAAAAAAAAACTCATTTGCACAATGAATATTTCATACACGCGATGGTAATTGGTAAAGCTGGTATTGATCTTGGATATGTACAATTAGATGTGACATTTCCAGATGATAATTTTATAAAATATACAGAAGATCATATAGCGGTATTTGTTCAGAGTACTTATGCAAATATGAACTGAACCATTTCAAATCCAGATATTTTTAAAGATTATGTTATACTAACCCATACCAATAATTTTTCATACGATCAATGATTATATCATGGAACATATATCTACAAAGGAAAATGTATATATATCAGTTCTAACAATATTTATCAAGATGATGAAAGCATAAGTAAAGCCAATGAATTATTTTCACTGGTTCTGGATTACTGAAAAATATAGTTGAATGAGGGTTGCATAGTCATGCATCTTAGTAATATAGATCCATCAAATAAATTATGCAATGTAAGTAGGTTGATCGTAACTAAGATGCAGAGCCATATAATTGAGGTTAAATTAATTTTTGAGAAACCATGAAAATAGAAAATTCTTGATTGGTAGAATAAATATGAGTCTATCTGATTTAATAAAATTCTCCATTCGATTTCAAATGAGAAAATTCTCACTCGCAGTTTGTTTTGCTATGATTATAAACAAAAGTCAATGTCAATATTTAAAGAATGTTGGATTTTATCTTCCAAAACCAATTTTTAGCCATTAACAGTTATGTTGAAATATTTCGTGTCACTAGCAAGATATGACTTAAAGTATTAATATACAATTAAGAATGATTAACTCAACATAACACAAGAAATATTTACAATGAAATTTATATATGACAAAAAAATTACAAAGTTGATACTTGATGTAGGTGATGGTAAAGCTTTTATTGAATTTGGAGATGTACAATCAGTTGTGACATTTCCGGGTGATATTCTTATAAACTCTACGGGTGATCATATAACGACAATTTTTTATAGTACATATACAAATATAAACTGCACCACTTATAATACAGAAATTTTTAAGGATAGAGCCCTTACCAATAAGATTTTCAACAATGAAATTTTCAGCAAATTGCAGGGGAATTTTTCATATTATGTTTAATACTTATATTTAAATTTTATTTTATTTTAATTTAAATTTCAAATTAAATAAAAATATTATTTTAATAATTATTTTTATTGATATGTTAGGTTTGTACCGGACAAGCCACAGATGCTAAAGAAGATGGTATAATATGATTTCTTTGTTAGTTTTAAAAATAATTGAATTATATTATCATATACTCCTCTTTCGAATCTATATAAAATCATTATATATTTTTTATTATTTAAAATACAATTTATTATTTATTTATATAATATCAATATAAATATTATATCAAATAAATAAATATGTCCGTCGAGTCTCGACGGGTTACTTGCTAGTTTTTAAGAAAAAAATAATTAAGCCATAAATTAAAACATAAAAAAAGTGCACATTTTTTTCATGAAGCAATGCGTGTGGCGTCCTACCTATACTAGTACTCCACTAGACGGCGAAAGCGAATACTCTTAGTCTTACGAACGTTAATGATGATTTCACTTTTTTTAAACAAAAAATAAATAAATAAATCATTAAATTTCCTTTAAAAAAGTCATAGTGTTATTTTTGTTATTGTAATGGAATTTGCTATATATGAATTCGATTTTTATACCATTTGCTATATATGAATTCGATTTTTTTTTTTTTATAAAAGAATATTTTGTTGCAAATAATTCTGTCACAAATATCAACAAGTTTGTCACAAACTTTGCAAAAAAAAAAAAAAAAAAAAGTTTGTCACAAATCAAATTTCATTAATCAAAAAGGGAAAAAAAAAATCGTTGCAAAAAATTAATTTTTTTTTTCCTTTTTAAAAGCAATGATGGGACGGTAAAAGTATATTGTCAATTTCAAGCATTAGATGAGCACGTTTGGCGACTTAGCATGGTTGTGGACAAAAATCAAACATGGATAATAATGGACTTAATTATAGCAGCCGTTGGATTCGGAGTGTGACTTGTTGAATATGTGAGGTGTGAGTGTGACGACTGACCACATACACACATGACATTTATAAATTAATTATTCTCTTTTGGTCCGTACATCAACTAGTGGAAGGCTAGCTGCACCTCTATATATATATATATATATTTTATGTTGTACTACTACTATCCTAAATATTTCAACCTGATAGTCTTACATATTAACATTTCATAGCACCACTGCTTTGAGCTGACATGGCCAGAGCCAAAGTCAAGTCGAAGCGAGGATCGGAGTAGTAAAACCCATAATATTATAAACATTAAATAAATCTAGAAAAGTCTTGGGATGGTGTGCGGTCAACATGTAGAAGTATATAGTACTATACTCACTCACTCCCGCGAAAATTTACGCGTATTTCTTTTTGAGTTGTTCCACGAAATTTAACACGTTTCCTTTTCTGCAAAACTCCCAATAAACTTTTATTTTTCTATACAAATCCCTTACATTTCTTTAATTCTCTATATCTCAAAATAGGTACAAATAAAAATTATATAAAATATATATTCTAAAATTAGACACCTAGACGATTCTAACAAGACCAAACTTGAATATTTTTTTCTAATTAAAACATTACCATAATATTAAGTCAAAGTTAAACAATAAGTAAAGTGAAAATTCATTAAAATTTTAAACACCAATACCTACAACACTTTAACCATTAAACTCCACTACATAAATTACCGTGCCCAAAAGAAACGCGTCAACTTTCGTGGGACGGAGGGAGTATCACAAATTAAACAACCTTGGACATATTTTATTTTATTATAGTGTGATTCATGCACCCTATAATATTTTTTCTGGTCCCACTGATTTTCCAACATAAAATCAAGAGTGTGTATAGAGTATATGGGTGCATGCAATGAATGTACCAACTTACATTATTTGCTTCTACTTTTCTTCAAAAGCTTAATTTCGCCACATTTTACGTATTGGTGGATAACATGATTATTATTTGTGAAAACGTGTGGTTTGATGAGTTAAGAAATTGATAATACAAGAGGTGGGTTGTTTTCTTGTAGTTGTGCTTACTTTTATAATTACGATAGTAGTAGTAGTAGTAGTAATTTATAATTTGCATTAATTAATGCAAAAAAAGTGGAACTTGGGAAGGATGATGATGTAACGGCAGTAGCTTAGGGCGAGTTTCACGTTTATTATTTATGTGCACTCGAAGTCGATCCCCTTTCCCCTGTTTCTGAATTCAATAAACAATCGACACCTTGTACCATCAATTCTTAATTATGGACCTAACCTGCTGCATACCAATTACCAAGCCAAAACAAATTAATTAGTATTTTAAATTATTGTTAGGGTCACAATACTAAATTCACTTTTTGCTACACATTTAGAGGTGTATTCGTTTGAGATTTTAATAGATCTTTATGAACTTTAAAAAGTCGGTGGATTTAGAAAGTCTATAGACTCCACGTAGAGTTGACCGATTTGTATAGAGTCTATGAAGAGTCTGGCTGATTTTAGAGAGATTTCGTGTAGTTATAATTTTTAAGAGAATCCAAAAAAATCTATAAAGAATTAAAATATATAGAGTGTTGAATACCTCTAGATTTTTAAAGACTTTTTAAAATCTGTATTGAATACCTCTAGATTTTTAAAGACTTTTAAAAATCTGTATTGAATACATCTAGATTCTTAAAGACTTTTTAAAATCTAGATTGAATACACCCCAACTTTAAAAGTCCAAAAAAAATCCTGTAGAGTCTCGATCCAATACACCCCTATTAATTTCCTCTCTTATACTATTTTCTCCTATATTTTGAGATTTTTTATTTTTTATACTATTATATAACTTTTTTTTTCATCTTTTATCTATATATAGTCTAACTTTTTTTTTAAAAAAATATTTATATGGAGCAATGTATAATTTCTAAAAATGTATATTGACCATATATATGAATATTTTTTAGAAATACTAAGATGGATAAAAATGAAAAAAGTAATTATTATTTAATAATACAAAAATATAAACTTTCGAACAATAAAACTAAATATATATATATATAAAATGTACTCCCTCCGTTTTTTAAAATTGTAACATTTCTGCATTTTACGTTATCCAATGCACACTTTTAACGCTTAATATCTCAAATTGTATAAAAGTAAAAATTATAAAAATTTGATATTCTAAAACTACGCGATTAGACGAATCTAACAAGATCCCACTTGACTATGTTTTATCTTGTGTAACAGTGTTAAAAATTTGAATCAAAGTTACTCAGTGAATAGTAACAACTATGCAAATGTAACAACTATTTCTAAACGGAGGGAGTATAAGTTATGGGATTAAAAGTAAATTTAGCAGGGGATGGGGACCAGGCCAAGTCCCTCGACTCCCAACCTATAGGTTGGGGGTTTAGGGTTCGATTCCCCAGCCGGCCTCTCATCCCTTCTCTTTATCACTTTGTAATTTGTAGGCATGGACTCCCACTACTCTTTTCCGCCTGTATAGACTGTTTGGCACAAATAAAAAACAAAACAAAAAAGAGTACATTTAGCATGTACTCCCGTTTCATAATAAGTTTTGTTCTTTGCATTAAATTTCGTGTGTCATGTATACAATGGTAGATTTGTACTGCTACAAAAGTGTCCACTCTGTCCATTTACATTTTACAGTTCACAGTTTACACAAGGTAATTCCATGGATCTCTTGGTTACTAACTTGCTTAAACAAGGATTAAGAAAGATTAAGAAGAGATTAGGGAAGAAGATGAATAACCGAAAGGAAAATGAGGATAAGGAAGCTCCAATATTGAAGAAGATCTTGAGATGGAGATGCAAGCTTGCCCGACAACACCGTCTCCTCCAAATCCTTCAACAATGGTGGGTTCGATCTCGGAATTGCTTCAAGAATCCGAATCGTGTGAACTAGCCCAAGTCTAGACACGGTTGGGGTGAGATTTCTCTTAATGAGGGTTTTCGGTTCCCACAAACTCTAAGTGATCTTTGGAAAATAAGAGAGAAGATTTCTCATTCAATATTATGCAAAAGATGATCAACAAGGAGTAGGGGAGTCCATATATATAGGCAAAACCCTAACTACATAATTAGCAAAACTAAGAAAATAACTAAGGGCTTTAATCAACCCATTACATAAATTAAATAAGCCTAACTACAATTAAACAAGACACCCAAACAAGGAAATTACTAAGAAAATACTTAGCCTATGAAATGGAAAACATGGATGCGGTTTAAATGGCCTACATGCGGTTTGCACATGAAAAGGGAAATGGGCATGATTCGGTTTCCATATGGCACATTCGGTTTTGGGACAACAAGAAAAGGGGAGGATGCGGTATTTCTTGGCCAAAATGATTCAATTGGGTTTGTCCATAAAAGATGAGGGGCAAGTTCGGTTTTGGCAAAAGAGTTGAGGGACCTTTATGCAAAATGGGATGAAGGAGGAAAATGGGTGTGGGATTCGGTTCTTCTTGCAATTCGGTATAGGTCAATTCGGTTTATGATGGCAATTCAGTTTATACCGAGTTGGACATCAAAACCGAATTGAGGGGAACTAGGAAAAATACTAAGGCATGGAGGGCATATATGAGGCAATTCGGTATAGGTCAATTCGGTTTATGGTGGCAATTCGGTTTATACCGAATTGGACATCAAAACTGAATTGGCTATTCCGAATTGATCTCAATGCCTTAGCCGAAACTCGGTATAGGTCAATTCGGTTTATGGTGGCAATTCGGTTATACCGAATTGGACATCAAAACCGAATTGGCTATTCCGAATTGATCTCAATACATTAACCAAAATTCGCATGCTCTTATTTTCTGACTATTACAAAATATATTATCCGACCAATCTCCGACTTGTCCGAAAATTATCCGGCGACAGGCGGTGGCTCCGGCCGACCTCCGGCCAACTTCCGGACTATTTCCGGTGAGCTCCGTTTTGTCCTCCGGTGATGCTCCGGTGCTCCGGCAACTTCTCCGATGACATTCCGGCGACTCTCCGGCGACGGTGATGGCTTATTTCTTCAAAATTGGGGAATCCGGATTTTTACGGCAGATAACCACCACGCTTTCCACGCAAACTAATCGTTATGCTTCCCCATGTTGCCCCTACCCTAGTACGGAAATGCCTATTGACTCCTGCCCATATATCACTATAAATACTGAGCTCTCTTATGACTTATGATCCATCCCACAAACCAAACTAAACTTCATCATCATCATCATCATCATCATCATATAATAAAGTATAAACCCTACATTACAGATAGCAAATCCCTGTTTTCTTGCCCTTTTGGGAAACCAACCAACAAATGATGACCTTGTCTTGCTCAAAAAATTTCCACTCCGTTTCTGTAATCAAATCAAACCTTTCTCAAACCCCCAACCAAAAATCACCAACCAATCTAAGTTTTAACCCCAAATTAGGAGATAACAAATCTTCTGCTATGCGTTATTCAGCCTTAACTATCGACCCAGTCGTCACTGATAAACCGAGTACCCGAAAAATTGAACCAACAATAATAAAATCTGACATCGTCGCATTGATTGATCAAGCAGAGGAGAAATCGGCCGCCACCGGAAAATTCGGCAAGTTCGGAGGAGTCTTCGTGCCGGAGACGCTCGTGGCTTCCTTGAGCAAGCTCGCTGTGGAATTCAACCTAATTCTCCATGATCGTGATTTCCAGGATGATCTCGGGGTTGCTTTGAGGGACTACGTCGGCCGGGAAACCCCCCTTTATTACGCGAAACGCCTGTCGGATTACTACAAGAGTAAGCGCAACGGACAGGGCCCGGAGATTTACTTGAAGCGGGAGGATCTCAACCACGGCGGCGCTCACAAGATCAACAACGCCATAGCGCAGACTATGATCGCCCAACGGATGGGCCGGACAAGTATTGTGGCCGCCACGGGCGCCGGGCAGCACGGCGTCGCCACGGCCGCCGTCTGTGCCAAGCTCAACCTTCAGTGCACGATTTTCATGGGCGACGCGGACATGGTCCGGCAGTCGCACAACGTCCTCCTGATGAAGCATCTCGGCGCCCAAGTGAAATCCGTCAGGGGAACGTTCAAGGACGCCACGTCGGAAGCCATTAGAAACTGGGTTTGCGATTTGGACAGCGGTTACTTCCTCGCCGGGACCGCCGTCGGGCCACACCCATTGCCGAGCATGGTCCGGGAGTTCCAGGCCGTGATCGGGAAGGAAACGCGGAGGCAGGCAATGGAGAAGTGGGGCGGCACGCCCGACGTGGTGGTCGCCTGTGTCGGCAGCGGGTCCAACGCACTCGGGATTTTTCACGAATTCATCCGCGACGAAGAAGTAAGGCTGATCGGCGTGGAGGCCGGAGGCGGCGGAATTGACAGCGGCCGACATTCGGCCACGCTGGCTAAGGGGGAAGTCGGAGTGTTCCACGGTGCAATGAGCTATCTTCTCCAGGATGATCAGGGCCAAATCATTGGACCACATTCAGTGGGTGTCGGGTATGTCGTCGACATCAATCATCATGCTGTAAATACTAAACAAAAAAAAAAAAAAAAAAAAAAAAAAAAAAAAAGAAAGAAAGAAAACGCCATTCAACACATTAGGTTTTATGGTAACAGTTTAAATTATTATAATTAATTCAGGTTGGAGTATCCCGCCGTTAGTCCCGAGATCAGTTTTCTCAAAGACATCGGACGAGCGGAATTTCACTCCGTTACGGATGAAGAAGCCCTAGATGGTAATTTTAGAATTACTGCCGTAACAAAATTTTGACGATGACTGACGAAGCAGTTTCCCACTCATTCATAACAAAATAATCATTGTTGTATTTTATTTATGGGTGTGCAGCGTACGCACTACTATGCAAGACAGAAGGGATATTTCCGGCGCTGGAGGCGGCGCACGCCTTGGCGTTTCTAGAAAAGCTTTGTCCGACGCTGGCAGACGGGGCGAAAGTGGTGGTTAATTGCAGCGGCCGCGGCGACAAGGATGCCGGAGCGGTCATGGAATATCAGCTGAAGAAAGAGCATTAGACGTGCAAGAGATTAATTAATGTCGTGATGATTTATTAGTTATATATGTATAAATCTGATGCAGCATTCGTTGGTTTATTGTAGATGGATGATTAAGTAGTAATCAAGTGATTAACCATATATAGTACCATACCACATTACCACCATTAGTGGTGCTCCTATTTGAATTTTTTGTAAACTCTAGAATTTAAGTATAAATAAAAAGAAAAAAATTATTTTAATTCCAAGACACCATATTTAAAAAATAAAAAATTAAAAAGCCTGGAAAAAAAACCCTTACATAATTTTTAAAAATTTCCGAAACAATCCCACAAATATCGAATTAGACGAATCCGTCCAATGACTACCATAATTTTCGTCCAACCCATGCATGAACCCGGTTTTTTTAACTAATTATCACCGAACTCGTCCCATAACTACGGGTTTAGGACGGGTTTGTCTAATTCGATATTTGTGGGATGGATTTGGAAATTGAAAAAAGTTATGGGACTAAATGAGTTTTTTTATTTCCAAAAAGCCTGCAGTAGGCTCCATGTATTCCAAAGTGTTTTTTTTTCTTTTTCATTCTTTCTTTTTTATTCTCACAATAAAATCAATGGTAAAAGATATGACATATAAATTACAAATAGACAAAATACATAGATGATAGGTCCGATGAGAAATCCAACCCTTAAAATTCATACACTAGCTTTTGGTAGCTTTTGGAAGCTTTTAGAAGCTTCTTTTTAGAAGCTACCTGTAGTAGCGTTAAAAAATAAGCTAGTTGCTTATTTTTTAGCAATAATTTTAACCCAATAACCAACCCACTACCCAATAGTCTACATAAATATTTGTCCTTTTATGTCATTTTATACATTTTTTTCACAGTTGCAGCTAGTTGTACAAAACACTTAAATAGAACTGACAGTTACAGCTCCCACAGCTCCTTACAGCTCCAGCTCCCTACAGCTCCAGCTTGCAGCTACAGCTCTGCGTGCAGAACAGACCCTAGACTACGACTTGACTATACTGCACGTTTTAATTGATGAGCTATTTTATTAAGATAAGATTGTAATAATTATTTTATAAATATTTCTCAATAATAATAATACGTTATGTAGCTTACTCAAATTTTTCTTTTGTCGAAAAAATATTTAAATTATCAGAATAGTCCTATAATTTTTTTTTTTTTGGCAGAACTCCTATAAATTAATATTCATAACCAAAATGATAATAGTAAGTTTATTAGAATACAGACACCGAGTGGTGCTTAGGCATACTAATTAATTAGTAATGACGGCGCCCATTATCGTATGACAAGAGGATTTTCAATATCCAATCACGTTAAGGTACAGAGAAATCGGACAAAAAGCATATATCGCATCACATAAAATATTTCTTCATCACATATTTTTTCATCACACAAAATATTTCTTACATCTAAAACACATCTCATCCATCACACAACATAACTATCATATCACAGCATGTGTAACTAACTGCTCCTTAAGTACCTTCACCCGCAGCATCATACGCATTTGACTTTGGCTTTAATTTAGACGATAATCTTCAATAAGAGCACGTGTCCTACAAATGGAAGTATTTATTTATTCCATTGTTTAAACTCAAAAATATTAAAGAAAATAAAGTAATACAGCATGTTTTCGGATATAAAGTACAGATCACAGATGGACGTGCTGGATTTGTATAAACATGCAGCATCTTGGATCTGTATATGCCACCTGGCATTTGGAAATTACAGGATTCTAACCAGAAGCCAATATATACTCTCTCTCTCTCTCGTTGAAACGGTCCCACAATGCACGCAGTCTAATGCACATCTTAAATTATTAATAACTCAATTTCGGTATAAGAAAAAATTCTAAAAATGCGATATTTAAAAACTACTCGACGAGACGAATCTAACAATATCCCGCTTGACTATATTTTAATTTATATAAATATGATAAAACTTTAAATCAAAGTACGTGTATGAACAGTGTCAATTTTCCAAACGTTTCAACTATTTTGAAACGGGGAGGGAGTATATACCAACATTATACTCTTATTGATGAATTATAATTTCATTTTCGACCATTTGATTAATGGGAGCTGCTGCAGTTGTACTGAGGGTGATGTTTTTGTGATGGCTTTTAATTGTTGTGATGGTTGTGGGGTTTTGTAATATTAGATTTACACCATAATATGACTAATAGATTAAGACATCACAAAATTAACATGTACCATCGTCATGCGCAGTTGTAGTGTAGTTTGTAGGTAAATCGAATGGTTGATTAATTGACTAATAATTATAGCCGTTGGATTCGGCACGTTGGAGAAAATAAATCTCCACACATCTATTCTATTTCGTTGTTTCTATGCATATGATGATAATATATATATGAATTATTTGAGTATGTGAATGCGACCACACACCACACATTATTCACTATCAGACACATAAACGTGAATATGTCAGAAATGTAGAAGTATTTCTCTAAAATGTTTTATTACTACGCCTATTAATTATTACTACTCCTATTACTTCACCACATTCACATATGGAACCATCTCAGACAATCTATCTCTTCATTTTCCTCTTGAATTTTCTTTTATTTTCACACCAATTATAAATGTTTCTGTTATTTCATTAATTTTTTTTTTCCTTTTTTGTTCCTCATCAGTCTAGCCATTTTTAATACTATTACTTATTAGAGATTGTTCGTTAAGTTTTGAATTGAATTTTTTATACTTGGTTCAGAAACAAAATCATTCAAAAGCTACATACCAAACAACCCTAAATCTAAATAATGAAGTACTACTATAGTACTATTATTTTATATTTACGGATTACTACCTATCTTCAATTCATCTCTTTCTTCCTTCTTCCCTTCTTATTTGATTGTTAAATTTTTTTTGTAGCTGACCGTTGCTAACAAAGTTAGTGACCAAATTTTAAAGTTTAGTAACCAAAATTTTGGGTTATTAAAATAGAAAATTCTTTTACATATATAGTGTATTATAATATCTATTAATAGTTTGACATGGTTTTTTTTTTTTTTTCCTCATTGAAAAATGTCAATTTTCTCTTCATCATAATAAAATGCGAGAGTCGTTTGTTCTTTCTCTTGTTTAAATCTTATGTTGAATTCAAAAAAGTAGCACATACGTACATTCAGTGGCGGACCCAGGATTTTTCGGAAGGTAGGGCCGGAGTCTATTTTTTTTAATCTTAAGTAAAAAAATAAAAAATAAAAAAATTTGATAAAAAAAGTAATAGAAATTTTTTTTTTTAATTTGAGGTGGGGCCGAGGCCCCACCGGCCTACACCTAGATCCGCCCCTGCGTACATTATGAAAATATATAAACAAGACTCGGGAAAAAGTTGGAATAAATATTAGTAATACTTTACCAAGGAAGGTGTAGCCCCGTGTTACATATATAGGGTACTTAATTAAAAGTATGGAGTATTTTATTTTTGGTCCTGCGTGCTGGGGCTCCAGACTCGTCGCTCTGCCCCTAAATCCTACTAATTAATAATCAAACGTAATTAAGAGAAAAATTGTGAGAACGTACGATTCCCCAAATAAGAAATAGTACATGCAATGCAATATAATAGAGATATTAAAGTGTGCTTTGGCACACTAATAACGACGTTCATTACACGATAAGCATCATGCTAGCGTACTGCATTTAATTGTGCTTTCGCTTTAATAAATTAGATAGTTAATCTGTACTAACAAAAACATGCATGTATGTGTCAGTGGCATATTACTATTTTATGGTTGAAAGACAACTTAAATCATAATTCCTACTTTATATATTATGCCCATTTCCTATAGTACCGATATGTTTTTTTTTAAAAAATTAAGGATTGCTGTTTGCTAGGATAGTTTATCATCATGACATTGAATTTAATATTTATCCCACTCAAGTAGTATTATTATTTTATGATATTACATATAATCAATTGTAATGATTTATCTATTTGGGGGATTATATTGGGTTTAGGGTGTGTTTGGTTGTTGGTAGAATAGGGAGCATATAGCGGATTGGAGTAGCATATTCTCTCACAATTATCTCTCCGAATATACTATCTGCTAGCGGATCTGCTAACTCTCAAACATCACCTTAGTTTACCATCTCCAATGCAAACGGTCAAGGCGACTGGCAATAAAAATGGAGAAATTGGAGTGTAGTACGGTGAAATAATATGATCATTAGCTATGTTGCCAGAAGGTTGATATCATAAAGGCCAAATCATTGCACCAATTGCACTGTTTAATTGTTTGGTATGACGTCCACATCAATCGATAAATACTATACTAGTAGTACAAAATAAAACAGAAATTATGACCTCCAACACATCACACACATTTTAAATACAAGTAATTCAGGACCTCACGTTGTTATGTTGTACTATTGCTGTTCATAATCCACCACTTGTTCCCTGCTCAGTTATTTTTCACTAAGGCTTTGTTTGGGAGTCAGCAGATAGCATATAGCAGATAGTAGATTTGACCAACATATTTAATCAGTAGATATGAGGAGTAAATTTGACTAGCAGATAGAATAGCAGATTTGATCTGCTTCCAATTGAAGCATATTGATTTTGAGCAGATTTGGCTCAAATGTGCTCTCAAATCTATTGCTTACCAAACAATTAACAAATAGCAGATTCATGGTCAAATCTGCTAACTTTAAATATGCTGCACTTTCTACTGTCTTCCAAACACAGCCTAACACATATATACCACAAGCAGAAATTCACTCCGATCCATTAATACAGATGAAGCATACCCCTGAACGTATATGGTCATTTTATAATTACAGCCGTAACAAACTTTTGACATGCATGGAGTAAAATATAATGGATTTACTCATCATAATGAAACAATCATATGGTAACTGCTTTTATTTATCCGTGTACAATGTATGCACTATTGTGATTTGTGGAAGTTAGAAGAAAATTTCCGGTGTTCAATTATAATTTAGGAGAATTTTTTAACTCATGGAGACGAAGACGGAAGAACTAATTATACTTGAGGAATTATGGTATTGAAGAGAGAAGAAAAAAAATTAAGAATGTCGAAGTGGGAGAGAATGATAGGTATAGTGATTAAGAATGAGTTTTTGAATTCAGCCACCAGTGTTTGATTAATTTTCCAAGATTATGTACTCCTATACTCCTATGTATGAATGGATTGGAGATTTATTTAATTACATGTATATATATATATATATATCATTCCAGCCCAAGAAACCAATTGGAATGTTATGTTAGCCCAATGACTATTAATAAGTCCACTATAGGCCTAAAAAAACGGGCCGTCCTCATCAACCTTAAGCCCAATTTCAAACCCTAGAGAAAATACTCCATAACCCACACAACCCTAAGCCCTAATTCTCTGCAATCTCTAGTTCCGGTGCTGGGAAGTCGACGGCCACCGCCACGGTGGAGCCGCTCTCGCTGCCCCTCTGATCCTCCCTCTCCCTTGTACATGTATATATATATACCTATACACGCACACCAACGCCACAACCTCGCCGCCGCTGCCGATCGCCGAAGAAGGTAATGGAGCCCGGACTCACCGCCCCCTTTTCTGTTTTGAGTAATATAAAATCAAATTATGAAACAAAGAGTATGATTCCTAGTTTGTCACACTTTCTTGGACATTTCTAAGTTTCCTGTTTCTTTATCATTCTTCTTCGTCTCCCTTGCCTCAGAGACACCAGAATTGATTTATAAGTATGCCGTGTTGAATGGATTTTGATTATGCGTCTTTATCCTTACACTTTTTTTTGTTCTTAAAACAGCTTGATTGCAAGTATTCGACTGCTTGATCAAGTTATTGATCCTGTACTTTGTGGATGCGATGCGAGCTGTTCCTAGTAAGATCCATCGCCTGATATCAGGGGAATCAACATCTTCAGTTCCGTTCATCTCACCTCTCCAACTTATCAAGAGCCCTCGTAGTGCAGATACTCCTGCTGAAACTACAGAAAATCTAAGAGAATCGCCGAGGAGACGCAAATATATTTCTCATGATTCCGCGATTGACTTGCTAAAACATGAGAGAAATCCAGAAGATGCATTAGCAATCTTCAATAAAGTATCAACCCAAAAGGGTTTCAATCATAACCACTCAACTTATGCTATTATTCTTCACAAGCTTGCTCGATCGAAGAAATTTGAATCCCTCGATGCTGTTCTCTATCAGATGAAGTACGAGACGTGCAAATTTGAGGAAGGCATTTTCGTTATTCTCATGAAGCATTTCTCTAAATCTTCCATGCACGAGAGGGTGCTTGAAATGTTCGACTCTATTCTTCCGATCGTACGCTCAAAACCTTCCATGAATGCCATTAGTACATGTCTTAATCTTTTGTTGGATGCAAATCAAATTGATTTAGCTAGGACTTTCCTCCTGCGCACTCGGAAAGACTTTGGCTTGGTGCCCAACACATGCATCTTCAACATCTTGCTTAAGTATCATTGCAAGAAAGGAGATTTGGAGAGGGCTTTTGAAGTGTTGAAAGAGATGGAAAAGTCCAAGATCTCCTGCCCGAACTTGATCACCTACTCAACTCTAATACAAGGTCTCTGTGGAAAAGGCAGACTAAAAGAAGCCTTTGATCTGTTTGAGGTAATGGTTTCGAAGCATCAAATAGTGCCTGATGCCTTGACATACAATCTCTTGATTGATGGATTTTGTTCTGCTGGGAAACCTGATAGGGCGAGTAAAGTTATGGAATTCATGAAAAAAAATGGATGTATGCCTAATGCATTCAACTATTCTACATTAATGAATGGATTTTGTAAGGATGGGAGATTTGAGGATGCCAAGGGAATTTTTGAAAATATGAAAAGTGCGGGTCTGAATCCAGATGCTCCTATCTACACTATTTTAATGAACTTCTTGTGCCGGGCTGGCAGAACCGACGAAGGTATTCAGTTGCTGAATGAGATGCAGCAAAATGGATGCAAGGCCGATGAGGTAACGGTTAATGTGATTCTTGGTGGACTGTGTAAGGAATGCAGACACTCCGAAGCACTTGACATGCTCCAGAGATTACTTTATGAGGGTGTTTATCTTAAGAAAGCTAGTTATAGGATAGTATTGAATTCTTTGTGCAAAGAAGGTGAACTGGAGAAGGCTGTGGAGTTGTTGATTCTTATGCTGCATAGGGGATTTGTGCCCCACCATGCTACATCAAATGAGCTGTTGGTTTCTCTATGCCATGCAGGGAAGGCAAACGACGCAGCTGAACTATTATTTGGGTTGCTATACATGGGGTTTAAACCCGAACCTGCTACTTGGAGTATGCTACTTGATTTGAGCTTCAGAGAAAGAAAACTATTGCCTGCATTCATACTCCTTGATGAGTTACTTATGAGTGACTGATGATTGCTATGATTTTCTATGGAACTCAGTTTAGTTTAGCCTTTGTGAAGAACTTGTTGATGGAAAATGACAAGGGTCTGGGAAACTGAAAAAGGAATCCTAGACTGTAGGTTAACTTATTCAATCCAAGGAGTAACCCAAAATCTTTCAAAGCTTGCAGCAGCAGCTGTAATGTTTATGAATTCTGTTTGCAATTCTGTCTGTGATTGAAGAGAATCTTTCTATGTTGAAGATGCGTGGAAGAATTGAGGTGTAGTGTAAGTAAGAGAGAAGAAACAGAAACGAATACAAGTGGAGTGGCTAGGATATGTATCCATTTTGTGATGGAATGATTTATAAGTTTCAGCAGATTGTAATAATAAGAAAAAGGGAAGGATTGTGCAACCTTCAGACTTCAGTACCGTGTTATAAGTTGATAAGGTTTAGGAGAAAACATTCAATGCATTTTGAAGACAGGGGACTGTTTTGGAACTCATTGCAGGGACGGATCGAAAAATATTTGTCGGTGTCATAAAAATAAGTGATTGTACAAGCTAAATTAAGTCTTTTAAGTGAAACAATTTCCCTTTGTCTGTTGTTGACCTGTTATTAGGGCTGAAAATAGGTTAGGCCTGGGCCTACCCCTATTTTCATAGGCCCGAGCCTGGCCTTTGATTGGCTTATGTTATAGGATTAAACGTGATCTATTTTTTGATCAATTTCTAAGCTTTTTAAAAGTCTGATTAAGCCTATTTTAGAAATAAGTTTAAATTTATATATATATATTCAGATGTAATTATAAGGTTGGAAGACATAATTTATTCACTTGGGCAAGTTTTCATCCAAAACTATTTATATACGGGGTTCAACTATTTATATACTCCCTCCGTTCTTTTTTATTTGTCTTTTTAGAAACAAAAAAATGTTCCAAAATAGTTGTCACTTTTCATATTTATATCATGTTTTTCCAATATTATCCTCTTATTTTCATAACTATTACAATTCTCTCTCCATTCTACCTTTACTTTTTCTTGATTTGTGTGAATAAAGGAGGGGCAAAATTGGAAAGTGAAACAATAATCATGCATTTCTTGGTAATTGTAATTTGTGCGAAAAAGACAGCTATTTCTGAACGGAGGGAGTACTAGAAAAAAACTCATAAATATTTTAAAAATCTATATAAGATCAAATTAATAATTACTTTTACATAATATATAATACTAATAATATGACATATTTCTATCTAATAAACATAAATAGACTAATAATATGATAAATCGGTCGGTCTTGTATGCCTAAAAGGCTTTTAATGAAGCCTGCCCTAGGCCTATTTAGTTAAATATGCTTTTAAATTAGTCTAATCCTAACATGTTTATAAAAATAAAAAAAAAAGTCTGATCTGATCTGACCGGGCCTTCGGTAGGTTAGGGCATAGGCCCCTTTCGGTAGAGAGGTGATGAATTTCCATTTTTATCCATTCCTCCTTAAAAGAAGTACACGAGTAGGGGAAAAACAAAATACACACTTTAAATCAATCAAGCCATGTTATTAAATGTAGAATTGAATGCAGGGCCAAAAAATTTGATTCAACCCTGACACAATGTGTTGTGTACACAGCCCAGACAAAGCTCACCCGCCCTACTGACTAGTACAGTCGTATGGCAAAAATCAGTGTGCCAAAACAGCCTCTTCTGGCCTCCTCCAAAATCCTAATGAATTTGGCATTTCGGTCATGCCCCCCTCACCATCCTATTCCTGTTTACCCTACAATTTCGTTATTTCCACATCCATCACATTACCAATATATGACTGGTCATTAAAATAGTATTTGCCAATCAAAGGCCAAGAATGAAGAATCCCCCAATAACTTAAGCATACAAAACCAACTTTCACAAATCACACACACACACACAAAATTCCTACTCCTGGTACCATGTACTCCATCAAGACAAGTACAAGAAAAATAAGACGACCATAACGCAATAAATTATTAAATTTTGCCTAACAGACCAACAAGTCCGTATGGGTATAGGTCGTGATGTAAATTAATACTACTATTATCCCTTTATCACACAATAAAGTGACCATTTGTTAGGTGGTTGTATGAGATAACAATCTCGATTTAAATACTGGTACAAAATCTACTAAGACATAATCCTCGCCCAAGAATTCAAACCCGAATTCCCAACTTAAATGCTAAGTACTATTACTACTACTATATACTAGTACTAGTAGTAATAATTACTATGATTTGGTTTGAGTGTTGAATCAACTTATGCTGAAGTGTTGAATGATCATTT
The DNA here is from genome assembly GCA_030278955.1 of Hygrophila difformis. Classification (NCBI taxonomy): domain Eukaryota; kingdom Viridiplantae; phylum Streptophyta; class Magnoliopsida; order Lamiales; family Acanthaceae; genus Hygrophila; species Hygrophila difformis. The sequence continues at coordinate 4,714,461 of JAOANR010000009.1, read as the reverse complement.
TGTATATGCTTAATGCATCTAAATAATTGCTTTGTATATATTGAGTGAGTGTTTTGTATGGGTGAGTATTTTAATACAGCAAATGCACCATTAAATACCAGCACACATTTTATTAACACCCAGAACACGCATCTTATCAAGTCAGCACGACAGCACCCATTGAATATCACCAATTCACACCCTATCAAAACCCATGACTATACCCTTGTTTTGGCAATAATATATATTCTTAGAAAATCAAAAATATCTATGAAATTTTACACCAAGCTTTGCTGTGAATTGCGCATCAAATTAAGTGAAAGTGTGTAATTGGTATCGGTACCTATACCCGAAAAAAATATAATAAAAATAAAATTAATGTATGGTATATAATATCGAAATTTATGGTATGATAAAGTCCATACTAATGATGTATCGAACCATTTAGTCTACCAAAAATTTCGGTATGAAAGTACTAGTATTTTATATCAATACCGTAATGATTTTTTTGGTATATCATAGGTCGAAGCCTACCGAAATACAAAAAATTTCGGTATATTCAGTATACCGGTACTGTAGCATATCTATATAATATTTAAAATGTGGTATTTATCGATATATGCTGGTACCGCGGTATGTGGCGAAGTTTGATTCAGTACTGATATATCGTGGTATTAAAAAAAATGCATACTTTTACCATATCAAAATTCTCTATTTTTTTTTATTAGTTACTGTTGGATTTTTACTATTGTATGATTTTGACTTAAATTTTTATCATATTTATACAAGTTAAATATACCCAAGTGAGATCTTGTTAGATTCGTCACGTCTTGTAGTTTTTAAATATCAAACATTTAGATTTTTTACTTGTATCGAACTTGAATTATTGATAATTCAAAATGCATATTAGACTCCGTAAAAATGTGGGTCCGTCACAAAAAAAAAAAAGAAGAAAAAAGAAGGGAGTATATATCTTTAAAATGTTCAAGATCTTTTCTTTGTTTGAATAAATATTTTGTTCTTCACTCGTATACAGAGTGTAATCTAATTCTCCAATACATGCATAGGGGTATATAGACATTTTTTCATTCTTTTTCCTTCTTTCTCAAGTTTATTTTCCTTTCATTTTTTTAGTTTTTGGGTATTTTTCGAAAGTAGAAGAATTAGTAGTAAATGGAACCAGCATACATTCATATCCACAAAAGCTAGCTTTTAGTGTTACCAAAAAAAAAAGCTAGCTTTTAGTATAAAAATGAGGCCTCCAGTCCAACCTCTACAAGAAATAACTGCTGATTCGGATTCGGATTCTGATTCTTCAACATGGTCTTCTGTCCATTCAATATCCGTACATATATATATTTAAATTTTTACTCAGAAGAAGAAGAAAAAAAAAAAGGAAGAAGAAGAAAGAAAGAAAGAAATACTCCATATAGCAGTATAAAAATTTATTACAGTCTGTAGGCCAATTAACTCCTTTTACCGACTACTGTGTCTGTCACCCCCCAATAATAATGTCACTCACTGGCCACTGCTCTGCTCCCAATCTCTACTCGTCAATTCACTTTCTCCCCAATCCAACTCAACCACAAGCTATGTTCTGGACAGACATCATCGTATTATGCCTCGCAGCTCTCTTCCTCCGCCTCTGGTGGCGGGCCACCTCCAAGGGCAAACGCAACCTCCCGCCAGGCCCGCCGGGCTGGCCCCTCGTCGGGAACCTCTTCCAGGTCATTCTCCAGCGCCGCCCTTTCATATTCATTGTCCGGGATTTGCGCGCCAAGTACGGTCCCATTTTTACAATGCGGATGGGGCAGCGGACAATGGTGATTATCACCAGTTCGGACCTGATTCACGAAGCGCTCGTTCAGAAGGGCGCCATGGTGGCGTCCAGGCCGCCTGATTCTCCCATCCGCCTCATTTTCAGCGTCGGGAAATGTGCGATCAACTCGGCGGAGTACGGGCCGCTGTGGCGCGCGCTCCGGCGGAACTTCGTGACGGAGCTGATAAACCCGGCGAGGATCAGGCAGTGCTCCTGGATTAGGAACTGGGCGGTGGAGAACCACATGAAGCGGATTCAGGACGAGGCGTCGCGCGTCGGGTACGTGGAGGTGATCAGGAACTGCAGGCTCACGATTTGCAGCATTTTAATCTGCTTGTGCTTTGGGGTTAGGGTTTCGGAAAAGAAAATCAAAATGATCGAAACCGTCTTGAAAGACGTCATGATGATGACGACGCCGAAACTCCCGGACTTCCTGCCGTTACTGACGCCGTTATTCCGCCGCCAGGTGAGGGAAGCGAAGGCGCTGAGGAGGAAGCAGATGGAGTGCCTGGTGCCGCTGGTTCGTGACCGGAGGGCGTTTGTTGACGGCGGGGGAAAGCTTGGCGCCGCCATGGCGAGCCCCCTCGGCGCGGCGTATGTTGATTCGTTGTTCCGGCTGGAACCCGCCGGCCGGGGAAAGCTTGGGGAGGAAGAAATTGTGACGCTTTGCTCGGAAGCCATCAACGCCGGGACGGACACCAGCGCAACCGCCCTGGAATGGGCTCTGCTGCATTTGGTGCAAAATCAGGAAATCCAGGACAGACTATACAAGGAAATCGTCGATTCCGTCGGCAGAAATGGAGCCCTGACTGAAAATGACGTGGAGAAAATGTCATATCTTGAAGCCATTGTTAAAGAAACATTCAGGAGACATCCCCCAAGCCATTTCCTTCTCTCACACGCAGGTCAGTTGCCTTCCAGGACATTTTTTTACTCCATGTTATTTATATACTGTACAATATTAACTAATTTAATCTCAATTCAATTCCTTTTCAACGGCAGCAACGGAAGAAATCGAGCTCGGGGGTTACACAATCCCACGGGACGTGTACGTAGAATTCTACACGGCGTGGGTGACGGAGGATCCCGAAACGTGGCAGAACCCTAGGGAATTCCGGCCGGAGAGGTTCCTGACAGGCGACGGCGTTGGCGTGGACATGACGGGGATGAAAGGCGTGAAAATGGTGCCATTCGGGGCGGGTCGGCGGATATGCCCGGCGTATAGCCTGGGGATGCTGCATATTGGACTGATGCTGGGGCGGATGGTCCAGGCGTACAAATGGATCCCGATTCCGGACAACCCGCCCGACCCGAGAGAGGCATTTGCATTTACTGTGGTGATGAAGGATCCTCTCAAGGCAATAATTCTGCCCCGCCGGGCGACAAACATCTGAGAATCTGATGCCTCCACGTGAACGGCTCTGATTGCATTAACTCCGGCGGGGATAATTAGGAAGGATAATGTTATTTTATCACATGTTTGAGTGTTGCGAATTGCGTGGTTACTATAAAATATAAATGTACTTTCAGTATAATTACCATTACATGACATGAAATTTTAGTTAGCTAATTAAATTATTTGAAGGGTGCGAGGAATTTCTATAAGTATAATATATGGAATGTATGGATTAAATCTAGTACGTACTATGTTATTCGAACGAAAGAAGATAGATTGCACAATTAATTAAGCCGGTGAAATTCATTAAGTCGAAATTGAAGGCACCCCATTTAGCCCTTGTTCTCTTCATCTAAAATAAGATGTTTTGATCTAAAATAAAATTTGGTCTGGTTTGATCTGATCTTGTATAATTTAATCCGATCTGGTCTGGTCTGATCTAAATTCTAATATTTTCATTCTACTTCAAAAAATTATTGTTATTTTAAAATAGTAATATAAAAATAATTATTATTAATTATTAATAAATTAGTAATAAAAATATTATTTTTATTATTGTGTTATTATTATTATGGTTATCATTAAATTAATTATAACAATTAAGTTTAATTTATTCATTTTTATAATTAATTAATGTATTGTTTTCAAAATTCCAACATTTTTTATTTTTGCATTTTTTAAATAAATATCATTTTATCATAATTAACAATTTATATATTGTTTATTATAAAATATTTTATTAATCAGCAAACATTGATATAAAAAATATATAATATTGAAAGTATTTATAATAATAAAATATATTAAGAACGTGATTAGTATATTTAAATAATATATAAATTGCTAATCTTTTTATTTTTTTTTAAATATTACGTGTGATTATATAATTTTATTATAATGATCTGATATGGTCTGGTCTGAATTGGTCTGAGGTCTGAATTGATCTGATCTGATTTAATCTGATCTGATCTAATATGATCTAAGAACTTAATAAAAATAAATAATAAATTCTAAAAATAAGTCCGAACAACTCTCGGTAGCAAATTAATTGTGGATGCCACGAACTCACGATCGAGGTATGTATGTGCATGTGAGAATGTGACAGTGACAGATGAATCAATGTGGTTCACTGTGTTCAGCAGACACGGAAACATGGTCCACCTTACTATTGGAAATGCCCGTAGAAAGTAACCTCTCTATTTAGTACTTATTTTATAAACGATAGATGTAACAAATACCCTATATTTTCTTGACCATTTAAATCTAGTTTGAAAAACAAAAAAAAAAATATATGAAATTTCACCCTCAATATTAGTACGCTAAATTATTAAAGTACAAAGAAACAAACTTAATAATTAATACACCAACAAAACAAAGATTACATACCCGTGAGTCCGTGACATTTTAGGTAGGGGTGAGCTTTCGTGGTTTAATTTCTCATAAATCAATTATTTAAATTCACTAGGTTGAATTCAAAACATTGTTTAAACAGTTAAAAGCCGAATTAACATTCAAGTTTTTCTTAATTATCGTAAAAATCAAAGATTGATACTTGATATAATTATTTTAAATACGAACACATATACACTTACTTGTATAATGTATATATAACCGGATTTGTTGTCTTCTTAGACAAACTTATACAAACAAAAGATGTCTTAAATATATCTCCCCATTTTTACCTTTCTAACAAAAAGAATGAACAATCTTCTAGGAGTATTACAATAAAAGAAAAATATCGAGAAAATATAATATAAAATAAGTATTTTTTTTTCAGTTTATAAAAAGACAATTAATAAAAAAAAATCTGATAGCATAATAAATATGGAATTTAGTTTGGGAGCTGAATCAACAAATGCTGAAATGTCGAAATAGTGTTTTGTATGTGTTAAATATGTTTTGTGTTCGGCTCAGTATGCCGGCACTAACTGAATGTTACACATTCAACACCATATCCAACATGGTGAAGGTAGTACAGTAACTGAGAGATGGTTAATAAATACCTCCGCCAACCTTCTTTTAGTCATTGAAGGCCAGTCATTAATTAATCTGTTTTTGGCTACTTGGTGGTGTGGAGATATGGAATTAAATATTAGGGGTATATGCTAATTTTTTTTTTCTTCTAAAGTGTATATGCTAAATTGGATGTATATGTATATTTTTTGGTGATATATATATTAATATATTTTCGTTTTTATGATGTTTGGGAAGTATAATGTAATGTATTTTATTTTTTTTTATTAACTTTATGAACAACCACAAATGCTTTTTTTAGCGAAACAAACTATACATGCTAGAGAAATCACAAATACTTTTTATACATCATATTTTGTATCTATCTATCTATATAATAAATCCTGAATACTTTTTGGTCTGTGCAGACTCTTTTGTCCTTATTAAATTTAATCTATTCTTCTTAATTTTAAAAGGTTAATCAATCATTATATGTTCATTTATAGATCAACGGCTCTTAAGTTTACACGTAATCTGCTGACTAATTACACGTCATCTGACACATCATCAATATCTATATTTAGAGAATAAATTTATCTATTAATATAACAAAATCTTAAGAAAATCTTCATAAGTTCACATATATATTTTAAAAAGATATAATTGATTACATATATATCAATTATTTGATTGTATACATAATATTTTAAAAAATATTAATACTATAATATTATTAAATAAATTTAATTAGGTTACAAATTTATGTCTAAAAAATATATAATCATATATCAATATATGGAATATAATAATTATATTCTAAATAAAAATATTTCATTGAAAATATGATGTAAACATTAAATTGACCCTAAAAATATTGATTAATGTAACATGACTAATAACCTAAAATTTTTTATACCATTCTAAACCAATTCTACATATTTTTTTTTCTTTTTAAAGAAGCAAAGAAAGAAAATGAAAAAAAGACTAAAACACATCACAGTTTAATTCTTAGACATAATATCCTTAATCAAGTAATCCTAATATATTTCAGTATAAAATAAAAATATATATGAAATTTGGAGTAAATTGTTATACAATTTTTTCTTTAAATAATTTGTACTGTAAAAGAATATTAGATTATACCCCTAAAAGACTTGGTATCAGAGTGTAAATTCGATTTTAAGACTTATAATAATACTCAATTAAAAAATATTAAAAAATTTATTAAATTAAATAAAAATATTAACTACCAAATTTTTTCAATATAATAAATCCTGAATACTTTTTGGTCTGTGCAGACTCTTTTGTCCTTATTAAATTTAATCTATTCTTCTTAATTTTAAAGGGTTAATCAATCATTATATGTTCATTTATAGATCAACGGTTCTTAAGTTTACACGTAATCTGCTGACTAATTACACGTCATCTGACACATCATCAATATCTATATTTAGAGAATAAATTTATCTATTAATATAACAAAATCTTGAGAAAATCTTCATAAGTTCATATATATATTTTAAAAAGATATAATTGATTACATATATATCAATTATTTGATTGTATACATAATATTTAAAAAAAATATTAATACTATAATATTATTAAATAAATTTAATTAGGTTACAAATTTATGTCTAAAAAATATATAATCATATATCAATATATGGAATATAATAATTATATTCTAAATAAAAACATTTCATTGAAAATATGATGTAAACATTAAATTGACCCTAAAAATATTGATTAATGTAACATGACTAATAACCTAAAATTTTTTATACCATTCTAAACCAATTCTACATATATTTTTTTTTTCTTTTTAAAGAAGCAAAGAAAGAAAATGAAAAAAAGACTAAAACACATCACAGTTTAATTCTTAGACATAATATCCTTAATCAAGTAATCCTAATATATTTCAGTATAAAATAAAAATATATATGAAATTTGGAGTAAATTGTTATATAATTTTTTCGTTAAATAATTTGTACTGTAAAAGAATATAAGATTATACCCCTAAAAGACTTGGTATCAGAGTGTAAATTCGATTTTAAGACTTATAATAATACTCAATTAAAAAATATTAAAAATTTTATTAAATTAAATAAAAATATTAACTACCAAATTTTTTCAATATAATAAATCCTGAATACTTTTTGGTCTGTGCAGACTCTTTTGTCCTTATTAAATTTAATCTATTCTTCTTAATTTTAAAGGGTTAATCAATCATTATATGTTCATTTATAGATCAACGGTTCTTAAGTTTACACGTAATCTGCTGACTAATTACACGTCATCTGACACATCATCAATATCTATATTTAGAGAATAAATTTATCTATTAATATAACAAAATCTTGAGAAAATCTTCATAAGTTCATATATATATTTTAAAAAGATATAATTGATTACATATATATCAATTATTTGATTGTATACATAATATTTAAAAAAAATATTAATACTATAATATTATTAAATAAATTTAATTAGGTTACAAATTTATGTCTAAAAAATATATAATCATATATCAATATATGGAATATAATAATTATATTCTAAATAAAAACATTTCATTGAAAATATGATGTAAACATTAAATTGACCCTAAAAATATTGATTAATGTAACATGACTAATAACCTAAAATTTTTTATACCATTCTAAACCAATTCTACATATATTTTTTTTTTCTTTTTAAAGAAGCAAAGAAAGAAAATGAAAAAAAGACTAAAACACATCACAGTTTAATTCTTAGACATAATATCCTTAATCAAGTAATCCTAATATATTTCAGTATAAAATAAAAATATATATGAAATTTGGAGTAAATTGTTATATAATTTTTTCGTTAAATAATTTGTACTGTAAAAGAATATAAGATTATACCCCTAAAAGACTTGGTATCAGAGTGTAAATTCGATTTTAAGACTTATAATAATACTCAATTAAAAAATATTAAAAATTTTATTAAATTAAATAAAAATATTAACTACCAAATTTTTTTCAATATAATAAATCCTGAATACTTTTTGGTCTGTGCAGACTCTTTTGTCCTTATTAAATTTAATCTATTCTTCTTAATTTTAAAGGGTTAATTAATCATTATATGTTCATTTATAGATCAACGGTTCTTAAGTTTACACGTAATCTGCTGACTAATTACACGCCATTTGACACATCATCAATATCTATATTTAGAGAATAAATTTATCTATAATATAACAAAATCTTGAGAAAATCTTCATAAGTTCATATATATTTTAAAAAGATATAATTGATTACATATATATCAATTATTTGATTGTATACATAATATTTTAAAAAATATTAATACTATAATATTATTAAATAAATTTAATTAGGTTATAAATTTATGTCTAAAAAATATATAATCATATATCAATATATGGAATATAATAATTATATTCTAAATAAAAACATTTCATTGAAAATATGATGTAAACATTAAATTGACCCTAAAAATATTGATTAATGTAACATGACTAATAACCTAAAATTTTTTATACCATTCTAAACCAATTCTACATATATATTTTTTTTTCTTTTTAAAGAAGCAAAGAAAGAAAATGAAAAAAAGACTAAAACACATCACAGTTTAATTCTTAGACATAATATCCTTAATCAAGTAATCCTAATATATTTCAGTATAAATAAAAATATATATGAAATTTGGAGTAAATTGTTATACAATTTTTTCGTTAAATAATTTGTACTGTAAAAGAATATAAGATTATACCCCTAAAAGACTTGGTATCAGAGTGTAAATTCGATTTTAAGACTTATAATAATACTCAATTAAAAAGTAATAAAAATTTTATTAAATTAAATAAAAATATTAACTACCAATTTTTTTTCATAATCAATATGGAAAAGAAAAATTAGAGAAAATATTATGGACTAAAATAATATTTAAAAAATTATCAGATAATTAAAACATAATTATAACTAAAATTTATTTTATAAAATTATGAATTAGTCCATAAAAACTACTCACAATAAAAATTTAAAATACATTATGTAATAAAATATAAGTTTTAAATGATGAAAAGACAACATATAAATAACATTTTTTAAATACTTTGGAGATAATAGTCAAAATGTACAACATATTAGAGAATAAAACTAATATTTTTTTAGAATATTAATAATGCAAAATATACTCCATCAGTTCCGGTAATACCGTCCCAAAACTTTTGGGCACGGTATTTTAGGTATAATGTGTTGCGGAGTAATTACTTGATGTGATGTTTTAGTTGATGTTTATGGAGTAAGATTTTTCTAAAAAGGGAAATGTGACAATTGTAGTGGGACGGACCAAAAAGGAAAGTGAGACGAAATTAGTGGGACGGATGGAGTAATTTTTTCTAATTTTGAATAGTTAAGTGGTATTTATTTTTCTGTTGCTCTCATCATTTTAGATATGAAAGAAAATGTATATATATATTTAATTTTTAACCGTAAAAATTATTTATTTAATATTATTTGCACCTGGGTTTGAATTTCCTTCATTCATCTTATTATCTCCTTGCGCAGGGGCCATGCGGCCATGCTAATCTTCCCTGTATCGTTCCAATTTTATTGGATGTCCCCGAAGGGACAAAATAAAGGAGATAATAAGATTTTTTTCCCTCAAAAAAATCTTATGATCTCCAATTTTATTTTTTGTTGCATGCATTACAACCATTATTTAAGCAAAATACTTTGAATCTCATGTAATCCAAAAAACACTATATTCTCATTTTATATCATCATATTAGTTCAACACACTTGCGTAGCGGACGGAAAAATCTAGTATGTATATTATACATCTCATTCTCTATAAATATTTTTTAACCACTAACATGGTTATTTCAGAAAAGAAAAATATAACCGTTGTGTATTGGTATTTTACTACAAAAAAATTTGCCAGCAAACGACAAATGTTGTGGGTTACCGAATTTTATCGTCACATAAGTCAGACAGCCAAAAAGAAAGTAAGAGAAACTTTAGGAAAATTATTTTGCATATCAGAAAAGTGGATGATCGGCCTTCTTTTTTCCTGTAAAAATTAAATGATACTGTATTTAATTGAAATGACTTCATGCATGACTAATTTGTAGTATTGCATATTTAATTGTAAAATTAAAATGAAACAAAATAATTATTAATTAATTAAAAAGATATAAAATGAGTTATTTATATGCTACAGTATTATTTTAGGAATATCATATTATTATTTGCATTTCCCCTAAAATCCACAATCTAATGTTACAAGCTTTGAGCACTGCCATCCATGTACCCATTGCTGGCATGTTGCTCAATCTGTAAAATAAAAAATTCACGAATCACTATCTTCGTTTCTTTCTATATTTTTATATTTTTATATATATGGCCGATGACCAGGCCATTCATTTTATATTTTTATATATATGGCCGATGACCAGGCCAGTCGTAGGGATGGCTGGAGCAGATTTGGAGTGGAATCACTATCTTCGTTTCTTTCTACATTTCCCAAATCTTGCCACATTCATTTCCTAAACCCAAAAATTCAGTTTTCAAAATTTTTTGAGTTTCACGTCTCTTGCCATCTCTCGAAGCAAGCATCTACACTATAGTTTGTAAGGTTGCGTTTGAGAACAAACGATAGCGATTAGCATTTAGTTTTTAAAATACATACTAAAAATAGTTTAAAATTTTAAAAATAGCGATTATGGAACATTAATTCTAATAGCCGCCAAATTTTAATCTATAATCACTAAACTCTGAACGCTATCTCCCCAACTTTTAATTTCCAAACCCTTTTAACTTTCTAAACTCTATACCCTAAACCCTTTTAACTTTCCAAATTACAGAATCTAAACTCTAATATAAAATTGTAGTACCAAATATAATTATTCAAATATAAAATTATTTTTCAGCATTAATTTCAAAACTTCAAAACCCTAATAATGTGCGAAACATATACCCTATAAGACTGTTATACTCATCGGGTTCACAACGCCAATGAACTACCATACAAAACAACTTGCTCATTTGTGGTGGAGAAAATGACTACAAATTTAAAATCATGTATTTGACCGACGGATATGGGAATAAAAATTCATCCGTGTGAGATCGGGATATTGAACCCGACGTGAATCGAACACGCAACCTTCTGATCTGGAGTCAGACGCGCTACCATTGCGCCACGGATCCCATTTGTTAATCAATTGAGATAGTCGCTACAAGTAAATGTTAATCGAGTCTTAGAAAAGGTACTCCATGCTCCAACATCTGTTTACCATGAATGTTTTGGTGGGCGGTGGCTACAAGTATGTTTGATAGGAACACCATGAATGTTTGATATACATAAATTAGTAAGATAGTACTGATATGTTGAAGAATTATAATGGGAGCAGCAATCTTATATTCACGGGATTGGGCTTCTTTAACACTACGAATAAAGATCCAATGAATTCTAAAGGGAAAACAAAAGTTATACAAATTGAAAAGTGACTCGCTCTGGTAAATAAAGTTATAACAATGACAGTAACCCAAAATGAACCAGTAGTAGTAGGGATGAAGACTAGCTTAAGTGACAAAGTTCCAGTCTTTAAACTTTAGGTTGGGGCCATAGGCCATCTACATCGCATGAGTTAAAAAAAATAGCTCCTACTTGCCCATTGCCACGTCAACGAATAGTTGACGTGGCACTTGCTCTGCTCTCACAAAGTGAGTGCTTTGTCGAGCACGCAGGTTTTTTTTATTTTTTTTTATCTTTCTTGTTTTCTTTTTTTTTAAAAAAAATTAAAATTCTGTTAATATAATTAAAAATAATTAATTCAGTAAAAAAAATTTAAAAAAAATTATTATTTTATTTTATTTAATTCTTAGTAAAAAATTTAATGATGTGGAAAATATTGAGTTGTTTTATTGAAAATTAAAATGTAATAAAATTAATTAATGATGTGAAAGAAAGAGAAGATGATATAACAGGAAAAAATAGGAAAAAATAGAGTAGGTTGATTTCGATTCCCCACGCAGCCCCCTATCCATCTCTTTCAGTATTTCTATCCATATTGTAACATTGTAATGAAAATGGAGCACACATCGGAGGGCATGTTTGTCATTTGCTACCTTAGTCAGTCTGCCGCCATTCGATCTAGTCTTCAAATTCAAATAAAAGAACGGTAAAAAAAATTTAAATAAAGTCTTTTCCTTTTCCGGCTTTTTCCGGATAAACGTTCCTACCGTCAAAGATTCAAGAAACCCACGAGATTTTCCGACAATGGAATCAAGGAAACGGCGGATTTGCACTTCGAATGTCTACCCTCCTTCGCCATTGCGTGATCCTCCACCGTCTTCCATCTTTAGAGACATTTCCAATTACAAAACCCCCAAAAATCGCTCAAAAACATCAACTCTCCAGGCGGCGTCGCCCCAGTTCTTCACCGCCACCAAGAATACCCCGTTCTCCTCCTCCCATCTTGGCTTCAAATCGTCTGCTTTGAAATCGAAGGCGGCTCGTAGATTGAAGGCCTTTGAGCTCGAGCAATCCAGGTCCGCTCGGAAGGTTCAAAGCGAGAAAGAAAAATCGGTCAAATCACTAGCTAGGTCGCTTTCCGTGTGGCTGAATTTTTTGTTCGAGAACCCTATTTCATGCGGCTGTGATCCAGAAAACGTCACTGGAGAATCTGATTGGTTAGGTTTGAATTTAGGTGGAGAAACGAAGGAAGTATTGTTGAATAATGGGAAGAGGGAGAGTGGGCCAAGGAGTAAGGTGGGAATTGATGGGCCATGGAGAGCTTCGAAGAGGCAAAGAGACTTGTGCTGGAGAACGGAAGGGAGTGAGGAACTTGGAAAGGGTGATTTTTCCAATGTCAAGTTTTCGGGACTGAGAGCTTCGTTGCAGGAGATATGTAGTTTTGAGGATTTGAAGGAGAGGATGAGGATGTATTTGAGCCTGGGAAATTGCAAAGAAATTTTCGAAACCATGGCTCAAGTAACAAAGGTTTGACAATGTTTTCTTCTGCTTTGTGTGTTTTTGTTCATTGACTCCACAAGTTTTGGTTAAGAGTGTCGCATATAACGTTTGAAGTATAGAATTAAAATTTAATTGTTTAAGTGGTGGACCGTGGATGCATTAAGTTTTCAGTCATCTTTGGCCAACTCAAATCTACTTGTTCTTCGATACTTGTGATATACATTAATAAATGTTTTAGAAATCTCATTTAGCAGTTTCATTTTAGACCCTTTTTTTGTTATAATAGATCTATCGTGGCTGCTTCAATGGTGTCAATGATGAGATTTTTACTCGCCTGCTCTATATATGCATTTGAGTCATTCAGCTTGCAGGTTTAACTTGATTTTCAATCTATGTTCCCCTTTTCTATGTAGCCATCTTGCGATATGTTTACTCTTGTTTTGCAGAACATTGATGAAGGACGGATAAGGATGAGGGCAAGTTGTCCCATAGTGAGCGATGTAGCGATAAAGGAGAGGGCATTGGGAATTCTTATGTCTTATAACCCATCTTGGCTTCGAATTGGTTTATACATGATTTTGGGTGGTGACTCCCTGTTGCCAAATGGTGATGTGAGTTCGGAACATGAGAATACATTCTTGAGAATGGTCATTGAGAAGCAGTTTTTCTCACACTGTGGTTTAGCTAAGGCCCATGCTTATAACAAGCTAGTTGATGGCTTGTACAGACCAGGTTACTATGAAAAACTAGGGAATGTCATACTGAAGAGGTTTTTAGTTCTTGTTATCATGCTAGATAGAGCCAAGTCACAGACGAGTCTCCCCCTTAAATATGGCATTGATGGAAAGGATGGTGGATCTCCTCTACTGTTCTCTTTGAAATCTAATATTAAATCAAGCCGTCAAATTATCAGTGGTAATATATCTTTGTTCAATTCCATCCCAAGATCATATTTGTTTGTATTTGGGTTTGTGTTCGTGCAGTCTCCTAGATTATTGTGCTCATCAATATATATGTATGTTTCCTCCAAATAGATTTTTTGTCTTCCGATGTGATGCATGGGGAAGGGAATATTCTAGCACATTTGGTGATTGTTGGGTACAAAGTAACTTACCAACAAGTAAGCAAGTAGGCCTCCATTATTTTTCTTCTCGGCTGTTGCAATCTTAACTCCCACTTATCTGTCTCAAAAAAATTATGCAGAATCCACTGATCGAATATAGCTTCAAGGTCACTGATTTATTTGAAGACCTTCGAGATGGCATTCGGCTTTGCAGAGCCACCCAACTCTTAAAACATGATTCTTCCATTCTCATGGTTTGGTGCATACCTCATTCAATATTACCTGTCTTACTTTTATGTCTTATAACATGGATTGATGATATTTTTGGTTGCACAGAAAGTGATGGTTCCATCAGACACTCAAAAGAAGAGTTTGGTTAACTGTGGCATTGCACTACAATATCTACAGCAGGCTGGTGTGCCGTTACTTGATGAAGATGGAATGGAAATTATTGGAGAAGATATAGTTAATGGGGACAAGGAGCTAACTCTCTCCTTGCTCTGGAACATGTTTATACACCTACAGGTGGGTTGAAGGTTTCTTCCATATTTCTCATTTTCTGAATCTTCATTTTGTGATGGTTTAATAGAACCCATAAGATTATTCCAGAATATTTTCTTATTATAACAAGCATCCATGCTTGCAGGTGCCTCTCCTAATTAACAAAACACTTTTGTTGGAAGAAATTTCAAATGTCCAGGGAGTTGTCATGGTATGATTCAGCTGTTACTGCTTATTGCAAAAATAATTACTATTAGTATATTCTAATGCATAGTCGTTATTTTGAAAATACAGCTACATTTCTTCTATGCAAATGAAAATGCCTCAAAAATGCTTATTTCAAATAGGTGTTTTGTATATTTAAATCTAGCATTTTTTGCATCTCATTTATATATATACTGTTTTGCAGGAGAATTCAAGCAACCAGACTCTCTTGGATTTGCTTCTTAGTTGGATCAAGGTTTAAAGTGAATTTAGCAATATACTCGTTTTAAAAGTCATAGCATGTTTCTTAAAATGTTTATTTTGTATAGTTTGGGTGCGGAATACAAAAAATGTTCATCATTAATATTATATCTTGCCAAGAAATCAGTTCAGAAAGAGAAAAAAGAAGTCAGGATAGAAAAATAACAAGGCCCAATCATATGAGATCTGTTAGAAGATGGATGCGAGCTTCCAACCCAAAACCAAACAATGGGTGGAGTAGCTATTTTCCACATGAGCAAGGGGGAATCTCATCATATACACGATGTGGAACACTTAACAAGATCTATTGCTGGTTTTCCAGACAGAATTCATTAGATGCTCTTTATCATCATATCAACTAACAAGCTTTTTTGATGTTTTAGTAAGTAAACTATGAACTCATAGAATTACTAAGGTCTAAGAACCAGTAAAGTAAAATATCATTAGAAAGCCTGGCATTTTGTTGGTTATGTGAATGAGTGAGAGATTGACAGGTTTGTGGGAGTTTCGGACAAAGCAAATGATCTCTTATGTATTATTGTGATTTAAATGGTTGTATTATTGCAACATTTATTTTTCGTTGGAAATTTTTGCTGAATAGATAAACATTGATCTTTTCAGGCAATTTGTCAAATTTATGAGTTGAGGATTGATAGTCACTCTTCCTTGTTAGATGGAAAAGCGTTGTGGTGCCTGCTTGATTATTACTTCCGAAAAGAACATGACTGCTCGTGTTCTTTCCAGGTAATAGAGTAAATATTTTTATTTGGATGCAACTGTATTCATTAAAATCAGGTCTTTGTAAGGTAATTTCACACATTACTCTTAGTAGCTTAAACTTACTTTTGCCCTGGTTCACCAGGACCCTGATGGAACCAACAAAGAAATTTCTATCATGTCAGCCATTGAATACACAGATGCGGTACACAACTTCATACTTTCTCAAAAATTAACATCGTTGTTGGGGAATTTTCCAGAGGTAAGCCTATTGTCAATTTAACATTTGTTATTGGATACTGGCAGTATTATGTCAAGCCAGTAGATATAGAGAGGTGAATGAGTTTAAGTTGTGGATTTGTGTGTGAAAAAGAATTGC
This sequence comes from Hygrophila difformis, assembly GCA_030278955.1. Lineage (NCBI taxonomy): Eukaryota > Viridiplantae > Streptophyta > Magnoliopsida > Lamiales > Acanthaceae > Hygrophila > Hygrophila difformis. The sequence continues at coordinate 4,698,221 of JAOANR010000009.1, read as the reverse complement.
ACTTATTCAAACCTATTATTAGTGCCAATACATGAAGTTCTTATACACATTCTCAGTCGTATGCTTAAGAGTTAATTGCTCATTGTTTCGCGGTCTCCTCTTCAAGGCATTTAGTCTTGTTGATTTGGACTTAGTGAGGACAGTGACTTCAGATTTTAGATTAGTGTATGATTCATTAGATAACTTTGCAAGGTCTTACCAAATCTGTATGGTAAGTTTGTTGACCAACAAGATTCGGGCAAGTTGTTAATGTATTAATTGCTGCATGCAGGTTCTACAAGTCAGTGACATACTTGAACACAATGGTGCATGTAATGGGCGGAGTGTAATTGTCCTCTTGGTGTTTCTTGCGGTTCAACTACTTGTAAAAAGGAACTTGGTAATCCAACAATCTACACATTGCCATAGATGGCACTTTAGTTGCACCAAGAATCATCCATCTGACTGCATTTCTTTTTACAGGATAAGTTAAACTTTCATAAATTGCTAGGATTCGGTTGCCAAAATCCAATCAGCCGGCGGTTAAGTGCAGAGTGGAACAATGAAAAAGGTTAGGCTTATGGAAAGTTACATTTTAACTTTTTAATAACAGTATAACACAGATTTAAGGGTGAACTTGATGATGCTCTTCATATATGATTTATCGTCTTTCCCTATTGTGAGAACTCAAATGAAGAACGTCCATGCAGCTGTTAACATTTGGGCTTTGATAATTCCTGTGATTGTACAAACAACTTAATCAATATACCAACAGATTTTGAGCACATGGTCATATAAATTTGTGTTGAAAGGTAAAGTATCTGCTGTGCCAGCGTTTTTCCTTTTCATTGGAACATTAAGAGGTAAGAAAGAATCTTCAGAACATTTTCATTCATTCATTCCTTGGGAGGACGGTAAGAAACTAGGTGTGCAAAGGTGTCTACTTATGTTTTGTGGTTTACCTGAATTTATTGTTTGCTTATCTATAGCTTCTCTGTTACTTCAGATCCTACAAGAGATTTTAAGGCTATAATGGCTTGGTGGCAAGACATGGCCCAACAAAATGGCAAGGGCAGCTTAAATCCAGCCCCTTTATTCTCTGGTAGAAACGATAGTTCTGTTCAAAGAGGTAATGATCACGAGATTTCAGTGGTTTACAGATAGAACACAGTTTCATTTCCTTGCACATTATTGGTCAAGAGTTGCATATCCATGTTTCTGCCAAAGTTCAAACTATTCATTTTCTGCAGTTTAATATTAGTACGCTCCTAAGAAACCTACCTACAGGAATGAAACTTAACCCTTATCTTTTGACGTTCATCTTTTGTCACTTCATAACTGACTACAAGTTCTTTTTTGTGTCAGAAAATGCTGCAATAATTATTCAGTCTCATTATCGTCGTCTAAAGGCATGCCGAAGTTATAGGAGAATAATTAATGGAGCTGTAGTCTTGCAAAGTGCAGTACGGGCTTGGCTATCAGTGAGGAACAAAACTTTTGTGGAGCCGAGGGCAAGCTGTGAGAAATCATTTTCATGCTCTTATTTGTTCTGTGCAACAATGAAATACATTTGAACATATACATAAATATATGTGTTTTTGCCCCCTTCCCTTCTTGTCAACTGATTTCTTGTGGCTAACAATGCAGTTAGGGGCATGCACACAAAAAAATATTCCATGTACAGCAAGTTTATGGTTGACAGATACTACTTCGTCAACTTAAAAAAGTCGGTCAGAATCATTCAGCAGGCTTGGAAAGACTACATTCATAGGAAACATGCGTTGCGCATTCAACACTCCTCTGCAACTAAAATTCAGAGTTATTATCGCGGTTGGTTAATGAGGAAGAGTTTTTCAAACGTCAAATGGGCAATAATGACAATTCAAAGGAGCTTACGGTGTGCAAGAATTAGAAAGGATTTGCATGTTTACAGAGAGGAACAGTTATCTGCTGTCGTCGTTCAATCTCATGTTCGAGGATGGATGCAACGTAGACAAGCAAAACGAGATCTGGAACACCTCCAGATGAGAGCTGCAATCAAAATTCAGTGTTCTTGGAAAGATTACAGCAATAACAAAAAACTGTGCATTCAACACTCTGCAGCAACTAAAATTCAGAGCCACTATCATGGTTGGGTAACAAGGAAGAATTTTGCATTCATGAAACAGGCAATAATGACAATCCAAAGGAGCTTACGGTGTGCAAGGATTAGAAAGGATTTCCAGATTCACAGAGAGAAACAGTTATCTGCTAACATTATTCAATCTCATGTTCGTGGATGGATGGCCCGTAGACAAGCAAAGCGAATTCTTGATCACCTCAAGACAACAGCAGCAATTAAAATCCAGCATTCTTGGAAGCACTACATTCTTAAGAAGCGTATGCGTATTCAACACTCTGCTGCCACAAAAATTCAGAGCCACAATCGTGGTTGGTTAACGAGGAAAAATTTTGCATACTCTAAACGAGCGATAAGGATCATACAAAGGAGTTTTCGATGTTCAAGAAGTAGAAGGGATTTTCAGATTCAGAAAGAGCAACATTTATCAGCTATTGTTATTCAATCCCACTTTCGTGGATTGTTGGCTCGTAAACGAGCACATAGAGAGAAGAATCTCTTGCTCAGTTTACAGGTAACTTTAACGTTTGTTAATTAATTTCTTCTTTGTGATCAAAATTATGTTCTATTAGTTTATAGTTTGTGCCATGTGTGTCCTGAACATGACAACAATCGTCTTGCAGAGCTTCTGTCGTGGGTGGCTGCAAAGGAAGGACACCAAGATCCGGAATAGTTCTGCTATAACGATTCAAACTGCTTTTCGCTGCATGAACTGCCGTCAGGAATTCTATGCTGGAAGGCATGCTGCAATCGAGATCCAACGGTTTATCAGAGGGGAGAACGCCAGGAGACAATTTCTTGGTATTCTCTCTGAATGCATCATTTCTTTTAGCGTAAATTTACTTGTTTCGTGTACCTAATTCTTGTCTATGTGCACTAATTCAGGAGCTTTGAGCACTCGTCCACTCTCAAACCATGGCCACCATGGATTGAACATATCCCCACAATCTGTTGTGAAGTTGCAAAGATGGTGGAGATGCGTTCTTAAAGAGAGAACAAAATCAGCAGTCATTATCCAGTCACATTACAGAGGGTGGGCAGCAAGGAAATTGGCTCGTAGAGAAAAGCAACTTATTGTTATGATTCAAGTAAGTCCTGGCAGTCTCTAATTTTTTGTAATAGCCCTTATTTTCCTGAAATTCTTCATATGAATGTTCAATGTGGCAGTCGTACTGGAAGGGTTACCTCGCTCGAAAAGATGCAAAAGAGCAGCTGAGGGACCTGCGCTTGCGAATGCAAAAAACTGCAGCAAACATAGATGATAACATGCGCCTAATAAACAGGCTCGTTGCAGCAGTTAAAGAACTCCTAAGTGTGAGAAGTCTCAGTGGCATTTTGCATACCTGTGCAACTCTGAGTAAGCATTTAAATATGTTCATCCATTTTCAATCTGTCGGCTGGTATTCTTCTACATAGGTAAAACCTTTCGTGTCTTAATTCATCGCATCCTTATCAAAACAATGCTGTCAAACTTGATGTTTGTCAACAGATATGGCAACAGAACTTTCACAAAAATGCTGTGAAGAACTAGTTGCTGCTGGAGCCATCGGCACCCTACTGAAGTTAATCCGCTCGGTCAGCAGAAGCATACCAGATCAGCAAATCCTAAAACATGCACTCTCAACTCTTAGGAATCTTGCCCGTTATCCACACCTCGCTGAAATATTAGTCGCGTGTCAAGGAAGTGTGGAAACAGTTGTTTTGGAGTTCTTGAGGTGCGTAGGAAGTCTGATGACTATATAATTACAATTTACACTCAAATCTCTAATAGATCATTCATTTGTTGTTTGTCTCTGCGTCTGCTTTCAGGAACAAAGAGGAGGGTTATTTCATTGCAGCGGAATTGCTGAAGAGAATGTGTGCCTGTGAGAGTGGAGCAAAAGCTATTAAGACACCAGCTCTTCTGAAAAGGCTGAACAACCTTGCCGAAGAACTTGCCAGGAAAGCAGGAAATGATAAAAGGTCATTCACCAGTCTGTCATATACTATGATTCTTGAAGTCTTGTTGTATTCCTTACACATATATGGCTTGGTTTCATCCTCTCGTTGACATTATATGGTTTATTAACGTATAGGAATACAAAGGACACGACAGCAAGGGAAAATGCCGAGAGGAGGCTAAAAGAAGTCATTACACTCCGCAAAATCATTACAAATGGTAACACCACCACCAAGGTTTGATCCTGGTTTCCGTGATACTCATGTTTGCAGAGAAACATATTTGGTTTCCCTGTTCCACATTTTATAGGACGATGTTTTGTGCTTGAACCCGAAGTGTGTAAATGTTTGCCGGGCTTGGTTAAATCCAACCCCCCAACACTTGCTACAGGTTGTGCTTTTTGTTTGTACTGATTACTGAAGTGGGAGTCTGTTCTTGAAATTTACCCTTGACCAAATTCCTTCCCTCGTTTATTTGTTGTTACCAAAAGATAAAGGGACTATGAAAAGAAACAAATTAAAAGAAACAATATGCCATATTGCCATCCAGATCAAAACGCTCCAACAAGTCACACTTGCCCATTGTTAGGCCTTCTCCGGTAATAACTTCCCGGGTTCAGGTATTTAGATGCCACATCACATCAAAAATAAATACCTATACTCTTAAATAAAAAAAAGAGTAAACATTACTGGAAATTTAGGGCCCACATAAAGTCACTCTCCTCTCTACCCCACACATGCGTGCGCTCCCCCTTCTATTTTGATTGGATGGTAATTCACTCTCCCACTTTCACATTTTCCTATAATACATAGATAGTAAATCTATTACCCCACCACAAATACCCTTCCCCAAATTTTTTTTTTCCCATTGGATAAATACCTCATTTGGAGATACTCCCTCCGTTTTTTTATAATGTTATCCTTGGCATAGTTGATAATATTCATTAAGTTACTTTGATTTAATTTTTTAGCATAATTGTGTAAGATAAAACATAATCAATTGAGATATTATTGGATTCGTCTAATTGCGTAGTTTTATAATATCAAATTTTTATAAATTTTACTTATATATAATTTGAGTTATTAATAATTAAAAATATATATTGGATTGCGTACAGTGGAGAAATTGAGTACTTATTTTTACATGTCATCAAATTCCCCAACCATTGGGGATGGCCTTAGGCCATCTCCAACCGAAAATACCAAACTCAAACAAAAAATGCAAATGTCACATCAAACAGTATTTTATCTCCAACCAAAAATACTAAACTCAAACCCAAAAGCATTTATGCGGTAGTGAATAATAGAACCCATTTATGCGTTTCTCCTCCAGGCAAAGAAGCCGGAAACGCATTTTGCGTTTGAGTTTTGGTATTGGTTGAACCATTTTCTCTACCCATTTTTTGGTTTTGCAGTTCGCGGTTGGACTCTTATTATACAATTCCAGAGTGTTATATATATTTTGCCCCAACAGTTGTGTCTTCTAGTACTTTGCTTACAGAACAGAAGATACTACAAATTTGGCCATTTTCAAGTCGTTTTAATGGTCAATTTTAATATGTTAGATACAAAGTTTGAAAAATATACTAGTATTATTACCAAGCCACGAATCTTATTACAAGATTCACTGATGAATTATAAAAGTTTGAAGATATTTGAATGTAATAAATCGGATATGGCTACAGTGCCTGCAGATGTAACCACCATTTTATATGATGGGTGGAATATTTTTATGATGGATGTATAGTTGTGTAATTTTAAATACAGTAGATTCATGTGATGTCTAAAGAGTTTTCATGTGATGCATACGTACTATAATGTGATGCGGTATATGGTGTAATGGGAAGCGTGGCTTCATGTGATGTCTCGAAGGGTTTTATGTGATGCATACGTAACATGGTGTGATGAGAGGCATTGTTTATGTGATACACGTATATTACATATTATAATGTCTGCTCTAAATGATGTGGTAATCGATTCCGTCGCTTATTCTTGTGATATCAGAGCTCCTCAGTACACTAGCATATTCATCATGAAGTTTTGTAACATTTTGGAAGTAGTTATGTGAGTGACAATGTAGTTTGAAAAATTTGATCTCGAAATCTCTATCGATGTTGTTGTATGTTGATCGGAAGTGTTATATGAGTCTACAGTTGTAATTGATAGATGATTTCGATTGAAATCAATATAATGCTCGCCGAAATCGGTGAAGAAACGACAACGGCTAAGAGTAACTATTTTTCCGGCCAAGTTTTGGAAAATTCCGACCAACTTTCGTCATCTTGAGCTACAGTTAGTGTTTCTAAAACCCAACCACATATTTGTGATCCTCATGTCGAAAGGAGTTGAATGCACATAAGCTTCATCATTTTCGAAAGAGTTTGGAGGATTGTCGAATTCACTATTCATCTTTCTTCTCCGGCGACAGTTTTGCATTTTGAAAATGATTACGAGATCATTGTGAGATGTAGATTCATCATTTGGACTGATTTTGTTGATTGAATCAAGTTTACACAAAGTTTGGAAAATCACAGTTGAGATTTGAGGTGATTTTTTGGATAAGCAAAAAATTTGGGTTCACTCATATATAATTTTGCATTATACCTGCACGTACAGACTTATATAATAAATCGATGTAGTTAATACTTGAATGTAACATTAGGGATACATATAATGACTATGTTTTTGGAAAATAATTAGAATGAATTTTTCTATAAATTAATTTAACTCAATGTTTTATTTTTTATATTATTTAGTTATTTTTATATAAAATATTTTTATATTTTTACCTACTAAAATAACTTACTATAATTTTATTAAAAGCAACTCCTTATTCATATTTGAAAATAATCAAAATTTTTATTTTTGAAAAAAATTTAAACATACAATAAAAAAAACTAATAATTGAAAGAATTTTGGAAGAAGAAATTTAAACAATAATACTATCAATTATCCGGATAAATAAATTATTTGATGCCACGTGAGTAAAGAAAGTATAACGATAAAGGGGCTGGGGCATCGCAGGTTTTGATCCTTCTGCCTTATTTTACCCTGAATTAGGGTTCTGCTCTCCCGAACCTTCGCCTCGTTGCCAAATTCTAGGGTTTCCGAATATGATGCAGCCCGCCTCCAACATGGTCCCTCCTCCCATGGCCCCGCCGCCGCAGTACCAGCATCAACTTCCGCAACAGCCATCTCAGCAGTGGATGCCGCAACAACCTCATCAACCGCCCCAATATCAGGTTCCCCCGCCTCAACAACCGCCCACCTCTGGGTATTACTACCAGCAACAGCAGGCGCCGGCGGGTGCCGTCCCTCCGCAGCAGCAACAACAACAACCGCAGTACGGTGCGGGGCCGACGGGCCAGCCACAGCAGATACATGAGGATGGGATTCGTAGTCTCTGGATCGGAGATCTGCAGTACTGGATGGACGAGCAGTATTTATATGGCATTTTTGCGGCTTCAGGGGAGGTAATTTCATAGTAAAACGCTCGTTTTGTTTCTTTTCTTGACGCTTGATTAATTGATTTGGAATCTTTCTTTCTGTTTGGCATAGCCGTTTATTTGATCGATTCTTCTTTATTATTTACGCGAAAGCTCACGGTTTTTTCTTCTTTTTTTATTTGGAGATGTTGGAATTGCGTATGTCTTAGACAATTATAAGCTGTATCTTTGTTGTATTTTTACTGTGATTCTGGGAAAATTGGTTGACGGGTTTGTGTTTTACATCCACTCGATATGCCACCACCTAATTTAATTAAAAAACATTGTTACTGCCTGCTTGCTAAGGCTGGATTTGGCCACTTATGACTGCAAATCTAGGTAAGAAAACGTTTTGAAAAATATAAATTTGTGTGAGGTTTCCAGTAAGAAAAACCACCAAACTGTAGTTGATAGGATTTTAAGGAATGTTTAGGCTTTGGACATGAGGAACTTGAATGTTCTGGTAGAGTTCACGCTGCTTTGGTATTTGGTGTTTTTAACGCCTTTTGCCTCCCTTTCTTTAGGTTGTGTCTGCAAAAGTAATCAGAAACAAGCAAACTGGCCAATCCGAGGGTTATGGATTCATTGAATTTGCTAGTCATGCTGCTGCAGAAAGGAACTTGCAATCATACAATGGGACTCTGATGCCAAATGTTGAGCAGACTTTTCGATTGAACTGGGCTTCAATGGGTGCTGGTGAAAAACGCGATGATGCACCTGATTATACAATTTTTGTAGGAGATTTGGCAGCGGATGTTACTGATTACATGCTTCAAGAAACTTTTAGGGCTAATTATTCTTCAATTAAGGGTGCCAAGGTTGTCACAGATAGGGTAACAGGACGCACAAAGGGATACGGTTTTGTGAGGTTTGGTGATGAAAGTGAGCAATTGAGGGCCATGGCGGAGATGAATGGAAGGTTCTGTTCCACCCGGCCGATGAGAATTGGCCCAGCTGCAAACAAGCAAAAAGTTGGTGGTCAAACTAAAGGTATGACTTAAAACTTCTTGGATGTTTACTGGGAGGCTGCATTAATTGCCTGGGTTCTGTGTTACTTGTCATTCTCATATGTTTTAGTGATTTATTGCATTTTGGTAGTTTCACATCAGTGGTCTTTAGTTTTGGCATAACTGTTTGTTTGTCATGATTGCTATTAGTTGCTTTCCTTGATTACCTGGGGATGAAAATTGATACGACTCCATTTCTTCCAGTATTCTAAAACTTTTTCGGTTGAAGTACTTTAACTTAATTACTTCAATCTCATAAAAAACTCCGGTTGTCTCAAAGCAGGATGTCAGGAGGCTCTGCCATTAATGGGCCTGGAGCCAAAATCCAGCTGAAATGATAACCCTTTTAGTGCCTGGTTTTGTGTAGGTCAGTTTTATTTTTTATGTTTGTAATTTTGGTTCTTTGAGGCATTAATTATACTACAAATTTAATTTCTTTCAATTTCCAGTTCTTTTACTTTCCAAGCACCCAGTTAAGCTGCATTTTCATTTTTGTCAAGTCCCTTCGAACTATTTTGTTTTGAATTACAGCCTCAATACTTATTTATTTATTTTCTACTGCTTTCCATTTTGAATCAGTTGATTTGTAGATTACGTTTTGTTTCCATTCTTTTACATCCCAAGCACTATTACTGGGTATAAGCATTAGCAAAAAGCCTTGCCAATCACCATGGTAACTGCTTGCGATACAAGAGTCAAGAGTCTTTAATAGCTTGTACTTTGTACTCTTGTATTGTTGGCATTCCCTTAATACATGTGTCTATGTTGAGATTCTGCTTTGTTGAATTCTTTTTCTTCTCATTGGCATTAAGCTTTTCCTTCCCCTGTAAGTACTCACACTTGTTAGGAAGTGTTGGCTTACACCCTTTTGGGCGTATACATGGGTTGATATGTGGAATGTGCAATATTGTTGAATGAAAACTGAAACTAGATTGATTTTATGTTAGCGTACCATGATGAAACCAATGAAAAATTGATTGTAATTGTTACTGGGTGATATTCACTGAGCGGAAGTTAGCCAGTGACACTCATGCATTATTTGCTATTGAGGATTGCACTTTCTACTAAAGGCAGTACAAATTTGATGAGAAAATGAAACTTCAGAATAATATAAGCAAAAATATTTTGGCCGAGAATATGAGATTGCTTCCTTTCTGTGTTTCATTGTTTTTAGAGGGTGGTGCAGAGAACCTTACTATCATGGTGTTATTTTTGGGCCTTTTTTATTTTGCTTTTGTCTGCAAAACTTTTTCTATGGTGCTGCAGTCTGCACAATGTATGTATGCTAGTTTTTCTTTTTATTTTCACACTTTGCTTCTGTTCTGTTATAGGATAAAATTACATTACATTTGCTTGCTTATATATCTCCCTGGCTTACTTAAGTGTTGATTCTTTTTCCCCTCAAATGTGTGTGGCAATTTCAGCCTCTTACCCGACGTCCCAAGGAAATCCAAGTGAAGATGATCCATCAAACACAACTGTTAGTATTTCTTGGCATACTTTATGTATATTTTCTAATTGTGATACTCACTACATATGTATTCTTTTTCGTTTTTACAGATCTTTGTTGGGAATTTAGACTCTAATGTCACAGATGATCATCTAAGGCAGGTGTTTGGGCAGTATGGACAGCTACTTCATGTAAAAATACCAGTTGGTAAAAGATGTGGTTTCGTACAATATTCTGACAGGTAAAACTACTGGCGCAATCTCAGTTTCCCCCTGTTTTAAATTCCAACATCGATGGGCTGGGTTCTTAATGATTTATGCATCAATTACAACAGAAGCTGTGCTGAAGAAGCTCTGCGCATGTTAAATGGAACACAGTTGGGAGGACAGAGCATTCGTCTCTCGTGGGGGCGTAGCCCATCAAACAAACAGGTTTCGTACCTCTAACGTAGGGTGTCAGTTATGTTATGATTATGCACTCAGTTATCTAAAATTCCATTCTCAGGTTGACCAAAATCAGTGGAATGGTAGCAGTGGTGGATATTATGGATATGCCCCAGGGTATGAAACCTATGGCTATGCTCCCGCCGCAGCGCAGGATCCAAATATGTATTATGGAGGTTACCCTGGATATGGAAACTATGCACCACCACAACAGCAGCAGCAGCAGATTATGCAACAACCCCAGGTATGTATATGTTAGTAATAGGTTTTTTAATGCAAACCTTAATTTATACTCGGCTCATGTTTATACCAACGTCACTCACCTTCAGATCCTTCCCGAGTCTCATAACTAGACTTGATATGTGTTTTTTTTTTTTGTTCCCCTCTGTAGAGCTGATCATAAGAAAGCCACATGGGCCGTCATGAAAAACTTGATGTAATATATGGTGCTTTATTTTTCATACGTTTAGAATATTAATTTACTGCAAAATGTAGAACCAAATGGTATTTTACATTCTTCCATAATAGTATAATATTACTAAGAAGGGTGTGAAATTTTATTTGCAACTGTTCGTATACACCAATTTGCCCTTTAATTGCAGCAACATGACCATAGAGTTTAATGTTCGATCTCTCTTTGCAGTGATACGGGATTCTTTGTGCCTTGCTGGCTTTGTGGTGCGGGGACCATCATCAGGGAGAGCTTATGATTCGTTGATCCTCTTGCAATTACCTATTTTTCAATCCACTGTTGGCTGGATAACTTGTTTTTCAAATTTGTAAGAGTTAAAAGACATCTTTGAATTGAATTGGGCTTTCGTTTTGATCTTTTTCACGTTTTCTTTATTTCTTTCTTTTTTTTTTTTGGTTACAAACAAGATGGAGTGACAAACTCTTCATTTATATCTCTGCTTTGCATGCTCTGTGCCTTCAGTTTAGATTGGTTTACCTTTACTCTGATTTGTATGCGCTGTTGCATTTCTAGGCTTGCTTTTGCTTGCCTATTAGTCATAATTGGGTTTTTATGGTCTTTGTTTGACCAAGTTTTCCGATGCTGAAGTTTTAAGTGGTATGAAAATGGCGATAGTGATATGATTGGTTTGGGGTTGTGTGTGTGTTTTGTTTTATTATTTTATTTTAATACATTTTTATTATTTTTTACGTTTTTTCTGGTAAAGCCTTAATTTTTTTTTGGATGAGCCGAAGCCAGCAAATAACAAAGGAGAAAGAAACTGGAAAAGAAAGAAGAAAAAACACAACTAGAAAAAAAAGGAAAAACACCACACGACTAGCAGGACGAAGGGATGAGGGCAAAGCGCCTCACGACCCCTGCCCCAGAAGCATCATGGTCCAGTTCTTTACGCACGATGTCCGGTGGATACGCCCACGTGGTGAACAGCTTCTCCTTGGAGGCTCCATATCTAGCAAGTCTATCGGCAACCTTGTTGCCTTCACGATACAAGTGGCGGATTTGGCAGGAAAGGCATTTCCCTTAAATGATACAGCATGGTCTGGTGTGGAGGGAAACTGTTCTGCATGAGGATCTCTTTAACCACTAGCAAAGAATCTGAGTAACAAGTCACCCTAGTCCACCCCTTCTCCTTTATGAATTCCAACCCTTTTATCAATGCCATAATCTCCGCAGCCTCAATGGAATTGGATCCTAGGTTCCCGCATCCTCCCCCGAGCCAAGCCCCCTGTTTATCTCGCACCACAAACCCAAAACCTGCTCTCCCCGACGTCCCAAACACACTACCGTCAGTATGGAGGATAGTATTTTCGGTCTCCGGCTGCTTCCAGTGGATTATCAAATTTTGCCGCAAACCAGCCGAACCTCTTGCTCCCGGGCTGTTCATCTCTCCCGCCATACGATATATGTCTCTCAAAATGCATCCAGCGGCTTTCTGATTCCCCATAAACACTCTGGCATTCCTCTCAATCCAAATGTTCCATAAGGCCGCCACCAAAATGTTACCAAACTTCCTGAACATGGCTTTGAGAAAACATTTGATGTCCGACTGAGGGATATGATCACAATCAGTTGGGATCCTTATATGGAGTTTTTCCCATATATTCTGTGCCCACGGGCACTCGAAAAGACAATGATGCCACTCTTCTTCCTTGATACCACACAAGATACACAGAGGAGACGTTGCCAATTTCCTCCTATATCTCATAGCGTTAACTGGGACTGAATTGTGACACACTAGCCATAGGAATAGACCAACCTTTTCTGGGATGACCGCTTGCCACAACCACTTCCAATCATCCTCCGTATCTGTCCCCCCGACCAGCAGCTTCATGGCCGATCCCACAGTGTATTTCCCATTCGGACTACCCTTCCATATCCACATATCGGGCACCGCCTCATGAAGGTGGGGCGGAGGGGTTGCCTGAATTTCCATGATGATATCATTTGGAATGATGGTGCATATTTTGTTCCAGCTCCACTCCCCATTTTCTACCACATCCTTGACTTGCATTTCAACATCTTGTATAGCCACGAACGGGACTTGGGGCCCCAGTTGTTCCCCTTTCCACCATTCGGAAAACCAAAGAGAAGCGCTCCCGCATCCGAGTCTAAACTGGAACCCGTCCTTGAGAATCGGGGTGATTCTCTGAATGAGCTTTTGCAGTCTCGGCTGGTTGGAATTCCCTACTGTGCTACCAGCCCCCAACAACGGATTCCCATCCTTGATCAGCTTGGTCCAGTTTTTCCCCGACGACTGGATGACATTCCACAGTAACTTGCCCAAAAGGGCGATGTTCATCATGCGAGCTTTCCTCAAACCCAGCCCCCCCTTGTTTTTTGGTTTAGCAACCATCTCCCAATTAACAAGGTGAATCCCCTTATTGTTATTATCCTTCCACAGGAACTGGCGGATTTTCCTGTCAATGGCTTCACAGGTGGCTTGAGGGAGCCAATGTAATTGCATAACGTACGTTGGGATGGCAGACATGACCGCTTTGCATAACGTGAGCCTCCCCGCCTTATTGAGAAATTTGGTAGCCCAATTTTTCATTCTTTTATCAAGGTTGTCCAGAATATCTACAAAGTCCTTATGCCTCGCTCTGCCCTTAACCATGGGGAATCCCAAATATGATCCAAACTCTTCCACAGACCTCATATTAAAGACCTCCATAAGCCTCTCCCTATCCTGTTGCCCAACCCCCTTAGACACAAAGATGGAGGATTTAATAGGATTGAGCTCCAGTCCTGTCATAGTGGCAAAGGATTTGAGGACTTGAGAAATCCCCCTTATGCTTTCCTCCTCTAGCATAGATCCCAGAATAAGGTCATCTGCAAAGGCCATGTGTGATATATCCACGTCCCAACCAGGAAATCGTATAGCCTTCCATCTTCCCTGTTGCACCATCCGAGAGACGAGCAGAGATAATTTCTCCATAATTATGAGGAAGAGGTAATGAGAGAGCGGATCTCCCTGCCTCAGTCCTTTGCCTGGTTTGAAAGGCTCCACTGGTTTCCCATTCCACAGAACTGCATATGTAGGGGACGAAACACAGAACATAATGAGATTGCGAATAACCTCTGGGATCTCCAGTTCAACCAGACACTTCTCAAGATAGTCCCAATGTACATTATCGTACGCTTTAGCCACATCAATCTTGAGGAGGAAGGCCTTGCCCCTAGATTGTCCCCCCCTCATCCGGTGAAGAATCTCTTGTAAAGCAACCGCATTATCTATCGTTCCCCTGCCGGGGAGGAAGGCCGCTTGATGATTCGAAATGAGATCTTGGAGAAAAGGTCGGATCCTCTTAACTAGGATCTTGGTCAGGATCTTATAGGTGGCGTTGCACAGGGTGATGGGCCGAAACTCTTTGATGCACCTAGGAGATTCAACTTTAGGAATAATACAGATGAAGGCCTTGGCCAAATCACTTGCAAAACTCCCATTTTTGAACGCCTCCCTGATGAAATCATATACACTAGTCTTTACCACCGGCCAAAATGATGAATAGAAAATACCAGGGAAGCCGTCCGGACCCGGAGCCGAGTATCCTTTTAATTCCCTGACCACTGCAGCAACCTCGTCCATGTCCACATCCCTCTTCAAGGCCTGGGCTTTCTCCACCGGAAGAGGTGGGAAAGTCGGGAGCCTCTCATGAGGATCAATTGAACTGCACCTCTGTTCCAGATTCAACACTGGCTCCCTATACAGCTCTTCAAAGTACCCCTTAACATGATCCCGAAGGATGAGATCATCCTCGCACCACTCTCCCTGGATATGCAGCCCGTTTATCTTGTTCCGATGGCCTTTGGACCGAGCACGCGCGTGAAAATACGTCGTATTTCTGTCTCCCAATTTGACCCACTTATCTCTCGCCCTCTGAAACCAATAAATCTCCTCTTGGGCCATCACAGTCTCTAGTTCTTTACGAAGTTCTCCCTCCAGCAAAATAAGCCGGACCGAGTCGACCCTCTCCAGAGCTTTATTAATCCCCTCAATCCTCTTAATGAGTTTGAATTTTCTCCACTTAAAGTTACCAATGTAGGATCTGCTGAACCTCAGGGATTTATTTCTCACCGAGTCCAATTGCTCAGTGATCGAGCCAGTCTGATCCTCCCATGCAGCTTCCACCACTGAGTTGTATCCTGACCACTCCTTCCAAGATGCCTCCCATCTGAAAGGTCTCTCCACATTCTTAGCCAGAGGAGCACCACAATTAACAAGAATAGGCTTGTGATCAGAACCAATACATGGGCCTAGTCCATGTAAACTCCCCTCCCTGCGTATTGATGGATTCCAGGCCACATTTATGCAGCACATCCCCCAACTCCTCCGCTCTTATGGGATTAAAGACCCCTCCTCGAACCTCCGTAGCCGCGGTTATCTGATTCCAGTCCCCCACAACCCCCCACGGCCCTTCCATAGTCTCGGCCACCTCCATTAACTCGATCCAATTACTCCTTCGTTCCTCATACATTGAAGAGGCATAGAGGGCTGTAATAGCCCAATTCGCCAAACCGAAAGAGATTTTCATGGTGATCATATGCTCCCTCTCATCAAGCACAACCACACCATAATCTGATCCCTTCTTACCAAGGACCCATATACCCCCTGCCTTCCCTCTAGCCTCCTGCAAACAAATGTCCTCATACCCAATTCTCGACATAAACCTTCTCGACTTGGAGAAAGCTGATTGCGGTTCATAGATAAATAGGAACTCCGGACTGTGCAGATTAACCAATTCCTTTAACATTCTTCTAGTGGTCGGACAGATGACACCTCCCACATTCCACGATAAAATATTGCAATTCTTAAAGGCTGTAAAATCCATAAAAAATAGATTAAGGCAGGAACTTTACCAGCAACCTTAGCCGCTTATTCAAGCCCAGCCCCCTGATTGCCCTCAGGATTCGCATCCTCCTCCTTGTCCTCCTCCGCCAGCATTTCAAAATCCTCAACTGGAAGCTTTTCAATCGAGCAACTGGGAGAAAGGGTTCCTGGTTGTTCTTCCTCCTCTCCGACTCCATCTTCCTTTCCCAACCCCCCATTCTTCTCCTCGTCCGGAGTGGTGGCTGGTCTCTCTCTTTTGGTTTTCTTCATCCCCCTTTCCTCCTTTAGCAACACTGGTCCTGTGGAAGGCTGTCCCCCATTTTTAACTTCTCTTCCCTTCTTCTTTCTAGCGATGTGATCCCAGGCATTAGTAATAGGCCGAAGAGGCTTTGGCCCATCAGGATGATGGGCCTCCTTGTTACCATTCACATTTACCATTCGGTCCATGGGGATATGAATGGGCTTGGACAATACCATATTCATTTTAGCTTTGGGCTTGTTTTTCTTCTTAATCACCTTGACCCAATCCCCACAATCTGGTTGGGACGGGACTTCCTCCTTGGCTACCTCATTATCTTCCATCACCTCATCTGCCAACGCCTGCTTCTGAGGATTGCTTGTCTCCTTACCTTTCCCCAAGTCAACCCTTAGCATTTTGTCCCTATCCTCTTTTGGTGATAACTGTGAAACCTCGGCCCTTGGCTCCTTTTTCTCGCCTTGACCAGAGCCAAAAATAGAGACTGACCCAGCAGCCAGATCGCCAGTTTTGTCTCTACTGGTTATGTTACCCAGGTTGTCGCTGTCTTTCTTAGCCCGAGCATCTGTCACCGGAGTCCGGCCAGCCTCCCTCTCCATCGCTTTATCAGTCTTGCAAGAGTTGCTCGCATGTCCGTATCTTTGGCATGATGTGCAAATGAGGTGGAGTCCCTCATACGATACCTTTTGCCAATAATTTCCCATGAGGATGCTTGTGACTAAAGGTTGGCTAAGATCAATCTCTACACACACTCTTGCATACCTTCCTCTACTTGCTTCCTTAGAGGTGTCATCCACTCTCACCGGCGTCCCTATGGCTGAGGCCATTTTGGTCAGGATGTATTCATCATACAGCTCCATCCCCAAGTAGTTAAACCTAGCCCACACAATAGTTTTCTTGGCTGTCTTCTCTGAAGCTGCAAAGTTTGGTTTCCAGGTAGCCATAGTGAGGTAACTATCAAACACTACCCAAGGTCCTCCATTGAGTATGTTAGTCCGATCTTCCCTCCTATCAAACTTCACAATGAAGTATCCTTCCCCAATATTTAGCATACCAAACTGACCTTTAAGTTTCCATAGCTTGTTTAGCCGTTCCTTGAGGGCAAGGAACCCAACTTTCTTTCCAAGGACAGACACAA
Source organism: Hygrophila difformis (assembly GCA_030278955.1). Taxonomy (NCBI): domain Eukaryota; kingdom Viridiplantae; phylum Streptophyta; class Magnoliopsida; order Lamiales; family Acanthaceae; genus Hygrophila; species Hygrophila difformis. The sequence goes on along the minus strand of JAOANR010000009.1, from coordinate 4,681,106 downwards.
AGATTGCATCCTCCCAAGGTTTCTTCAGTCGCTCCTGGATTTCTGGCGCGATGACAATTCTGGGCCGTAGACAGTCTCCATCTATGAAATCAAGTTTGACCGTGTCGTCCGTAATCTTTTCAGACATAAGAGACGCCGGACAAGCATCTTTGCCTTCTAGGACCATGTCTCGAAATGAGGGTTTCTTAGTTGAGTTGAAGATAAACGGCGTCGAAGACTTGAAGCTCGGGGACGGCAGCTGGGCGTCATCAGGAAGAGGTTCTGGGGAGAGGGAACTCATCTTTGTTTTGAAACCACAAGTCTACAGCGTGAAATGGTAAAGCCTTAATTTAGTGTTTTATACAAGCGTGAAAAAATATTTAAAAATTTCGCCACTCCTTTGTGCAGTATTTAATATGTTCAATTGTCTAATTATTAATGTTTTCCGTGTAGGATGTAATGCTTTAGTTTTTGGTTTTTAAATATTTAAAATAAGTCTTAATCATTATATTATATTATTACTTTATTTTCAATTTGTTTCATTTCTAAATGATATTTATGGTCTTCATGTGCTCGTAATTGTAAGTAACAATTATACTACTTCCGTCTCAATGATTTTGCTACGAACTCAACTGATATGCGTGCCGATACATATTTTTAATGATTAATATCTTAAATTGTGTATAATAAAAAAATTATAAAAATTTAATATTATGAAATTATAAGATTAGATGAATTAAAAAAAAATTTCACTTAACTATATTTTTTTTTGCATAACTATTATAAAATTTTGAGTTAAAGTTAAATAGTGAATAGTGCAAAAGTTAAATGTGACGATATTCTCTATTTCCTTGTGAAAGGTGCTCAACCTATCGGACCTGTTCAGAATCTTTTAAAGAAAGCAATGGACTGATTTGGACATAATTATGGCATAATTAGTGAAGAATGAACTGATTTGGATATAATTAGCATTTGTAGCGTACTGTTTTGGTAATAAAATAAAAAAATGATTGGATTTTTGAAAAAAAAATGAACGTATTTAACATTTTTTCCAATTCCATTGAGTTTCCTTTACTTGATCAAACAACAGAAAATTCCGTTATTTCAATTACATTAAATAATTGGTTCAGATATGAAATAAAGTACTTACTTCTATTATTAAATAATTGCACAATTTCTGTATTTTATGCAATTTAATAAATATTTTTAGCTAATAATAATTCATATTGTATATAAACAAAAATTATAAAAAATTAATATTCTAAAATAAAGTGATTAGACAAATATAGCAAGATCTCACTTGACTCTTTCTTTTTTTAAAAAAATATATAACTATATTAAAAAATTGATCAAAGTTACTCAATGAATATTTATTACTATACAAATGATTCAATTAAAAAAGAATGGAGGAAGTATAATTCGGGATATATACCTTATGGCCAATGGTTAGGTGCTGATTTTTTATTTTATCTTTGGGTTTCGATTTTTATTCGGCTCCATATTCATCAATTTGTAATTTTTGCTGCATGAATTCCAAAGAAAATTACTTATATTTAGTATGTTTCAGGAATGTTACATTTTCACCAAGGTGAGAATGATGGGTATTGATTGAGAATGTAATTCTAGCTCAAATATTAAAAAATCAAGTTCCGGATAATGATATTCATACCGTTAATATAAGATTTTTCAACAAAAACCTCAATATCAATCAATATAAAAAAGACAGCTGATGACCCAAATTGTTTTTCATGGACAGCCAAAGGGGAGGGTTGATGGTTCGAGTGGGGAGTTAAACCCAAATCAGAAGGTTGTGAGTCAGTGTTCTTGACGATTTGACCAAGTCCTCATCCCTGTATGATGATCCAAATTGAATTATCCATGTAAACATATTCCATTAGATAGCTTTCGAGTATCTACATTTTTAGTAATTCCAAGCTGAGATATCTAGGCAGTGTCTAGGTTCTTCAAGCTGAGATTACTGGTGTTCTTTTCGGTCTTCAACTAGCTAAGGAACTCGAAATTGTAGCCATTTTTTTTTTGTTTATGTGATTGTTTGCCTGTTCTTCGCCTGATCACTTCAACTAACATTGATTGCCATTGATGATTCCTATGTTCAGGAAAAATGGTTGATTTGCATTCTCAGTTTCACATCACATGTGCTGCTTCGATCACATTCTTTGGAAAGGAAATGCGGTGGCGAATGACTTGGCGAAAATGGGTGCAGATGAGTGAAATTACTTTTGATGGCGGATGCAGCTGGCACGTGGTTTCCCCACACTAGTTGGATTCATTTGCTGTAGAGTTTTTTTGCTTTATTTCTTCTATTGTTTTCTCTTTTCTCTTTTTTTTTCCTTCCCCTAACATTTGTTGGCTGTTAAGTAAAAAAAAATTACAACAATTCATCCTTAAAAAATGTGGCCAAGACAACAACAACAACAATAATAATAACTAGTAACTAACTCGTCGAGATTCGACGGGCATAATTATATATTTTATATAATATATATACTTATATTATATATAAAATAATAATAAATTATATATAGAGTAATGAAAAATGTGTAATGATTTTATATATATTTGAAAGAGAAAATATGATAATAATAATAAAAAGAAAACAAATAGGGGCCGGCAACAACTCATTGTATTTTTAAGGATTATACAGCCAAATATATAATATTTTATTTACTGTGTAGAAATTCTACACATAATTAATGTGCATTTTGTGTAAAATCATACTCTACCGACTGCTGCCGTGTTCTTTTACTTTGATGTTTTGAGTATTCTTGTATTTTGGAAAAAAAGACTACCGAACCGACCACCATAGAAACATTAATCTCTAAATTAATAGCAGATCTCAACTACATCCAAGAACTGAGACCGAGGGGGCCCAAAAGCCGAAAGAAAATCGGCCAACTACAGTGGGTAAAAACTAAAAAATAAATAGTATAAAAACTAAGAGGAATGACACCAGACTAGGCATGATATTGAGCAACAATTCAAGCATCCACAAAATTGGTATCATTTATTTGCCCTTGTTCATATGGTGATGTGTTCTTTTTCCATCGTCCATGCTGGCTTTCAGACAGCTTTACACTTTATTTCTGCTGATCATGCGGCTCTGTCAGTTGCACGTCGCCAAGAACCAAGTCCATGTAAGTAGAAATGCAACCACCAGAAGTTGTTTCCTTGTTGATATTTGATTGTGGGGCTGCAAGCTCCAACTTATATGGCGAGGCAGCTGGATCTGCCTCGGTGTTGTTCGTGGAATCACCTGTTCCTCCCGTGCCATGATTTCTTTCATGAGTTCCTGCAAATCTGGACTCCAACTCTAAGTTGGTTTCTTGTGAACTTTTGTTCACCGAAAGAGATGTGTCCACAACGTCTGGAGGCAGCAGAAGTGGATTTCCCGATACCAATGCCTGGTGGTACCCGACATTTGGATTCTTCAGTCCATTGAGGGCAAAATAATTAGTGTCAATGCAGGGCTTGTTACTAGCTTGAGACTCTAGTTGCGGTGGATTTTTTTCAGATAAGGTGGAAGAAGACAAGTCTAGTTTCAGATTGGGGCTCTTTGAAACTCCAACAAAATTGCCTGGATGAAAATTGACATCCAAGTGTTTGGGCTGTCGTGAATCGGGTTGTGATTGATCAGTCAGGAGGTATTGAGGGAAATTGACATCCGTAGATCTCAGTCCAGTGTAGTACAGATCAGTTGGCTGCAGCTCAGTCCTTGTAGTTTGAGGTTCTCTGGGAATGGTATGAACTTGAGCAGCAGCAGAAATTTCATGTAGCTCGATTGCAGGGCTTTGTTGTCTATCGTGAAAAAACTCCATTGGGCGATCCATTTCACCGCAACTCATCTTATCTTGCTGAATACCAAATGCAGCTTGAGGCATACCTTCCACCGAATCAAGGTTATTCTGTCTATTATGTGTTGAGAAACTCTGCTCTGACCTATGTTCAGCAATCTTCTGAGGATTCTGATTGATGTTTTCTGCAGTGGAGAAACTATTGTTCGTTGATTTAAGTGATGATCTCGTAATCATATCTCCCATGGTCGCTATGTTTCTCTTAGATTCTTCATCGTGATGTTCTAACATCCCAATACTGCTACCGGTCGGTTGAACAGGCGGAGACTGTTGGATGATTCCAGTAGGTGGAGATTTTGGCACTGTTACAGTCCCTCCCATGTTAGAACAAGAACCAGTCCTTAACATGATTGATTCCGATGCCATGAAGGTTGAGGGATTACCTACTGAATATGGGGTCCCCGACAGAGACATAGCAGGTAAAATTGGGCACACATCTGCCTGTTTTGATGCCTGGCCAGGCTGCAGAGGAACTTTTTCTGATTGAGGACTAATGCCACTAATCTGACTGAAGTCATCATACCCAGGAACAGGGATATCTCTCCTATGATACATCTTGGCTTGTGGAGCAACATCATTTGCAGCTGTAACGGGGACAAGCTTCATGGGTTCAAACACTACTCCACGAAAAGGTGTGGTGTTGTCGCTAATTCTCACAGATATAAAATATCCAGCATCAAATATACCCTCAATAACACCGTGAATCATGGTTCCCACCATTCCATCAACAATACCATCCGTGGAAACCTTGTCAGCTTCTTGTGTTTTCATGGTGCCATCAGGAGTAGGATATGCTACTTCGGTGCGTTGAGTTTTTATCAGAGCAAGATTTTCTGGCGACTGAATGTTGCCTTGTCTAAAAATATTGCCATCCTTGCGAGGTCTGCCACGCTTGCGCTTGGCTGGGAGGGAGAATGATACTTCAGCCATATGAACGAACTGGCACAAACGGAAACCTTGATACAGCTTTACTAGAACTCCTTCCCTAAGAAGATTGACAGATCAGTTTAGCCACTGAAATCGAGTTTCATATTGTGATCAAAACAAGATATATCTATGGATGTCATGACATCTGCTCCTATACCTGCCAATCTTCCTCTACAAGGGGCAAAACCTTTGCCTTCCCCTGCTTAGGATGATATTTGATACCGAAGCTTTTCAACATCGGAGGCCTCAAACATCCTCTCCATTCTGGGGACTCAGCTGCTAGTACACAGTTGAAAATTGTTCAGCAATTACAGGCAATGGGCAAGTTCCTTACAGAAAAAATAAAAGGCATGCCATTTCCTGCCATTAACAACTTACTCCCAACATAGAACCTTTGCTGATGAAGAACACAAAAAGATTTAACACACACTCCAAAACACATAGGATGAGCATAATGAATCCATGTTTGGCGGCTATTTGCTTGATCATAATAGAAATGCGAAGAAAGCAAAGATTTTTCCACACCTTAATTGCCAAAATAAATTACGCATCAATTTATTGTTCGAAGCCTCTCTGGGAAAGTACACTCTACCTGTGTGCACAAGGAAGAAATCGACGCAGACAAATCAATAATGAAATATGCACTATGTAGACATGTTAAATAATCAGACTACTAGATGGATAATCATATTATAGAAAAGGCACATAGAATTTTGCCGAAAACAAACTAGCTAGGGCACTAATAAGCAATAGTATATAAAAAGGAATAATGTAACAACAATCAATGAGTCAGTCACCTTTGAAAGGGTTGGAAATTGGACGCAAAAAATATGATCGGCGGGGGGCAAATTGGAATTAGGGTTTTTTTTTGTATAGATAGCACAAGGATATCCGGATGGCGTATGGGTAAAAAGTTAATTTTGGAGTGGAAGCAATTAGAGCGCATATATAAAGTGAAGAAGATGGAAAATGAAAGAGGAGGAAAAACAGCAAATGGTGCGATGGATGATGAGAAATTGAGCGGAAAAGTCTCTTGGCGAAGCGCAGGGCAGAGGAGAGATGTGGTTGGCGAGATTATAGCATCTGAGCAGGAATTCAGGGGTCGCCAATCTCCAATCTCCAATCGCCGCCCATATCTGGTTTGTGGATGGGGGAGATGTTCATTCCAATTCCCTCTATTCCCAATTTCCGAATGAGAATAGTATATGATTTACTATTGAGATTTGAGTAGCTAAACTAAAACTGGCGCCAACACACCCGGCCCGGCCCGGCCGGGTTACTCACCTAAGTAATTTTTATTAATTTTCTTATCTCTTATTTCAATGGCCCATTGCCCATTTTTACTGAAGGAATGGGGTAAATATGAATATGTTTGCATTTCAATTCTTACTATATAAATAATAATGTGTTTTTTACAGGGGTATTATTATCATTATTAGTTTAAATATGTGTATGTATCTATTTGGGTTTTCTTATTATTAGTTTAAATATGTGTATTTTAGTATTTTTTCTCTTTTTTGGAGTAAAACTGAAAGTAGGGTTGTCAATTTTGGACACGACTCGAAAAATATGAATCTGACCGACACGAAAATATTGCAACTTTGGGTTTTTTTCATTTTTGGTTTCTCTAATCAGGTCAACCCGAAATCCGACCTAAAAATTTTCAGCTCTTGTTCGGGTTTGGTATTTTAGGTTCATTTTGGGTTTCAAGTCGTGTTTAGGATTACAAATTGTTTGTTATACTCGGCTCAACACCCAACACAAACATGACCTAAAACTTGAAATTGACACTCTCTAACTAAAAGTGAGTTATGAAGAAATAATCATGGGTTTGTGCTATGGGTGTGTCTGTGTCTGCTTTAAAAAGGCAACAACAACAACAACCGGTTTGGAACTGATTGAGACTCAAGGGAAATAATGGATGACAAATTTAATGCTCACCAATCACAGTCAATTCAACATTTTACAGTTGATTAGTGGAGTAGTATTGAATACTATGAGTCTGTTCTGCACGCAGCTTTTGGGAGCTTTTGGGAGCTTTTGGTAGCTTTAGTTTTTATTTCAAAACAAAAGTCCCGTTCTGCACACTAGCTTTTGGGAGCTTTTTGGAGCTTTTAGAAGCTTCTTTTTAGAAGCTACCTGTAGTAGCGTTAAAAAATAAGCTAGGAGCTTATTTTTGAGCAATCACAATTTTAACCCAATAACCAACCCACTACCCAATAGTCTACATAAATATTTGTCATTTTATGTCATTTCATACATTTTTTCACAGCTACAGCTAGTTGTACAAAACACTTAAATAGAACTGACAGCTACAGCTCCCACAGCTCCTTACAGCTCCAGCTCCCTACATCTCCAGCTTGCAGCTACAGCTCACAGCTTCAGCTCTGCGTGCAGAACAGACCCTATGACATGGATATTTTGGTGTGATCGGTCACAATAAATTAATTATTCCATAGTAGTATACATTAAATTGAAAATGGAATTTGGGAATTTTCTGTTGCATAGTAAACTGAAAAATGAGAAATGAGAGGCTAAGGCCAATTCCAATGGCTAGGTATTTATCGAGTTGACACTCATAAATACCTGTGTTTGAGGTATTTTGTCATTGGGGACAAATAAGATAGGAAAGAGGGTAGCTTAGCTAATTCCAGGTTAATTTAGGTGCCTTCTCCAATGGTTAATACCTCATTACAGGTATTTAGGTGCCACATCAGTGCCACCTCAAAAATTAAATACCTCAACCTAAAAATAAAATTCTTCCCCCAACAATAATACCCAAAAAGTAGGTATTCAGGGGACCCACTTATTATTTTATCTATTATATCATCGAGTATATTTTAATTATCAATTATAATAATAATAATTATTTAATTTATATAATAAATAATTAATATTTTCATTTATTTTAAGTATTTGATATTTTGAATTAAGAACTAAAAATATCGTAATTTTTTTGGATTTAAAAATTATTCTTCATTAATTATTTAAAATTTTAAAAGTTAAGATTAATAGTTGCCATATTAAAAGAAAAAAAAGAAAAGTAATGCCTGCAAAAGCAGGCTGCACGCCTTTTGAGATGTTAAACCCGGGTAGCAAATGTGCTACCCATATAGTAAATATCTCTATTGTTCCCAATGGCTAAATACCTCTTACTCAGGTATTTCATTGTGTCTAGGTCAATAAATACCTCCCCATTGGGGATAGCCTTAGCTACCTTGATGGCACAAGTATTAAGAAAAAAAATAATTTTTTTTTAGAAACAATGCTACTGCAGCAGCTTTTTCATTGCCTTTTAATTTCTTTTTCTATTTTTAAATGTATATATTCAATGATTAAGGTATTGTAATTGGGTATTGTTGTTGGGAGAAAATTTTTATTTGTGGGTAGAGGTATTTAATTTCTGAGGTGGCGCTGATTTGGCACCTAAATACCTGGAATTGAGGTATTACTATTGGAGAAGGCCTAAGCAGTAAGCACCTCACCAGTCACCAACACAATGGAAAAATGTCACAATATGCCCTTTTTCTTTCAAAATTTGCTTGATAAGTCGGTTACAAAATTTTGGCCGATTTAGTCCGTCTAACTTCCTTAATCCCATCCAATTCAGTCCCATTCTCACTTAATTGAGAAATTAAGTGACATGTGAATGCTTAAACAATGAAGTGGACCCCAACAGTACATCTTGCCACTTCAAAGTGCAAACGACCCACAAAATCCCAGTTCTAACCTTTTGTGGGAGGTGCGATGGGAAGATGATTGAGTGCAACGGGCTTCTTCATCCAAGCTTCGGCAGTGGTCGCACAAGAGTTTTGGAGAAGCGGTTGTTGCTTGGAAACGAACGGATGAAGTGGCAGCAGCTGACGAGGGTTCTCTTGGCTTCTCGGAGGTAAGAATTGAAGATGGCGAAGGGGGCTGGAAGGATATGTTGACGAGGATAGGGCATTGGGAGCTGCCGGAAGTTGACGAGGAGATGAGGAACGCGGAGAAGACGGTGGCAGTGGAGTCGACGGCTTGAGGATGATGATAGGGCTTGGCCAGAGACGACGAGCCTTGCCGGAGAAGATGTCCGGTGGTGATGGCGGGAGATGATGGAGCTGACGAGATGAAGACCCGCTGGCTGTCGGAGATGTTGAGAAGGAAGACGAAAATGGCAACGGGATAATGGCTTCGGTTGTGGAGCTTGCTGCAAGGTCTTGAGTGTTGGAGATCGGAGGATGCCGGGGCCGCTTGTTGGATGGGATTGGCCGCCGGAAACCATGGAGATTCAGATGGTAGGGTTTTTTGGTGTCGTCGGCATCTTGTAGTGTCGATGGAGTCAGAGGCAGCCGTTGTTGAAGTTGGCTACTACCAGTGAAAATCTTGGCCGGAGCTTGGAGGATGACGATGATGGTTGGGCTGCCGGAGCAGTGGGTGTGGCATGGATATGGTGATGATGACGATGGAGGAGTGGTGGTGAATCACAACATCCCCCCTAGCCCACAAATCTGCCATTGTTAAAGAACCACAACGACAATAATGTTGTTTCCAATTCCAATTCTAACAAAATTCCCAAATCAAGAAGTGTGTCTGTTTCTTTCAGATACATTACTTTCTTCCTGTTGTGGAAATCGGGTTAGTTTCCACCTAAAATTATACCTGAATAATAGAGCTATTAATTAAATAATAAAGAGAACACCAAGATTTAACGAGGTTCGGCAAAAATTTGCCTACGTCCTCCGGGCCCCACCGAATAATTATTTCACTATGATGGAGAAATATTACAAAAGGGTTTTGAAAATAATTTCCTGACAGAAAAAACCCACTCGACAAGGAAGACTTACAAAAGCCTAAAAACAAAACACACACACTCTCTCTCCCTCATGAATTTGATGCACAAGAGAACTTTGCATGCTTTTGTCTCTGCTTTGATGGAATTTGCAAATGAAATCATCCCAGTATTTATAACCAAATATAGCCCACAATCGCAGCGTAGAATTGAACAAGAATGAGGCGATATTGGAACAGTATAGGCACTTTCCCTTAGTTTTCAACACATCCCATCAAGCACCCGCAATGCATTTAATGTGTTCATCTACCATATTAATTTCGGGACCACCACCACTTCACAAATCTCTACCTTGGTGTGTCCCACATTTCAATCATAGTGTCTCATTCGAGGTTCTCTCATCACGAAATTCGGCAGGACCTCCAAATGCGCTTTTCATTGCCAACTTCAATCTCTTGAGATATTTATCAAGTTCAAACAATGTTCGAACTTAATACCTGTTACAGCCTTCGTCAACATGTCTGCAGGATTCTCGGTGGTCTTGATCTTTTGTACCTTGACTCCACATTCTTCAATTATTTCCCGCACAAAATGGTACTGCACGTCGATATGCTTGGTTCTAGCATGATATACTGGTTCTTTGCTAGATGAATGACACTTTGACTGTAACAAAACACTGTAACATGTTTCTGACCAACTCCTAAGTCATCCAGTAATCCCTGTAACCAAATGGCTTCCTTAACAGCTTCTGTAATGGCCATGTATTCTGCCTCCGTTGTTGACAAAGCAACAGTTGACTGTAAGGTAGACTTCCAACTAACTGGTGCGTTGGCAACAGTAAATACGTATCCAGTAGTTGATCGACGTTTATCAGATCTCCTGCATAATCTGAATCACAGTACCCAACTATATGTTGACCAGTAACATTAGTCTTCTCAAATATCAACCTAATATCTAAGGTTTTCAAGATATACCTTAGAATCCATTTCACAGCTTGCCAATAATCTTTACCGGGATCATGCATGTACTTGCTCACTACTCCAACTGCATGTGAAATGTCAGGCCTTGTACACACCATTGCATACATCAAGCTACCCACCGCATTTGAATAAGGAACCTTTGACATGTATTCTCGTTCCTCTTTCGTCTTCGGGCATTGTGAAGCACTAAGTTTGAAATGAGGAGCAAACGGTGTACTTACAGGTTTGGTTTTGTTCGTCATGCCAAACCGCTGCAATACTTTCTTCAGATATTGCTTCTGAGTCAAACTCAGAGTGCCCCTATTCCTGTCTCTCGTTATTTCCATACCGAGAATTTTCTTTGCTTCACCAAGATCTTTCATTTCGAACTCCTTGCTGAGTTGGGACTTCAACCTGTTTATCTCTCCTCTATGTTTCAAAGCAATTAACATGTCATCTACATATAGAAGAAGATAAATAAAAGATCCATCTTGTAGCTTACGAAAATATACGCAATGATCAAAACCGCTTCTGGTGTACTTCTGGCCAATCATAAATTGATCAAATCGCTTATACCATTACCTTGGAAATTGTTTCAATCCATAAAGCGATTTGTTCAACCTGCAAACCCAATCTTCTTTTCCGGCAACTTCAAATCCTTCTGGTTGGGTCATGTAGATTTCCTCATCCAAATCACCATGTAAGAATGCCGTCTTTACATCCATTTGAACTAGTTCCAAATCAAACTGCGCTACCAAGGCCAATAAAATACGAATGGATGAATGTTTTACAACAGGGGAAAATACCTCATTGTAGTCAATTCCCTCATTTTGTGCATAGCCTTTAGCTACCAATCTTGCCTTGTTGCGAACGTCATTCTTTTTTGGAAATCCTTCTTTCTGAGCATAGACCCACTTACAACCAATTGCCTTATTTCCCTCTGGGAGTTTAGCTAGCTTCCACGTGTGATTTGCTTCAAGGGAATGCATTTCCTCGTCCATGGCCTTCTTCCACTTTTCTTTTTCCGGACTAATTCTTGTATCAAGAAAAGTTTGTGGTATACCTTCTTCAATAACAGGAAGTGCATAGGCCAACATACTTTCGAATCGAGCAGGTCTCCTAATTTCTCTTCTTGGCCTCCTCATTGAAATTGGTAAATCTTGTTGCTCCTGAGGTTCTTGGGTTAAAACCTCAATTTCTCCGGGCTCTTCTTCGGTATTTGGACCATCGTCTTCTATTGGTTGACCATCTACATCTCTGGTTGTAGATGTCTGAAACTCCACCTGTTGAGGATAATGCTCCACCTGCTGGGGAGTACTATCCGGCTGCTGCTTGGTTACCTGCTTCAACATTATCGATTCGTTGAAGGTAACATCTCTGCTAAAGATCACATTTTTCATCTCCAGGCACCATAGGCGATATCCTTTTACTCCAGAAGATAACCCTACGAAAACAGCTTTTCTCGCCCTCAGATCCAGCTTTGATTCTTTCACGTGATAATAAGCAGCGGAACTGAACACACGTAAAGAATCATAATCATTTGCAGGTTTGCCAAACCATGCCTCCAAAGGTGTCTTGCCTTTAAGTGCAGTTGATGGTAGTCGATTGATTAGATGGCTCGCATATGTCACCGCTTCAGCCCAGAACTGCTTGCCCAAATTAGCATTGGACAACATACACCGAACTTTCTCCAACAAGGTTCGGTTCATCCGTTCAGCCACACCATTCTGTTGTGGCGTGTCCCGCACATTGAAATGCCGGGAAATACCTTCATTCTTGCACAAATCGAAAAATGGTCATTTCGATATTCTGTGCCATTATCAGATCGAAGCACTTTAATCTTCCTCCCGGTCTGGTTCTCCATCATTTTCTTCCAAGCGAGGAATTTTCCGAATGCTTCATTTTTTGTTCGCATGGGATACACCCATACTCTCCCGGAAAAGTCATCAACAAACATTACAAAATAATGGTTTCCTCCCAAAGAAGCCGTCTTGGTAGGTCCCCACACATCTGAGTGAATGCAATCCATAATGCCTTTAGTGTTATGGATTGCTGTTCCGAACTTCACCCGCGTTTGCTTTCCCAGAACACATTGCTTACAAAATTCAAGTTTGCAAGTCTTTGCACCCTTTAATAATCCTTGCTTTGCTAGAGTCTGCAAGGATTTTTTCCCAGCATGCCCAAGCCTCATATGCTATAGCTTGGTCATCTCCTCTTCCTTGTCTGCTTCTGATACCGCTACTGCAATGCCAGCCACTGTATTGCCCTGGAAGTGATATAAGTTATTTTTCCTTATACCTTTCATGACGACAAGTGCTCCCGAGATCACTTTCATAATCCCATTCTGAATGTTGATGGAGTGGCCTTTAGCTTCCAAGAGTCCCACAGATATGAGATTCTTAGCAAATTCCGATATGTACCGAACTTCCGTCAGCACCTTGGTTGTTCCATCGTGGTTCTTCAGATATACTGAGCCAAATCCAGCTATTTGGCAATATCCGTTGTTGGCTAGGTAGACAACTCCACCGTCAACACTGTCAAAGTTGACAAACCACTCCTTCCTGGAACACATGTGGAATGAGCATCCTGAGTCTAGCAACCAGTTGTCAGTGCACGTTACCGATGAGACACAAGCTAAAGAATACTCTGTCTCATCACTATCAGCAATACAAGCCTCTCCTACTGCTTTCCCCTTTTTCTTTTGCAGCTTCGGACAATCTCTCTTCCAATGTCCTTTCTCGTGACAAAAGATACATTCGTCTTTTGACACTCTGCCTCTTGACTGGGATCTGCCTCTTCTGTCCGGCTTGTACTTGTGGCTACGACCCCGAACGGTATGGGCTTCACCAGTCGAACTCCTGTGTTCTAACTTATCATTCTTTCTGATCTCGTTAGAATATAAGGTAGTGGTAACTTCTTTAAAAGAAATTGTTTCCTTTCTAGTCAGCATACTAACAATTATATACTCGTATTCATCGGGGAGTGAAGCTAACAGTATCAGCGCCTTGTCAACGTCATCTATCTTCTCGTCAAGATTCAATAAATTGGTGACCAAAGAATCAAATCTTGTTATGTGTTCATTCATCGTGGTACCGGGCAAATACTGGAATCGATACAGTTTCGTCTTCATGTAGTGCTTGTTCTCCGTGCTCGTTTTCATGAATTTATCCTCCAGTTCTTTCCACAATCTGTGCGCCATCGTCTCTCTCATAAGCGGATACTTCTGCTCCTTTGAGAGACATAGCCGAATTGTACCACACGCAAGACGGTTGATCCTCGTCCAATCTTTATCATCAACAACATCTGGTTTGGTTTCTTGAAGTGCCCCATCCAACTCCTGCTGGTACAAGATGTCCAACACCTCGCACTGCCACATACCAAAATTATTGGTACCGTCGAATTTTTCGACATCAAATTTAGCATTTGAAACCATCGTCCGTGATGACGATGTCACCAACGGCTTCGAATCTGAAGTTGATGTTTCACTGGACTATCCGCCATTTCTGCTTCAAAGTTTAATTAATAGCTCACAAACGGTAGCTCAACCGAGATGCGTTTCTGATGTGGAAGATCAGCTTAGCTGCGACCACAGAGCATACTATGCAACCAAGGCTCCGATACCAATTGTTGTGGAAATCGGGTTAGTTTCCACCTAAAATTATACCCGAATAATAGAGCTATTAATTAAATAATAAAGAGAACACCAAGATTTAACGAGGTTCGGCACAATTTTGCCTACGTCATTCGGGCCCCACCGAATAATTATTTCACTATGATGGAGAAATATTACAAAAGGGTTTTGAAAATAATTTTCTGACAGACAAAACCCACTCAACAAGGAAGACTTACAAAAGCCTAAAAACAAAACACACTCTCTCTCTCTCCCATGAATTTGATGCACAAGAGAACTTTGCAGGCTTTTGTCTCTGCTTTGATGGAATTTGCAAATGAAATCATCCCGTATTTATAACCAAATGTAGCCCACAATCGCAGCGTATAATTGAACAAGAATGAGGCGATATTGGAACAGTATAGGCACGTTCCCTTAGTTTTGTCAACACATCCCAGCAAGCACCCGCAATGCATTTAATGTGTTCATCTACCATATTAATTTCGGGACCACCACCACTTCACACTTCCCTTTCTACTTCCACTTCCACACTTCCACTTCCTCATCAAAGGCTTCGTTGTCTTCTAGAAGGTACCCCTCCCCATTGGTTTTAAAAACTCACCATCAACTAGTGATTCTCCTAATTTAGCTTTGAAGAGGTCCGTTTCCGGCGGCCAGAGGGCAGCTGCCGCCTGATCCAGGGGTGGATGTATTATATAATAAGTGGTGGCACATGACATCACTTAAATAGACAAAATTGTTATTTTAAGATATAATTTTTTTTACATTCCACCAAATTAGGCTTGGTAACACCACTTAATTTTTATGGTAACACCACAATAATTCATTTCGACCAAAGTTTCCTCTATATTTTTGTGTTATAACTACTATCCTTAATTTAAATAAAGTTTTTACTATTTTTTGGGACACCACTTAATTTTTTTTTTTTAGATCCGCCACTGGCCTGATCCTAGGCAATAACCAACCATGTAGGCTTGAAGAGATCCATTTCCAGAGCTGAGGGTTGGAATTTTTTACTAATAGTTTTATTCATATTTGAATATAAGAGAGCTCGGAATGAAGCCTACTGTTAGGACTGCGACTGCCATCCTAACTTCTACTCCAACATTAGGAGGATAGTATCCGTTTTGGGTTGAGCATGATTTTGTCTTTGGACAGTTTCTAAAAAGCCTCGTACTAATAGAGTTAGTACATAAACAAAGCATGAATATTTATCAATATCCCGTATCTACTCAATATCGATCTTCTTTTGGATTCTGCAATAATAAATACCCCAATTAATAGTAATATTACACACAACTGCTTCTGACTTCTGTCGTCGTCTGTAGCCAATAGCCCAATAGTAATATTCTGCCTAACGACAGCAGCTACAACTAAAACAACTACTACTACTACTACTAATATATACTCCCTCCGTTTAGAAAAGATAGCTACATTGGTAAAATTGACACTATTCACCTAAACACTTTAATTTGAATTTTTATCATAGATATACAAGTGAAAATATAGCCAAGTGAGATCTTGTTAGATTCGTCTCATCTTGTAGTTTTTAAATACCGAAGTTTTAGAATTTTTACTTCTACCGAATTTGAGTTATTAATGGTTTAAATTGTGCATTGGACTGCGTGCTGGGTTGGTCAGTAGCTATCTTTAAAAAACGGAGGAAGTATTAACTTAATTATTATGGATCCATGATAAGTATTGAATATGCATGGATAGAAATCGATCATAGCACACATTCGATCGGTAAAAAGCAAGCAAACAATAATTGTTCCTTTTAATTCCACCGGCACAGCTGGCCCCCATGCATCCATGATTTTTCCAAAAAATGTGATCTCGATCAACCACTGCCGCACGGCGCGGCTTGCCTAATTAATTATTAAGCCTTAATTAGTTCTTGACAAGGAGGGGCTCGTTAATAATGTCTTCCCATTTGTCTAATCGTTTCTTCGTTTTTTCTACCTGCACCAAATTCAAATTCAAAATATTTAATTAAGTAAATTATTCAAAGCCTGCAGCCACTTTGTTGTTGTAGTAGTATTTAATTTTCTTTTGTAGTACTCCATGTAACCAAGGATGACGACTTTTATTGTGTTAAAGAAATTTAAAGGGGAGATAATAGAGAACATATATAGCAAACCTCTTTATTCCAATCTGCACGGAATGTTACCCAAACTAAAATGAGAGTTTGCATCATTGTTCCACCAATCATGCCCGACCAAATTCCCTGCAGCAACAACCATATATAGACCTCAGCTACACTTTCATTTTTTTTTTTTTTTTTTGTAGATATATAAATCATTGCAGTGGGGTATGTAATGCAACATTATTTCATTGTTCACATTAGGGTTTTAACTTTATGTCACCATTAATTATTAGCTAGGCGGCCCTGCTTAACATCTTCCCATTGTCGTGTCCAATGCATATAATTAAGAATACGATACCAATTAGTGAATTGATATAGATCGTTTAAGTTATATATACATCGTGGTCCAACACTCAATTATTATATATGAAGGACGAAAGTGATCGAAACGGTCTGATCAATTTATTCATCTATATGGAAATATATATGGACAACGTACCACCACCTAGCTAGGCATGTGATCACAATGTCAATTATTGAAATTTTTGTGAATATTTCATTTATCTTTACTTAAATGCACAAATATAGTATATAGTAAAACCACTATTTTAATTTGTTGCACGCACCATCTAAGTAAGCTTGGTTTAATTATAATGTTACACCAATTAATTTTGTGAACAGAAAGGGATATATGCATTTAATTTTGTGAACAATTTTATTCTCTTTCACCCTTTTAGAATTTCCTATACTCTAATTTAATGATATTTACCATACAATATTTACCTTTACACCAAGGTTGAATTTGAAACCAAGGAGACATCCCACGGGAATTCCCACAATGTAGTAACACCCTACATTAACATACGCCACAAATGCTTGCCATCCGCATCCCACAGCCACTCCTTCAATTCACATATATATATATACATATACATATATATTATTAAACTAAATAAGGTGAGATATAACAATTCATACACATGGGGATCCATTGTTGTTAGTTGTTACTGTGGAATGGATCCCATATGCAAGTACTAGTAGTAATTAAGATTAGAATGAGTATTGGATTATTTTTTTATGAAGGTCTGCAGGGTTTGATTGAACATGTGGTAAGAGAATGCATGCACGAAATACTCCCTCCGTCCCATTTAAGATATCTTATTTGATTTCTACACACAATCAAATGCAATTTTTAAGTCGATCATATTTCAAAATATATATAAGCAAAAATTATGTAAAATATATATTCTAAAACTACACAATTAGACGAATCTAACAAGACCGAACTCGGCTATTTTTTTAAATATTTACTTGTAATAATATTGAGTTAAAGTTAAACAATAAATATTGTCAAAAAATCAAACAGGATGTCTAAGTGGGAGGGAGAGAGTAATAATTAGTGATGACTACTGAGTACTGCCCAATGATAGATCTAGCCTAGGCTTAGCTTTATTTGATCCAATCTCTATATCAGCTCGATCTGTGTTGATAATATATTTTTATTTCTTTTTAACCTTATGCTATTTGTCTTGCCACTCTTTTACGACTGAGTAGTAGTAGTACTTCACAACATGCCAAAGAGCCAAACACCCCGTGATTCTGATTCATATATACTCTGATTTGATCATCAGTATTTCACCCCCCAGAAAAAAAAAATTAAAATTTGCTTCCACATATAGTATTCAAATGCAGATAATTAATATGCACAAACTCCATTGGAATTCATGCTTTAAGACAAAAAGAAAAATGGGAAATAATTGGAATAAAAGTTTACTGGTGAATGAAAAACAGAATTAAATAAAGATTTTTTTTCAAAAAAATAAATAAATACTCCATATTGCAAACTCTCAATATATTTATCATTGATTGCTTATTTGCTTTCAACGACGTATTGTCATAATGCATACGTTATTATTTCAAAATCATCAACATATAAAGATTATACTATATTCCTTTTTCATTTATTTATTTTGTTAATATACATGACATATACGTACAGTATATATGTGTGTGTGATGATAACTGAAGGATATATATATATATATATATGCATCGACGAAAACTGCTTTTTGATGTCATGCGGCTGCCACATATATAAATATATTCTGATGATATATATGTATAATAAATACTTTGATGAATGATTGAATGAAAAGAAGAGAAAATAACAAAGGCAAACATATGTAGGGTATAAGGGTTGGAAGAAAAGGGCAGGTTGATGGACGACTATTGTATTGCCCAGGAAATGTGAAAGGAATTAAAACAACGTAAAACGACTCTAGTTAATTTATAAGAGTGTGTATAAATATTGTTAAATTTGTGGGGCAAATGATGGTTATTACTTATTAGTATTACCTGACAACACTGGCTGCACTCCATTTAAAACGAGTGTGACCGCCAAGAATGGGCAGAGGTCCGCCACTGCCTCCGCCACCGTTTCCCCGCCGGTGAATAAGTAACTGAGCACATGCCGTTGCGATAGCACCACTACGGCCACCACCACCGCCACTATTAACGAAACCGTGTTCACCACCACCACCGAGAATGCCGCCGACTTCGGGTGACCCGCTCCCAGCTCGTTGCTCACTCGCACACTGCATCATCATCAGTTCATCACTAATACGATGTCAACTAACTAAATCTCGTACTAAATCACTACACAACATAAATCAAAACAAATAGTACTAATATAATTAAGGACCTTGCAGCAGCATTGAACCCCACCGACACCATGAATAGTAATCCACTCACAGACATGCTGCGGCACCAAAAAACTTATCAGTACTAGTATTTAATTTCAGCGAATTAAGTAATTTTCTACTAATTCAATAATAATAAGTACTAATAATCAAAATATACTACTACAATAAGTCCAGTGAGCAGTTAGCAGAGAGTAGTGCAGAATTAATGAATTACCAGACGGAGAGTGCATCCAATGAGAGCTCAGGGTTTTGGAGCAATCCTGCAACCAAGACTAGTACCTGAAAGTACCACGTCTCCAAGCACAGCATCACCGCCGACGCTATGGATAGCTTCACGAACTCCCACAGGCCGGCCAGGGCCTCCCACCTCAGCCCCGTCCACGTCATCCTGCACCTTGGGCTTATCACGATGTACGCAAACTGCCCCGTCACGATAATCCACCACGACAGGCTGAGCACCAACGACGCCCCCAACAACCCCATCCCGATCCTGTAAACCGCCAACCAGCTCACCACCAGGTGGACCCCCAGCGTCGCCAGTGATATCAGCGCGCTCGGCGTCACGATGCTCTGCGCCTGCAGGAACTTTTGTATCGGGAAGTTAACCGCGTAAGCGAGCACCTGCGGGATCAATCCGTACACGAACACCGATGCCAGAGTCGCCACCCGCTCCGATTCGCCGATCAGGAGGAGGAGCTGCCGGGACAGAACGTAAACCGCCACGATCGGGATGCTGAATACCATCAGCACCACCGTCGCCCGCTGCAGGTAGACGCCGAGCATGTCGTACCGCCTCGCGCCGTACGCCTGCCCGCACAGCGTCTCCACTGCGCTCCCCATTCCCAACTGCGAAAATTCAAATTGAAACCGATCCATCATGTGATTGAGTTGTAACTACTACTACGCATAATCAAAATTCGATTGCCTATACCAGGAGGCCGTAGGCGAATAATTGGATGCCCTGGTTGCCGAGGCAAGCGGCGGCGAACTCTAGATTGCCGAGGTGACCGGAGAAGATGCGAGTAGAGAGAGACATGGCGTTGTTGATCAAGTAGGTCATGACGGCTGGGGCGGCGAGTCTGAAGAGGAGTTTTAACTCGATCCAGAGAGCAATCCTGAAGCGGTGGAAGCATGGCAAATCGGTGTCGGAGAGAACCTTTTCGAGATGGGAGGAGGTGGAGTACTGAGAAGCGGCGGAGGAGGAGGGCGGAGAGTGGTGATGGTCGGAAGTTGGAGGGTGGTTGTCCATATTTAAAGGTATGAGAGTATGAGCTAGAACAGAGATAGGAATGAGGACTAACTGACAAGTGACGAGAATGGATGGATAGTTATAAACTTATACTCCCTCTGTCCCATTTAAAATGTCTCAAAATTTTTTGACACGCAGTCCAATGCCTTTGTTTAACGATTAATATCTTAAAATGTACTCCCTCCGTCCCATATTTATCTTCTTACTTTCCGTTTTTGGACGTCCCACATTTATCTTCCTACCCCAAAAAGTGAATTTTTTTTACTAAAATATCCCTACATGTCCATATATTTATAGAAAAACTAATCCTTAATTTTACTAACAATTGCACTGTAAGACAAAAAGAGACAAATTTACCCCTCAAAAAGTACACATGAAAATAATAAAATACTCCCTCCGTTCCAAAATAGTAGTCTTTTTAGAGATGAAAAAATGTTCCACAATAGTTGTCATTTTGGGTATTTCTATGAAAATTTTCCAATATTACCCCTTTATTCACCCAATGAGATTCATTCTCTCTCCACCCCAAGTATATTTATTGGGAAGTGAGAGGGGTAGAAATGGAAGATTGTATGGTAATAATTGTGTTTCTTGGTTTGTGTAATATTTGCTAGAAAGACAACTAAAAAAGAACGGAGGGAGTACAACTTTCTTAAACTCCGTATCTACAGTGTCGAAGAAGATAAATATGGGACGGAGGGAGTATAGAAGTAAAAATTATAAAAAAAAATGTATATTTTAAAACTACACGATTAGACGAATCCAATAAGACCGAACTTGACTATATTTTTTATTGATATAATTATGATAACATTAGGTCAAAGTTGATCAATAAACAGTATTAAAGTCAAAATGAGACAATACAAGTGGGACGGATGGAGTAATATAGTGGACGCCAAGAAGAGATCCAACTTCACACTAGTAGTATTAGGTGTCTTCGGCTCTTAAAAAAAAACTTCTATTATTCTACTTTTAGAGGACAATAATATTTTTCATGCTATTCTCTTTTCTTTTTTTTCGTTTTTTTTCCGTTTATTTAAGTAGTGTTGAAACAATAGTTATTATTATAAACTAATTTTTATTCATAAAAAAAATTAAATACTAGTATTTTTATTTTTAAAATAGTTTAATTAAAGAATTAAAATACTCCCTCCTTCTCAGGTAACGTGTCATGTTTGACTTTTTGACACGGTTCATTATTCAATTTTCACTTAATTTTATTGCAAGTATATATTTAGAAAAATATAGTCAAGTTAAGTCTTGTTAGAATCATATGATCATGTAGTTTTAGACAATATATTTTATATAATTTTTCATTACAAATACTTTGATATATCAACGATTGAAAAAAAATGTATTGCATTGTGTGAGAAGTTAAATAAGACAAAAGGGGGAGTAAAATATTTTATAATTGGAGATAAATAATAAAAAAATTGTAAATTTAACTCATGAATAATAGAGTTAGAATTAATTGGAAAATAGAATTATCATTTGGAAATGGCCGAGTGGAGATGAGAGACGTCACCCCAATCATTAGCTATAACCAAACAAACATATTCATTTTCGGACAAATTTCAATTCCATCCACCAATTTCCTAAAAATTAAAAACCACTTAAAGATCAACCTACTAAATTTATGACTTATCAAATTAAATTCCATGTCATGCATCTCTATCTATAAATAAATTATTAATTAATAATACAATTAAAATTGTGTACATGCAGACATGTTAAGACGAATATATTTTGCAAATGAATAGTATTGGATATTTACATAATTTAATTGTTATATATCTGTACTATACATGCATCACATAAAGTACTTATATTATCTTAAAACGATACACATGCTATCATATAACACCATCCAAGCATCACTAGTGTGTTAGTTATTAAAAATAAACATACATTTTCAAACCATCGCAATATTTCTCATAAATATCAGTTGAATCCCATATGCAGGTGAAAGTTTCTCCATGCTCTACTGTACCTCTAATAATAGTATAATACTCCCTTCGTCCCATTAAAAGTGACCACTTTCTTTTGGGCACGAGAATTTAGGTTTTGGTGTTTAGTAGTTAAAGTAGTGTGAGTAAATTTGACTAATGCATCCATCTAATTTATAATGGTTACATTTGACTTTTAACCATATTTATTATTTAACTTTGACTTAATGTTATCGTAATGATGTAGAAAGAAAAAAATAGTCAACTGTGGTCTTGTTGGAATCGTCTAATCGTATAGTTTTAGAATATGTATTTTATATAATTTTTATTTATACCAATTTTGAGATATTAATGGTTAAATATATATAGGGACTTTGTGCAGAAAGTACAATTGTCATTATTGTGGGGTTTTTAATCATGCTTATGTTAATCTAATTTGCTTAAAAGGGAAAGTGGTCAACCTTATTGGGACACCCAAAAAAAGAATAGTGACAACTTTTAATGGGACAGAGGAGTAGCAGCGTATGATTTTGATTTTCTGTTTGTAGTATAAAAATTTTGTGGTTCACGTTAATCGATCTTTACATCCACCATTTAATAGACGATACATACAGACGTCCCGTACCACATTTGTTCTCTTAATTCCTGTTTGGATGTCCAACTCCATGTCGCTTGGGTTAAATGGGCTGTCTACCCAAATTAGTAATTCCTGTTTCTTTTTAAAGATTAAACTTCTTATTTACACGCATGTTAATGACAATTTTTAAAGATTACTAATTCAAATTCGGTACAAATAAAATTTCTTAAAATTTGATATTTAAATATTAGAGGATGAGGCGAATCCAACAAGATCTCATTTGGCTATATTTTGTCTTCTATAACTATAACAAAAATAGAAGTCAAATTAATACAATAAACAGTAAAAAAAAGTCAACACGTAACATTTGAAAAGGAACCGAGGGAGTATATTATTAACCTAAATTTGAGTGCTTTTTGTCCTAGAGGTTCGCTTTCTAAACTCTAAACCTCACGACTTTGTAAAATAATTATTTATTATTCCTATTAAGGATAACAACAACAATAAAGACAAATCAATTTGCCATATTGTGATTTATCATATTTATATCAAACTTTTCAATATACTTTCTCATATCTTTGTCATAGAATTTTGTTCCTATGAAAGCAAAAAAGATAATTGGCAATTCAAAATTGCAATCACCATGCATGACAAAAACAGTTCATTATATTGTTTTGTTGGCATCCCAAGCTAAGTATATAGCTCTTGCTCGACTTCGACTGGTGACAAGGGTCAGGGCAGACCCGAACCCTGCGAGTTGGGCTTGAATTTCGACCGAACATTTGTGTAGCTTCTCAAATCCCATTGAAGAACGAGGGGAAAAAATGATAAATAGGTCCTTTTTCTTTTCAAAAAATTCAAATCAGTCCTTTTTCTATTTTATTACCAAAACAGTCCTCTAGAAATGCTAATTATGTCCAAATCAGTCATTTTTTCACGAATTATATTCTAATTGCTGACGTGGCAAGGGTTTTAATTTAAACCTGACACGTGTGCATAATATTAGTTATTTTTCTTTTATCTTTTGCCAATTCAGTCCTAAACTTTTATTTTGTTCTATTTAGTCCTCTACCCCAATCACTCATTTTATATTAATTGGCCTCAAACCTTTCAAATTATTTCATTTTAGACCCAGAACCTTAAAATTTTTATTATTACTAATACATTTATCAAATAAATGCCCAACATACTTCCGTAAATAAAATTAAATACCAAACCTCATACATTGGGTTTGACCGACTTGTTACTGGGTCTTCGAAGTTCCGAATTTTACGGACTCTCTCTAACCATCCGACCGTAACGATGGTTCATTGGTTCTGGTTTCCTTCAGCAACAATCAGCACAATCATATTTTGTGGACAATAAAATTCAGGCTATTTTTTTAATATTTTTAACAATATTAATATTTTTCAATAAAACCAAGGCTTCCTGTATCCATAACCTTCCAAAAATTCAAGTTAAATCATTTACTCAAATATTGCTACATCCTAAGGTAGGACGCAAAGTAAGATTCTGTTGATTGTTACTGAAGGAAACCAAAACCAATGAACAATCGGTTGCAGTCGAGTGGTTATTAGAGAGAGTCCGTAAAATTCCGGTACTTGAAAGACCCGATAACAAAGCAGTCGAACCCAATATATGAGGTTTGGTGTTTAATTTTATTTATGGAAGTATGTTGTGCGTTTATTTGATAAATGGATTAGTAATAATAAAAAATTTAAGGTTCTGGGCCTAATTGAAAGGTTTGAGGCCAATTAATATAAAAATGAGTGATTGGGGTAGAGGACTAAATAGAACAAAATAAAAGTTTAGGACTGAATTGGCAAAAGATAAAAGAAAAAGGACTAATATTATGCACACGTGTCAGGTTTAAATTAAAACCCTTGCCACGTCAGCAATTAGAATATAATTAGTGAAAAAAGGACTGATTTGAACATAATTAGCATTTGTAGAGGACTGTTTTGGTAATAAAATAGAAAAATGACTGATTTAAATTTTTTGAAAAGAAAAAGGACCTATTTATCCTTTTTCCAAGAACGAGGCATGCACCGTCGACTCAAATTTACACGAGAATCAAAACAGCAGCGTAGATCATTACACACAGTAAGGAATTTGTGCGCACGTTGTGGAATCCTGAGATTGGAACATTTTGCAGTTTAAGTTTGATTCGAATTTTTATCATAGTTATGTAAGAAAAAACATAGCCAAGTGAGATCTTGTTAGATTCGTTTAATCTTGTAGTTTTAGAATATCAATTTTTTATAATTTTTTATTGCACACAATTTAAGTTATTAACCGTTAAAAATATATTGGCATACGTGTCAGGTGGGTCCGTAACAATTATAATGAGACGGAGGTAGTATATTACACTTTACTTTATATAAATTCTAGTATCTCTTGACATTTATTATAAAAAAGTTTAGTTGAAGGATAAAAATGAAAATTTATGAGTTAATTAATGCAAATATTGGTTATTGAAATTGAATTGAAAGAGACAACTAATAAGAAATGGAGTGAGTAGTATACATTAAATTAAGAGTTAAAGATTTTTTTAGGCCATTAAAAGGCATGTAATTTCCTTTGGGCCACGAAAGATTGAATTATCAAATTGAGCCACCATGAGGAATTCGAGCTAGTTTTTTAGACCAAATTGACCAAGTCAACGCCACAACGGGCCATGTGTGCGCCACTAGCCACACACTTTCACGCGCTGGCCTAAAAACGGAAATTGTCACCTTTTGGTGTCATATTTTAGGTTTTTTATTTTGTTTTATTATTTTTTTAAAAAAATAAAATAAATAATAAATCACCCGACTGTTTATTTATGTCTCTTTCCGTTTTATTATTCGTCACAATATTTTTGTCCGTCGGAATTCAATTTATTTTTTAAATTTATTTATTGAATTTTTATTTTATTTTAGATACTTTACTAATACAATTAATTCTATTTACTATTTATTATTTTTTAAAGATTTTTATATTATATATTTGTTTTATTTTTATTTATTATTTATTTTAATGAATATTTATTTCATGTAAAGATATTTTGAGTACGGTATTTATATGGTGATACACATTATTTAATGTAGGAGTAAACTAGAATTTTATGTGATATAATTATATATATTAAATTTGAATTTTTAATTAATTTATTTACGTGTGACGTATGGTATTGGGTTGTAATTTATTAATTGTCGACAGTTTGAAATTTAATTTATTTATCGATCTGATGCAGTAGGTTTGTGAATAACGTATGCAGACTTAGAAATGAGTGGTAAGAGTCCACGTCATAAAAATTACAAATGGGCAAAGGTGGGGGATAAGGGGCCCGGTGGGTTTGGAGGACTTGAGTTAGGTTTGATGATTAATATTTAATTATTTACTATAATTAAAATGAGACAAAAATTTGAAACAGACAAAAAAGGAAAGTGAGTCATATATAATGGAACGGATGGAGTAATATTTATTTTAATCATCAAAAAAGTAAAATATGCCACCAAAAGGAGATAATTTCCATTTTTTGGCCATTGCTTGGTGAGTGGATTGCACGCGGCCCGATTTTGTGTGATATTTGTGAAATTGGCTTTAAATTCGGCCTGAATGCCTATTGATGACTCAATTTTATAATTCAATCTTTCGTGGCCCAAAAGTGAATTACGTGCATATTGATGGCCAAAAAAAAATATTTAACTCTTAAATTAAAAATGGAATTCGGATCTTTTTTGTTGCATAGGAAATGAAAAAAGGCCAATATAGTCCTTTTTTTTACAAAAAAGTCAAATCAATCCTTTTTTTATTTTGTAGCTCAATTGGTCCGCTACATATACTAATTACGTCCCAATCGGTCCTCCACCCACTAATTATGCCATAATTACATATTTTTGGCCAAATCAGTCATTTTTTTTAAAAATCTAAATTAGTCTGTTATTAATTTTTGCCCCCTTTCATGTAGTCCAATGCACCTTTCAAACCACTAATAACTCAAATTTGATATACGTAAAAATTCTAAAATTTCAATATTTACACGACAAGACGAATCTAACAAGATCCTACTTGGCTCATTTTAACTTCTATATCTAGGTCCGTAAATAGCCCCCTTTCATGCAGTCAAATGCACATTTCAAACCACTAATAACTCAAATTTGATATACGTAAAAGTTCTAAAATTTCGATATTTATAAACTACACGACCTAGATATATAGGTCCATAAATAATACTAGTGGTTTGAAATTTTAGAATTTTTACGTATAGGCCCGTAAATAATATAGGTCCATAAATATCAAAATTTTAGAATTTTTACGTATATCAAATTTGAGTTATTAGTGGTTTGAAATGTGCATTGGATTGTATGAAAGGGGACAAAAATTAATAACGGACCAATTTAGATTTTTGAAAAAAAATGACTGATTTGGCCAAAAATATGTAATTATGGCATAATTAGTGGGTGGAGGACCGATTGGGGCGTAATTAGTATATTAGCGGACCAGTTGGGCCAAAAAATTAAAAAAATGACTGATTTGATTTTTTTATAAAAAAATGACTGACTTTTTTTTCCATAGAAAATTGAAAAATGAGAAATGAGTGGCTAATTCAAGCACCTCACCAGTCACCACACAATTAA
The DNA here is from genome assembly GCA_030278955.1 of Hygrophila difformis. Classification (NCBI taxonomy): domain Eukaryota; kingdom Viridiplantae; phylum Streptophyta; class Magnoliopsida; order Lamiales; family Acanthaceae; genus Hygrophila; species Hygrophila difformis. The sequence continues at coordinate 4,653,788 of JAOANR010000009.1, read as the reverse complement.
TACCTTGTAGCGAGCAACTAACCCACGTTAGCAAAATGTTTCAAATTAAATGCACTTCCTTCACAGCCATTTATATTTTTATAAAATCAAACTCAATCTCTCTTTTACTGCTAATATTTTTATTAATTAATATTTGAATTAAAGATGACTTGGAATGAAGCCTACAATTACCGAAGTAAATAAATACAGTACTAGACTACTACTCCCTCGTTTTTTTTTTATCTTCTCCCTTTGAATAGTAGAAACTATTCATTAAGTAACTTTAATTCATTTTTTTATCATAGTTATATAAGATAAAACATAGTCAAGTGAGATATTGTTGGATTCGTCTAATCGCGTAGTTTTATAATATCAAATTTTTATAATTTTTACTTATATATAATATGAGATATTGATGATTGAAAATGTGCATTGGATTGCGTGTAGTGCAGGATGAGTGAAGTTAAAAAAAATGGAGGGAGTAGTATTTAGTACTAGTATTATTTAGAATCATCACGTACGAGCAGAGCAGGTAAAACAAAACATGCATGGATATATTTATCCATATCCCATTTCTACTGAATATATCGATCTTCTTTCTTCAATAATACCCCAATTAATCACGCACCATACTGCTTCTGACTTCTGTCGTCGTCGTCTGTGTAGCCAATTGTTATAATATTAATTCTGCGTAACGACAGCAGCTACAACTAAAAATAATTACTCCCTCCGTGATAGTATTGAATATATATATATATGGATAAAATCGATCATAGCACATATTCGGTAAAAAGCAAGCAATAATACTCCCACCTCACTCCCTTCCTTTTTAATTGTTTTTTTAGAGATTGAAAAGTGTTCCAATATAGTTGTTATTTTTAGGTTGTTATTATAGGTAGTTATGCTATGTTTTTACTATATTGTCCTTCACTTTACATAAAATGCTATTTGTTGACATGATTAAGAATGAGTTTCGTTGAAGGGTAAAAATGTAAATTTATGAGTTAATTAATGCAAACCTTGGTTATTGAAATTGAGTTGAAAGAGACAACTATTTAGGAACGAAGGGAGTAATTAATTGTTCCTTCTTCAACTGGCAGTGGCAGTGGCACCGACACCTGAACAGTGGTCGTCCCACCCTTCCAATAGTGGTCAGCTACATTTAATACGTTAGGTAAGAAATTGTGGAAAAAAAAAGGCCTAACTGTGCATAATACTGTTCATTTCGCTGCTGGAAGTTTGCAAGATATCCCCAGTAGAAAGAGAGAGAGCTTGATTTTAAAGGCATTGATTGCCTTGTGAGTGAGTGTAGTTTTAGGCCTTTGTTAGTCTCCCCTTGTCGAGTGGGTTATGTCTGTTAGGAAATTTCCAAAACCCGTTTGTAATATTTCACCCTCATAGTGAAATAATAATCCGATGGGGCCCGGAGGACGTAGGTAAATTTGTGCCGAACCTCGTTAAATCTTGGTGTTCTCTTTATTGTTTAATTAATTGCTCTATTATTCGGGTATAATTTTTAGTGGAAACTAACCCGATTTTCACAACAATTGGTATCAGAGCCTTGGTTGCATAGTATGCTCTGTGGTCGCAGCTAAGCTGATCTTCCATATCAGAAACGCATCTCGGTTGAGCTACCGTTTGTGAGCTATTAATTAAACTTTGAAGCAGAAATGGCGGACAGGTCCGGTGAAACGTCAACTTCAGATTCGAAGTCGTTGGTGACATCGTCATCACGGACGATGGTTTCAAATGCCAAATTTGATGTCGAAAAATTCGATGGTACCAATAATTTTGGCATGTGGCAGTGCGAGGTGTTGGACATCTTGTACCAGCATGAGCTGGATGGGGCACTTGAAGAAACTAAACCAGATGGTGTTGATGATAAAGACTGGACGAGGATCAACCGCATTGCGTGTGGTACAATTCGGCTATGTCTCTCAAAGGAGCAGAAGTATCCGCTTATGAGAGAGACGATGGCGCACAGACTGTGGAAAGAGCTAGAGGATAAATTCATGAAAAAGAGCACGGAGAACAAGCTCTACATGAAGACGAAGATGTATCGATTCCAGTATTTGCCCGGTACCACGATGAATGAACACATAACAAGATTCGATTCTTTGGTCACCGATTTGTTGAATCTCGACGAAAAGATAGATGACGTTGACAATGCGCTGATACTGTTAGCTTCGCTCCCCGATGAATACGAGCATATAATTGTTAGTATGCTGACTGGAAAGGAAACAATTTCCTTTAAAGAAGTTACCACTGCCTTATATTCTAACGAGATCAGAAAGAAGGATAAGTTAAAACACAGGAGTTCGACTGGTGAAGCTCATACCGTTCGGTGCCGTAGCCACAAGTACAAGTCGGACAGAAGAGGCAGATCCAAGTCACGAGGCAGAGTGTCGAAAGACGAATGTATCTTTTGTCACGAGAAAGGACATCGGAAGAAAGATTGTCCTAAGCTGCAAAAGAAAAAGAGGAAAGCAGTAGCAGAGGCTTGTGTTGCTGATAGTGATGAGACAGATTATTCTTTAGCTTGTGTCTCATCGGTAACGACGTGCACTGACGACTGGTTGCTAGACTCAGGATGCTCATTCCACATGTATTCGAGAAAGGAGTGGTTTGTCAACTTTGAAAGTGTTGACGGTGGAGTTGTCTACCTAGCCGGCAACGGACCTTGCCAGATAGCTGGAGTTGGCTCAGTATATCTGAAGAACCATGATGGAACAACCAAAGTGCTGACAGAAGTTCGGTACATACCGAAATTTGCCAAGAACCTCATATCAGTGGGAGCCTTGGAAGCCAAAGGCCACTCCATCAACATTCAGAATGGGATTATGAAAGTGATCTCGGGAGCACTTGTAGTCATGAAAGGTATAAGGAAAAATAACTTATACCACTTGCAGTGCAATACAGTGGTTGGCATTGCAACAGCATTATCAGAAGCAAACAAGGAAGAGGAGATGACCAAGCTATGGCATTTGAGGCTTGGGCATGCTGGGGAAAAATACTTGCAGACTCTGGCAAATTAAGGATTATTAAAGGGTGCAAAGACTTGCAAACTTGAATTTTGCGAGCAATTTGTTCTGGGAAAGCAAACGCGGGTGAAGTTCGGAACAACAATCCATAATACTAAAGGAATTATGGATTATATTCACTCAGATGTGTGGGGACCTACCTAGACGGCTTCTCTGGGAGGAAACCACTATTTTATAACGTTTGTTGATGACTTTTCCTGGATAGTATGGGTGTATCCCATGCGAACAAAAAATGAAGCATTCGGAAAATTCCTCACTTGGAAGAAAATGATGGAGAACCACACCGGAAGGAAGATTAAAGTGCTTCGATCTGATAACGGCACAGAATATCGAAATGACCCTTTTTTCGATTTGTGCAAGAAGGAAGGCATTTCCCGACATTTCACTGTGCGGGACACGCCACAACAGAATGGGGTGGCTGAACGGATGAACCGAACCTTGTTGGAGAAAGTTCGGTGTATGTTGTCTAATGCAAATTTGGGCAAGCAGTTCTGGGCTGAAGCGGTGACATATGCGAGCCATCTAATCAATCGACTACCATCAACTGCACTTAAAGGCAAGACACCTTTGGAGGCATGGTTTGGCAAACCTGCAAATGATTATGATTCTTTACGTGTATTCGGTTCCGCTGCCTATTATCATGTGAAAGAATCAAAGCTGGATCCGAGGGCGAGAAAAGTTGTTTTCGTAGGGATATCATCTGGAGTAAAAGGATATCGCCTATGGTGCCGGGAGATGAAAAAGGTGATCTTTAGCAGGGATGTTACGTTCAACGAATCAATAATGTTGAAGAAGGTAACCAAGCAGCAGCCGAATAGTACTCCCCAGCAGGTGGAGCATTATCCTCAACAGGTGGAGTTTCAGACATCTACAACTAGAGAGGTAGATGGTCAACCAATAGAAGACGATGGTCCAAGTACCGAAGAAGAGCCTAGAGAAAGTGAGGTTTTAACCCAAGAACCTCAGGAGCAACAAGAATTACCAATTGCAATAAGGAGGCCAAGAAGAGAAATTTGGAGACCTGCTCGATTCGAAAGTATGTTGGCCTATGCACTTCCTGTTATTGAAGAATGTATACCACAAACTTTTCTTGATGCAAGAATTAGTCCGGAAAAAGAAAAGTGGAAGAAAGCCATGGACAAGGAAATGCATTCCCTTGAAGCAAATCACACGTGGAAACTAGCTAAACTCCCAGAGGAAAAGAAGGCAATTGGTTGCAAGTGGGTCTATGCTCAGAAAGAAGGATTTCCATAAAAGAATGGTGTTCGCTACAAGGCAAGATTGGTAGCTAAAGGCTATGCTCAAAAGGAGGGAATTGACTACAATGAGGTATCTTTCCCTGTTGTAAAACATTCATCCATTCGTATTTTATTGGCCTTGGTAGCGCAGTTTGATTTGGAACTAGTTCAAATGGATGTAAAGACGGCATTCTTACATGGTGGTTTGGAGGAGGAAATCTACATGACCCAACCAGAAGGATTTGAAGTTGCAGGAAAAGAAGATTGAGTTTGCAAGTTGAACAAATCGCTTTATGGATTGAAACAATCACCAAGGCAATGGTATAAGCGATTTGATCAATTTATGATTTGCCAGAAGTACACCAGGAGCAGTTTTGATCATTGTGTATATTTCCGTAAGCTACATGATGGACCTTTCAGTTATCTTCTTCTATATGTAGATGACATGTTAATTGCTTCGAAACATAGAGGAGAGATAAACAGGTTGAAGTCGCAACTCAGCAAGGAGTTTGAAATGAAAGATCTTGGTGAAGCAAAGAAAATTCTTGGTATGGAAATAACGAGAGACAGGAAGAGGGGCACTCTGAGTTTGACTCAGAAGCAATATCTGAAGAAAGTATTGCAGCGGTTTGGCATGACGAACAAAACTAAACCTGTAAGTACATCGTTTGCTCCTCATTTCAAACTTAGTGCTTCACAATGCCCAAAGACGAAAGAGGAACGAGAATACATGTCAAAGGTTCCTTATTTAAATGCGGTGGGTAGCTTGATGTATGCAATGGTGTGTACAAGGCCTGACATTTCACATGCAGTTGGAGTAGTGAGCAGGTACATGCATGATCCCGGTAAAGATCATTGACAACCTGTGAAATGGATTCTAAGGTATATCTTGAAAATCTTAGATATTGGGTTGATATTTGAGAATACTAATGTTACTGGTCAACATATAGTTGGGTACTGTGATTCAAATTATGCAGGAGATTTGGATAAACGTCGATCAACTACTGGATACGTATTTATTCTTGCAAACGCACCAGTTAGTTGGAAGTCTACCTTACAGTCAACCGTTGCTTTGTCAACAACGGAGACAGAATACATGGCCATTACAGAAGCTGTTAAGGAAGCCATTTGGTTACAGGGATTGCTGGATGACTTAGGAGTTGGTCAGAAACATGTAACAGTGTTTTGTGACAGTCAAAGTACCATTCATCTAGCAAAGAACCAGGTATATCATGCTAGAACCAAGCATATCGACGTGCGGTACCATTTTGTGCGGGAAATAATTGAAGAATGTGGAGTTAAGGTACAAAAGATCGAGACCACCGACAATCCTGCAGATATGTTGACGAAGGCTGTAACAGGTATCAAGTTCGAACATTGTTTGAACTTGATAAATGTCTCAAGAGGTTAAAGTTGGCGCTGAAGAGCGCATTTGGAGGTCCTGCCGGATTTCGTGTTGAGAAACTTTGAAGGAGACACTATAATTGAAAACTGGGACGCACCAAGGTGGAGATTTGGACAGTGGTCGTCCCACCCTTCCAATAGTGGTCAGCTACATTTAATACGTTAGGTAAGAAATTGTGGAAAAAAAAGACCTAACTGTGCACAATACTGTTCATTTCGCTGCTGGAAGTTTGCCTATAAATACATGCTTTTCATTTGCAACAAGATATCCCCAGTAGAAAGAGAGAGAGCTTGATTTTAAAGGCATTGATTGCCTTGTGAGTGAGTGTAGTTTTAGCCCTTTGTTAGTCTCCCCTTGTCGAGTGGGTTATGTCTGTCAGGAAATTTTCAAAACCCGTTTGTAATATTTCTCCCTCATAGTGAAATAATAATTCGGTGGGGCCCGGAGGACGTAGGCAAATTTGTGCCGAACCTTGTTAAATCTTGGTGTTCTCTTTATTGTTTAATTAATTGCTCTATTATTCGGGTATAATTTTTGGTGAAAACTAACCCGATTTCCACAACAACATCCATGCATGATTTTTCCAAAAATGTGCTCGAATCGATCAACCACTGCACGGCGGGTGAGGCTTAATCGCCTAAGCATTAGTAGTATTAGTTCTTGAGAAGGAGGGGCTCGTTAATAATGTCTTCCCATTTGTCTAATCGTTTCTTCGTTTTTTCTACCTGCACCAAATTCAAATTCAAAATATTTAATTAAATAAATTATTCAAAGCCTGCAGCCACTTTGTAGTATAGTATTATTTTATTTTCTTTTGTAGTACTCCATGTAACCAAGGATGACGACTTTTATTGTGTTAAAGAAATTTAAAGGGGAGATAATAGAGAACATATATAGCAAACCTCTTTATTCCAATCTGCACGGAATGTTACCCAAACTAAAATGAGAGTTTGCATCATTGTTCCACCAATCATGCCCGACCAAATTCCCTGCGGCAACAACCATATATAGACCTCAGCTATATACACTTTCAATTTCATTTTTTTAAAAAAATACTATATAATAATAAATCTTTGCACTGGGATATATACTCACCCCGTTCCTAAAATAGTTGTTTCTTTCAGCTCGATTTCAATAACCAATGTTTGCATTAATTAACTCATAAATTAATATTTTTACCCTCCAACTAAACTATTCTTAATAAAAATGCCCAACAAATAGCATTTATGTAAAGTGAAGGACAATTTAGTAAAAATATAACATAACTACTTATAACTATCTAAAAATGACAACTATTTTGGAACACTTTTTAATATCTAAAAAGACAACAAAAAGGAACGGAGGGAGTATATGTAATATAACACTTAATTTCATTTTTCTTTAGTTTAGGGTTTAACTATATGTCACATTATTAGGCGGCCCTGCTTAACATCTTCCCATTGTCGTGCGCGTCCAATATGCAGCATATAATATACTCACCCCGTCCCATATTTATCTTCTTACTTTCTGTTTTTGGACGTCCCACATTTATCTTCCTACCCCAAAAAGGGAATTTTTTTACTAAAATGTCCCTACATGTCCATATATTTACAGAAAAACCAATCCTTAATTTTACTAACAATTGCACTACAAGACAAAAAGAGACAAATTTACCCCTCAAAAAGTACACATGAAAATAATAAAATACAACTTTCTTAAACTCCGTATCTACAGTGTCGAAGAAGATAAATATGGGACGGAGGGAGTAATTAATAATACCAAGTGAATTGATACATATATATATATAGATCGTTTTACTTTAGTTTACATATACATCGTGGTCCAACACTCAATTATTAATTGGAAAAAAGGCCAAATATATCCATTTTGTTTTAAAAAAAGTTAAATCTATCATTTTTCTATTTTATTACCGAATTTATCCTCTACATATGCTAATTATATCCGGAAATATCCTAAATTCACTAATCGTGGAATGTCTGCCGACGTGGCAATAAATTAACTTAAACCCTACACGCTGGATCGAATTTGAAGTATGTCTCAATTAGGGCTGGGGAAAAATACCGAATATACTGCATACCGCACATACCGTATCAAAAAAATACCGAAAATATCGAATTTTTAGGTATACCGTAATTTTCGGTATGGTATCATACCGTACCGTAAGATTTCGGTACGGTAACGGTATAAATTTTTTGATACCGCGGTATACCGCTACCGTACCGAACTTTGGTATATAACACGGTATCGGTATATACCGCGATACCGTTATATACCGTAATATCGGTATGTTGGTATATAGCGAAAGTTCGGTATGCCGGTATATACCGCAATACCGGTATGTCGATATATAGTGAATGTTCGGTATGTCGGTATATACCGCGATACGGTATGCCGGTATGTACTGAATGTTCGGTATAGCGGTATATACTTAAGTTACCGGAATGTCGGTATGGAAACGGTATGGAAATATTTCATACCGAAACTTTCGGTATACCGAAATGTTCGCTACGGCAACGGTATGAAATTTTTCATACCGTAAAGTTCGGTAAGGTATACGGTACGGAGAATTTTTTTCGGTATGATACCGTACCGAAAATTACGGTATACCAAAAATTTCGATATTTCTTTTTTCGATACGGTATGTGCAGTATGCGGTATACTCGGTATTTTTCCCCATCCCTAATTGAGAGACACTTCAAATCCCATCCAACGTGTAGGGTTTAAGTTAATTTATTGCCACGTCAGCAGTCGTTCCACGATTAGTGAATTTAGGATATTTCCGGATATAATTAGCATATGTAGAGGATAAATTCGGTAATAAAATAAAAAATGATAGATTTGGTTTTTTTAAAAACAAAACGGATATATTTCGCCTTTTTTCCATTATTAATTATATATGAATTGGACGAAAGTGATCGGAAACGGTCTCAATTTATTCACTCATATGGAAAAATATGGACAACGTATGTACCACGCACGCACCACCTAGCTAGGCATGTGATCATCACAAAATGTCAATTATTGAAATTTTTGTGAATAACTCAATTATATATATATATATCTTTCCTTAAATGCACAAATATAGTACTCCCTCCGTCCCATTAAAAGTGACCACTATTCCTTTTTGGGGTGTCCCATTAAAAGTGGCCACTTTCCCTTTTAAGTAAATTAGATTAACATAAACATGATTAAAAACCCCACAATAATGACAATTGTACTTTCTGCACAAAGTCCCTATATATGTTTAACCATTAATATCTCAAAATGAGTATAAATAAAAATTATATAAAATATATATTCTAAAACTATACGATTAGACGATTCCAACAAGATCACACTTGACTATTTTTGTCTTTCTACATCATTACGATAACATTAAGTCAAAGTTAAATAATAAATATGGTTAAAAGTCAAATGTAACCATTATAAATTAGATGGATGAATTAGTCAAATTTACTCACACCACTTTAACTACTAAATCCCATTACCTAAATTCCCGTGCCCAAAAGAAAAGGGCCACTTATATTGGGACGGAGGGAGTAGTAAGTAAAACCACTATTTTAATTTGTACTAATATTGTAGTAAGTAATTTTGTACTAATAATCAAAATATAGAATATTTACCAAACGCAGTTGGCCTGAGTGGTATGGGACTCTGGCAGCTTAAGCAAAGGTCTCGGGTTCGAGCCTTTGTGTATGCAGAATTCTGCTTTGGGAGAGGCAACCCTTCAATGCCCACCAGATCCTCGAGGGATTAGTCTTGGGCCCAATGTGGCCTGGGGATACCCGGTACACGCCAAAATATAGAATATTCCAGTGAGTATAGGTGGAAATGGGCTAGGCCACCTTTTAGGCCTGAGCCTGGCCTATTACCTTTGATAATCCTATCTTATAGGCCCAGGTCTGCCTATTTATTTAAATAGGCCAGTTTTTAAGCTTTTTAAAAGTCTGATTAAGTCTATTTTAAAATTAAGTTAAAATTCTTTTATATATATATATCCGGATATAGTCAGTCAAAGGTTGAAAGAAATAATTTTAGAGGTGTCAAGACGGGCTGGCGTGGAGACACGGGCTAAACCCACTTCAACCCACTATTTGGCGGGTTTAGGCGGGCTGACCCACGGCGGGGGTGGGCTAGAATTACCTCTGTCCAACCCAACCCACTGAGGGGTTCCGGGTTAGGCGGGCTAGCCCGCAGTTTTTTTAATTAATTAATAAATTTAATTTTTATATTATATAATATTTTATTTATTAAAAATCATATATATTATATCTCATTTAAAATTAAAAATATTTTTTTGAAACTTAAGATGATTTTTTAATTTTTTAAAATATTCTTTTCAGAAAATAACTTTAAATTAGTATAGAAAATAATATTAAGTAGCCCATTAATATAAAATTAATGAGCATTAATTTTTTTTAATTTAATTTAGTTAACATCAAGTTAATTTTATAATTTTTTAATAGTATTTTAAAAAATATAAAATTATTAAATTATATATTATCAAATTAACATTATACTATATGATTTAAAATAACATTTAACCAATAAATATTAATACAATCATTATAATTTAACCTTAATAACAAATTTAAAAACTAAAAAATAATAAACTGGCTTGGCCCGCGGGCTGGCCCAACCCGTTGCGGGCCAGCCCAAGCAACGGCGGGCTTAGACGGGCTTGGCCTGTTTAGGTCTGCTTCCAAATAGGTCTCTATTTATTCAGCCCAACCCACCATTTAAGGGTGGCGGGGCGAGCTGGTCCAACGGGTCAAATCTATTTTTACAGCTCTAGATAATTTGTGCACTTGAGCAAGTTTTCATTCAAAACTATTTATATACAAGAATGAAATATTTATATACGGGGAAAAGATTTATAAATATTTTAAAAACATATGTAAGATTAAATTAATAATTAACTTTTCATAAAATAATAATAAGAATAATAAGAATAATAATACGACATATTCTTATGTAATAAAGATAAACAGACTAATAATAATGATAAATAGGCCGGTAGGCCTATAAGACTTTTTATAAAGTCCGGCCTAGGCTTATTTAGCTTAATAGGCTTTTAAATCAGCCCAAGCCTAGCCTATTTATTTTTTTTTAAAAAAAAAAAAAACCTGACTTGGGCTGGCCTTCAGTAGGCGAGACCATAGCACCAGTCGGGTAGCCTGCCCTATTCCCGCCCCTACCAATCAATGAGGATTCAGTTAGTAGTTAGGAGTGTGCAGAATGAATTACCAGACGGAGAGTGCATCCAATGAGAGCTCAGGGTTTTGGAGCAATCCTGCAACCAAGACTAGTACCTGAAAGTACCACGTCTCCAAGCACAGCATCACCGCCGACGCTATGGATAGCTTCACGAACTCCCACAGGCCGGCCAGCGCCTCCCACCTCAGCCCCGTCCACGTCATCCTGCACCTTGGGCTTATCACGATGGACGCGAATTGCCCCGTCACGATAATCCACCACGACAGGCTGAGCACCAACGACGCCCCCAACAACCCCATCCCGATCCTGTAAACCGCCAACCAGCTCACCACCAGGTGGACCCCCAGCGTCGCCAGTGATATCAGCGCGCTCGGCGTCACGATGCTCTGCGCCTGCAGGAACTTTTGTATCGGGAAGTTAACCGCGTAAGCGAGCACCTGCGGGATCAATCCGTACACGAACACCGATGCCAGAGTCGCCACCCGCTCCGATTCGCCGATCAGGAGGAGGAGCTGCCGGGACAGAACGTAAACCGCCACGATCGGGATGCTGAATACCATCAGCACCACCGTCGCCCGCTGCAGGTAGACGCCGAGCATGTCGTACCGCCTCGCGCCGTACGCCTGCCCGCACAGCGTCTCCACTGCGCTCCCCATTCCCAACTGCGAAAATTCAAATTGAAACCGATTCATCATGTGATTGAGTTGTAACTACTACTACGCATAATCAAAATTCGATTGCCTATACCAGGAGGCCGTAGGCGAATAATTGGATGCCCTGGTTGCCGAGGCAAGCGGCGGCGAACTCTAGATTGCCGAGGTGACCGGAGAAGATGCGAGTAGAGAGAGACATGGCGTTGTTGATCAAGTAGGTCATGACGGCGGGGGCGGCGAGTCTGAAGAGGAGTTTTAACTCGATCCAGAGAGCAATCCTGAAGCGGTGGAAGCATGGCAAATCGGTGTCGGAGAGAACCTTTTCGAGATGGGAGGAGGTGGAGTACTGAGTAGCGGAGGAGGAGGAGGGCGGAGAGTGGTGGTGGTCGGAAGTTCGAGGGAGGTTCTCCACATAGTTGTTAAGATCCCGATCCTGATCTTAAGATCTTACGATTTTACGATCACACCTCTCTAAAACGATCCCGATCCTTGTAAGATCTTAAAATTCGTAAGATCCCGATCCTGATAGTAGAATGTTACGATCTTATGGTCATACTCCCTCAAACGCTTCTACGATCTTACGATCTTACCCTTTTAAACGCATAAAATTTTTGTAATATTTTATGTTTTGGGATCAAAATAATTTTTTTCCTTCAATTTTAAACTTAAGAGCTTGTATACTTGATGTATGATGTGTAAAAAAAACATAATATGTATGTATGCGGAAATATTTTATATTTGATTGTGATGTTTTTGTAGTGTATTGTATTAATTAACTTGCAAGATTCATAAACACACGAAATAATGCTTTGACTTGTTAGTATACATAATTGAGTTTATCCATTATTGCAATTTCATAGGATCTTAGGATCCGATTCGATCCTACGATCCCGATCTTGCAAAGAGAAAAACGATCCCACATAGGATCCCGATCTTAACAACCTTGGTTCTCCATATTGAGGTTATGACAGTATGAGAACAGAGATAGGAATGAATACTAACTGACAAGTGACGAGAACAGATAGATATATATAGTGGGCGGATCATCTCCAACGGGACGCCAACCAACTATATGAATGCTACACGCTAGTATTCTTCTTCTACTTTTAGTGGACAATACTTGTCAAATCTTTTTTAATTGTCTTTCTAGCAAATATTATACAAACCAAGAAATATAGGAGTAATTATTACAACACAATATTCCATTTCTATCCCTCTCACTTACCAAGAAATATACTTAGGGTGGAGAGAGAATGAACATCATTGGGAATAAAAGGGTAATATTGGAAAACTTGCATAGAAATACAAAAAATGACAACCATTATGGAATACTTTTTCATCTCTAAAAAGACTACTATTTTGGAACGGATGGAGTATTTACCATGCTATTCTCTCTCTCTCTTTTTTTTTTCTTCTTTTATAAATATAGTTTTTAAACAGTAATAATTATTGTTATTATTTTTATTCATACAATATAATTAAATACTACTCCCTCTAGACCTGTCAAAACGGGCTTAGCCCGTTGGGCCGGCCCGCCCCGCAAGGTAAAAAATGCGGGGCGGGCTCAACTTTTAGAGGCCCATTTAGATGTGGGCCTCAATGGGCCCAACCCGCAGCCGGACGGGCTTTTGCGGGTTAGGCCCGCGGCGGGGCGGGCCTACCCGCGGGCTTTCAGTTTTTTTTTTTTAATACGTTGTGCATCGATTGAATTTATTATTCTTTAGTATGAATGTTTAGCATAATGTCATCAAACATTTAAATTATTGAATTGGTTGCATATTGAATTATCTTAATACAAATTATATGTCTCTTCTAATATTTCCATGTTCATTAATTTTATGGGTATCAAGTTTTTAAGTTTAAAATTCCTTATTATTCTATTTATTAAAAATTATGTGTGCAGACAAATTTTTATTTTTTAAATATAAATTAATAAATTATGCCCATACAATCTTACCTAATAAAATACTAAATTTAGTGAATTATGTCCAGACAGTCTTACCTAATAAAATATAGAATTAATGAATTACACTCAGACAGTTTTACCTAATACAACTCTAGCAAAGACTTCATATGTGATACCTAAAATTTTAATCAGTTCAATCATTAATTATAAAATTTTTGTCACAAATATTATATTTTGCAAAATATAATATACTCCTTTAGTATTAAAAATGGAATATTCATAAATTCTTTTAAATAATTATTCAACAAACCCACATTAAAGTAAATAATTGTGCCAATAAATACACACTTACATATTTATAATCATAAATACCAATTATAAATCTCTTTATTTTATTTTTAATATATATATTAAAAAATATATCCGAATTTTATTTTTTTTACAAATAAAAATACTATTATTTAAATAAAAAGCCTGCGGGCCGGCCCGCATAACCCGCAGCCCGCATGTGGGGTGGGTCGGGCCTAGACATTTTGAGCCCACCCCATTTAGGCCCGCCCCGTTCAAGCCCGCAAAAACACGGGGGCCCGTGCGGGCCGTCCCGTTTCACCCCGCGGGCCCGTTTCGACACCTCTAACTCCCTCCGTCCAAGGTAAGTGTCGTGTTTGATTTTTTTTTTGCACTATTAATTATTTAATTTTAACTCAATTTTATTACAAGAATATATTCAGAAAAAATAGTCGAGTTGGATTTTGTTAGAATCATATAATCATGTAATTTTAGAATATATATTTTATATAATTTTTTATTATATTGTACATATTTTGAGATATTAACTATTTAAAAAGCGCATTGGATTATGTGTAAAAATCAAACTATATACATTTGTTAAAATATGATAACTAATACTCCCTCCGTCCCAGGAAAGATGTCTGATTTGACTTTTTGGCACTGTTCATTGTTTAACTTTGACTCAATATTATTCCAAGTATATATTTGAAAAAAATAGACGAGTTGGGTATTGTTAGAATCGTATAATCATGTAGTTTTATACTATATATTTTACATAATTTTTTGTTGTACATATTTTGAGATATTAACGATTGAAAAAGTGCATTGGATTGTGTGCAGAAATGAAACAAGACATGTTAAATGGGAGTATGGGACAGAGGGAGTAAGTTTTAAGATAAGTTAAATGGGATAGAGGGAATAATATTTTTTTATTTTTAAAAATAGTTTAACTAAAGAATTAAAATAAAATATTTTAAAATATAGAGTTAATAGTTGAAATAAATAGTGAAAAACTATAAATTTAACGGAAAAATAAAATTAAAATTAATTAGAAAATATAGTTATCATTGAAAATGACGACGAGTGGAAACGAGAGATGTCACCCCTTAATCATTAATTATAACCAAACAAACCATACTTCCTCCGTCTCATTTTAATTGTTACAAACCCTTTCGACACGCATGCCGATGCACATTTTTAACGGTTAATAACTTTAATTTTGTACAATGAAAAGTTATAAAAAGTTGATTGTCTAAAACTACAGGATTAGACGAATCTAACAAGATCTCACTTGACTATGTTTTTTCTTACGTAACTATAATAAAAATTTGAATCAAAGTTAAACAATGAATAGTGTAAAAAAAATGATTTGTAACAAAATGAGTGAGACAGAGGAAGTATTTATTTTCGGACAAATTTCAATTCCATTCACCAACTATATTTATGACTTATCAAATTAAATTCCTTCTCATGCATCTCAAATTCTCTATTTATAAATAAATTATTAATAATACAATTAAGATAGGGTACATGCATGCATGTTAAAAGAATTGTATTTTGTGATGAGTAGAATTGGATATTTACAGAATTTACAGTTGTTGCATACTTGCATATTTGTTCTATACATGCATCAGTCATCACATAGAACACTTATTCAAACGATACGCCGCATGCATTACATAATACTATCATCTAGACATCACATTAATATGTCAGTTATTAAATAGACACACATTTTGAAACCATTACAAAATTGATTGTAGATATCATATGAATACTATATGTAGGTGAAGGTGTACCTAGAGCCGTCAAATCATTTTCGGTGGCCATGTTCTATAATAAAAATGCGGCCCACTTATGATATTTAAAAACATGTTTATAAATTTTCAATTTATTTATGAAATATAAGACCGTGATAAAATATTTAAAATACAAAAAGACTATCAAAAGGATCAATGACCCACGTAGATCTTTAAAAATGAGTAAAAAAATATACTTCCTCTGTTTTCAAATGTTTACTACATTTGATTTTAGGGCACTATTCACACATGCACTTTGATTTAAAGTTTTATCATAGTTATACAAGTTAAAATATAGTCAAGAGGGATCTTGTTAGATTCGTCCCGTCGTGTAGTTTTTAAATATTGAACTTTTAGAATTTATACAAATACCGAACTTGAGTTATTATTGATTCAAAATATGCATTGGACTGCGTGCGCAGTGAGTCCGTAAGAAATATTTGAGAACGGAGGAAGTATATATATAAAAAATTAAATGAAATTCTTTACATAAAAAGACTGACACTGCACCGTAGACAAAAGAATACATAAAAAATATAAAAAATAAAATTAAATAAATTTTAAAAATGAGCCCAAAAATCGGGGCCCTCAGACCCTGTACAAAAGCGCGGCTTGCAAGGGCTCTTAGCTAGCCTGTACCCTTTTTTTTTGGATAACTGTTAACTCCAAATATTGTTAGGCCCATAAAATTAAAATTCTTTATGCCCATTGAAGTCGGCCCAATCTATTTCCGAAAGGCCCAATCCGATTCAGAGGTCCATTAAGCCCAATTCAATTTTTATCCGGATGATGCCAAGTGGTGATAAAGAAGCTGGCGACTCATAGAGGAGGATCCGTCATCAAGACACAAGGAATCCCGAGCATTCACGACAGACAGAGAGGATCACGGAACATTGAAGCTTGAGGCGCCATCTGCGGAAGAAAGAGTTAGGCGTTACAACTCTACTCCTAAACCGATAGACATGACGCGCCTCTGTATATATACTGGTTGGACGCATCACCAAGGGGCATCTCAACTCCACACCAAAAATCTGCATTTTCATTACCTTTACTCTCTGCAATTTTTTTATTTCTGCAAGTTCCATTTTGTTCTTCCATTCCGTAATTTCTTGTTCCTTTACAGCTTTTATTTAAATTTTCTGTAATTCCTCTATCCTTGTAACCATCTTCATCAATATTCAATACACAAAAATTTTTTGATTAACAAATTGGCACGCCCAGTGGGACTCGAGTGGAAACCATATCCGCTTAGAGTGTATGCTACTTAGATCTGGACGAGTAGTAAGAGACTTAACGCAAAAATTTGAAGAAATGTCGCTCCAGGAAGAAACTCCAGTAAGAACACCCTCTGAGAACGCCGATAATGCGGCGACCACCTCTCAACCACCACAAGGGATAATGCAAGTCCCATCCCTTTCGGAACAGATGCGGCTATCGATGACTGAGTCGATGGCCGAATTCATGCCTTTGTTAACAAGGCACCTTATGGATGTGTTGCGGCCTGCTATGGCCGATCAAACTGACAAGATCTGTGGATCCCTGCGTACTTCGCAAGAGGGCTCCATCTCAATGAATGGCACGAATATGCCACCGAACATCTCAGGGCCGTATGGCGGCCCACAGAGGACTTGGGGCATAACCTTTGGCCAGCAACCACTCTCTGAGTTCGGAGGTATGGCTAGTCTGCCTCCATTTCCTTCTTCTCACACTTTCGTTCCTGCGGCATCTAATATGCCGAATGGTTGTTATACAGCGCCCATAACGTATGCTTCATCAGGATATTTGATGCCGTCTAGCGCGGTACCAACCATTCCTGGCATGACACCACGCCAGGTGACGGCACAGCCATTTGGAGTGGCGGCGCCTATGCCACCGGCCGCCATCCCTACTTTAGGCGCTGGAGGAGGATACATGCCCACCAACATACTTCCGGCCGCCAACCCATACCCGGCCGCCAACATGGGTCACCCGGCCGCCAACAGTCATCCGGCCGCCAACATGAGCCATCCGGCCAACAGTCACCCGGCCGCCAACATGAGTCATCCGGCCGCCAACACGTTTCATCCGGCCGCCAGCTTGGCTCCGGCAGCCAACACGGCCGGCAACATACTTCATCCGGCCGCCAGCATGACTCCGGCCGCCAACATGGTCCAGGCCGCCATGCCCATGTATCAACAAGCTGCCATGCCTCCTACACAGGCACCTGTAGTGTCACCCGAATTGTTGGCAGATATGATGCAACAACATTTCGGCATTCAATTAAGGCCGATGGAACGGCCCACATATAGGAAACCATACCCGGATTGGGTAGACGCTATGCAGCCTTATCCTAGAGGTTTCAAAATGCCCGAGTTCACAACGTTCTCGGGAGACGACGGCAAATCAACTGTAGAACACGTGGGAAGGTTTACTGCCCAATGTGGCGAAGCAGGTGCCAACGATTGGCTGAGACTAAGGTTGTTCAGCTCCTCACTGACTGGACCTGCCTTTGCTTGGTTTGCGTCATTGCGGCCTAATTCCATTCAAAACTGGGCTGATCTCGAGCGGGCGTTTCATGACAGATTCTACACTCCTCTGTCACAGGTTAGTCTTGCAGACCTCACCAACGCCAAACAATTTGCCGATGAGACGGAAAGTTCTTTTATTAATAGATTGCAGCGCCTTAAAGGCCGATGTACTATAGCAATACCTGATAAAGAAATAGCCAATATAGCAGTGGCTAACATGTTACCGAGATTAAAAGAACATTTAATTGTGCAGGATGCAACTGACCTTGCCCAGCTGGCCGAGAGAGCGGCCCGCGTGGAAAAATTCCTGGGAGAGCAGGAAGAGAGGCGTCCTACGCGTCGGGTCCACTTCGAGGAGGTGAGACTCAGTGATGAAGAGGACGATGCTGTAGAAGTGGCTGTTGCAGAGCTAGTGCACACAGCCAAACCGCATACATGTGCGGCTCTCAAGCCGCCAAAACAAAGAGAGGCTAAGTATAAGCCTGAAGAAGACCTATTTGACATGGGCAAGGCGGACCAAGTGTTCGATGCTCTACTCAAAGATGGTGTGATCAAATTGCCTGAAGGGCAAAAATTACCAGCGGCCGAGGAAATTCGGGGCCGAGCATTTTGTAAGTGGCATAACTCATTTACTCACAGCATTACTAAATGCAGGAGTTTTAGAACTGCCATTCAGAACAAAATAAAAGAAGGTCGTTTGAAAATTGCAGGTATGAAAGTTGATTTAGACCCATTCCCTCAGCTTCCCATTGGTGCTTCTGGACTCATCCCAAACCCAGAAGATGACGGCTCCAACAGCCACACTGATAAAGGGAAGGAACACGTTGAGATTGATGAGGAGGATGTAGACTTGTTGTCTGATGAGTCCGACCATGAAAAAAGAAAAGAGTTGTATAAAAAGCAACCAAGATTCAAAAACATGACGAAGGAGGACTTCAAGAAAGTCCTGGAAGCAGAGGAGCAAGAACACCAGAAGAAGCAAAATCCTCCTTTGAGGGTTGAGATTCCCAAGCACGCTGTAGAGATTCATGAAAACGGGAGACACCAGCCTGTCACTCGAGATTATAGGCATGGTGTGCAGGTGGTTCCAACCTTGATGAGGCGACCTGAGCATCCAGTTGAGACTGACAGGTGGATGAGGAACCGGGCGCCTAGTAAAGCTGCTCAAAGGGAGCCGCCACCCATGACTAGAAGTCAATTTAGGCGGGCTCAGAGACGATATGCCGAGAAAATGCGGCAATGGGAAGCTCAGATCCACAAGTTGGAGTCTTCCAGGCCTCGGAAGCCCATACAGCCCACTTACTTTAGAGGTGAAACCTCCGAACAGCGGAGACATAACTCGTCCATAACACCCCACCAAAGAAAGTTGCATGAGGCTTCAAGAAGGTCACCACAACCTTCGTCACCCAGGAGGCCAGTCCTGGAAAGGCTGCAACCTTCATCACCCAGGAGGCCAGCCCGGGAGAGGCAGCAGCCGCCATCACCACCCGGGAGGCCAACCCGGGAGAGGCTGCAGCCGTCATCACCCTCCACCAGGAGGCCGATGAAGGAGAGATTAGAACCGCCATCAGTTTCTACTGCCAGGAGACCAGTGAGAGAGAGATTGCAATGGACGGAAAGAAAACCTCAGCCATCACCTCAACCTAGGGCAAGACAAATGGAGCCTCCTCAAGAGAACATTCAACCCTCGGTGTCTAGAGACAAAGGTAAAGTTGTTATTACCGAGTCTGACGATAAAGGAAGTAAGGTTAAATCTGCAGGACAGAAGTTCATCGAGAGGCTAGACAAAATGGACATGACTCCTTCAAACATGGCTATGGCTAGTGTGCTCATGAAATACATGGCATATTTGGCAGCCCATGAAGCTGGTGAACTTGGAAGTGAGCCGCATAGTTTTGAAGGATTTATGGCTTACTGCAAGACTGTGGAAACCCAGAAGAAATCACAAACACAAGTTGAAGCAAAATCAACTAGTGAAGTACTTCAGGCGACCAATGAAGCACCACATGTGAATTTTGGTGCTATCACACCTACAGAAGTGGAGGCTGCTGTGGAGGCCAATCTCGACAAGCCTAAAGTTGGGATTGGCGCCCTAGGCATGATGACTGATGAATGTGGCACCACGGAGGATATGAATGTTGATGAAGAATATGGAGATAGATATGGTGATATAAACCTTACTATGGACGAAGGGTATGAAGACGATATGTGGGGTAATGTGAACCTCAATATTGATGAGGAATACCATATTGAATTAGACGGCATGGATCTTGAAGATGAGGCTTTCTGGAAAAAATTGGACAAAGAGCTGAAAGAAGCAGATGATAGGAAAGAAAAAGGGCCGAATGACCCATCCGTGCCTATGCGGGTCATTGGATTGGCGGCTGAGGAAGAGAGAAGTGATACCGAATCTGAGATATGGGATGAGGAAGAGCCATCGTTCGTGAGGCTCATTGAAGAAATGGATGAAATGATAGCGGAATTATCCCATCCAACCAGGGATGCACCTCCCACGCCAGAACTTGGCGGCCAACGTGATATTTCAGATTTGGCTATGGCACAGTTCGCCAAACCTGAGGTTGCCCAGACGAGGCAACTGAAGCCCTTGTATGTCAAGGCTCACATTGATGGGCGTCCTGTGAACAGGGTATTTGTTGATAATGGGGCGGCAGCCAATGTGATGCCGATGTCAACTCTAAGGAAGATCGGGAAGAGTGAAAAAGACATGATCCCCACGAGGGTTAGAATGTGCAGCTTCGTAGGGGAAGCAACCCAACCTGCCGGATTCATAACGGCAGACGTCACTATTGGGTCCAAAACCATCAAGGTCGCCTTCTTCGTGGTGAAATCTAAGACGTGTTACTCGGCATTGCTTGGGCGCGACTGGATTCACATGGCGCAGTGTGTGCCATCCACCCTCCACCAACAGTTGTTAATTTGGGATGGTGACCAGGTAGAATTGGTGGAGGCGGATCCTCAACCCTTTGCAGGACCGGATGCCAACAATGGCGAGGCGATCTTCTACCTTGAAGACATCCAACCTGCCTCAGCTTTAATTGGTATGGACATGGATCTGGAATCCATTGATTTCACAACAAGCGGCTTCAAGTTACATCCTCCTGCAGATAGCCGACATGAAGCATCAAGCTCTTCATGATGAACAGCTATGACATTTATAAGGACTTGGCTCGCCAACACTGAAATAATGATGGGTGCCGAAATCAAGTCCAAAAACCCAACTGACATTCGGCCATCTGAGTGGCCATCTCCTGTGAAGCGGACATTGCCTAGTCCGGAAGCCAAAGAACCACTTGTGGACATCAACCTCGGGACAGATGTGGAGCCAAAGCTGACCAAGATAAGCGCATCATTGCCTAAGGAGGAGCGGCACCAACTAGTGGAGCTGATTCATAAATATAAGGATTGCTTTGCATGGCAGTACACAGACATGCCAGGGTTATCAAGGGAGCTAGTGGAACACAAGTTACCAACTCATCCAGAGTTCAGACCTCATAAGCAGCCGCCAAGACGGTTCGATCCAGACACCATCCCGAAAATAAAGGCCGAGATTGAGAAGCTTCTTAAAGCAGGTTACATTAGAACTTGTCGTTATGTAGAATGGCTTGCAAACATTGTACCTGTTGTAAAGAAGAATGGTCAATTGAGAGTCTGTATAGACTTTAGGAATCTAAACCTGGCAACGCCCAAGGATGAATATGTAATGCCTATGGCCGATATGCTTGTTGATGCGGCCGCCGGCCACAAGTTTTTATCTTTAATGGATGGTTATTCTGGATACAACCAAATCTTCATTTCTGAAAATGATGTACATAAAACGGCTTTTCGTTGCCCAGGGCCAGTCGGCATTTTTGAATGGGTAGTCATGCCTTTTGGATTGAAAAATGCTGGGGCAACATACCAAAGGGCCATGAACATGATTTTTCATGATTTAATCGGTCATACACTTGAAGTGTACATTGATGACATAGTTGTAAAATCATGTGAATTTGGCCAACACTTGACTCACCTCGAAGATGCCTTCATCCGAATGAGGCAGCATGGATTGAAAATCAATCCAGCTAAGTGTGCCTTTGGTGTGGTAGCAGGAAACTTCTTAGGTTTCCTGGTGCATGAGAGGGGCATTGAGGTAGACCAAAATAAAGCTAAAGCCATCTTGGAGGCTCGTGCACCAACCAATCTCAAAGAACTGCAGTCATTGATGGGTAAAATCAATTTCTTAAGGAGATTCATTGCCAATGCTGCAGGCAAGATGAAAGCGTTCACTACCTTACTTAAAGGAAGAAAGAACGAGAAGTTTATGTGGACAACTGAGCATCAAGCAGCCTTTGAAGAAATAAAGAGAGCTTTGGTCAATCCTCCAGTATTAGTGCCGCCAAGACCTGGAGTACCTTTGAAGCTCTATGTATCGGCCGCCGAAGAGTCTATCGGGTGCTTGCTTGCACAGGATGATGAAGGCGGCAAGGAGAGGGCTATCTATTACCTTAGCAAGACTCTGCAAGGGCCAGAGGTAAGATATACTGCATTAGAAAAGTTGTGCTACGCCCTCGTATACTCCTGCAACAAGTTGGAACACTACATGCTGCCAAGAACAGTTCATGTAGTGGCTCCCTTCGACTTGGTGAAGATACTTTTGCACAAGCCAGCATTAAAGGGTAGACAAGCTAAGTGGGCTATGAAGATCAGTCCTTTTACCCTTGTACACGTCCCTCAAAAGGCAGTCAAGGGACAAGCTTTAGCTGACTTCTTAGCTCAGCACCCTTCGTTGGTTTTGTCCAAAGATCCCAAAGAAGCGTCCTTTATGGAGTTCGAACCTTGGGAACTAACCTTTGATGGGTCTTGTGCAAGCAGCGGCTCGGGAGCCGGTATTACGATCACTAGTCCTCTTGGGGAACATTGGAAGCTTGCTCGGGAGTTAGAGCCTGGCACCACTAACAATCAAGCGGAGTACGAAGCTTTAATTTTTGGCCTCGAAACTGCATTGCTGAAGGGTGCAAAATCCATTACAATTTTTGGAGACTCCCAAGTCATCCTGAAGCAGTTAATAGGAGAATACGAATGCAAGAGTCCCAGATTGATTAAATGCTATGAGACCGCGTTGGAGCTATTGGGCAAGTTTTCGGACGCCACAATCACACATGTGCCTAGAAGCCAAAATCAAGAGGCCAACGATGCTGCTCAACTTGCTTCAGGCTGGCAGGCTTGTCGCCCTAGGGGGGCACCACACATTGCCGCCATCACAAGTGAGCCTGAGGACCAACAAGAGAGTGGTGATTGGAGGACCGAGATCATACGATACCTTGAAAACCCGTCATCTGGAGGAGATAACTCGCTAAAGGTAAAAGCTTTGCGGTACACGCTGGTCAATGGCGAGTTATTCCGAAGGGCGGTTGATGGATTGCTGCTCAAGTGTATAGGCCCCGAAGACGCTAAGTTAGTAATGGGAGAAGTCCATGAAGGGATATGCGGCTCTCATCGGGCAGGGCCTAGCATGAGGTGGAGCATACACCGTCATGGATGGCCAACTATCATGGAGGACTGTATCACGTACGCTCGCGGTTGTGAGGCTTGCCAAAAGCATGGCCAAATTCAAAGGGTACCAGCGGAAGAATTACACACAGTCATTAAGCCTTGGCCATTCCGTGGCTGGGGGATGGACATTATTGGGAAGATTCATCCGCCATCATCCAAGAATCATTCATTCATACTCGTGGCCACTGATTACTTTACCAAATGGGTGGAAGCATGGCCAATGAAGAAAATCGATCAAGGTGATGTGATTAAATTTGTAACTGAGTTAATTCATCGGTTTGGGATCCCTCAAACAATCACTGCCGATCAAGGTACGGTGTTCACTGGTGAAAAGTTTATAGCTTTTGCCAAACAGTTTGGGATCCGCATCTATCACTCTACTCCATACTATCCTCAGGCCAATGGTCAGGCTGAAGCCACCAATAAGATCCTAATAAGTATGATCAAAAAGGCGGTAGGCGAAAAACCAAGAAAATGGCACGAGACCTTGTCAGAGGTCCTATGGGCTTACAGAAACTCTAAGTCCACATCTACAGGGTTCACGCCGTACTACTTGACATATGGTCACGACGCTGTTTTGCCATTGGAAATAACAGTTCCTTCTCTAAGAGTGGCTCAGCAGCATCACTTAGACTTACCTAAGTATGAAGAAGCCATGCTGCAAGAATTGGAGACAGCTGATGGCGACAAGCTTATGGCCTTGGAAAGTATCCGTCGTCAAAAAGCTAGAATGGCAAAGCATTATGACAAGAAGGTTCGAAGCAAGACTTTCAGCGAAGGGGATCTAGTGTGGAAGGTGATCCTCCCTTTAGGAGTGCATGCTAACGAGACGGGGAAGTGGTCCCCAAATTGGGAAGGACCATTCATTGTGACACAAAGACTACTCAATGGTGCATACAAGTTAATGGATATCGATGGTCAAGAACACAGACAGAGTATAAATGCAAAATATCTCAAAATGTTCTATCCATCAGTCTGGGAAACAGAATAAAGATCATAAGTGCATCATAAGTGGCCAATCACAAAGCTGGCCAAAGAAGTAGCAAAAGCAACGAACAAGAGTACGAAAAGTGCTCATCACAAGGCCGATGAGCTGACCCAAAATAGAGTACTGAATAAAAATCACAAAAGCAAAAGTAGTGCTAACTACTCGGGGAAGAAGGCGTCTCATCACCTAGAAGGCGACGACGCATGACGGCCCACTGATCACGGGCACGCTCAAAGGTATCTGTAAGGCGACGAAGTGCTGCAGCAGAAGCTCGGGCACGAGCTGATAGAAGAGGTCGACGGACTCTCGATAACTCAACTGATAAGTCACGATCATCTGCAGCTAAGCGATCACGATCAGCGCGCAAAGCGGTAACTCGATCAGACAACTTGAGCAGCTCAGCCTCAAGTATAACAAGCTCAACGGTAGCTCCATCTGCGATGCAGCTCTGCTCTCTGATAATACGCTCCGCCTCCGCAATAACTTCTCTCTGTTTCTCTATCTCGCGCTTGGCCTGGGCAACAGTACTCTCTAACTGTGACTGTCTACTCTCCTCACTCCTAAGGACCATAGAAGCCTGATCATACTGGGGAAGTACAACCTCTAGCTGGGAACGAATCTCGCGGTGCCGCGCCTCGAGATCATCAATAAATGTCAAGTCCTGAGCAGACTGATCTGCTGTACTGCTATAGAGAGGATAAGCGAGGGACAAATCAGAAATGAGCTCCGAAAAGTCCAAAAAGCCGGCGTCCTCAATAAAGGCAGGGACTGAGCTAACATCACCAAGGATGTCATAGAGTCCTGAGACCACCTCGGCTGATAGTGGACCGGTCTGGGTGGAAAAGAAACGGTCAAACGCCTCACATGATGGGGCTATGGCAGCACGAGTGCCCGAGTCTGGAAGAGAGGCCACAAGGCCTGGAGGCAGGTCCTTAGGCACCTGGAGGCAAGCTATGTCAAGAATACTACCAAAGTTTTATTATGACAGGAGATGAAAAGAAATATACCTGAGGAGGTGGTTCAGTCAAATCAGCTGAGAGAGCTGAAATGTCAGTCACAGAGTGGTCTGTCTGAGTAGGCGGTGTAGTCAAGTCGACTGAAGCATCAGCACCCGCCTGATCCATAGGAGTCTAGAGGAAATCAACGCTTAGAACGTATCCTGAGGGATAAGAACAAGAGATAACAACTAAAGGGGTACCTGAGATGTCGCCAAAGGATCAGCAATGCTAATCATGGAGGCGCAATCTGCCGCCTGAGTGGTGAGAGAAGAGCCTATCCGGTCTCCAGGGGTCTAGAGGGTAGATGTCCTCAGAATCATTTTGCATAATAGTAAGAGGCAAAAGAAAATGAGGACGTAATTAAAAGTGTACCTGGGAAGTCAACTCGAGAGTAACGGAGCCAACCGTAGAAACATGGTCACCAGCATGAGAAGAGGATGGATCCTAAGCAGGAAGGAAAGATGTTGAGGTTTAGCTAAAACAAGAATTGAACAAAGAGTCCAAAGTGGCGAAAGGTACCTGATCAGTGGAAGCATGGTGAGTAGCATCCGTCACTATGGCCTTGGTCTCGTACTTGGGATCATCCCCGTGGAGGATGATATAGTCAGCGCGAGCCAACATATCATCATATGACTCACTCCTAGCAATGACACTGCTCATATGCTGATCAACGATAGTCGTCGCCTCGTGAAGGTCCGCCATATAGTCGTCATCCCCGGCGACACTATCCTCGGCGTGATCCGCCACCATAGGATCACCACCATCATCTACAGGATCCTCATCGCCATCACCTGAACTCGACTCCTCCTCACTAGAACCAGAAGTCTCATCCTCATCAGAATGAGCAGTGTAATCCTCATCAGTAGACTCCCCAGAGCTCGCAGGCTCCTCCTCAGGTTGGTCATCTGAGGCATCGCCCTCATCATCCTCACTGTCATGGTCAGCAGCTGAAGAAAAGAGAAATATTAAAAGACCAAGAGACAGTGTATGAGAGACATGTTAACAAATGAGACATACCTCTTCGGCGTTTGCGAAATGAGGAAGCCGCAACAGCTTTTGACTTCGGGGTGCGACTAGAAACAAGAGTAGCTGCCGACTGAACAGCGGCACTATGAACGCTAGGCTGCTTAACTCGCCGCACGTCCCCAAAACGAGCCGTAATCTGCGCATAGGATGGCAAGATGGAGGTGATGTAGGGCGTCCACCATGCCATAAAGCCAGCGGCAAGCGTCCCCGTCGGAGTGAATGGAAGATAGCTAGATCACGTCAGACGGGACGAGAGATCAACTACTGCCCGGATGTCAGCAACCGTCATCCTCTTACTCCTAAAAGATACCGGCCACTCCACACTGCGAGGAAGTCCGAGGTGGCAACCGAACTGACGAGCGAGCAAATGAGGGCAGTAGGGCTCAGCCACGATCGGATTATACTGATCCTTCCTCTTTAGCCCACTCAGAAGCATATGAGGCTTCATACTCACATTCCAGGTGGACTCTCCATGTAGACCTCGTGGCTGATCAGGCTTGCACACAAGCTGGGACAGCAACCATCCTATAGAGGCATACACGTATAAGTCCTGATAAGAGGGCCTGTGGTGCAGGAAAAATCGAATAATATCCAGACTGTCCCGCTGCAAAAGACCATCCCTGCCAATCCTCACCGAAGCAGCAGCTAGTATCAAGCCTAACGGGTCACCATCAGCAACATCCTGCGGACCAGGACGAGGCACGCCAGTAAAAAGCCGAGGAAAGTACAGCTGGATCCAGAGCTGCAGAAACCATAACGGCCCACATGCTGAATTAGTGGGATCTCACCCACTAGCCAGCATACCAGAGATCTTGGCCATACCACTGAATAGGGTGCCAAGAAAATAAGAACCAGTGGCCGGAGAAGGATCACTCATAATAGCCCGTACCAGAGGAAGAGCGGAACGCAAGACGGTCCGAGCCCTCGAACAGATAATAAACCGGCTAAACCACAGCAACAGAAAGGCCACATGCTCATCCAAGGTGCAAGGAGAACTCTCGGACGTCATATTATTATCAATGAATGCCGAGTACTGCTTAGTCTCTTTGCCCGAAGGGCAAATAGCATCACCAAGAGCTCGATCATCAGAAGACGACTGTGTCAACTCTGAACCATCCACACGGAGTCCTGTGATCATGACCACATCAAGAAGCGTAGGACCCACGAAACCACAAGGAAACTGAAAGGCGTTGACACTGGAGTTCCAGAAGCCCAAGATGTAATAGATGAGCCGGTGATCTATCACTACAGGCCTGGTAGAAAGAATAATGGCATCCTCAATGCCCCATCTACGCCAGTCAGCTGTGCGTCCTCCCCTCTGCATCCGACGAACCCATGAAACATACTTTTCCAAAATACTCTGATCCTCATTCTCTTCAATTCGGGAAGCCTTAGCCTTCTTAGATCTAGGGGCAGTGGTACCAGACTGATGAGACCGGATAGACCTCGTCTGCGAAACAAAGGCTCCAGTAAATGCAGCCTGAGTGATCGGACAGATACAAGATAGAAACTCCCGGGTCTCGTCTCCATCTGCATGGGCAGTCGTGCGATGAAATGGACGTAAAAAAGGCTCGGACTCCCGGTGGTCAAAATCATAAGCCTCATCATCAGACTCCGGAATGAGCAGTCCCTCAGCAATCTGCATTATTATGATACACATATCAAGCAAATATCAAGCAAATTCGAGGAAGGACGAATTAACATATCACCAAGTAAGTTGAGCAAACCTGAGTAGAAGACCCGGCAGCCCGAGCTGATGAAGATGGCGGCTGAGACACGGCATGAGTGGCGGCCTGCATAGGAGTGGCGGCCTGGGTACCCAGAATGGTGGCCTGAGGAGTCCTCGCCACAATGTCCTGTTACAAATTTGAACAAATCGAGTGAACACACAAGCAGACAAAGAGATGGACGTACAAGCAGACATAGAGATTAGAACAAACCTGAAAGGCCATAGCACCAGACGACAAGGCAGCTGGCAAGGGGATGGCAGCCTGCCCCTGTGAAGGTAGTGGCTGGCGGCCAGCAGCCCCAGCAGAAGAAGCTGGCGGCCCAGCGCTGGCGGCCGGAGTGGGGCTGGCGGCCGGAGAGAACTTGGACCTGGCGGCCCGAGCTCGTGTTGGCGGCCCGGAGCTCAAGTTGGCGGCCGGAGCAGCTGGCGGCCCGGAGCTCAAGCTGGCGGCCGGAGCAGCTGGCGGCGGCCTAGGGCTGGCGACTGGCGTCTCGTCGGCTAAATTCTATGTTAAAATGCAATGTGTTTGAGAGATACTCAATCGGTAAAAGACAAGCAGCTAGCATGGCATGATGCCCTAAAATCCTATGTAAGGCAATTGAAACATGCTCATCAAGAAATCAAATTTGGGACGAATTGGCCCCTATGTGGTATCAAACGCGTTGGATACAATTTAGGATCATTCATGAGGGTTGATGCAATTCAAGGTGACAAGCAAGCCTAGTAATCATACAGCTAAGATGGGAACATGTTGCATAACAAGCATGCAATTCAGAGTGTTCAGGCGTAAGGACAGGAACAATCCAAGCATATGGTTCCAAAAATTCAACTAACATCCAACGCTATGCATATGTATTGCTAGCTAGTAATGAGAAACAAGACATCCAGCATACAATTCAAAATCTCATGCAATTCAAGGAATCAAGGATCAAGATACAAGCAAGTTTGGCATAACATCTCGTACACTTCCAATCCCTAGTTTCTAATCCTAGCATGCTTTACGCACTTAGAATTCTGAACCAGCAAGGCATTAGAACAAGATAACTAAAGGGATAACGGACTAACCTGATCCATGAACACGAGTGGCGGCCCGGGCTAGAAGAGCTGGCGGCCGGAAGACCGAGGCTGGCGGCCGGAAGACCAAGGCTGGCGGCCGGAGAGGCTGGCGGCCGGAGAGGGCTGGCGGCTGGAGAGGCTGGCGGCCGGAGAGAGAGCTGGCGGCTGGTGAGAGAGGGTTGGCGGCCGGAGAGAGAAGGCTGGCGGCGCTGAGCAAGGCTGGCGGCGGGATCCTGGCGGCGTCCGGAGGCAGCTGGCGGCCCGTGAACGATGTTGGCGGCGCAAGATGTTGGCGGCGACGAAGAGCCTGGCGGCGCAGAAGTGTTGGCGGCGCGGCGCAAAATGCTTGGCGGAGGACGCTGGCAGCGGGAGTGAGCGCTGGCGCGGACTGGCGGCTGCTGCGCTGGCGGCGGAAAGCGCTGGCAGCGAGCTGGCGACGGAGGTCCCTTCCTTTGGCGATGCTGGCGGCAAGAAGGCTCGAGGCTGGCGGCGCGTGTGGGGGGCGACGGCGGCGGTCCTCTTGGCACGCGGCCTTCGCGATCGTAGGCCCTCCTCGAAGACGCGGTGGGGTGGTCTCCAAGAAACTCCGGCGTTGATTGACGACGAGGATGAAGAACAAGAAGAAGAAAAGAAAAGACGGCGGCGTTGAGAGGAAGAAAAGAAGAGGAAATTTTGAAAAATGGCCAAAAGTTTTAACCTAATGAGGAGTGGTGGCTTTTTATAGAAGCCATGAAATTAGGGTTTTTAAATGGGCCTATTGGGCCTGATTCAAGTTAAAACACGCAGATTTGTCTTGCAGTGCTAATCAGACAAATTGCGCGAGGGGGGCATCTGTTAACTCCAAATATTGTTAGGCCCATAAAATTAAAATTCTTTAGGCCCATTGAAGTCGGCCCAATCTATTTCCGAAAGGCCCAATCCGATTCAGAGGTCCATTAAGCCCAATTCAATTTTTATCCGGATGATGCCAAGTGGTGATAAAGAAGCTGGCGACTCATAGAGGAGGATCCGTCATCAAGACACAAGGAATCCCGAGCATTCACGACAGACAGAGAGGATCACGGAACATTGAAGCTTGAGGCGCCATCTGCGGAAGAAAGAGTTAGGCGTTACAACTCTACTCCTAAACCGATAGACATGACGCGCCTCTGTATATATACTGGTTGGACGCATCACCAAGGGGCATCTCAACTCCACACCAAAAATCTGCATTTTCATTACCTTTACTCTCTGCAATTTTTTTATTTCTGCAAGTTCCATTTTGTTCTTCCATTCCGTAATTTCTTGTTCCTTTACAGCTTTTATTTAAATTTTCTGTAATTCCTCTATCCTTGTAACCATCTTCATCAATATTCAATACACAAAAATTTTTTGATTAACAATAACGGTGACGTGTAGCCTGTACCTTTAATAATATGCTATTGTAGATATCATACCAATCAAAATTGATTTTGATTTTCTGTTTTGTATAAAAAAAAATTTGTGGTTCACATTAAACTTTACATCCAGCATTTTGGGTAATATCAAATTATCAAAAGACAATACATACAGACGTTCCGTACCACATTTGTTCTCTTAATCCCTGTTTGGATGTCCAAGTCGCTTGGGTTAAATAGCCCGTCTACCCAATTAGTATATTATTATTAACCTAAATTTGAACGCTTTTTGTCCTAGAGGTTCGCTTTCTAAACTCTAAACCTAACCACTTTGTAAAATAATTATTTATTATTCCTATTAATGATAACAACAACAATAAAGACAAATCAATTTGCCATTACTGTGATTTATCATATTTATATCAAACATTTCAATTTACTTTCTCATATCTTTGTCATAGAATTTTGTTCCTATGAAAGCAACAAAGATAATTAATTGGCGATTCAAAATTGCAATCACCATGCGTGACTAAAAAAGCTCATTGTTTTGTTGGCATCCCAAGCTAAGTATACAAAAAAAGCAGATTTCAACGTAACTTCTCAAAATTACACAAAATGAACCCTTCTTTACAGACAAGCCAAAAAAATAGAAATAAAAATAGAAATTATTACACAAGCACACAAGAATAACCATATTAACGATAAATCATAGTATAAATATACGTAAACTATTGTAACAAGAAACAGCCTTCAGCGAGTTGCTCGACTTCGACTGGTGACAAGGCTCGGACCAGACCCGAACCCAGCGAGTTGGGCTTGAATTTCGACCAACATCTGTGTAGCTTCTCAAATCCCATCGAAGAACAAGGCACCGTCGACTCAAATTTACACGAGAATCAAAACAGCAGCAGCGTAGATCATTACACACAGTAAGGAATTTGTGCGCGCGTTGTGGAATCCTGAGATAGGAACATTTTGCAGTTTAACACAATAAAACCAAGCTGACAGATGAGTATCTTATTCTGCATAGTTTAGTTAGGCAATGGAAAAGGAAACGACAGGCTTGGATAATACAACACCAGACCAACAACAGAATGGATGTGATGCGATATTTGTTAGTAATATTCAATATCAGAGAACCGATCCAAAGAAATGTTCATATTCTAAATGATCCTGGATAAATAATTTGTTTGTATAATTTCTTGATAGTGTTGAGAATTAAATGATGAATGTAGGAATAATGTGTGCCACGTTGATTAGACGACTGAGTGAACGAGCTAGACAGAACTATTGGTGGATTAGTTACAAGAAATGAAATTGACTTACTGCTTTGTCCGGAAGCAGCTGCAGGAAGGGCAGGGATTTTGACGGCTGCAAGAGGAATGGATTCATGTTAGAGTATAAATGTGTAGGGAAAACTTTTGAGAGTCATTGAAATGTATTTACTTTTGTTGCACGTAGAATGTGGCAACTGAGAGGCGGCAAGCCAAGGAGCTGGAATGTTGTCGTTTAAATCGCATAGGAAGCTGACCCCCGAAGATTGGTCAAACACTACATCGGATGGCAAACTGGGCAGAAGGCATCCAGATTCTGTCAAGGAGAAGATGTTATCATTAAGAGAGGAGAGCAAGTGCAAACCTAGCAAATGATGATAGATTATTGGTAATGTTTAAGTTCAAAAGAGGCCGTGAGTTTGTTTTATTGCAAAGAAATGTATCTAATAAATTGATGAGAATATATTGAGAACAATAAATTACCTTTAGCGCCAACTGCAGTCAAGGGATAATTGCCAGATCAGTTCAGCACAACCAAAAAAAAAACAGACAAATTTCTAGCATCAGCTATATCCCAAGAACTTTCTTTTACATCAAAAACAAATAGCAGCAGTTAATTTAATAACAGTGTAAGATCACAAACTAACCTTGGAGGGAGAAATCTTTTAGACTAATATGACACTGCGTATAGATATCGTTGGTAATGTTCCCCTTCATCAATTTTAGTCTGAGCGATGCTGCACAATTTAAGGCTTGCAAGTTTGTGACAAAACTCTGCCTTTGCAGGCGCGAGACATAGTTCTGCACCGAACTGCAACATGCTGACCGGTTGCTATTTCCAGGACCACAGCCTTCTATAACACGGCTAACGCTTGGAAAATTCAAAGGACACACTGAAGAATAACCGAGAAGAAAGAGGACTCAATCTAAAAGAAAGGAATGTGCATAGAATAATTTTTCCTTTACAGAGACCACACAGTTTCATTAACAAGTTACATAATTACTAAACAGACAAGCAAAATTAAATGATGTATCAATCAACTGGAGACGCAAGCCAGAATACAAGAGGTCTAATATTTGATATGCATCTGTAGTCTGTGTTTTTGCTGCCTATCCTTTTTTTGAACATGGTGTGTGGCTGTGTGGACTGTGGAACATAAAAGACATGTTCAAAATGAAAAGAGAATAGAATGGAGAACAATTCTTTTACAGACGAATGTAATAAACTAATTGCCAGATACTTCTTTTTGAAATTTACCTTTATTAATTCTGCAACTAGCTAGTCCTCGAAGAACTTCTTTTGCAACAGAAGGCTCAAGTTTACTACCAAGCCATCGGAGTACAATATTTTTGCAGTCATTAATCCTGGTCGAATGGTCAGACAGCACATGGGAACCATCCAGGCTCAGAAGATTGTAAGCTTTCTGAGCAAGCTTTCTTGCAGCATCGAATATGGCGTTCTGACAAACTTGCTCGCAACATTCATTAACAATGTGAATCTTCTCACAGGCAGCCAGAAGGGAAGATGAATCCACAGTGCTCTCAAACTCCGTAACGTCACTAACTGGGCAGGACCCATCAGTAAGATTTGATGAATGAATAGAGCATATGTAAGAGAGACTGTCATTGGCTCCTTGACCCACAAGAATTTGTTCAAAGTCTGAAAGGCAGTGCACTGCAGTTGATCCATTTAAAGCAAGTGAATTTGTATATGTACTAGATTGACCGATGAGAATAGCCAATGTGGTCTCCACTTGAGGACAACACGCTACATTAGCTAGGACTGGTGCAAATGCCGCCATACAATCTGTCGATGTCAGCATCATCATGCTGGATAGGGCAGTAAAGTTTAGGACGCAAAGACCTGTATGGAAGCCAAGTGAGTAGTAAGTGTGAATGATTTCCACAAACTAAATTTAGAGTTTGAGAATTCAAACACCCATTCAGAGCATGAGACGAACCAGATAATTTTGGGATTGTGCTATTTGTGAATGGAGTCAGTGGAGAAGGTGCCAGAAGAGGAAGAAAGGGCTCAGGAGCTGCAGTTGGAGAAATGTAAGGTAAAAGTTCATCCGCCCTTCTATCTGCTAGCTTAGAACTTTCGGAAAAACCCAATAAGCTGCAGTTGGATTCATGTATACCTGCCAAGTAACAAACATCCAATACAGACAACTGTGGCTTAGAATATCTTTCTAGATACTAAATATGAATATGCAGATGCAAATAATCTTCTACTAAGTGCATGCCACGCTTATACAACTAGATCCAATTCTTCACTTAAATAAGATTTGATATCAGAAACAAAGTAGTTTTCAGAGCCACTTCTTGTTTTCTCGAGATGTTCTACATTAGCAGTGAAAGCTAGTATCCAGCAGTTAGGCGAAAAAAGAAAAGCCGAATATGATGTGTACAACATCTGGAGAAGGTTAGATCATAATTTTGACACTAAATTTCATATGAGCACGTGTGTGTTTGAGTGAAAGCTCTTGCATTTCCAAGAAAATGAATCACACCAACATGGAAGTCAATTAAATGTGTGCTTACCAAAATTTCTTGCATTCCAGTCGATAAAACTCACTACTGTATATATAACTGTAGTTCCCTATCATACACAACAACTTTTATGCCCTTAAAAATCTCCAAAAGCATCCTAGAGATTAACTATCCCTCACTTTACCATTACATACCGAGGAAAAAATAAACCCTAGAACCACAATTTTGCAATGTTTGATCTCACTCTGCAGGGTGAACAGAGGAATGACTAAAGTTATAAGCAATACAAGGCCAGTATTCCCATCTATTTCCTAGTAGGGAAGCCTATAATCAAGAGACAACTTCAACATATGCCCATTTGAAACTCTTTTAACAATTCCCTATTGGGGAACTAAGGCAACTAAGAGGTCAAAAGCAAGCTTAAGAGTAGCATTAGAATCCATCCATGGCGGCTCAACAGTTGACATTATCAATTTTCAACAGTCCAGAATAAAAGCAACTAACTGATCAAAATATAAGAGTATTTGCAAAAAACTAACAGCCAAAACCCAACTGGTGTCTTGCATTTTCATTTCAAAACGCCAAAACTAACAGATCATGAAAGAAAGAGGCCAATATAAAGAAAACCAAAAAACAAGAGCTAATTCATTACTCACACAGAAGAAACAGGAGAACAACTAGGGAATAAAGATCGAAACTTTCAGTCACCCCTCTCATCCCGCTAGACCCCTTCTCCACTCTCACTGCAGCAAAATTGTGAAACAATGCAGCTGAAAAAAAAAACAAAAAAAACAAAATGGGGGAAGATTTATGTGACCGCCGCAAATAAAACCCTGAATTCAGAAGCAAACAAAAGAGGCACCAAATTGGGCGAAATTACGCCGAGTAAATAGGAAATGGTGGAGCGAAAGAGAGTTGGGGCAGCCATGAATGAGCAGCTGCTTAACTTAAGTGGAGTGGGGACAAGAGCAGTAATCAACAATAGCTGTGCCAATACATTACATTGTGAAAAGGGCCCACCATGGAAGAAATTTGTATGGCAGAACCGCGGTTCGTGGTGTGGAAATTCAGAGGAATTTGCTCAAAAACACTGACACTGTGGTTGTGCTTGAGCTGCTTTCAACCACCTTCTGAGGGATTTACAAGGCAGACATTAATGCCCCAATAGCCAATGGCCAATCCCCCCAGTTACCCCCCACATGATGGGCACGTGACAGCCGTGCCTTCCGCTCTTCAGTCTTCTTCCCCCCCTTTCTTGCATACATTTGCTTCAAAATCCAGTTTTGCTTCTGACATTGGATTAATTGGATTAATTAATTAAAAATGTTAAGGGGTTACTTAGTGATTCTCCAATAATTGGGTTTTTAGTTTAAGGAGGGAGTTTCCTGAATTTAATGAATTCGACCAGAAATTTTCTTGAATGTTGCACTTGCAGTTGGAGTTAGTAGTAGTATGATTTTGGGGAAAAGAATTATAGAATTAATGCTACTAAATGGAATAATTGGTGCTTACCCAAAAAAAAAAAAAAAATGGAATAATTGGATGGTATGAGGGTGGGTTTTTGTATCTTATCTAATTCAAAATGTGGCCCATATTCAATGTCACAGTGGCCCTATTGTTCTTCTTTAAATGTGATTTTTTAAGTGGTTCAAACAAGAATTTATTTGTCTCTTAGTTTATTGTTAATTTTGAGCTACTATTAGGGGCCGTTTGGATTGGCTTATTTTGAAGTGCTTTTGGCTTTTGCTTCTGCCAAAAGCACTTTTGAAGGAAAATGAGTGTTTGTTTTGGCTTTTGGGAAAAAGCAAAAGCACCTCGAAAAGCTGCAAAAGTGCTTCTGGGAGAAGCAGCCCAGGGGTGCTTCTCCGAAAAGCAGAAGCCAAAAGCACCTAGTAATGTGTGCAGAGTCATAAATGCCCCTATTAATTTATTTTAATTACACTATAAATATATACTATTATATATAAATAGCATATCCTTTTTGGTAATTTACACATTTCAAAAGCACTTTTCACTTTTACATATCCAAACACACTTTTGAAAAAAAGCTGCTTTTCAAACATTCCATCCAAACACAAAACTTACATGCTTCTGCTTTTGGCTTTTACTTCTGCTTCTGCTTTTGGCTTCTGCTTTTTTAAAAGCCAATCCAAACGGGCCCTTAGTTTAGTTGGTTGGATGCGGTTTCACACCACCAGTGTACATTACTAGAATTCATGAATTTTGAACATGGTAAATAACTGAGATCTTGTTTTAGTGGTTGAAATTTTTTATTGCCAAACATCATCAAAATTTAATCAGAAATTAGCGAATGCATTCGAAACTTAAAATCAAAATTCCTATAGTAAAGATAATACTATTTTGTAATATATTTAACTTAATAGAAAACATAATTTAAGTTGATATTTCAATCTACATTATTTATTCTATTGAACAATTAATTATAAAAATGTTTGTATTATTAAATTCTAACTAAGTTAATTACATTGATGTGTTTCTTTATGGGTTAAAGCCCATAAGATTGGGCCATCTGAGCTCTGTCGGCTATCCAGTACATATTTTTATTTCTTTATATATATGAAAGAAATGCTACATTTATTAATCATTGAGTTACTGGCTTAATTATAAAAAGAGATGTAGCATGTTAAAACATTCCAAACCTTAATCTCTTCAAACTGATGATACCTAACTATTTGCTTGTTAAAATGCACTCCATTATAATAGAGTTTTGAATCATTTTTTTTTTGTTGGACAGCCTATACAGACTAAGAAATGGGTGATGGGAGCCTGGAAGTCACAGGACTTACCACTTTGCCAAGTTCTCATCCCAATAGAATTTTTATTTTTATCATTCTAATCTTTAAAAATACAAGTTAAAAGAGAAAAAAAAAAAGTTAAAACGACATCCGCATCATCAAATAATTTTCAATAAATTGATGTTCACGATTTAATCAACATTCATGAAGTAAACTTGTATTTGCAGGGATGGCAATAGGTCCGGGTCAGAACCGATAACCGAGAAAGACCCGAGCTTGGGTCGGGTCTTGGGTCAGACCCGGAATCGAACCGAACCCGAGCCCTGGGTCAGGTCTTGGGTCTTGGCGGAACCGACCCATTGCCATCCCTATGTATTTGTTTATCTTAGATTTATTTATATTTTTAGCAAATTGTTGTTAAAGAAATATAAACAAATCGAGCAGAAAATGTGTGAAAAAATGTTGCATTTAGCAATGAGAAAGTGTGAAAATCTGGCTTTAAAAGGTGGCATCAGCAGAAAATGGTTGTCACTCATAATGTGAGGCAAAGTCAAGACTTTGAGGGACTAAAACTTGCACTAGTAATTTACTCCCTCCGTTTTTTTTATCTTCTCCCTTTGAATAGTAGAAACTATTCATTAAATAACGTTGATTCATCTTTTTATCATAGTTATATAAGATAAAACATAGTCAAGTGAGATGTTGTTGGATTCGTCTAATCGCGTAGTTTTAGAATATCAAATTTTTATAATTTTTACTTATATATAATATGAGATATTGATGATTGAAAATGTGCATTGAATTGCGTGCAGTGCAGGATGGGTGAAGTTAAAAAAAAACGGAGGGAGTATAACTCGAAAAAAAGCTTCAATTCAAGGCATGATAAAATACACCCCACAATCCACATAGGATCCTTGTATTCCAGGAACAGCAAAAGTGGAATCCCCATTCCCCAACAGTACACTGCACACCCCATTTTGTCTTTGTCATAATTCATTGACTTTCTAATAAAGAATTTTGAAGGGAAGGGTCAGCAGTGAATGATGCTACTATAATTGTTAACAGGGACATACTACAAAGAAAATAGGAACACAACCAAACGAAAAGAATGCCACCACACAGTCAGCATTCAGATATCTCTATCACCAAATCAACCTTATCAAAATTTAATATGAAGCCACGCCTGTCATGATTTTATTCTACTACCATTTAAGAAAGATTTCCCGTAAAATAACTCCAAGGGTGAGGCCCCCCACCTACACCAACCCCTCTCCCTATCCCATACCATAATTTATAATTAATAATTAACTATGCATAAAAGTAGAGTATCATTTCATTTCATCTTCACATAAACAATGAAAAATTTAATTACTACTTTTTAGCACCTTTGTTTGAGTACATTCCTGATCAGCATTCTCTGACTCTCCAGCCTCTCTTGCAAATGTTTGGCACCCACGTCATGCCTTTGGACTCCTCGTGGCCACATGATATGACCCTTAATGGCTCGATCCACATGTGGGTTTCTCTGTTGGAGTGAAGCTCCATTGTTGTCGGCTGCCCCTTCTTGCAATGCCGTTTGTGGACAAGAAATGGGTGCGGTGGAGGATAATGTATTGTGCATGTGAACATTATTTCTTGGCGAGGTTCTTCGACGTTCATTAATAGAGCCTTTCTTCTTTGATTGCTTAGGTGACATTGAAGAAAGATCACTGGGTGTGTTCCTGCTGCAATCTGCAGCAATGTGTTTACCATTCGTGTCGCAGTAGCCGCTGATACCACTGGCTAAGCCATTTGCGAGTATATTCTTTCTGGGGGTGGCAGTGACCTGAGGATCAAAAGCATGGTTTGATTCTTTCGCATCGTTCAATACATTCTTGCTGGTTGAAGTTTGGCTTAAAAATGCTTCAACATCTGCAATAAGGTCATTCATTTCGGTTTGCTTTTCTTCCACAAGGAACTTTGCATCAAGTAACATCCTCTGTGCCTGTTCTTCGAGCCAAACCTCTCCTAGTTGCATCATTTTCCTACCTTCTTCTGCATCCCTTTTAATTCTTGTGCACTGATTTCTCAGTTCGACAATATCAGCTTTGTTGCCTTTGACTACTTTTGCTAATTTACCACACTCATGCTCCAACAACCTTCGTGCTTTTTTCTCTCTTTCAAAACACTGCACGAGTTTCCTAGTAGACAGCTTGGTTTTAGTAATATCTCTGAGCAGTTTGGTGTTCACTATATCCAACTTCTTACATTTTTCTCTTTCCCTTTTGATGTCAACTGTCAAGCTTTTTGCCATTGAGCGCATGCCGTGATCACCATCTGTTTTTGTCCTGGATGATCTATCTTCATCAAGCTTCTTGATGCGGGAACTGAGTTTCTTCCTTAATTCTACCTCACCTCCCAATTCATTTAGGTGCTTTTGAGGTTTACGCAACGCAGCAGGCTCTCTAATTGATGCAATAGCTGTGATCTCTCCACGTTTTGGGGGGCTCACAGCGACTAATGTTTTTGAGTAGCAGAGATCCCACTTCGTGATTCCCTAAATTTCAAGTTTAGTATTTGGCGTGCGTAACTAACATTAAACAAGAATAAAACCACTGAATTAAGAACATTAGAAACACCACTTGAAGTAGGAATTCAGTTCATTCAAAAGAAACCTATCATTAAAATACACGGATAAACAGGCAGAAAATATACGGCAAGTCCTTCACTAATCACTAGTAAGCAAGAGTTAAAA
Source organism: Hygrophila difformis (assembly GCA_030278955.1). NCBI lineage: Eukaryota > Viridiplantae > Streptophyta > Magnoliopsida > Lamiales > Acanthaceae > Hygrophila > Hygrophila difformis. The sequence continues at coordinate 4,613,772 of JAOANR010000009.1, read as the reverse complement.
AATTAATCCGTCTCATGGAGAAACTTGGCCATTACTTGCCCTTGAATATAATAAAGAAGTCTACAGACAAATTGTGAAATAAGAATTAGAAAATTCATAGTTCTCACAATACTGTTAAAGTTAATAAACCAGAATCGTTTTAAGCAGTTAAATCATCTCTGTTTTGCAGAACTGCAGAAAATAGCATTTTTCATCAAATTTCAGCAGGCTTGGATCAAAATGTACAACTCAGAGGAAAAACTTAATAGTAACAATTAGAACAGACAAAAAATACTACCTCAAAATCGAGTCTGCCAGAGAGGGGATAACCACATCTCCGCCTCAAGCTTCCGTCATCTTCTGCACACATCCGCCACAGCGAGGCGGCGAGCTTCCTGGCAGAAACTCCTCCGCTTATAATTCCTCCCGCCGAATCTCCGCCGCGCAACTTCCATTTCCGAATCGGAGTACTCTCCAACCACTTATCATCGCCAATTCCCTTTCCATAACCTCGGCGGTGGCGGCAAATCCACCGATCACCAAACAATTCATCCGGAAACATCACTGGCCGCCAAAATCCTTGGATTCCATCCCCAAAGGAACGTAATCGACAACAGTGCTGGGGAAATACCCAGAGATAACACCAGCACCACCACTAACAACAAATCACAACCACTCCGCATATGCGCGCGTGGTCGATTCAGAGCTCCAGGTGGCTTTGTCGACCGAGAATTTTGTCCCGTAATGCATCAAAGCAGAGAAGCTCGAAAACAAATTGGGGAGAACAGTGTTGGCGAGTGAGCGACAGGTGTGCTTCGCGGACGTTGTGACGTTGTTTTCTTTCTGTGTGTATATATATTGTGATGGTGACTGTGGGAGAGTTCGAGCCTCGCGGGCGTTGTGACTTGTGACTAGTGAGTTTTCCTTTTAAAAACCTAAATATGGTATTTTTCTTTTTCTTTCTTTTTTTTTTTCTTTTTTTTTTTATTCAAGTACTACTACTTACTTATGTTTTTTAATACTTCCTCCGTTTATTAAAGATAGCTACTGACCAACCCAGCACGCAGTCCAATGCACAATTTAAACCATTAATAACTCAAATTCGGTAGAAGTAAACATTCTAAAACTTAAGTATTTAAAAACTACAAGATGAGACGAATCTAATAATATCTCACTTGGCTATATTTTAACTTGTATATCTATGATAAAACTTCAAATCAAAGTGTTTGGGTGAATAGTGTCAATTTTACCAATGTAACTATCTTTTCTAAACGGAGGGAGTATTTGCTACGGACACATAAAGTACGCAGTCCAATGTACATTTTAAACTACTAATAACTCAAAATCGGTAGATCTCTATTGATTATATTTTAACTTGTATAACTATGATAAAACTTTATAAGTTAAAGTGTATGTGTGAACAGTGCTGAAAAATCAAATGGTGCATTCTTTAGAAAACGGAGAAAGTACTTTTTTAAGTAATTCAAAATATATTTTTATTTATAATAAATTTTTAAAATTTTAATATTTATGGATATATAATTAGATAATTCAATAATATTTCAGTAGACTCTATTTTTTTATATGATTGCACTAAAAAAATTAAGTTAAAAATCACTTAATAAATAGTAATAAATAATATTCCCTCCGTCCCATATAAGACGTCTTGTTTGACTTTTTTACACTGTTCATTGTTCAACTTTGACTCAATATTATTGTAACTATATATTTGAAGAAAATAGTCGAGTTCGGTCTTGTTAGATTCGTCTAATTGTATAGTTTTAGAATATATATTTTACATAATTTTCGCTTGTATATGTTTTGAGATATTAACGATTAAAAATGTGCATTTGGATTGTGTGCAGAAGTCAAATAAGACATCTTAACTGGGACAGAGGGAGTATTAACGATTAATCTTTTTATACAAATAGAACACAAAAAAAATGGATTTATTAAGGGAGGTTGAGATGAGTAGAGCCGAAGGTGTACTTATTAATATTAATATTATTAATAATAATTGGCTGAGGTAGTTCGATTTTCAAATTTTGATAAATTTGATACGCTTAAATGGGAGAGCAATGGAGCTAAAGTTAGAAAATAAGTGATAATTGCTACCAAAATTGCATGGTTTGCAGGACTAAATATCAGCTCTTGGGATTAATTATTGGACTGAATTGGGCAGCTGCCCCTTAATGACCATTTAATTTCGGTGGAGTCATGAGCGAAACTCCCGTTGTTGGCTTCTTGGTATACATTTCTTTTAAAATAAAACATTTTTTAAGAAAAACACACCAAAAAAAAAAAAAAAACACGAAATTGAATTCAAAATCCACCACTGAACTTAAAAAAATAAAATAAATTTAAATTTATGGAGTATACATAATCGGAAAAAATGTCAAAATGGTGCTATAAGTCTATAACTACCCATTTTCCAATTTGGTGCCATAAGTTTGGATTTTTCTAATTTGGTGCTATAACTTTACTAATGATCTCCAAAATGATCCCATCAATCCTTAATCACCCGTATTTGCTGATAAGGCACGAGATTAGTATAAATAATTAATTTAATTATGCTATATAGTTGCCATGTAGGCATTGACTAAGTTTGGCCTACACATGTGAACACTTTCTAACCTTGTTTCTAATTTAATGATCTCATTCCGATTCTACAAGTAGGCACCAAATGGGTTAGAAAGTATCCACATATGTAGTTTAAACTGAGTCAATGCTTACGTGGCATCTACATGACACAATTAAATTAACATTTTACACTAATCTCTTGCCTCGTTAGCAAATATGAGTGATTAAAGCCTCGTGGGACCATTTTAGAGATCATTAGCAAAGTTATGACACTAAATTAGAAAACTCCAAACTTATGACACTAAATTAGAAAATGGTCAAAATTACAGCACCATTTTGGCTTTTTTTTCCATACATAATCAATCAACTTAGAATAAGAACAATGGAGATTATTTTATTATTGCGAATTAGAGTGTGAATATAGATAACAAATAATTAGTGAGGTTGGATTTTAATTGATGCATAGGATTTTAGCCTGAGTTTTATTTTTTTTAATTATTATTATTTTTTTAGAGGGACTATCATATTCCTGAGTTTTATTTACTTAATGCAAGTTCTAGGTTGAGTCGATAAGTATTTATGTTAATATATCTATGTTGAGTTATAGTAATACAAAAAGAAATGAGGGTAGCATATACTATAAAATAATACTTCCTCCGTTTCTTTTTAATTGTCACGGACCCACATTTCACGCAATCCAATACACATTTTTAATCATTAATAACTCAAATTGCATACGAGGAAAAATTATAAAAATTTGATATTCTAAAGCTATGTGATTAGACGAATCCAACAAGATCTCAATTGACTATATTTTATCTTCTATAATTGTATGAAAAAGTGGAATAAAAGTTACTCAATGAACAGTGACAAAACACCATCCGTGTCAATTAATTAGGAACGGAGGAAGTAGTATTAATCACTAGATACAATACCGAGGATTTTGAAAAGTGTTGAATGCAAATTCAGACATAGGGCCTGTTTGGGAACTAGCTGTTAGCTGTTAATTGATTCTGTGAGTAATAATTAGTTAAAGTTAGCTTTTTAACAATTTCAAGACTAACTTTTTGTCTAGAATAATCTAAAATCCAAAATGCTGCTATTTGCAGCGGTTTCAAAAAGAGATGATTGAATGCTGTCTTAAATTATTTTTGGCTTTTTAAATAAGCTAATTTTTTTAAACTGTCTCACAAAAAGCTAATTCTAGTTTAGATGTTTTACCAAACAGATCATATGAAAATTTTAATTTTAAACTTGCCATTATCCTTTTTATGTGATCTATGTTTATTTTCCCCATTCAATCATAACTCATAAGACTATCATATTCCTGTGGCAGCTCTTAATTTTTTAATTCCTTAAAGCATACAATGTCGTTGAAACATAGAGTATTATGTTGATGGACTAGAGAAATAAAAAATAAAAAGAAAAATAGAAAATAAACATAATGCTCTCCATAAGTTTGAATGTATCTTTTATTCTTTTGTGTGGTGCACGATGATTTTAGAAAATGGACAAATGGTCAGTCCTTTACTTAGAGCATCCACATCGTCATACCAAAAATTCAATTAATACTGGCATTGTGTCAGATGAATTGAGAATGCAGGGATGTGGGAAGTCAATTAAAATTTGGCCCACCATTTGAGTTCAAAACTATGAACTCAATTAAAACAATGGGACCCACATCTGCAGCGTAACTTTTCAGTGTAAGATGAGAGGATTGTGGACCCCACAATATAATATATTTTTCTACATATATATATATATACATATATATATATGTATATTTATATTTAACTTTCAAATATTACTATTTTTTAGGGGGAAGAATATTACTAATATTTAATGTATATTTGGAACATTAATTGTTTGCATAATAAAATAAATTGTATAAATATTTATAAAAGAATATATTTTTTTGTATTTTTAAATGGTATGTATATAATTAAAATAGTATAAAAAATTTAAATTATTGTATATTTTTTATATTGGGTATGAGGACCTAGCCCAAGCGGTTAAGTCCCTTGACTTCCAACGGAAGGTTGGAGGTTCAATTCCCACCGGCCCCCTATCCCTCCCTTTAATTCTCCTTTGTAATTGTGTGGCATGGGCTCCCACCACCCTTTCCAAGCCTTCAATGGCTCCTCAAAAAAAAATATTTTTATATTGATATTGAATGATTAGATTGTGGGTCCCATTAAAGAAGATATTAATTGGTGAAGGGATGTAGGGATTAATTGGAATGAATTAAAATAGTGTTGGAAAAAAGTGAAAAGCTGATGTGGCGGAGAGAGGATGAAAAAGTGAGTTATTAATTGTAAGATGGATGTGGGTGCCCTTAGCACTGGAGCAAAAGAAGCGGAAGTACCTTCTTTCTTTTTCTTTTTAATTTTGCATTTTCCTTTTTTTAAAAGGTTTATTATCCATGATTATAACTAGCGTGGCAATAATTCAGACTACTGGACAGAGTCTACGTTATAGCTTACTTCAAAGCAGATCAGTTTTTCTTTTTTCTTTTTTTTTTTAAATAAACTACACTAAAACTATTTTGAAAACATAACAGATGCATCCTGGTTGGTCCACTCACTAGGACTCTTGCTCAAATCCATGAAATGAATACTTGGAATTGGGACGATATGGTTCCCATGGGAAAGCATGTCCTGGAAGAATTTTGAACCGTTAGATACAATCTTAATCCAATGGTTTATATTAATGTTATGGATAATTCTGTCTTTTTCATATATTGATCGACATGCTTCTTTTTCCCTTTCTGACGCCGTCATTACTCATTTAACTTTGCAGAGGGGTGAGAGTGTTGAAAGTCCGACCGATGTGACTTTTGCAGCAGCTAGGTAGCTTCATCCTGCAGCTAGGTAGCGTCATTACTATAATTCTTTCATGCTGAATACACCGAGTTTTATAATCGAGAATTGATTTTTGGGCGGAAACCACCATGAGTGTAACAAACTAGCTGATGTTTTTGTTAAGGGTTGTATCTCTTCTTTCAATTTTGAGTATCATTCTAGACCTCCAGATCAAGTTCTTAGCTCGTATCGCAATGATGTAACTGGTATGTGCTCGGCACAACAATTCTTGGAATAACATGGCCTCGGCCCTCCACTTCCCCCCCGAAAAAAACATATTTAGCTAAATAGACTTAAGTCATAGTACTTTACAAATAGCATATTATGCCTACTTGCTTATTACTAACTCTGTTTTCGAATGTTTTTGACGTATGATAATTGACTACTATTCACACGGAGACTTTCATTTAAAGTGTTATCATAGTTATACAAGTTAAAATATAGTAAAGTGAAATCTTGTTAGATTCGTCTCGTCGTGTAGTTTTTAAATATCAAACTTTTAGAATTTTTACTTGTACCGAACTTGAGTTATTAATGGTTTAAAATGTGCATTGAACTGCGTAAAAAGTGAATCCGTAAAAAACATTCAAGAACGGAGGAAGTACTTATCAACTCTATTTTGCATTTGAATGATTAATAAAACGTTGCAAGGAGTTCATTCCACAATTCCATTTTTATCGATCTGTTCAAATAAAATTTTCTTTTTTTTTCGAGGAGCCATAATAAAATTTCCTTTTATTATTTAATTATTTTTATTTTATTATAAACATATATTGCCTCTGTCTCCATTTCTAAACAACACGCAATCCAATGCACATTTTTAATCACAATATCTTAAATTATATACAAATAAAAATTATAAAATTTTAATATTCTAAAACTACACGATTAAACGAATCTAACAACACTATGTTTTATCTTATATAACAATGCTAAAAAAGTTGAATCAAAAAAAAAAAACGAATGGAGTATTATTCCTATTCAAATAAATTATTAGTATATTTGTTAAATTATATACTTCCTCCATTTTTTTTATAAGCGACACATTGAAGGTTTTGTCACTGTTCATTGATTAAATTTGATTCGAGTTTTTAATACAATTATATAAGATAAAATATAGTCAAGTGAGATCTTGTTAGATTCATCTAATCGCATAGATTTAGAATATCAAATTTTCATAATTTTTATTTGTATGCAATTTGAATTATCTATATATATATATTAAAGCATTAGTGAACAACTCATCCTACATTTAATGTGGTGTCTCCATTTCAAATTTCTAATTTTTATAGATTTTTTCATTTTTAAATGTATTAATTTTAGATTTCTCATTTATTTATTTATTCATTATTATATATGTTTAGTTTATGAATATATGGAATTTCCAATTTATATGGAATTCCCACAATATTCACTTTTAAAAGGATTTGAAATATTTGAAATTTGAAATTTTACATATTTTATTTTATTTATATTGTTTTGCATTTTTATTTACTAATTTTAGATTTTTGCATTTATTTATTATTCATTATAGATTTTAGCCTATCGTGTATAAAATATATCATTTACTTATAAATTTCCACTATATCCTATCATGTCACATATATTCACTTTTAAAAATATTTGAAAGGTAAAATTAGAAAAAAATTTACTTTTTTTATTTTATCTATTTAGGATTTTATTATTTTGAATTTTTTTTATCTATTTTATATTTTATTATTTTGCATTTTTTATTTAGATTTTATTGCTGCATTTATTACTTATTTATAGATTTCAAGGTTTTACACCAAAGGATATTAAGACATGAATACACATTTTAAGTTTTTGCACCATGTGATTATTATGACGAGGTTCTGTACCAACAATTAAGAATTATGTTGCATTTATGTTTCAATATAGTGATCATATTGTAATGCCGATAATTTTGTATAGGTATGGTATCACTCTTTGGTTATATTTTCCAGGGTGTGGTAAATGATGTAATCAAAATTTACATTTCACATCATAATTATTTATTCATGTTAAAAATATATTAATGTGTATATAACAATTCCAATTTTTAGTTTTCAAAATATATTTAATTTCCAATTTATATGGAGTTCCAACAATTTTTATTTTTTATAAGATTTAAAATTTCAAATTTATATGGAATTCGCAGTGTATATATGGAATTTATATTAAAAGATATATTAATGAATATATGGAAAATATTTATATAGATTAATGAATGTATATATAGCTATATTTTCACAAAAATATGTCCTTTCTCCTAAAAGTAATATACAATTATATAATTCCTAATCGTTAAAAAGAATATGTTTTATAATTACATCATTCTATTTGTATATAAATATATACACAATTAATATAAATCTTATATAATGTTTTATTATATAAAACCTAATATAAAACAATTATAATTATTAAGTGGATTGAGAAAATTTAAATTCTATGGATAAATTGGTTTGGAGTAAATTAATTATTTTCATAAAGCATATTATAAATAAAAGATCAGGTATATAAAGAGTTATTGGGGTGCGAATAGATCCATGAATAAATAAAGAAGAAAAAATTAATTTTTTTAATATTTTTAACAAATACTCCCTCTGTTTTATAATAAGTGTAACAATATAAAATGACATGGGCTTTAGGTAAGTTAATAAAAATAATTTAGTTGAAATACAATAATTAAATAAATAAAATAAGATGACTCACATTTGACTTTATTCCTTTTGATTTTTATTTTAATGAATATAAAAAATTATTAATTTAAGTATAATTAGTAAAAATTATTAACCTTCAAAACATTCCAAATATGGTAACGTAACACTTATTTCAAAACACCCAAAAAAGGAAAATATAACACTTATAAAAAGTAAAATATGGAGGAAACAATTTATTAATCTATATTTTAACAGACTTACAATTGACGAAAAAATAAATATAAATCTAGCTTTCTTGAAAATTGAAAGGCTAATTGTTGCAAATTCTATAAGTTTGAAATTTTCTCTGGAAGCCGTACTGAATGAAGTTTTAACGTTTGAAACAGATAATCTATTGATACTAGAAGAGATATATTATAATAAGGAAGAAATGAAGGCGGATCGTGCTAAGCCATTACTTTTGTTGATTGATGAGCAGAAGAATGTTTATAATAAAATAATGTATTTAGTTGATAGTAATGAGGGTTGATAATTTATCTAGAAAATATTATGTTTAGCCCTTAATAGGAGAAGTGATATTATGTTGCATGTAGCATCCAGTGGAATAGCACCCCTACTCATTCCAAGATGTAGGACTACACATTCTAAATTTGGTATTCCACTAGATTGTGACGAGAATTATACCCGCAAAAAATTACACCAAAAAATTATTTAATATCTATTCTCATTAAAACAAAGCTCAATATTTCTGGAATAAAATTCTTGATCGGTAGAATGATTATGAGCCCGTCTGAATTAACCAAAATCTTCATTCATTTTCTGAGGAAAAAAATCATACTCGCAATCTGTTTTACTATGACTATAGGAAAAGACAAAAAAAAGTCAATGTCCATCCTTAAAGAATGTTGGATTCTATCTTTAAAAATCAGTTTTTACCCGTATCGGTGATATGTTGCAATATCTTGTGTCACTGGAAAGAGACGACTCGAAGTATTAATGAAGTATATAATTAATATGGATTAACTTAAGATATAACAAGAAATGTTGTTTACAATGAAAATTATATATGACAGAAATTTGCACAATAAATACTTCAGGTAGGTGATGGTAATTGGTAAAGTTGGTATTGATATTGGAGATGTATAATTAGATTTGACATTTCTAGATGATAATTTTATAAACTCTACTGGAGATCCTATAGTGGTAATTGTTGAGAGACTTATACAAATATAAAGTGCACCACTTCAAATCTAAACATTGTTACTATTTATTAACCCCTACCAGTGAGATCGTTGATACGATAAATGATTACGTCATGGAACATATATCTGCAAATGGAAATGTATATATATATATATCAGTTCTAACAATATTTATCAAGACGATGAAAGCATAAATAATGGCAATGAATTATTTTCACTGGAATATCCAAGCACGATCAGTTGGTTGGACTACCAAATCATGGAATATAGTTGAATGAGGGTTGCATAGTCATACTTCTTACGAATATAGATCCATCAAATAAATTATGAAATGGAAGTATGTTGATAGTAACCAAGATACAGAACCATATAATTGAGGTTAAACTAATTTTCGGGAAACCATGAAAGTAGAAAATTCTTGATTGGTAAAATGTCTATGAGCCTATTTGATTTAACAAATTTCTCATTTGATTTCAGATGAAAAAAATTTGTCACTCGCAGTTTGTTTTGCTATGATTATAAACAAAATTCAATGTCAACATTTAAATAATGTTGGACTTTATATTCCAAAACCAATTTTTAGCAGTTATGTTGCAATATTTCGTGTCACAAGCAAGATGTGACTCAAAGTATTAATATGCAATTAAGAATGACTAACTTAAGATATCACAATAAATGTTATTTACAATGAAGTTCATATATGACGGAAATTTTACAAAATAGATATTTGATGTAAGTGACAGTAAAGTCGGCATTGATTTTGAAAATGTATAATCAGATGTGTCATTTTCGGGCGATACATTTATAAACTCTACGAGTGATCTTATAGCGGTCATTTTTTAGAGTACATATATAAATATAAACTACATCACTTCAAATTCAGACATTTTTAAAGATAGTGTTATTCTAGCCCCTACCAATGATATTTTCAGCAAATAAATTTTCATCGAATTGTGAGGAAATTTTTCATATTATGCTTAATACTTATATTTAAATTTTGTTTGATAAAAACAAATAAATTTCAAATTCAATAAATATATTATTTTAATAATTATTTTTATTAATATGTTATATTTGTATCGGACAAGCGACATAAGCTAAAGAATACATTATAATATGATTTCTATGTTAATTCTAAAAATAATTAAATTATAATGATCATATACACCCTCTTTTGTATATATATAAAATAATTACACATTATATTTTTCATTACTCAGAATATAATTTATTATTATTTTATATAATTTTGTAAAAAATATATATTATATAAAATATATGATTATGCCCGTCGAGTCTCGACGGGTTCATTACTAGTTAAGGATTAAAAGTGTGTATTGAACTTCGTGAAATGTGGATCTGTGGTATTTAAAAAAGAAATGAGGAAGTATAATTTAAAGATATTCATAGTTAAATAAATACCTATATTTTATATAACCAAAAACATTTTATTTTGGACAGTATATGATTTTGACAGAAGCAGTATATGATTTTCACGTGTTGATGCCAAACTTTCTGTGAAATGGCCTCGGAACAACGACTTTCACCTTCTTCTCCGGTCCCCGGGCGGCCGCGCCACGTGCCCCCGGGGAATTTTTGCTCCTCTCTTACAAAATACACCTAGAACAGCGACTTCCAGAAAACGTGTTTCATGAGGGCCAAAACAACAATAAACGGGGAAATAGCAAAAAACAATGAAAAAGCGTTCACGCATCTTTTATCTCAGCGCTCTCGGTCAGTGCTGTCTACCTCTTGGCTCTTGCACCTGCTAACTATGTTTTGTCCTCTCCCCACCCTCCACTTGTTTCCCAAACTTTGAATCGACTTCCTGCTTCCTGCCCTGATTCTTCTTCGCCGGGCAACCCTGCTCTGCTCTTGCAATTGTCGAATTTCACACTACTCGCCGTTGAACGGTCAATTTGCAAGTTATTGATTCGTTACCCAATTGATTGTCTGTCCATTAAAGCAAGCATGGGCGCCTGTTTCAGCAAGAAATCGGGCTCACACAACAATGCTTACAAATCACTAGGGGTCGACGACAAAGAGTACCAAGAATCCCCTCAAAATCACCAAAAACCGCAACCCCAACAGGGGCCGAATCCGCCGCCTCCCGATCCAAAACCGTCTCCAAAACCCCACAATGCGCCTCGGAAATTGGAGCACAACAACGTCCTCGGGAAGGAATTCGAGGATGTGAAGTCGAATTACACAATCGGGAAGGAATTAGGGAGGGGCCAATTTGGGGTTACCCACTTCTGCACCGAATTGGCCACGGGGCACCACTATGCCTGCAAATCCATATCGAAGAGGAAGCTCGTTACCAAGAGCGACAGGGAGGATATGAAGAGGGAGGTTGATATTATGCAGCACTTGAGTGGGCAGCCGAACATTGTGGAATTTAAGGGCGCGTATGAGGACAGGCATTCCGTGAATGTCGTCATGGAGCTCTGTGGCGGCGGGGAGCTCTTCGACAGGATTATTGCCCAGGGTCACTATTCAGAGAGAGCTGCTGCCGATCTTTGTAGGCAGATTATGAATGTTGTTCACCATTGCCATTTTATGGGGGTGATACATAGGGATCTCAAGCCTGAGAATTTCCTGCTTTCAAGCAAGGACGAGAAGGCCATGCTTAAGGCCACCGATTTCGGCCTCTCTGTCTTCATCGAGGAAGGTGATTGCTGCTTATCTTCATTCCATTCCATTCCATTTGATTTGATGTTTTCAATTCTCTCCTTCGGAAGCAACTGGTGTTGTTTGTTACAGAAAGGCGTAGATATTTAACAATTATTATGCAAATTGAACATGAACAAATACAGTGAGATGGTAGAATTATATGCTTAAACTTGTGGTATAGCCGTAGGTTTACTGTAATCCCTCATTGATAAGGTTATGGTGGACATAATGGATTGTTTGATGAATAAGAACCAAGATATAGATCATGTGTGTGTCTAGAATTCGACATTTATGATTTATCCCTTATCAACCTAGAAAGCTCCTGAATGAATTTATTTAGCAGAGGGCAGGATAATCATCCTTACACCCCTTAGTAACCAGCTATCTAGTTATATATCAGCCCCTACACATGGTGACCTTGTGAGTAGTGACCAATCCATTTGCTCCAATTTATTTAATGCTTGCTGTTAAAACACATTTAGGAAAGGTTTACCGTGATATCGTTGGCAGTGCATACTATGTTGCCCCGGAAGTATTAAAAAGAAGCTATGGAAAGGAAATAGATGTATGGAGTGCCGGAGTAATTCTTTACATCCTCCTGAGTGGTGTACCTCCGTTCTGGGCCGGTAAGCTTTAAATAAATCCTGGATTATGGGATTACATCATCTCCGATATTGATTCTCCTATAATTGTTTTGTGGAACCTTTTTGCAGAAACGGAGAAGGGCATATTCGATGCGATACTCAAAGAAGAAGTTGATTTTGAAAGCGAGCCATGGCCATCTATATCAAGCAGTGCTAAAGATCTTGTTCGTAGAATGCTGACCAAAGATCCAAAAAATAGGATTACTTCTTCTGATGTACTTGGTAACTGCTAACTTGCCCTCATCATTCCTCAATTGTTACAGTTTGTATCTGCATATGGTGATTGGTGACTTCACACCTATTTAGTGAATGGAACAATTTTTTTTTGGCCGAAAAACTGCATTTTTTTTATTATCAATTTCGCTCTTATGTAGACAAATGCTGATTATCCAAAATTTACTGGATTAATGAATTTGCGAGACTGCTCTTGCTATGTTTTTTTATTTTTTATTTATTTACTTTTTTTTTTCCCCTGTGATTGTTTTTGAAGAGCATCCATGGATTAAGGGACAGGCACCAGACAAGCCAATAGATAGTGCAGTTCTATCAAGAATGAAGCAGTTCAGAGCAATGAATAAGCTCAAGAAACTTGCACTGAAGGTGAATATATTCCTCTTTGTCCATTACTGCATTCTCGTTCTCTCATCTGTCATTTTACTTTATCTTACAATGTTCTACCTCATTCACAAACATATTCAGGTTATTGCACAAAGCTTGTCAGAAGAAGAAATCAAAGGACTAAAAGCAATGTTCACGAATATGGACACGGACAATAGTGGCTCTATCACTTATGAAGAATTAAAATCTGGACTAGCCCGGCTTGGGTCAAAACTGTCCGAATCTGAAGTCAAACAACTCATGGAAGCAGTGAGTCGTCCCACTCCCCCATCAGGAAAATATGTCTTGCCTTTAATCTCATTTGATCATTAATTTCTTGAATTGCTCGATGTATATCTTCGTACCAGGCTGATGTGGACGGCAATGGGACAATTGACTACATTGAATTTATCACTGCAACGATGCACAGGCACAAACTCGAAAGAGACGAGAATCTCTACAGTGCATTTCAATTTTTTGACAAAGATAACAGCGGGTGAGCTCTCAAATAATTGGATTTTACATGTTACACTCAAATAATTGGATTTGACAAACATCAACCTGTTTGATATACTAAACTCTACTTGCCCGATTTTTAGATACATCACAAGAGACGAACTGGAAACAGCTATGAAGGATTCTGGCATGGGGGATGAGGCCACCATCAAGGATATAATCTCAGAAGTGGATACAGACAATGTAATAATTCGGGCCGTACTACTAATTATCAAATGTTCTTCATTCTAGGCTTGAATTGCGTATTAGAACTAAAAAGGGCTTGCTTTTTTCAGGATGGTAGAATTAACTACGACGAGTTCTGTGCAATGATGAGAGGAGGAACAACACAACAGGTGAAACTGTTCTAAGGAATCAAAGTAGACGTTCTTTGTGCGGGTATTGTAATATTTGAGGCCTTTTTCTGAACTCAATAGCTTCGAAGGAGTGTGTAATATTGAGGCCTTACTCAATTTAGAATGTTGTAATTGTGTCATTGTGTGGTTATAGTTTATCGGTGTGTGGATAATGGATTTGAAATAGATTTAGATATTATTGATGTAATTTTTGTAAGAAACGAAGAATTATTTATATGCAAATTTCTTCATTACTTGGAACATGAATTAGGGGTTCAATTACTACTACTATTTTTTTTGGGCACTTCAGAAGCCTTTTGTTTTCAATTTAATAATAATGTTGTTAATTATCGGATTAAATGATAAATATGTGAAGAGAAATTAGTTATGTAAAATTATCATCAAGTTTCGTTATGAAAATTTAAAATTTCGTTATGAATTTTTAATTACCATCCATCTGGTCGTACAATGCAATTTGATAAAAAAAATTTGGTGAACTGCAATTTGATAATTAATCCAAACTCTTATCAAACATCTCCGAATTTTGTTATAGATAATAACGTATTAGTAATTTTTAATTTTGGTAATAAAAAATGTATTGAATTATTGAGTATATACTTTACCAGGGTTAGATGTCAAAACATGCATAATTCTGTTAAAGAATTTCTATATAAATATAGTATACTCCCTCCATTTCTCTTTAATACATATTTTTACGCTTCATTTTTTCCACACAATTTAATACATATTTTTAACACTAAATATTTCAAATTATATAAAAGTAAAAAGTATAAAAATTTGATATTCTAGATCTATGTGATTAGACGAATTCAACAAAATCTCACTTGATTATATTTTATCTCATATAATTGTATTAAAAAATTGAATTATAGCTACTCAATAAATAATAATTACAATGTAAACGTAATACTTATTTTGAAATGGAATGAGTATTTCTTAGTTTCAATCTAACACGCACACACGATAATAATTCATAAATATGTATTCCTATTCATTATATAAATCAGATTTAAGATTATTAGTTATTTCATTAGTATGATTCCGATGTCCTATTTACATTCTATTCTTTATCATATAAATTGTGGTGTGAGTCCATACCATACAAATTACAAATGGATAAAGGGATGTATAAAGAGGCTGGGTGGGGAATCAAACTCCAACCCGGCATAAGGTTGGAAGGCGGCCAAGTCCTCACCCCAATTCCTATAGTTATGTAATACTCCCTCCGTATCAAAAAGATTTTTACATTCCCACTTTTCACGCAAACCAATGCATATTTTAACCATTAATAACTCAAGTTTCGTACAAGTAAATATTCTAAAAGTTCAATATTTAAAAACTACACGACGAGACGAATCTAACAAGATTCACTTGGCTATATTTTAACTTATATAACAATTATAAAACTTGAAGTGAAAGTCTGTATGTCAATAGTGTAACTATTCCAATGTCAAAATCTTTTTGATATGGAGGGAGCAGGTAATATAAATAATTTGATATTTTTTAAAATTATTTTATTGGTACTGATTAAGAAAAAAAACACCTTTTTCATTTCTGAATTTTTTTTAGCACCTTTGTCTTTATAATACTCTTAATTAATATACCAAACTAATGGCAAAAGATAAACTAATTAATAAACAAAAATTACTGAGCCAGTAAAACGCCGCGGTAGTAGGATTACATTTTGCATATTTGTCAAATGGTCAAAACCTTGCACTAATAAATAGCCACGATGCATTTTCTTTCATCGCCACGTGGCCACGGCAAGTATCTTCTTGATTTTTTTTTTTTATTTTTTTTCCTTATTACAAAATCTGGCTGACTGGCTCCTAAAATAAATAAGGAAAGTTTCGCAAAAAGAAAATAAAAATAAGGAAATTTTGTGCAACGCTGGCACCTAACCCCGCATCGAACGGTAAACGCCCCAAGTAAAAAGAAATCTCAGCCGTTCGTTCCAGAAGATGAGTTTGTAGTAGTAGCAGCAGCAGTAGTAAAAGCAGGGAATATTTCTGATTTCCGACTTCTGAGCGTTAACGAATTCCCTTTACACTCTCAATTTTGGATGTTTCTTTGCTTTCATTCTACAATGTTCATCGCATGAATAATTAGTCCCGTCTCTATGATCGCAGATTATTGATTGTGTTGCCCCGCGGTTTGAAGAGTGGACGAGAGTGTCGCGTTACGTTGATTTGTTCAGGGTGGTCGAAGATGGATTTGCGTTTGCCGCCGCAAAGTCCTGTCAGTTTCACGACAGCGTTGAGGAACGGATTCCAATCGAATATCACGCCATTTGTTGGATTCCTATCCACACGAGTAATGATTCACTCCCCCAGTTGCTTGCCTCTGCGTGTGCCTGTATTTATCTAATTTTAATGAACTGTATAATTAATAATCAAAATCAATGTTTTGGATCATTCAAGGATTGACGAAACGACAAGATGGCTGTTTATGGAATGTAAAGGGTTTAAATCTTGAGAATTACTGAATTAGCGATATTCTTTATGGAGGTCTTTATTGTAATTTACCGTATGGGATTAGTGTGTTGTCA
The DNA here is from genome assembly GCA_030278955.1 of Hygrophila difformis. Taxonomy (NCBI): domain Eukaryota; kingdom Viridiplantae; phylum Streptophyta; class Magnoliopsida; order Lamiales; family Acanthaceae; genus Hygrophila; species Hygrophila difformis. The sequence continues at coordinate 4,597,153 of JAOANR010000009.1, read as the reverse complement.
GACCATGAAACACTGGTTGTTGCCTGTTGGTTCTTGGTTGGCCCAAGTTAATTTTCTTTTTATGTGTTTTGGCTTTTGTTGTCTGCTCTCTGAATCTGAATGCCACTCGGTGTGTATTAAAGTGATTATGAATACTTTTGAACTATGCCCTTCCTTTTTCTAATTTGTTGCAGTCTATCAAGTGGAGGATGGATCACATGATTGGCAAAAAATATCAAATTACTGCAAGTTCTGGTTGGTTTCTTTGATTGTTTGAGAGTAACTATATTTTCAATTTTCCAATTCCATTTTCATTTCCCTGCACATTTTATCTTGTAGGCTTTTCAAAGAGAAAGAAGAAAAGAAGTTTCACTCCGAGGTTTAAAGATTCAACACATAAGGGATTTTGGTCAAGAACACAGGTCCCTACAAGCACCAAGAGAAAGGATCAAAAGAATGATGAAGGGAATGAAGGTTCAGGTTCAGGTTCGTCATTATTGAAGGAGAGTTCTAAGACACTTGAATTAACAGTTGAATCCAATGATGAAGAGTCAACTAGTGTCATTCTTCGAATGGAAGCATGTGGGGAAACTGATGATGAGAGCGCTGGTATCGCATTAGAGGATTCATCAAGGCATGGATCATTACTTTATGAAATTAGTCTTGAAGGGAATGGAAAATTTGCTGAAGTTGATGGACACACACCAGAGGTAAAGGATGTAGACAGAATCCCCAATAATGAGGTTAGTAATACTCATAGTGCAGGTAGAGCATTATTGGTGAATGTTCTCTGGATACTCTAGAGAGTTATTATATTGGTATTTTTATTATGGAATAGATCTAAATTTCTGCTTTTCAGGAAAATATAACAGCTTCTGGAGCAATTGATGTGTTGGCATTTGCAAGGACCACTGAAGAAAACCAGGTGATCAATGGAAATAAAACTTGGCATGAGAACACTAAGAATGAATCTGGTGAAGCAGATAAAATAACAGATAATATTGTAACACCTTTAATGAAATTGGAGCATGATGAGAGTGCCAAAACTGTCGACAATGCCGACCAAAGTTTCTCTGTGGAACCAGCAGCAGTTAATGGCCTTTATTCCCCAATCAACATGGCTGAAACGAAGGGAGATGTTATTCTAAAGCCGAAATCAGATCAGAATGAAAGCTTGCGTAGCGAAGCAGTGCATAGGCTTGCTGAGGGAAGTTTCAAGAAAGGGAACAAATTATTTCATTACCCTGAGCTGGTAAAACCTGATCAACAAATTGAGTTGTTTCTCAACAAAAGTTTCTCCACTTTGAAAAACGAGAATGATGTTATGATCAAGGGAGCCTTTAATGACTGGAAATGGAAACCCTTCACATTAAGGATGAACAAGAGCAATCTTAATGGGGATTGGTGGTCTTGCAAAATCCATGTTCCTGGGGAAGCATACAAGATTGATTTTGTGTTCCAGAATGGGAAGGATGCTTATGACAACAATTATGAACAAGATTTTTGCATAATGGTGGATGGTGGACTAGATGAATTTGGTTTTGAAAATTTCTTGCTTGAAGAAAAACGCAGGGAGCAAGAGGAAATTGACAGAGAAAAGGCAGAAAAAACAAGACAAGAAGAAGAACAAAGGCGTACAGAAGCAGACAGGTTAGCAAGGGCAGTTGATAGAGCTCAAGCAACAGAGGAAGTTGCAAAGAGACGAGGAATATTTAAAGAGCTGACGAAGAATGCACAGATCTCCATTGATGGAATCTGGTACATAGAGCCTAGGGAGTTTGCAGGTAATGAATTGGTCAAGTTACACTATAAGAAGAGTTCAGGGCCACTTTCTCATGCTAAGTGCATATGGATTCATGGAGGATATGATAATTGGAAGGATGGACTATCTATTGCTGTAAAGCTCAACAAAGCTCAGAACAAGGATGGAGACTGGTGGTATGCTGAATGTAAGTGTGTATATGTATCATTGCATATTTCCTACTTATTGTAGTGTTATTCTTAAAATTCCTGCTTATATTTTGCATACTTCTTTGTTATGTCGTGAGTATGATCTGTGAGTATGATATCATCATGCTGGTGATATACCTACTTGGATTCTAAGATTTGCTTTTAATGTATAGGACTACCAAACAGCCTCAGATTTGCTTTTAATGTACACAGACTATAAAACAGCAACAGAATTTCCCCTAATGGTATAGTTATTGGTAAGATTGCCAAGTTTTAGTGCATTATGATTTATGTTTTTGCAATACCCCAGAGAATGGCTTAAAAGGAGCGAAACAAGCTTTTCATACCAACAAAGTATCTTTCTTTCTTTATAGACATCCTATACGAACTCCAAAATTAATCATGTTTGACTATTTTTTAATACAATAGCCTCAGTCTTGTGGTCTAGATTATCTTTGCCAAAGTTTAGAAGCAGATTACATTGATAATACAAGCATGAGAGTTGGGACTATTGTTTTCAACTTCACTAGATACTCAATTATGCATCTCGGGTAAAGTTACTGTGAATTATGTATAACACCCTTGCAGCATAAGGTCCTGGGTAAAAGTATGCCAACCAAACTATGATATTATAATATGTGTTTATCTTTCATAATTATAATTTTTGTATGTTTTTTAATTAATGAATCTCCTTCCATGAGTCTTTCAGTGCATTTAGTCATTTGTCATATTATCCATGTGAATTTATTATGGCTGCAGTTGTTGTTCCTGATCAAGCTGTTGTTTTGGATTGGGTCTTTGCTGATGGTCCACCAAATGAGGCCGTTATCTATGACAACAACCATCACCAAGATTTTCATTCTATTGTCCCATCATCCAATCATCAGGAGTCATATTGGGTTGAGGAGGAACAAAGAGTATATAACATACTTCAAGAACAAAGGCGTACAAGAGAAAAAGCAATGCAAGCTAAGGTGAGTATTATGGGAGCAATATAAGGAATATACATAATTGGGGGACTGGTAAATGTTATATGCTTAATAAGTATAAATTGTACAAGTGCACTGTGTTTGTGTCAAATATTTTCTTAAGGTTACAGGTATATAATATATATATTTTTAATAGTTGTCAATATTTCCTTTGTACTTTCTTAAACTTTTTTTATCTTCTATGTACAGGCTGAAAAAACTTCACGTCTAAAGGCAGAAATGAAGGAAAGAACTTTAAAAGCATTTACATTGTCTCAAAAACATGTTGTCTATACAGATCCCGTCAATATCCATGCTGGAAGCACAGCCACGCTATTTTACAATCCTGCTAACACTGTCCTAAATGGGAAATCTGAAATTTGGTTGAGATATTCATTTAATCACTGGACGCATCACTCTGGTGCATTGCCACCTCAAAGAATGAGCCCTGATGAAAACGGTTCCCATTTTAAAGCAATTGGTGAGATTAACTTTTGTAATATTGTTGTCAATCATTTTGAGCTTCATATTCTGAACATAACGCACTTAATTTTTAATCCACTAACATCTCCCTTCTGATCTAGCTTCCACATTTACACCTGGAATAGAATTCTCTTTAGTGCAAAACAATGGAATGTTTCACTTTTTAGTTATTTATGGTTGATCCGTTGATGACAAGTCTCATATGTGACATGAATAATTTTGGTGACTACTATAGGTGTTTACTGGGTTTATGCTTATTGAAGTATGTTTTTCTCAAAAGCACTTTATGTATATGACAATTTATTTTGCATCTTTCCCCATCCACAGTTAAGGTTCCTCTAGATGCACATATTGTGGACTTTGTGTTTTCTGATAAGGAAGATGGTGGAATTTATGATAACAAGAGCGGTTTAGATTACCACATCCTTGTGAATGAAGGAGCTGTAAAGGAACACCCTATGCATGTTGTGCATGTATCAGTTGAGATGGCACCTATTGCTAAGGTAATTATCAAATTGACTAATTTTTTCTTGAAAAATAGCATTTTTTGTTGTCTTGTGTTTTTCAACTTGGGATTTACCAATGCTTTATTGTCTAATCTTTTTTTTTTTTTGGAGGATATTGTGTGAATGAATGTAGACAGTAAAATTCTAGCAGTTTAATATAACTCAACGAATTATGATAGTACATCTTTTATTTTTTCATGTTATAGTTTTATTTTCTACTCATAAATTTAACCAAACTAGTATTTGATTTGTAAAGTTCTCTATGTACACATATGAATACTTATTGATCTTTATTGCAGGTGGGAGGTCTTGGAGATGTTGTAACTGGTCTTTCTAGAGCCTTTCAAGACATGAACCATAACGTGGACATAATCCTTCCAAAATATGACTGTTTGAATTATAAATATGTAAGCATGAAAGATGTATCCTTCTTGAGTTACTTTATTGTATTAAACTATTACAAGGATTTGTGCTTTGTCATTTGTATTAACTTCACTCTTCTACAAACTTCACATTGTGCAATAGGTTAAAGACTTACAGTTTTATAAGAGCTATTCTTTAGGTGGAACAGAAATTAAAGTCTGGTCTGGAAAGGTAGAAGGCCTTTCTGTCTATTTCTTGGAGCCTCAGAATGGGTAACTTCTATTGGCCTTGCATTATCGCATAGCTATCATCATCAATTATTTGTAACAACTTCCCCATTTTTGTGGCCTTATCGAAACTAAAAATAAATTCCAATAGAATTTAATGTTTCACTAAGTACAAATGGTATATCTATTATGCATGCTTATATTAATGGTATATTAGTAATTACAGCTCTTTTTAAGATATTTTTATTAAAGCTATTTTTGTTATAAAAAAATATTTGAAATTATGATTCACACATGAACTTTGCATTTTAAACTACGTTATATTTTTGTTGTTGGTTGTTTGTGTGGGTGTTTTTGTGTGTTTGTTCTTATGCCACAGTTTATTTTCCAGATTTTTTTGGGCTGGTTGTATTTATGGAGGTGGTAATGATGCGGAAAGATTTAGTTTCTTTTGCCAAGCAGCTCTTGAGTTCCTTTTGCAAAATGACTTTCATCCAGTAAGTTCTTACTTTACAAGTATCAAGTTTGGTTTATTGGGGATCAGTTATACAATATAAATAAACACTGTATATAAACCCACTATATTCATTCTCCAACACCCCCCTTTGGTGCAAATACTTTTTTCATCAAATGTTGCTTGTGGCATTTTTTTTCAAGTATTGCAACTTGTAAGGTTTTGTTTTGAAGCATCTCATAAATCGAGCATGCCCCACATTGATAGGCAAATGTATTTCCTAAACTATCTTTAAATGTTGAAGACCTGTTCTCCTTAGATTAGGTGGTAATGAATTAAGTAGGGGTAGTGGTAACATTGCATTACTGTAGGAACATGTGAGAATGTGAGGAAGCTTTTCTGGAGACTTCACATCACATGAATAGAGTTCAGAATATACTAGCTTATCTTTTGCATTGATTGGTAGACTGGGCCAATACCAGGGGGTGAGTCACTGTGAGATGGTCTCAATGGAGAGAGTCTTTAAAGATTTTGAAATCCCATTAATTTGTCTTTGAAACTGTACAGTGGTCCTGAGGTTGTGATAAACATTAGTCCGAATGTTTTGCAGCATCACCGGTGAAGCATTTAGAGATCAATTAACACTTGATATGAAAAAAGAAAAGAAAAGAAAAGTTGATAGTGGAATTATTTGTATGTCGTTTGTTTCATCAGTGAAATAAGTCTACATAACTAAAATCCATTTGAGCATTGTAGCGAATCAAACATGATTAGCATTCATGCATCAACTTTAGCAGTGGTTAAAGGTGATCTACATAATATTGATTTTGTTGAAATTATGTAAAATTAAACGATATAGTGTGGTACATTAAACCGTTTCTGGATATTGGAACTTTGATCTCTAATTAGTAGTATGAAGTGGATTAATGTATCAAAGCAGTCATTTCTTTGTATCACATACCTTTGTGGAATGGCTTGTAAGATCTACATAAAAAGAGAAGTAGATGGCAAAATACCTATTATCTTAAATCTAACAAATTTTTCTCTCATTTTTTGCATTTCTTGTGCTGGTTTAACTCTAATCAATCAGTTTCCTTGGAAGTCGCAATTATCAGCTTGCCCAAGGCACTGCTGTGCAAAAAAGAACTGGACAGAGGATAATTTAACTTCTCAGTTCCCTAACTTTGATCTCTTTGGTTCTGCTTTGGCTTTAGAGTGTAGAAAGTATTGTATATATTTACCTCTCATAGAAGGTAGAAGGTTTTTATCATTGATTCTATGTTTCTCAGGATATAATTCATTGCCATGACTGGTCTACTGCTCCAGTTGCATTTTTGTTTAAGGAACAATATATAAACTCTGGCCTCAATAATGCTCATGTTGTTTTCACCATACACAATCTAGAATTTGGACCACAATTGATTGGGAAAGCCCTGGCATCTGCAGACAAATCCACGACTGTAAGTTCTAGAGACTCATAAATCGTAAACATTTCTATATGAGGCCTGATTAACTTGTTTTCTTGGCTGCGAACTCTGGAAAGCAAACCAGAAACATAAAGTGAACTTAACATCTTGCCTCAGCGTTAACTATATGTTCATATTGCAGGTCTCTCCCACTTATGCAAGGGAAGTTTCAGGAAATCCTGTAATATCCCCTCACCTTCGCAATTTTCATGGTATTATAAACGGAATTGATCCAGACATATGGGATCCTTATAATGATAAGTTCATTCCTGTAAGTCAATCTAATTTTGTGGAGTTGCCTTCTATTTTTGCATCTCAATCTGTAGTTTACATTATTGCATGTCGTGGATCTTGTGCTTTATATAGTGTGTAATGTTTGTGCAGTTTGGATGAATAAATTTGAATGAGATTGTTATGTTTTTGGCGCATTTGGTTTCTTGATACTAACTCTTGAATATGTATGCCTTTAATTTTGATACTGGATATTTTTTTACATGTATATTTAGTGTTTGATGAATGTGGGAGGTCTTCACAGTTAAGTTTGGACATATTCAGTGAATATTTTGAGCTTACAGGTACATTATACTTCAGAAAGTGTTGTTGAAGGTAAAAGAGCAGCCAAGGATGCTTTGCAACTAAAACTCGGGTTGGAAAGGGCTGATCAGCCCTTGGTAGGGATTGTTACTCGCTTGACTCAGCAGAAAGGCATCCACCTCATCAAACATGCCATCTGGCGCACTCTGGAACGTGGTGGACAGGCATGTCTGATTTTCTCTGTTACTGAATACAATTTTCTGAAAAACTGATACGTTGTGGATACACAGAAACCATAGTTTCATCCAGATCAATGCTTTTGCCATATCACTCCTCTTTACAGTTACATTCTGCAGTATGCACTCTGCACTATTTTGCATTTCCTTTATACATTGCTATAGCGGTATAGCCTACATGAATTGAGTGATCCTTGTTAAACTCCACCTTTTCTTTGTTTTCTTCCACCAGAAATTTTTATCGTTTTCTTACACTGATTCTGGAATTGTTTAGGTTGTCCTTCAGGGTTCATCTCCGGATCCTCAGATACAGAATGATTTTGTTAATCTGTCAACTCAGTTGCAGGCTTCATATCATCATCGGGCTCACCTATGTCTAACATATGATGAGCCTCTCTCACACATGGTATTGAATCATTTAAGTTGGCGCATAACTAGTGCTCCTCTGCTCATTTAAGTCCAATATATCTGGTTTTGCAGATATATGCTGGTTCAGACTTCATTCTGGTCCCTTCAATATTTGAACCATGTGGTCTAACACAACTCATAGCCATGAGATACGGTTCAATTCCCGTGGTCCGTAAAACTGGGGGTAAGTTCATTCTTGTTTTTGTTTTTCTATTTTCCAACTTCATAAAGGTATGAACTCCATTCGTTTCCTAAACTCATTGGACAATTTACTGTCCGAACACTCTACACAGGACTCCGAGATACGGTCTTTGATGTGGATCATGATTCAGAAAGAGCTCAACAATGTGGCATCGAAACAAATGGATACAACTTTGATGGGGCTGATGAAGCCGGCGTAGACTATGCTCTGAATAGGTAACAAACCATGCCATTATTACACTTGTAATTAACAGTCTCAAGCAAGACAAAATCATGCTCTGATCTGTTTATGAACATCTACGACTAAATATAAATCTTGTCAGAGCAATCACTGGTTGGTACGATGGAAGGGATCGGTTCAATACATTATGCCAACGAGTAATGCAACAAGACTGGTCTTGGAACAAACCTTCCCTTGATTATTTGGAGCTCTACTATGCTGCACGTAAGTGAGATATTGCAATAATTATTATTATTATTATTTAAATAATAATACTAATTTAGGGGAAGAACAAATTGAAAACAAAAATAATAAAAAAATAAAAAAAGAGATTATTTTGTTAGCAGTTTGAGGAGGAATACGCCAGTTTTGGTAGGCCAACTTACTGAGGTTCTTACTCTGAATTAATGATGTTCAGAGAAATTTTGTTTTGTTTTCTAGTGTGGATTTTTTATTTTAATTTTATTCATCAATTATGACTGATAGCCGATAGGGGCCTGATAGAGAGTGGTGGGGCTTCATTTTATTTATTACTTCAATTTAAAGGACATGGAAATGACAACTTACATCATATCTTGTGTTTCTGTCCTTTTTTGTTTTGAATATTTTTGTTTTGTTATGGTCAATTAATTAATGGAGCCTAATTGTCATTGTGTTTCAAAAGCAGCATTTATTAGTAAAGTTGGGATGATGAATCACTTTTTTAAGATATAGTAGTAAATGGAGATGATATATTCCATTATAATCATTCTTTATAGTATAATAATAATAAAAAAATTGTTGATGGGATGAATTGGAAGATCGAATTCATTAATATCCAACAACTCAATTTTAACATTAGATTATTATTATTACTAGACATATCGCTTTCATTTGAATTCTAGATTAATACAGTAGTAGTACTTTTTTGTATGCTTCCCCCACCGGTTGCAACTTGCAATCCTTCAAATTCTTAAATGGGCACACGGATTTGGTTTTTATATGTAGTCAGTTACTGAGTTACATGATGATATATACCTATAGTTTATATTTAATTCCTAAAATTTATGTATCATTACTAATGTAGAAATCACTTCTGTATGTTCTTTAATGAAAACATTGGTTCCAGAATATGAATTATTTTATGTAACATTACATCTGTTGAAATTTTTTTTTAAAAAAAAGTGTTTTGTATTGGTTAGTGCAAAATATATATAGATGCACACACTAAATTCTACATAAATGTCTATCATTGAATGATATATAGATGCACTAATACTGTATGGTAATGGTTCGTGGATCATAATTATGTGTAGATTATTTATACATAAATGTGGACAATAACTGAACCATTCAAAATGGATTACTGGAAAAATATAATGTCAGTATACTGAAAAATGCATGTACATATACGTCACATTGCATTTCTCTATTCAACCTTTCTCATTAGTAAAATTTCTTGTAATTCATAGTCGAATTTATTATTGTTAGACTCGAAAGGTTTTCCTAACTATTCAATTGAAGTTCCATCAGTAGTTAAGTCACAGCAAAATGAGAATTCCTGCATTAATTAATTACCCTTGATTTGAATTCGTTTCTTTTTCTACATTTTTTTTCCCCCGATAGCTAATTATAAGGTCTTTGTACTTAGCTTCCATCCGTGAAGTATGATTTTAATTTGAATTTTTGAAGAATTTAATTAATAAGAGATTGTACAACTTTTCATCTGCCTCAAATAAAACTACTAGTAAATCATGTGAACCAAATGAATACGAATTTATTTCATAGTATGAATCATGAGAAATGACTACAAAAAAGAAAAATAAAATAAAAAAAAAAGGTAAAAGCTAATAGCAATAAAACGACTGTTGGAAAGAAAATATTGCATTGAAGACCAATTAATCACCTCTCACCAACCTCTCTTTATTATGTATTTTGACAAGGACTTGATTTACATGGATTTTATGCTCGACTATGTACCGAATATTGTCGCACGATTAATACATATTGTTTCAATAATATTAGTACGTGGGGATGAGGATTTAGCCAATAGTCAAAGTGGTTAAGTTCCTGGATTCCACAACCTTCAGGTTGGAGGTTCGATTCCCCACCGGTCCCTATCCCTCCCTTAATTTGTGTGGCATGGGCTTCCACCACCCATTTCCTAGCATGTATAGGTTGTTCAGCAAAAAAAAATAATAGTAGTTAGTATATTTGGGATATTTTGGTGAATCATGGGATTTGACTCAAGTGGTCATGTTCATTGCGTTCCAACTATAGGTTGAGGGCGAGTAACCTTGTCTTTAAGTCAAATGTACCATTATTAAGAAGTACTAAAAAACAAGGTAGGCCTTGTGTAAAATCCGATCAGTAATCTTGTTTTTCATGTTGTACAATTTCACCCAATATTAATGCCGCTGCCATTTGCCACACAGTCACAAGCTAGTGTATTACTCAAAGCAGCAGTAGTAGAAGTAAAATAAAATTGAAACTTGTGGTTATCTTTATCAAGAAGACATTAAAATTTGTGGCCCAATTGAATTGAAAATAAGTAGCATGTCAGTCAGCAGCACTACATACATACATTGTTCATTGTTGAGATGCATGATTAATAACTGTGTGACCCAACAAATCCCCATTTATTTAATCATTATTGAAACCAACAACCTTAATACACAATTCCCCCTGCTGCTGCTGCTGCTGCTGCTGCACTAATAATTAATTAAACCCCCACTCCAAAAACTTGAGTATTCTTGTGGGTACTCCAAGGTCCAAAACTCCCGGATGAATCCACACCACCATTAATTTAAATGTGTGGTATATGGGTCCGCTGTGGACTTGGGGCTCCTTGGCCCCCTCAAGAATCAATCCTAAACCACTGTTAAGTCCATGTCCTTGTAAAGCCATTTCCTGTATCCCGAAATGAAATGATAAGACCCTACTCCATAATACTCCCATTCCTCCAACGAAAAATGTTTCAAAATAGTTATCATTTTTAGATTTTTTAGCTAGTCATAAGTAATAAGTAGTTGTGTTATATTTTTATTATATTGCCCTTCATTTTATATAAATGTTATTTGTTGGACATTTTTAAGAATGAGTGTAATTGAAGAGTAAAAATTTAAATTTATGGATTAATTAATGTAAACCCTAATTATTAAAATTGAACAGAAAGAGATAATTATTTAGGAACGGATGGAGTAGTAGTATGTCATGACTCATGACCATCCCAACCCCATCCAACCCCATATTACTGACATGTAATAGTAGTATAATTTTCACCACATTCATTCAAATACGGTACCACATCCAAATTCCAAAGATCCAAAGACCCCTCTACCCTACTCTATTATCCCCATCCCACCCCCCACATACAGCACTTGTCTAACATAGGGATAGCAATGAATTTGGGTTAATTAACTTCAGACCCATCTGAATCCAAACCTAATCAATTTGGGTTAAACAAGACTCAAGCTGGTTCTGGTCGAGCAGATGCCTGCAGTGTAGGGAAAATAATCCATTTATAAATAATTAAATTCTTGATATGCTTATATATACACTAAAGTTTGTTTCAATATTAATTCCTTCTATTTTTTTTATTTTTTTTTTTGAAACACTAACATATAATGGGGTAAAATGAGAAATGCCAAGGATCGTAAAGTATATCTCACAGTATATGCTGTGGACATGAGTGTCGTCCCATGTCCAGCAATACTATAATAAATCCAAAATCCCATATGAGGGTACATTAAAGATTAAACATGGAGTAGTATTAGTAGTAGTAATGTAGTATACTTTAATCTTTTCAAGAATGTGAACTGTATATGTACTGCACTGTACTAGTTATACAGCTCCATCCAACAACACAATTTATGGAGTGAGTAAAATTAAAAGTCTCACAGTCAAAATCCTCACAAGAATTAACAAAAAAGAATTTCAAATCTCAATGTGTATGTGTGCTGCATCTCCTCAGCAGTCACCAGTAAGCAGTAAGCAGGGATTGGCAGCCAACCCCAAAGTGCATATTTACTCCATTAGCACTTTCTTCCATAAAGTTAATAACTTTTTTGCACTTTTAAAATGTTTGTCAAGATGGCGTTAGTGACAGTCTCTATAGATAATGCACACAGAACACAAACAGACCAGCTTAGTTGTCTTTCCAAGTTTGGGGATAAGGTTTACTGAAAGCAGCTGTGAGGTGTTACCATTGCCCAATCATTTTCTTCCATGTTGCCCAATCACACTCCATTCCCTCTTGGGGTTTCTCATCAGCAAAATTTATGACCCCTTATTAATTCCCTACCTATATACTCACTCCATACACAGATTTAATTTACTGCTACTACTACTGTACAAAACCCTAATTCAAGATAATCTTTTTACTAGTAATAGTGTAACTCTCTAGCTTATAAGCTATATACTCCTACTACTACTATCTTTTCCTGTCTCTTGAACAATCATGACATTGTGGGTTTTAGAGGGTGTCGTTCTTTCAGAGAATCTGCTCTAATAAGGATTGATTGACCTTTAACTTTTGGCTCCCTCTTACATTCATCTCATCACCCTCTCCAATGTCCGTTCTGTGGGCAAATCCAGAAACAGGAACCCCACCTTTCATCCAAATTCCCCTTTTGTATTTGTTTTTGAGGATGAAACTAAAATAAGGACATCCCCACTTATTAGTGGATAAGCTGCAGAATCTCATCTGAAATGCCCACAAATTTTAATTTTTTTTTTTTTTTTTTTTTTGGTTTTGTCAGTTGTGCCTGTAATAATAATGCAAAAGCCCTCCCGACGACCCTCCTATTAAAAGAGAGTAAAAAGTTAAAGAAACCCTCCTCCCCCCCTCTTGTCATAATTGTTACCTCTGGATTTTGTCCTCTTCTTCTCAGAGACCCGTTTTATCAGTCCTTTGACATCTGTCATCTCGCTTGGAAGTTTCTTGACTGCCACACAAATCCTTCTGCTGCCCCAATAATATTTGTTCCAAATCAAGATAAAAAGGAAAACTGAAAAAAGTAGACCAGTGTTCTCTTTTTGGTGGCATTTTAGCCAATTAGCCATGGTAGAATCCTCTGATATTATTCTCTTACATTGATCAGAACACACACACACCCTTCCTTCCGCCTTCTCCTTATATCCCATAGAGCCCCCTATTGATTCTTTCCCAAACCCTCCTGATCTACCCTAATTATTATCCCTTCTATATATAGTGGCCTGCCATTCTCCAGTCCATTTAGAGTTTCATCCATGGCGGGTTTCCGCGGCTTCTCCAGCAACGAAATGGCCGCATTTGGCACTGAGGATTTGCAAGAAGAGGAAGTCTGGGCTGTAATGAAAGCGAGAGAAGGAGGAGGCTGCAGCTCCAAGTTCAAAACAAGCAGCAAGAATAATAAGAGCCCATCCGGTTCATCATCATCATCCACCCGGCGGTTCAACAACGCCTTCTCAACCCGGTCCATCCCTAGGGCCTCCTCCGCCGCCGCTGCCGTCCATGAGTCTCCTCCGCGGCGATCCTCCGCGCCCCTCCACATTCCTGACTGGTCCAAGATTCTGAAGAAAAAGAATCATCCAAACAGGAAACCTTGGGACGACGACGACGACGACGATGATAATCATGGTGAGGAGATAGGCATCCATCTTAGAGACAACAACAACAACATCAACAATGATGTCAACGATGAAGAAGAAGAAGAAGGAGACATGGTCCCACCACATGAGTATTTGGCGAGGCGACTGGCCAGCACACAGATCGCTTCGTTCTCAATGTGCGAAGGGGTTGGAGGAACCCTGAAAGGAAGGGACCTCAGCAGATTGAGGAATGCCATTCTAACCAAGACGGGTTTCATTGAATGAAACCAAACAAGTAGCAGTAGCAGATAAAACAAACTCGATCGAGGACCACCACCAAATATTTTTTTTTTTTAAAAAAAAATGGTGTCTTTTTTGAGAATTTTTCGAGTTTGCGCCATCTATCTGCTGAGGAAGGGTTTCATTTATTTTTACTTTGATTATTTTTGTCTGTAGTTTGTTGTTTATGCATTATCTGTATCTGTATGGTACTGCTGCTGTGCTGGAGTGAATTGAGGGCACACCATAATCTTTTTGTTGTCAGAGCAGGCCTTTTTGGGACTTCAATTTTTTTGGATAATATGTGTAAGTAATGAAGTGTAGTTCAAAAGAGTTAATTGGGAATTGCAGGCTCTCTGAGATTTTGTTTATGCAAGATTTGTGCTTTGTCCAAATACTTCATATTGGACTTTTATATTATTATTATGCTCCATTTTATAATTTCTTGTATTGCTCATTTGCTCTTATGTGAATATAGTAGTATGTTCCTTCTTGAATCTATGTGTACTTGCATGTATGTATATGTATATGTATATGCATATGTGTAGGTTGAGGTAAAAATATGAGAATTTTTTAATTGAGGTGGTGTCAGTGAAAATATTAATTACCCCATTGAAGATTGGACCGACTCCCCTTTGTATGGGCAATATAATACTTATAATACATGTATCAATGTAGTGAAACCTCCAAGTTTGATGTTTGGGAAAGAGAACTATATGCATGTGAATATATATATAATTTCTCTGTTTTTTTTAAAAATAAAATAAAATAAAATATACTCTTATTTACTTTTGTAACTTTCAATTTTGACTAAATTCTTTTATTACCCTTTGTATTAAAAAAATAAAAAAAAAAAAAAAAAAAAAAAGAAGAAGAAGAAGAAGAAAGAAAGAAAGAAAGAAGAAAATTTAGAGGTTTATTGATCATATATATGTAATGTCATTTTATACAGTACGTACATGTAAGCATATTATGGTAATTGAAGTGTCATATAATAGATCTCTTTCGAGGTTGATCGGATGAATTCTTTTGTTTCATTTTTTTTTTTTTTGGTAAACATTGACACCTACGTGTCGGCAAAGGTATGTGGGAGCCCAAACCACACAAATTACAAAGGGGATAAAGGGGAGGGATAGGGGCCGGGTGAGAATCGAACCTCCAACCTATGGTTAGAAGACATGGAACATGTCCACTTGGGCCAAGTCTCTTTCGAGGTTGATCGGATGAATTCTTTTGTTTCATGATTGCTCATGTATCATATAGTATTTTACTTATTTATAGACTATTACCTTAATTGTTGTTGTAAATTTAAATTTAAATTTATTTTGATTGAAACCATACATTAAATTATACGGAGTATAAAATTAATAGTACATCAGTACATGACTACATGTGATCTCATTCTAAATTGGCCTTTTATGAAGTGGGAAGAGAGATATATTATCCATCATAAAATTTTATTATTTAGATTAGTTTAGAAGTTGAACATGCATTATTATAACCTAATTATTATTGTAATATCCACAGTTAGCTTCAATTTAAATTTTCAAACTTGCAAATAATTTGTCCCTTGCATACGATCCATAATGGGCCGCTGGGATTGGGCCTACATTTAAGAATATTTTGTGTCTTGTGATACAATGTGTTTGAACTGTTGATTGTTGATAGAAAATGCTCCCTCCTTTTCCATTGTATAAAAAAAAAACATAAAATAAAATGCTTCACGGTCATTTAATTTAAATCAATCATTAAGCTTATATAAAATTGAATAAAAATATCGCCCCCATCATAATAATATTAAAAGTTATATAAAGTCAACAAAAACTGAGATAATGTTTATAATCAGTATGGCAATTGAACTGCAAAAATAGGTTGGGTTTACATGGTATATGTTCGATATACATTTGGTAGATGAACTAATTATTTGCAGTACTGTACAATGTCACATCTTCCTTGTTTTGAATGTTCAAGGCGTAACAACGACGCTTAGGATGGTGAAGAATTTGATCCAACCCCTAGCTCATTTATAATTAAAAGGATTTCTGACAATTTTTCTATAACTGTTTCGGCAACCTCAGTGTTTTTTAGTTTTGTCTGCAGGGAAAATGATGATGATTATATAATGAGGGATGCAGGAACACTAAAATATGGAGTATAATAATATAAATATAGATATACTTGTGAACTTAATTGCTTAAGCATGAAATGGTGTCATTTGTTAGCAAATGGGCTATTGCATACACACAAGCAATTTGGTCACATTAAGAAAAGGTTTGGACCAAAAAAAGTGTGTGTGTAATGTGTACTAATGCATGGTTTGAAATCAGCAGATGTTTCGACTATCCAGTTAAACAAATGTGGACAAAATCCCATGTTAGAATAATAGTGATATCACTCCCATAACAATTCCTCATCCATTTTCAGAAAAAGAAAGATTCTCAAAAGGGAAGGAGTTCAAAACATAAAAGAATGTGTTGTTAGTTGGAAAAGAATGAAATAGCAATCACATGGACACGTGATATTGGCGCGGCTCAATCAAAAGCCCAACTCCATAGTTTCGGAGTGAAGTTTTCTGATTGAACCGCACCAATATCTCGTATGCTTCATACCGCTTGTTTTTGGCATTTTCTTCGGATGCTCCCACTTCATTGATGAACACATAGAAAGTGATGGGATCATCTTTGATTTGGACAAGAGGACAAAGCACCAAGGAAAAAAGCTACAGAAAGTATTTGATGTAATGAGGAACTTGATATCCCTTGAGAGTTTACACAACATATATATATAGATTGAAATTTGAAGGGTGGGGGGTGGGGGGGAATTGGGGGGGGGGGGGGGGGGGGGTGTGATATACTCATACACTACATAAGAAGGCATTCATGAAATTGGAGACAACCCAACAAGACAAATGAATGAGAATGACAATATAATCGTAAAGGATGAAAAAGCTCACGCTGCACCTAAATTGGAGCCTTCAATTTGCATTTATGAGGATGTTTCGCCACTTGGCATTTTGAAATTCAAACGCTTTGGCAGCTGTACAATGTTTTCATGTTTCTATTACTCATGCAAGAAAGAAGAAAGACAGGATATATGTAAAAACGTGACATATTTATTGTCCTTGCCCTATAAAATACGTCTTCGGTTTCTTTCTTGCGTAGCAAAAATAATTACATCAAAATTTTCGAGTTCTTTCCATCTTCACAATTTTTATTTTCTTTTATTCTTCTACTTTCAATTCCCCAATTTCCTTCCTCTTTTCTTTAACAACACAACAAAATTATGATCAGCGGTGTTAAACGTGAAGAGACAAAATAAATAGTGGAATGGAGATTTGTTCTTGAAAGAAGCCACAAGAAAAACCGTGCCCTTTAAAGTATAAACTCGTGTAATAATACTGTTGGAAGAAATGACCCCCCCTTTTACAAAGACATGGACCATATGCAATTCGAAGACACTTCAATCAAACTATTTTTAATCTATTAAAATTTTAAGCTTTACCGTATGTGATCATAAAAATGTTTAATGGCATAATAAATTGGCCTAAACCCAATTCATTGAAATAGTTTCAAATCCTTGGGCTGTCTGAGAGTGGACTGAATAAGTATGTGTGTGTGTTCCAAATTCATCATGGAAATAATTTTCAGATATTTGACGATGGCCATCATGTTAATTATACCTCCAAAGCCAAATTGTCCATGAACAAGGAAATACAAGAACTCAATAAAGAATATGGAGTTTTTCACCCCTTAATTTAGTGACAAAAGCAATTTAGGCAATGATAAATGTTTCATATGCTTGCCATTGCTACAAATCTGGAGTGGAATCATTATGTTTTTTAGTTCTGCTGCATTGTAATTAATCTAAATTCAGCTGTACACATGTCTGTTGGTGTTAAGTGTTGCAATGAATCATTCACTCATGATGTTGTTGGCATTACACAAGAATGGGAATGGAACTTGTACATCACTGATCACACATCACTCTGTTTATCAGCCTCTGTTGTCTGTGCAGAAGATCCTTTCTTCTGGCATTTATTCTTAACCCACTTAATCCCCATTGAGGTGCTCCTCTTCATCGCGGTAGCCACTGCTTTGGCCTTTCCCAGTCCACCGGAGCCACCCGCCTTCTTTCCAGTGTCGGAGTCTTTCTTCGTTTCAGTCTTGTCATCTCCCATAGCACCGATCCCTCCCTCGCCCCATTGATCCGCCCAGCTTGGCCCGTCTGTTGCCATTTCTTCTCTGCCTGCAACAATTCACCATCAGTTCCCCTGTTGGTGTAGATGGTCCTAAATGGACTGATTAGCAATCACTTCTATGATAAGCTTTAAAAGAACATCTAGATACCACAATTTACAGCATACATGTGCAAATTTAGAAAACTAGTACTACCTTGTATGGAAGATGGCAAGGAGGGCTTGGAGTAAATTAAGATTAGATGTGATCTGATCTAAATGAAGTGAGGATGTTAATGTTTTTTTAGAGGTGGAACTTGGAAGGTATTTAGAGGTCTGTTTTCGGATGCAGACAGGATGGAATCAAGAGAAGGTAGGCATGTGGATAGGCTGTCCTCCTCAACTAAACCCCTCTTGTTTAAGGAGTAATGATTAGTTTGCCAACTCATAGCTTACTGTTTCCGCAAGCACAGGTAAGAGTAGAGGATTCCTTTGGTATCTGTTGTTGCCCCCCCTCATGGTTTCTGTTTACATATATTCCTATTTGCAAGAAGCCAAGAACCATAACTTTGGTCCTTACAAGTGTACCCACTTGCGTCAATAAGTTCATGCATTTCCGGTTTAGGTGACCAACTGGACACCATTTGCATATCAAATCAATAAAATTAAAATTTAAAAAGAAATTCGAGAAATTGTAGTAGAACTATGGGATTCACAAACAGAATTTATACGTGCAAATACATAACTGCGCTCAACAAGACAATATGTTTGGGTTTGCGTTTGTCTCGGGTTTTGCTTTATTGTAAAGACCTAGCAAGTACGAATGCTCATGCACCGCACCTACTGCAGGGCATCATATCACACTACATTACTCTAGTTGATATATAAAAACACCAGGACGAGAGATGGTCTCCAGCATTTCTTGGTGAGCTTACTGGCTAGGATGCAGTGAGTTCCTTCAGGAAATCTTCATTGTCGACCAAAACCTGCATATGCCCAACGATTAGATCCAGCAGTGGCTGATTTTCGCTGTGGATAAATTGTGTCTAAAATAGAAAAGTTTTTTGTATGGCATGATGAATCATTCAACCCACAGTTCAACTAGTTTATAGACTAAAAATAAAGGGCAACTGGAAACATCTGATTCTTCTAAATATTACTCTCTGAAATAACAAAAAGAACATTGGTGGCCTCATCTCAATTTATTTCCAGCTCACATTTTCTTGGGATAAAGCCATTGGGCTTGGCAATTATAATGAGGCAAGTAAACCAATCCCATAGGCATCTAGCGCATATTTATTATGCAAAGTGAAACACTATCAGCCTATCTTCCGAGGCCTAAAACCATATTATAGAATTCTACTACTCATCTAAATCTATAAAATATTATAAGGGAAACTTACAGTTTTCCAACCATCTGGATCCAGAAAAGAAGTGATCTTGGTGTTAATTCCAGGAATTGGTCCCGGTTGTCGAGTTATCTTTCCTCCAAGCTCTTGGGTGACGAGGTTAACAACCTCAGCACTCTTGTACACATCATCAGTACTAATGGCCACCTGAAACAAGAATTGCATTATAAAAAATCACCAAAGAGGGAAAAAGGGTGGAGCAAATTATTTTGATAAAAGCAGAAAAGCCAACCTGTGCATATGCATTTCCCTTGGTATATTCAGTCACGCCATAGTTGTATGTTAATTCCAGAACTGTAGTCTCATACTCATCAGAATATCCCATCATAGCTATGGTGTACTGCAGGTTGTACGAGACACGGGTTTCACATCAAATATTGGTGCAAAAAGAAATAAACATAAACAAAACCAGATTCTCTTTCCATAGAATTACCTTATGCTCTGGCCTGTCAGTTTTCTTAAGAAGTCTCATTCCTAGAGCCTGTTTGTTTACAGAAAATAAGTGTTAGTTATATGGAGGGGACTAATATTGACAACTTGTTCTCCATTATTTTATGTGTATTACAATATTGCCTTCAGAAGTTTGTTCAACTAATGGAAGCTATTTTCCGCATCCACATTTTATAAGAGGAAAAGGCTAATGAATTGACATAGAGCTATTCAAAGTAAAAGCTGGACGAAACTCAAAACTGCATTGTATTTCCTAAGCGTTGCGGGCTTGCAGCATTAGCAAAACTCTGGACTGTGGATAATATGCAAAG
Organism: Hygrophila difformis; assembly: GCA_030278955.1. Classification (NCBI taxonomy): domain Eukaryota; kingdom Viridiplantae; phylum Streptophyta; class Magnoliopsida; order Lamiales; family Acanthaceae; genus Hygrophila; species Hygrophila difformis. The sequence goes on along the minus strand of JAOANR010000009.1, from coordinate 4,576,985 downwards.
ATACTTGCTTAAAATGTGCACCGTGTGATACTTAACATCAGATCAATGAAAAGAGCATAGAGAGAACTCGAACAATAGGTTAAACAAAACTCAAAACTTCAACTGAGAAACGCATTTCAAAAAAATCATGTAGTGAGAAGAGCACACCTTCTCATAAAATTTAATTGAGCGCTCAAGATCACCCACACGAACCATCACTTGGCAGAGTGGTTCAGGAGTAGGACCTCGTTGGATGAGTTCAAAAAGGTACCCATCTGGATCCTTGGCAAAAGCAATTACAGTAGATCCACCCTTAACTGGACCAGGTTCACGGGTGATGATTCCGCCCTTGGCCTTAATGTCTTCAACCAATTTGTAAACCTTACCAATGGAAATTTTTACGGTGAAGCAAAATGAAACAAATATCTCATCATCAGACAAACAACTAAAATCAACACTAAAAGGACAAGAAACAAGCTATGAGCCCTTACATCTGTAGTTGCTATGGCAAAATGACCAAATCCTGTGCCAATATCATACTTATCAACACCATAGTCTGCATTGATGCATCCTTCATTAGTATGTTTGAATAGCTAATGGCAGTGAATCAGTGACCAAGGGTTTAAATGTAAAAATAGTCTTTGAAAAGTGAAGATAGGTAGAGATTGCAATTTGATGGTCTGTGTTTCAAGAATTCAATTATTGGCATATTCAGTGGTTCACCCAAATTCAGTCATATACACACCTCTACTCCAGCAATGGCAACAAACCAACTCCAGCTACACACATGTGTGCACACACGACAACCATATTAAGAGAAAGTAAGGTGATGGAGAGTGTCAATCAGGTTGGGTTCAGGATAGAAATGGATTGATCAATGGCTTCATTATATATGGAACTTGATGAATAATCACATATATGATACTTCCTCCGTTCTCAAATATTTCTTACGGACCCACTGCTCACGCAGTCCAATGAACATTTTGAATCAATAATAACTCAAGTTCGGTATATGTAAAAATTCTAAAAGTTCGATATTTAAAAACTATAAGACGAGACGAATCTAACAAGATCCCTCTTGACTATATTTTAACTTGTATAACTATGATAAAACTTTAAATCAAAGTGCATGCGTGAATAGTGCCTTAAAACCAAATGTAGTAAACATTTGAGAACGGGAGGAAGTATATTTTTAAAATCAGGTCAAATTTGGGTTACTTAAGTTGACTTCTGGTTTTGAAGGTTTTATTTTGGCTTCACATTGAGGTGAAGATTGTCAGCCCCATGAAGTCTAGGTTCTCACAAAATTTATTGGAGAGTTCAAACTAATGTATGACATGCAACTTGTAGCTACAAAAGGAGTGACTTTTACTACTTGAATAATCCTTCAAATTAAAACCATGAAAAGAACACAAAACAAAGCAATGTACAAAATCCATAATGTAACATACTGTAGGTCAATTCAACTACAAAGTGAGAGTCCTCTGGGCCAAATCCAAGAAAAGCGTTGGCATATTTTTCTTCTGGAACGTCCCTTTTCCTCAGAAGCTTCATCCCAAAACATTCTGTGTAAAACCTACAGATGATAAAAAATAAAAATATAAGAACACTGCACCTCATTACATCCACAAGTATGGCAACTCTAAAACAGGAATCCATACTTGATTGTGCGATCAAGGTCTCCCACTCGATACACAGCATGTAAGAATCTTCGCTTGTCCTTTTTAGGCCATTCCAATAGTTCATTACTTGGAACAACTGGATTTGATGCCTCAGTCATTGATCTGAAAGAAGTTTGAGTTAGTTTGAAGCTATGTTCTGAAACGCATAAAATCAAAATACTAATCAAAAAAAAGAAGAAAATGAAGAAATCTGAAATATTGTGTGAACATTTGCCATTTTGGCATATAGTATGTTTTTCGGTTTGAAAAACAAACTATACTGCTGAAATGAGACAAGAGGCCAGCGCGTTCTGACTTCTGAATGTTAGAATAACCATTTCACTTCAATACAATCATCCGAAATTTTCGCTTCTTATTTTCCAGCGAAAACAAATGAACACTGCAATTTTGAACTGAAACAAGAGTATTTCTTTTCCGCTCCTCGCACGGGGGGAGAAGATTAAACCAACAACAAGAACAAAACTGACGACAAACCGCAATATTAATTAAGATTGTGGTAGTTCTGAATAAAAATTAGAGGTTCGCAGTTCACATAAGAAAATCAAACCAAAAAATTGCATCAGAAGAAACAACACCGATCGAAATTGAGAGCAAAAAAGGGCACATTACCTGATCGAATTATTCTCCGCGAAGAAAGGAATTATCTAGAATGACAAATTTGGAACCCTGGTTAAAAATTCATACTATACGACAGTACGCAAATATACGCCACGTTTTTAATGAGATTTAAGGAACGGTTTCCTCAGTGAATAGAAAGCAAGTAGCAATTTTAACAGCTGTTCAACTTTGGAGAGTCCCATCAGATCGGACGGTTAGAAATCGTCGGTCGTGATTCACAATGTAAGTTTTTGGTGAGGAAGGATATCTGGTTCTCTTTTCTTTTTTCTTTTTCTAAATTTTAAAAGAAAAAATTGATGCTCGTGTTTCATTCTTGTTTATTTATTTATTTAAAAAGAAAAATTGGAATTCCGGAATGTTTCTTCACTTGGTTTTTTAAGTGATAGTTTTTTTTTTCCCCCTTTTGGTAACATGACCCGCGAAAGTGTCGGCAAAGAAAAAAAGGTGGAAAACACTAGAGCAAGGGATGAAGAGGAGAAAAAAAAATAAAAATAAACTACTCACAAGGGAACCAACCCCGGAAAGTCTGCAGTGAGAAAAGGCCGAGCTTCAATAGAGGAAATATTCACTAGTGAAGAAGTCTTCCATTCGAGCCTCGCGTTTTGCCAAACAGTCTGCAACAGAGTTACTTTCTCTCGTAATATGAGTCCCTAGGTACGAGGTCATGATTATAAAAAATAATTCATAATCAGATAATACAAAAAATAACATATAGGTAAAACCAATTAGATGAGTCTTAGAGCCTTTATTGAGTCAAAATAACACAATGCATGTTCTACCCCAGCACTTCAAACCGCTTGAGACCATTCCAGATCTCATACAGTTCAACAACCAGGTTAGAAGCATAACCCACTGACCCCAAAAAACCTTCAATCTATCTGCCATCAGAATCTCGAATAACTCCACCAAAGCCAATCCTTCCTTAATTACCCAACGAGCTGCCATCTATATGGAAGATCGTTCTTTGGAAACGATGAGGACTCCAAGTGACACATCGTGCAGGCCTTGACCTAGGGATGGGAAAAAGTGATAGTTGTGTATTAGTGTCATGTGAATGGGAAAAAGTGCATTTCTTACATATAAAAAAGATCTTTAAAATGAAAATGATATGAATAAATGGAGAGATCGGGGTTAGTTTCTTTCAACTGACCCCTATCACTCTCTTTTGTCTCTTTGTAATTTATACAACATAACTATCACAACTCATTTTTTAGTCTATATAGGCTGTTCAATTAAAAAAAATGGAGAAACTAAACTTGAAATTATATACTATTATTTCACATTGAATAAAAATTTCAACTTGATTTACCTTTATTAGTTGAGTTCGTATTGAGTGTTATTCTTCACATATACTTCATCTGTTCTCTTTTAAATGCACCATTCCTGCATTTCACGCCGTCCAAGACACATTTTTAAAGGTTAATAACTCAAATTGTACATAAATAAAAGTTCTAAAAATTTGATATTCTAAAATTACGTGATTAGAGGAATCTAACAAGATCTCACTTGACTATATTTTTTATTATTTAACTATGTTTAAAAAATTAATCAAAGTTACTAAATAAATAGTAACTACTATGCTAATAAATCACTTATTTGAGAACGGAGGTAGTATAGATAATTAGAAAAATTTTGTGCTACGCCAAGTGCTTGTCACTTCTTGGATCATAATTGTTACCTTATTAGGTTCGGTTACTATAGTTGTTCGGAAAAAATGATAAATAGGTCTTTTTTCTTTTCAAAAAATTCAAATCAGTTCTTTTTCTATTTTATTACCAAAACAGTCCTATACAAATGCTAATTATGTTCAAATCAGTCCTTTTTTCACTAATTATATTCTAATTGCTGACGTGGCAAGGGTTTTAATTTAAACCTGACACGTGTGCATAATATTAGTCATTTTTTTTATCTTTTGCCAATTTAGTCCTCTACCCTAATCACTCATTTTTATATTAATTGGCCTCAAACCTTTCAAATTATTTCATTTTAGGCCCAGAACCTTAAATTTTTTATTATTACCAATCCATTTATCAAATAAATGCACAACATACTTCCATAAATAAAATTAAACACCAAACTTCATATATTGGGTTCGACTGCTTTGTTATCGGGTCTTTCAAGTACCGGAATTTTACGGACTCTCTCTAATAGCCACTCGACCGCAACCGATTGTTCATTGGTTTTAGTTTCCTTCAGTAACAATCAACAGAATCTTACTTTGCGTCCTACCTTAGGATGTAGCAATATTTGAGTAAATGATTTAACTTGAATTTTTGGAAGGTTATGGATACAGGAAGCCTTGGTTTTATTGAAAAATATTAATATTATTAAAAATATTAAAAAAATAGCCTGAATTTTATTGTCCACAAAGTATGATTGTGCTGATTGTTGCTGAAGGAAACCAGAACCAATGAACCATCGTTACGGTCGGGTGGTTAGAGATAGTCCGTAAAATTCGGAACTTCGAAGACCCGGTAACAAGGCGGTCAAACCCAATGTATGAGGTTTGGTATTTAATTTTATTTACGGAAGTATGTTGGGCATTTATTTGATAAATGTATTAGTAATAAAAAAAAATTAAGGTTCTGGACCTAAAATGAAATAATTTGAAATGTTTGAGGTCAATTAATATAAAAATGAGTGATTGGGGTAGAGGACTAAATAGAACAAAATAAAAGTTTAGGACTGAATTGGCAAAAGATAAAAGAAAAAGGATTAATATTATGCACACGTGTCAGGTTTAAATTAAAACTCTTGCCACGTCAGCAATTAGAATATAATTAGTGAAAAAAGGACTGATTTAAACATAATTAGCATTTGTAGAGGACTGTTTTGGTAATAAAATAGAAAAGGGACTGATTTGAATTTTTTGAAAAGAAAAGGACCTATTTATCATTTTTTCCATAGTTGTTCAAAACCTACCAATCACGTCGACTGGGGCCAGAATTTAAGAGCCATCGGGGAAATAGTCCTTTGTATGCTTGTGACTTGTAAGTGCCGATCTTGATCCAAAATTGGTGGCGGACCCTCCCTATAGGCCTATGCCCTATACCAAACCAAATTTTAAGTATTCATTTTTCTAAGAATATAAAGCAAAATAACTTTACTAAGGCATCTCCAATGATACACTAAAATTTAAAATGGGGTGGCATCTCATCTCCAATAATACTTTAAAACCAAACATATTTTAAATTTTTTTGAGTTTTATGAATAGTAAATACTCAAATTTGAGCATTTACTATTCATAAACCCATATCACTTTTTACAATTAAATTAATTACAATTTCATCCGTCCAATTATTGCAAATTGAATAACATATTAATTTAAAAATAGAAGACAGTTTTTTTTTCTAATTTTATATTATGGTTAATAATTTTATAATTTATACAATATTTTTTATTAAATTTACCTTATATCTAATTAGATTAAAGATTTTAAGTTTTTTTTTGTTTTTAAGCATTTTATTTGATAAAATAAATTTTAAACATAAAGATAATTAAATTACAATGGTATAATTAATGAGTGTTGAATTTGGGTGGGTCAATATATAATTTATAGGAAATGATGAGTATGATTGAAAAATAAATAAGTTTGTATGAGAAATAATACATGGAGAATATTTTTTTTGAGTATGGGTTTATTGTAAATGGTTGGAGATAAATTACTGTTTGATGTGGCATTTACTGTAAAATGAGTTTGAGTATAGTGTTGGCTATTGAAGATGCTCTATGAACAACAAGTTTCAATGCTGTAAAATGTTTCATCAACAGAGTGAGTATTAATCTATATAATAAATCCTGAATACTTTTTTGTCTGTGCAGACTCTTTTATCCATATTTTAATATAACTAATTCTTTTTAGTATTTAGGGTTATATAGTAATTCAATATATATATTTAGAAAATAAATCTATCTATTAATACAATAAAATCTTCAGAAAATCTTTATATATATCTTAAAAAGATATGAATTTTGTATGACACTTAATAGATATAAGTTGATTAAAAATATATAATATAAATTATTTATTAAATTCACTTCATCCTAAAATTCAATGACCGTAGGATTGCAAATCTATTCATCTCCGTCATTTATCACTAATATTAGAATATATAATATAATAAATCATGAAACCATAATTTTATTGTTCTGCCTATATTGCTCTTTTAGTTGATAATTCATTATCTTTATAAAAATATCTATTATGTTTAACTTTATATTCCAAAAAGACTAATGTTGAAAATTAAATAATATACACAAGAAAATAAGTTCTCCATTAATAATAAAAAAAATCAATCTATTATTTTGTGTACATAAATTAATATTATGATAATTTATCCTTTTTATGGTAGTTTATCTTTTATATATGCTTTTATTAGTCAACATATTTTTTAGGTGATTAAGAATGAGTTACAAAGGTGAAAGTGTTAATATACTTAATTATTTTAATTATACAAAATATTTTTATAATTAGGAGGGTTGGTAATCTTAATAAATTAATTTTTCTATTTATGTTTTATTTGCATAAATTTTTTTTTGGTAAACTATTTGCATAAAAATTTGAAAAAAAATTTGAATTTATACTTTGGTATGTATTATGATAAAAATTTAGAAATTTGTTTCTTCTATTATTTTGAAAAAAATGATAATAGAAAAACTATATTATTAAAAAAATATTTTGTTCCTAAATATACTAAAATAATATCTTCTATCATTTTAAATTAATCATGTTAATATTAGCTTGTATCAAGTTAATATTAGTTAATAGAAAGGAGCTGATAACGAACACTTCTTTACGACGTGAGCCTTTCCGCCAGACAAATGGGGCCTCTTATTAAGGCAGATTCCGCTGGTACTTAGTTCCCTCGGGTCCATTGATTTCGTTTTTTTTATTTTTTTTATGTAGCCTTTATATGCTGTTAAGCAAAAAAAAAAAAAAAACTAACACCCGTGCGCGTAGCGCGGGCGAAAAATCTAGTTTTAATTAATACTATAAGAGTAAATTTAATTTTAATTGTAAAGATTACATTTGTAAAATTTATATGAAAAATGGTATAAAAAAAATCAAAATAAAATAAACATTTACTTGTAACTTGGGGACTTGGGAATTGGGATCCAAGGAGACCCCAAATAATGACTGGGCTTTAATGTCCCACTGGCTCTCTACAATTCTGTATAAAAAGTTAGCAGCTTTGCAGATCTATATCTACTTTTGAGACTTGAGACTCATAGTAATGGTCATCCACTGGAAGACAAATTTATCACTGCCAGCCAACCTGGAAACTCAGCAAGAATCCCTTCCTCAAAGTTCTAGCTAGCATTCTCTGTTTATTCCAAAGGTAAGCTGTCTTAATCACTCCTTAAATCACCATACCCCCAAAGTAAACCCTTTCCTTTTCTTCCTTTAAAAAGTTTATGCCACTTTGGTTCCTTTCACGGTTGGTTACTTTTTTTATGGGTTAGTTCACGGTTGGTTGGTTGGTTTTAGGGATGAAAACTAATCGAATCGAACCGAATACCACAGTATTCGTTTTGATTTGAGAAACTTTTCGAATATTATCAATCGAATCGAATTATTCTATAAAATAATTTAATAATTATTAAAATTAATTTTAATTATTGAAATTAAATATTTAATTCGATTTATAGTTCAAACTTAATATTTTAATATTATATATAAATATATTTATGTTAATTAGTAAATATAGTCATAAAAATTAAAATTTTAAATTATTTAATAAAATAAATTTATATATTTATATATAATTTAATATAAAATCGAATCGAATATTAAAATTTCAAATAATTTTAAATTGAATCACGAATTGAATCAAATATTATAATCAAATATTATTTGATTGGTTTACGATCCTACTTGGTTTCACCAAGCCGACTATCGATTACTATTATTTCTTCTAAACATTGCCTTCCACAGTTCTATTCCCTTTGAACTCTAGCAGCGTGCCCAAACCTCTCTCTCTCTCACTCAGTCCTAGGGGCATCCTTGTCATTTCACACACTGCAAGCGTCGCAATCTTAGATTCAGACACAGAAATGTCCTCAATTTCCCTCTCATTCCTGAATCTTGCTGCACCCAAAACCCAAGCCCAAAACGCCTCCCTCAAGCTGCTAAATTTTGGCAAACGCCCTGGATTTGGCTCCAGCTGACAGAAGATGTTTCAAGAAACCTTCCAGCCCTGCTGTAATGGAGAATTATAATAACGTCATTACCTCGTTCCTTCTGATCCTCCTCTTCATAGCCACTCCTCTCCTCCCTTCAGGTACTAATGTCCTAACGCCCCTTTCCGATTTTTCGTGTTACTCATGGTGTTGAAAGATTTCAGTTTCTTGATTTCGGACTGCAGAAATCAGGGCTCAGCAGGACAAAGGCGAGCCCTTCGTGGGAGTCAATATCGGCACGGACGTGTCGAATCTGGTTTCCCCGACGGATTTAGTCTCCTTTCTGCAGCTGCAGAAGATAACCCACGTCAGGCTCTACGATGCCGACGCCGAAATCCTCAAGGCGCTCGCGAAAACCAAGATTAGAGTCATCGTCAGCGTGCCCAACAACCAGCTTCTCGCCATTGGCTCCTCCAACACCACCGCCGCCACCTGGATTGGCCGCAATGTGGCGGCGTACTTCCCCGAAACCCTAATCACAGGTATTGCGGTCGGCGACGAAGTCCTGACCACAGTCCCTAGCTCAGCCCCTTTGCTCATGCCCGCAATTGAGTCCCTCTACAGCGCGCTCGTGGCCGCCAATTTGCACACACAGATTAAGATTTCGACCCCCAATTCCGCCTCCATTATCCTCGACCCTTTCCCTCCTTCCCAAGCCTTTTTCAATCAGAGCTTAAACCCTATCGTCACCCAATTGCTGCAGTTTCTGTCGAGGACGCAATCCCCTTTAATGATGAATCTCTATCCTTATTACGTATTTATGCAGAACAAGGGGGTTGTACCTTTAGATAACTCCCTTTTCAAGCCCCTGACGCCCTCCAAAGAAATGGTAGATCCCAACACTTTGTTGCACTACACTAATGTCCTCGACGCCATGATCGATTCGGTGTATTTTTCGATGAAGAATCTTAATGTCACAGATGTTGTGGTGCTCGTTTCCGAGACTGGCTGGCCATCGAGGGGCGATTCCAAGGAGCCTTATGCGACGGTGGACAATGCGGATACTTACAATTCGAATTTGATTAAGCATGTTTTCGACAGGGGAGGGACGCCCCTGCACCCTGAAATCACCCCTAGTGTGTACATATACGAGCTTTTCAATGAGGACTTGAGGTCGCCGCCGGTGTCCGAGGCGAGTTGGGGGCTGTTCTATGCGAATACGACGCCGGTGTACCTGCTTCATGTTTCCGGGAGCGGTACATTTTTGGCTAATGATACAACAAATCAGACGTATTGCATAGCGGTTGATGGTGTGGATGGGAAGACGCTGCAGACGGCTTTGGACTGGGCTTGTGGACCGGGAAAGTCGAATTGTTCGGAGATTCAGCCGGGGGAGAGTTGCTACCAGCCGAATAATGTGAGGAATCACGCTTCGTATGCATTCGATAGCTATTATCAGAAGGAAGGGAGGCTGCCCGGTTCCTGTGACTTCAAAGGGGCTGCAATGATCACCACAACCGATCCCAGTGAGTCATTTCGCCTTGTGTTTGAGTTACATATGAAGTTTTGGTTTTTAATAAAATTTACTGCTTTGTCATATAACTAATGCATTATGATTTATGACTATTGTGTTTGTGTATATGGAAAAAAAAATGTGCTTGAAATGAGGAATAATTACTTGTGGAGAGGATTGTTAATTTTGTCATGGGAGGACATGTTTTGCATTTTTTGGTAAGGAAATGTGTTGTGTCAAATGTAGTTTCCTTGAGCATTTTGATTAACTTGAGAACTTATGTAATGTGAGTGTTTTTTACTTTTGCTTCTGAAAAGTACTTTGTGTTTGTGTTGGATGAACTTTTAGACAAAATAGAAGTAGCCTTAAAAAAAAGAAGCTAAAACATGCCTTCTGGAAGAAAACATGTGGTATGTCTGGGAGCGAGCGGATCCGCTAGGCATTGCTTTTTTAAATTATGCCGGGCTTGTATGCTACAACTAGTTTCTCTCTAAGAATCAGAGTATATAGGTGCCAGATTTTCCTGTCGAGCTGGATTTATTGCCATCCATTAAGTAACTTGCCCTTTTCACACTAAGTTTTCACCATATTTTGTGGCTTCACTTATTTCTTATGATGTTCACCTCCCATGATACATCTAAAACATGCTCTCTCTCTTTTTTTTTTTCTTTTTTTTTTTTTTTTTTTGGTGGGGTTGTTCTAAAACGTGGTTTCTTTGTTTTTTGCTTTGTGGGGGTTGTTTGCAGGTCACGGGAGCTGCATATTTCCGGGAAGGTATTCTTACTTATCTCTGCTTTATCAGTACAATAAATAATCTTGTCAAGTTCTTGTTTCGGCTTTCCCAATTATGAAGCAAGAAGTTCCTTTTGAATTTTGATCATTATATTGTTGTGTAATGGAAGAATCTTGTCTAATCCGTGCAAAAATGTCTGATGCAGCCAACTTGTGAGAAATAAGACAAGAGATGTCTTGAACTCAACACAAGCAAGTGGTGTCGGGTTTGTTGGCTTCCATTTATGTGGTGTTGGAATGGGTTTGTACCTCTTCTGGGGCATCTTGTCAAGTTTTTTATCTTGCTTAATCCTCCTTGTTGTATGATTGCCAATAAGATGACAGTCGTTTGGGTAGATGAAATATCTCTCTCTAATAATAATACTATTACATTTTTGGAAATGTGGTGATGCTCTCTCTTACCTTGTGGAGGGGAGGGGGACACACCACTTATTTTTTGTTGTAAAAACACTATGGTTCATTTATTTGTGATTCAGATTATAGTTAGATTGGTCCATTGGAAATTGGATTGCAACGATAGTACCATTGCTATGGCTGAATGGTTTTGATTTGGTCGGAATAGTTTAACTAGAATAAATTAGCCGATTTGGGCTCGGTTTGAATAGAGATAGGTTTGAGTTCGACTTCGTTTATTTAAAAAAAAAAAAAAAAAAAATGAGCCAATTCAGCTTGAATAAAAAATTAATAATTTTAAAGTATTTATTCTATTAAATATTTATTGAATTTTCTGATAAATATATGTATTGAATTGCTTACCGAGTTTATAAAACGGGAAATTTAAGAAAAACTCACCAAAATTTTCAAAGTTTAAGATAGGTACCCAATTGAATTTTTCTTTAAGATAGGTACCCAATAGTTTTACTTCATTTAAGAATGGTACCTAATAACCAAAACTATAAAATGAGTTTAACACTTCTCTAAAAAAGTGCCCAAAAAACACACCCCCTCTAAAAATTAGGTATCAGAGCATAAGTTGCGATATTAGGGCTTATGGCTAATAACGGATTAAAAGATAATCAAAATACGATTAAATTAAACGAAAATATTAATTATGAAAAATTTCTAATAATTAACATTGAAAAAAAAAAGTTATTCAAAAACCAAACTAAAGATTGTAAGATCTGTAAACAAAATAAAATAAAAATTAAAAGAGTAAAACTCAAGAAAAATAAAACCTTTGAAAATTATTGCAAACTAATGATAAGGTTAGAAGCCTTAAGACAACACTTAAAAACTCATGAATAAAATGTTAACAAATAAAAACATGGATATACAAAGAAGTCTTCAATCAATTGAAGCAAAACTGGATAAGTTAGAATTATTAGAAAAACAAAATAATACAAATCTTAAAGTTATATTAGAAAACCAAACGTACTTATCAACCCAATATGATAAATCATCCAGTGGAATGAAAAACTTATCTAAAACCATAACAACACTTCAATATGAAAGCTCCAAACTAGTTAATGATGTCCCAAATCCAAGGAAAATCATTAACCATAGTGAAGAATTAAAACAACTACAAGATAAGGTTGAAAAACTTGATAAAGAAATAAAGGAAATTAAAAACATTGTTGAAAACAATATTGAGAATGTAAATGAAATGTGTAACAAAATCATAAAAATTATTAAGGGATAATAGAAACAGCCTTGAAAGAACTTAAAGAAACAATAGAAAACTTTAAACAAGAAATCAATAATAAATTTAAAGAATTAAATAAAGAATTAGTAGAAGTAAAACTAAATGTTAATAATCTTCATAAGAAGATTGGCGAAATAACAGATCATAATAAAACAAATAATACAAATATTAGTCTAATTGACAAGAAAATAAAAGAGCTTGTAACAACTGAAATACTAAAGAAAAAAATTGATGATGTACATGTCCAAATGGAAAACATGAAAAAATATCAAGACCCTGCATTAAGAATAGCTATTGAAAGCATAGATGAAAAACTTGAAAGAATACAAGCTGTTAGAATGCCTGAAGATAATACAATAAAACAACTAGCTGAACAAATTGCAAAATTACCTGCAGAAGCTAGAAGGAAAACTAAACCACAAGAAAAACTAAATGGGTTGTAAAACCAGACGAAAAATATTTACAAAAATGAGTAGGAGATCCTTTTCCCTTACAAATGAATCCAAAAACAGTCTAGTAGAAAGAAGTAATTCTCAAAGAATTGAAAGCTCAAACTTTGAAAAAACCTTAATAGATAGAATGTTTAGAGAAAAAACTAAACTTGAAGAAGGGCCAACAATAATTGAATAAATAATCGACCCTGATATTGAGTTTGAAAACTTTAAGAAAAGAACATTGATCCAATTGGAACCAAGATTATTGTATGACCAAAGATTCCTTAATTGGAACACAGGTTATTACAAATACCATTATACAGAACCAATAAGCTGTCTAAAAGATGACAAAAAATTAATAAAATTAATAAGCAATAATGAAGCAATCAGACTTCAAAGACAAGGACAAAAATACATGCATATGGGACTAATCTCCATAGGAGTAAAAGGTTTAACTAGAAAAAACTTAGGAACTAAAGTCCTAATGACTGTTCTAGATACAAGATGGACTAATCCAACCCAAGCTATCATAGGATTAATGGAAATTGATATGAACCCTAATGTGGGAGTATGTTATTTGGCACCAGATTATATGATACAAATAACAGATTTTATGAGGCATATCCAAATAGGAATTCAAACTGTAGGATATGAAGAAATGGAAACTGGTCACAACCTAATGATATGTGTAGGCTTCTTAGGAAGAATCACAAACAATGGTCAAACTAGGCATAAAACAAAAATTGAAACAGTGGTAAGTATCATAGGAAGTGAAGGAGTAAAAATGATAGGACCAACTGAAATATCATCAGAAGAAAATGCTGGGAAAAATTGGGATCTATCAAGATTCTTTGAAAAACCAAATGTTAAAAACTTAACTCCAAAAAATGTAAATTACTTCATTAACTCCAGAGGAGAAACGTCAGTAAGATTTAATGATTATGAAACTGCAAAACGACCGATAGATTTTACAGAAGAAGAAAGTCAGGAAAATGAATAGACAAATGAAAAGGTTTATTGTAGAAAAACCAGTAACAGATAACTATGTAAAATATGAAGGAAAACAAATCTTCCACCCTAGTGAGGATGAAGTGGAAAGGATTGCTAAAGACATACAACATATTTGTTTAAAAACAAGAAAATTTGAAAACTTTAAGAAAGGAAAAATTCTAAATAAAAGAGAGTACCATGACAGGTATGAAAGAGTTTTCTCACAACATGTGCATTCTGCCTTGACTAAAAAATTCAAAAACAAAGGAATATTACCTCACAATTGTCAAGATTGTAAAATTGATCTTGATAGAAGATATTCTGATAAGTTAAAACATATGATCCATTTAATAGAATGTCCAAAACATAGTGGATATTTTGAGAATTGGATAGAAAATTATGAAGAAATGATAAGAGAAATATCAAAACTAAATGAACAAAAATAAGAATTAAAGGATAAAATGAAAAGAAAAAATAAAGAATGGAAGAATAATTTAGAAGATATTATTGAGAAAGAAGTACAGAAAAGATTACAAAAAATACAAATAAAAGAAGAACAACAAGCAGATATAGAAGCTCACTTGTTCCTAAAGGAAAACTCACCATAAGTAGGACAAAGTTCTGATAATACATTAATGGAACAATATATGGGAGACCATATCTCCTTACATTCTGAGAAAACAAATAAAACAGCTAAAGAATTCATGAACAAAGATATTGTCATGAAAAATACAGGAGACAGTATAACAAGAGTCCCTGGAACTCCCTTTGCCCCATACCAAAGAGGGACTGAGTGGAGACCTGAAACTAATTATACTGGAAACAATTCTAGACACTCAATCACACATGTTCATCCAGAATATCCTTATGGAAAGATACAACCTGGGATGATAACAAAACCTAGAGGAATTAGGCAACCCTTAGAAAGAGGATATTATCATAACCCAGCAATATTAGAAGTAACAAATGTAAGCCCTCAAGAATGGGGCTCAGTAATTGCAAAATGGAAAAACATAGTTGTAGCTTATTACATCAAAAACAAAAATGATTATAATGATACAGCTGAATCAATGTATGGATATCTTGAAACCTATTTAGGAGAATTCGCACAGTCAATGTGGGAAGTATTTGAAAGAGACTATCCAATGGATTATCAAGACTTAATAGAAAGAGGACCAAATCCTTATAACTTTGTAAATAAAATATTAAGCCTAATAACGGGTGAAGATGGTAATTCAGGACATATAACAACACAAATGGATGCCTTAATCCATCTAGACCAAATGCACCTAGATGACTTATATGGAACAGTAGACTTCTTAAATGAATATGTCTACTATACAGGCCTAGCAGGGGGTGCTTTTAACCAAGAGTTAGGTGAAAAATTATTTATGAAAATACAAAGACCAATTGGTCAAGAAATTCAAGATACATGGAATAAAATGGTTGAAAAGAATCCTCAACAATACACTATTAGTATGAGGGCTGTTCATGTGGTAAAAATATTAAAAGATAAGTGTACAAATATAATTGCACAAAAACAACTTAAGAAAACTGATTATTCATTCTGTCAAAATGATATACACTCCTCAACGATATGGTAGGCCGGAACCATTAAGGAAAAAACCCAAATTCATAACAAGAAATAAGTATTTCATAAAACATTAAATAACAGAAAACCTTTCTTGAAACAAAAACATCATGTCAGAAAATATAATCCTAGCAGAAATTATACAAAGAAACTTGCTTGTTTCACATGTGGTGATGAAAGCCATTTGGCAACAGCATGTCCTAAAAGAAAAAACCAACATTCTAGAGAGGCAATTCTTACAGAATGTATACAACAAGATATATTAGATGTGGACTCAGATGTTTCTGAGACTGAAACAATATATAGTATAGTAACGGTAGAGGAAAATGTTATAGAAGAACAAGAGGATAATGATCCCTAAGAATTGATAAATATGCTTGCAAATGAAAACTCGTATAATGGTATCACATATAAAGAATATATGATGCCATATGAAACTGAGTATATGATGAAAGAAATTAATGAATGCGAAAACCATAATTGGCTCTTCAGGGTAGGCACTGATTCTACACCTTGTATAAAATGCTCTTATTATCCATCAAGGAAACTTAGAGCTAAATGTACAATATGTCACGTAGAAATATGCCAAATATGTTTGTTAAAGTATTATAAAATTAAATTCCCCGAAGAAATGCCAATAACAAAAATTGATGATAATTATACATTCATCACAAAAAGAATAGATATAATTGAAAGACAGCTTTTTGATTTACAAGGTATCATGAATCTTACAGAATTAAAAAATAGAATTGAAAACATAGAAGAAATCTTAGAAGAATATAATATGTTAAGTCCTGAAAATACGGGAAATAAAGGAAAAGAAGTTCCTGAAGAAGAATCTAATAATGAACAAAATCCTAGTACGGAGTACATGTTAGCACAAAACCCTGAGTACATACCTGTGTGCCACGATCCTTCATCATTAACTACACTAAGGGTACCAATAATCTTTAAATTAAGGGAATTGGTATTCCGTACTAATGCAATAATCGATACAGGATGTACAAGAATAATAATAAATGAGAAACTTATCCCAGAACATCTACAGAAAAACTTAGCAAAACCCATTAAATCAGAAATAATGGATGGAAGAATATCATATACATCAAAACAGCATATTTCAGGTGGACAGATATTCTTTGAAACCAATTGTGGAATATCAGAACCCTATGGAGTTCCTGATAATTCATACATAAAAGACTTAGTAATAAATGCAGATGTAATCTTAGGATTACAATTCTTCTTACAAAATAATGGAGGATTATTTATTACAAAATATTATATCCAAATTGTTGAAAAGGCAACTTTGGCAATGTTTGCACCTAGTATTAGTAATGCTGGAACCAAGCTTTTAACAACATCAGAGTTGCGAGAGAAGCGTGGTGGAGCCCCTACTAATACAAAAACAAAAAATAAAAAACTTTTAAAAGATAAAGATATTGAAAATTGTAAATGCAAAATAAAAGGAGCATGTAAACAAACTTGTAAAGAAAACATACAAATTACAGAGTTTGAAGAAGAATATATTCCAGAAACTCCAAAACTGAAAGAATTAATAAGTATAACTAGATTTAAGCCTGAAGAAACCATAACAAAATGGATTGAGAGGTTAGAAAAATCCCAAATTATTGGAGATAACATCCAGAAATATTGGGAAAAAGATGGAACAATATGCAAGCTTGAAATAATAAATCCAAAATTGAGAATCTCAACTGCAGAAATAAATCCTACAAATCTGGATATAGCAGATTTCAAAATGCATATTGATGAATTAAAAGCTTTAAAAGTAATTAGAGAATCAAACTCCAGACATAGGTCTGCAGCTTTTATTGTAAGAAAACATTCTGAAATTGTAAGAGGAAAATCAAGAACGGTCATTAATTATAAAAGACTTAATGACAATACAAAAGATTTTGCTTACAATATACCAGATAAAACAGTCTTAATAAATAGGATTCAAGACTCGAAAGTATATAGCAAATTTGACTGTAAGTCAGGATTCTGGCAAGTAAAGATGCATCATGAGTCAGTTAAATGGACTGCATTCACATGCCCAGAAGGTTTATTTGAATGGTTAGTAGTAATGCCATTTGGACTAAAAAATGCACCAGCTATATTTCAATAAAAATGAATAAAATTTTTAAACCATACCAAAAATTTGTTTTGGTATACATTGATGATATTCTAGTATTTTCAAAAAATAGTACTGAACATATGAGTCATCTTGATACAGTGTTTAGGCTATTTGAAAAACATGGAATAATCATCTCAAAGAAAAAGATGGAAATTAATAAAACTAAAATAGCATTCATTGGGGCAGAAATTGGAAAAGGAAAAATAAAACTCCAAGATCACATTGCTAAAAAGGCTATTGAATTTCCTGATAAAATGGAAGATACAAAACTATTACAACAATTTTTGGGATTGGTTAATTATGCTAGACCATACATTAAAAACTTATCCTCATTAACAGGATCATTATATAATAAATTGGGAAAAACGGTCAAAGATATTTTAACCAAGAAGATATAAAAAATGTACAAAAAATTAAAGAAGCATTAAAAACACTTCCAGAATTGGTTTTGCCAGAAGATAGCGATTATCTTATTGTGCAAATTGATGGATCACATGAAGGACGGGGAGCTATCCTTTTGCGAAAAAAGGATGTCTACTTACCTAAAAGTAAGGAAGAAATTTGCCAATATGCATCAGGAAAATATAGAGAAAATGGTAACCTTTCCTCAATTGATGCAGAACTGTTTGCAATAAAATATGCACTTGATAAATTTGAACTGTTTCTAACAGGAAAACCAGGATTCACAGTAAGAACTGATTGTGAAGCCACAGTAAAATTTCTTAGCCAACTCCAAGAAAAAAGATCAATGTCTAGGAGAAGGTGGTTGAATTTTACAGATGTTATTAGTCAGAAAGGTTACAAAATAAAATTCGAACATATTAAGGGAGAAGATAACAAAATTGCTGATTTACTATCTAGAATTCTGATTAAAGAAAGGGAAAAACCATTATATGACACTGAATTTAAAAATGAATCAATTGATGATTATGATGAAAATTATGAGGAAAAATATAAAATAAAATGGGATCAATTTTATAGAGAAGACTGGAATATTGAGAATTGAATAATACTGTTACAGCAATGGCAGAAAACTCTCTGAAAACCAGCAATGAAAACGGAGTAAAAACCACAGGGATGGTAAAAACCCCAGAGGGATATTACACAATTCCTTCTAAAACCAGTATCCCAGAATGGAAGAAAAAAGATAAACTCCCAGAAAAAGGAGTGAAAATCTGCTTTGGCAGAAGAGCAGAAACTGGTAATAATGTAGAGCTAATCTTATTTGATAACATGAAGTACAGGCCTATCACAGGGTTGAACTACACAGAGGAACAGATATGCCTTTGTGATAACATCTGGAGAGCATCATTTGACAAAAACAACAGCAGGTATATTGTTACTTGTCTCTCTGCTTTAAGCATGTATTTCCAGAAATTCAATAACATAAAACCATTTTTATATTATGTAATCTATGAAGGTTATAAAAAATGAATTTATGATAAAAAATGATATTTTACCTCTTAATGAAGATAATGAAAAACCTCTTCATAAAGGATTTTATGACATAATGTCTGCAATTCAATTTGCAAAAACCACAATGGGCCCAGATTTCTTTGTAAGCCCAAGTTTGAAAAACATTGTTGATGGTTTGAGGCCAAAAACCCAAAATCCTACAAGCCCAGTTCAATATTCAATTGGACATCTTCTAAAACCCACATTGTGTTTTGTGATCATTGTGAAAAAATGGCCAAAGAAGTCTGTAAATATGAAGCCCAAAAGGCCGAATGGTTACAGAATTTTGAAAACTAAAAAATGAAAACCCTTGAAGCAGAGGCCCAGATTGAAACCCTCACCAAGAAACTTGAAATCCTTCAAAACTAAAATGAGAAATTGACCTAAAAAATTGTGTCCCTTACACTGAAAACACCAAAGCCAGAAGAAAAACCAGTCTATGGTCCAGAACCCAAACCCACCAGCTCTATGACTGCAGTAGAATTGGCAAAAGCCTGGATGCAACAAAACCAGGAAAATTCAACTCCTGAGGTCTTTAAGGATCAAAAGTTTGAATCTAGTCCGTCTCAAACGGCAGACGGTAAAGACGAGTCAAGTCCGTTGATAGCTGATGCTTTGTTAAAAAGCATAAGTTCAGATGATTTTGAACCAAACCAGGGAAGTTCTAACCCTGAGGTCTCTAAGGACCAAAATGAAGAACTAAGCCCATCTAGCCCGGTAGATGGTAAAAGCACATTAATTCCGGTTATGGCTGGTAGTTTGCCAAAAACTATGAGTCCAGTACAGACTGGAAAATTTGAAAACCTCAGTGAAGAAGAAATTCTTCATAAGCTTGAAATGGAATTAAGGCATACTTTTGCTGAAGCAATGGCAACCAGAAAAAATGGAAGGTTTAGTGCACTGGTGGCACTAAGAAAAAATGAAGCAAAATTCCAGGCCAATAAAATTATAAAAAATCAGAAAAAAGAAAGTGGCGGCCCCCACAATGATGAAGAGTACTAATGGAGCCACGCAGAAATGAGCTGGAATTCACAATAAATACCAGCATGTGAAGAAAAGAATCCGGAAAAGAAAAAGTCAAGAAGAAAACAAAAATGCTAGTGGAGCCAAAAGCACCACTAACCATGTGAAAGAAGGAATCCGAGGCGGATAAAACCAAAAAAGCAGACAAGAGCCATGTGACTCTTGGAAAACCGTGTGAAGTGGGCACTAGGCCCCTCTTTATTTAATTATTGTACTAATTTTCATCCGAACCTTATCGGATAGCTTTGCCACTTGGCACGTTTCTATTGGGTGTTGTGGATTGCTTAGATAACATTTCCATCTATAAATAGAGGGATGGTCTTCACTTGTAAAACACACACTCACTTTGCTCTCTCTCTCTCTCTCTCTTAAGGTTTTTGAGACTGCACTCTTGCTACTCTCGAAAGCTCTTTCTCTTTCTAGTTCTCTTGTATTCCCAACCCTTTTCAGTAATAAAATTTCAGTTTGTAAAGAAAGACCCGGTGTGGATTGCTTCATCTTTTTTTTACTTTCTGAAATACAGGGGCCCGTCTGAACGGGAAAGCCTCTCCTCTCTCAAGGTATGGGTTAGTTTATTATTTATGTTATGGTATGATTGTTCTATGTATGGATGATAATGATATAAACATAAACATGTAACCTTTTAAAACTTAATTGATGAGATATGCCATTAGGGGAGTAAGATAAAAATTTAAAAGGCTTTATGCCACAAAAGCTGTAAGAAAGACTCGTTAGGGGAACCACAATTCAGGGATGTTTGTTAAACATAATGATGTTTTTGTTACTGTTGTCCCTTTTGATTTGCCCCTTAGACCCCCTACTTACATTTCAGATTTAGGTCTGGATAATGCTAATTTGAATTTGAAACCCGAAATAGGCCCAGGAAAATATCTCATCAGTGACAGTAATAAGAGGATTGCGGACTTAATGTTTATGATAATATTTCCATAACAAAGGACAATCGGACCCATAACACATAATCAGAAATTTAACACAACCAAGAGAATAATAGGAGATGGCAAGTACCTAGTAAGACATCACGACATATAAGTTTTTCGCGCATAAAAACCAGTGTTTTTAAAACTTTTCGGAAATAACTAATATCTTTTAT
Organism: Hygrophila difformis; assembly: GCA_030278955.1. Taxonomy (NCBI): domain Eukaryota; kingdom Viridiplantae; phylum Streptophyta; class Magnoliopsida; order Lamiales; family Acanthaceae; genus Hygrophila; species Hygrophila difformis. The sequence goes on along the minus strand of JAOANR010000009.1, from coordinate 4,555,901 downwards.
CAAAATAAATGGAGAATATGACTAAAACTGCTAAAAACCCTAAAACAGATTTGTTTAAAACAGAATCTTTTAAAAACACAGAAACAAGGTTTGTTATTGTACCTTACCCGAAAACACACCTTCTATGCCAAGAATGTGAAATTTGGCTTATTAGACTATTGAATAAGCGAAATCAAATAGACATGATCTGCAGAAAACAAAGATTGTTTGAAAATATTATAAAATGGAAAGTGACTAAAGAGGATGAATTTCTAAAAAATGAAATAGAAATTCTAGAAACAGTTATCAAAAGCATACTAAAATCTATAATGTTTTTGAAAAATTACGGGATAACCATATAGAAAGATGTGAAAACTATTTTATAACATGTGAATATGAAGAAAAAATGTGGAAAAAATTACAAGAAGAACGTTTAGCAAGAAATAACTGATTTGAAAATGGAAGTACAAATACCTTTTGATATTTGTCATGAATGTGGAAAACTTGGAGAAACCATGTGGAAAATAGAAAAAGAAAATAAAAGACCTTAAAGAAACAATTATAAGGTTAAGTGGTTAACAAAATCTAAAGAAGATGAAGAAGAAGAAGCACATGAACTCATATATGTGTTAAACCGTGACGAAGAAATAAAAACTATTCTAAACTCGGTTCATATATATGAAGAAGTTATAAGTTACCAATCAATAGACCTCAAAACAAAAATAGAGGAGTTAAACATTTCTAAAACAGAATTCATTAATTATATCAGAAATCAACATTAAAAATGACTTATAAAACAATAAGAGACTACAGTAAATGGGAGAAAACTGCGATTGAAAGATATCGCATTAAAAAAGAAATTGTGAAAATCCAAATCGAAGCAAAAATAAAATGCTTACAACTCTTAAACAGAAAAAATCTCATAATAGAAGAATTAGATTTAAGTTTTTGGATAAATGATGAAATCAACAACCTACAGGCATATGAAAAGGGAATAGACCGGGAGAGAAAACAGTGGCAGGTTAATTATACCGGTTAAAATAATAATAATAATAATAATAATAATAATAATAATAAATAAATAAATAAATAATAAAAATAATAATAAATAATATAATATATAAAATAAAAACAAGCAAATAAAAATAAAATATAAATGCAAGGTATCCAACTTAAAGTTTTGAAAACATTCGTGGGTCTAACCTAAAGGATGAAACTTTAGGTACTAAACTTAAAGTTCCTATTGTTGGAGGGTATATATCTCCAAAAACCCCTTTATAAAATAAACTTACTTACTTTCGAATTAAAAAATTAATCATAACTAATTAATTTCAAACATGAGCTCAGTTTGACCATTAAGAATTCGAGATATATTAACTAGGAACGGGGCTTGATTAGGGATGTAAACGGGTAGGGTAGGGTACGGGTAGACCACCTCCACTCACTACCCGAAATATAATTATCTTACCCTTACCCTACCATATTACCCTAAAATTAAATATCGGGTAGGATTCGGGTAATACCCGTCGGGTATGCGGATTATCCGCGGGTAAACGAGTACCCAAAATCTTAAATATTACATAGTTAACCGACTCTACCCGACCCAACTTTAATAAAGAAAAACCTTATTTTTCACCATAAAAAAATAAATAAAACCTTCATTATTGCACGAGAATAAAATTTAAAAGAATATTTAAAAGAAACCGCTAAAGCAACATAAATAAATACTGTAATATTTAAGAATATTCAGTAAAAAATTCATAAATTTTTTTACTGTCAAATCTCAAACGTTAATAAATTTAAAATATAAAAATAAATAAATAAATAAACAAACATATAAATATATCTCAATATATAATATAAATTAAATATATATAGATAAATAAATATATATATATATTTAATCGGGTAATCAGGTAGGGTAATCCGGTAATATATGAAATCCGTACCCTACCCGCACCCGATATAATTTATTTTGGTTTCGGGTAATACCCTACCCGATTACCCGATTATCTCTACCCTACCCTATCCGATACCCGATTACCCGACGGGTTACCCGACCCTATGGGTAAAGTTGAATCCCTAGGCTTGATCATCAAGTGCCGGATTTCTTATCTTATAAAGTTGGATGTTTGAATTTCTAGTAACTTTTATGGAAAAAAGGCAATATAGTCCTTTTTTTTTACAAAAAAGCCAAATCAGTCATTTTTTTATTTTTTGCCCAATTGGTCCGCTACATATACTAATTACGTCTCAATCGGTCCTTCACCCACTAATTATGCCCTAATTATACATTTTAGGCCAAATCAATCATTTTTTTTTCAAAAATCTAAATTGGTCCGTTATTAATTTTTGTCCCCTTTCATGCAGTCCAATACACATTTCAAACCACTAATAACTCAAATTCGATATAAGTAAAAATTCTAAAATTTCGATATTACTATAAACTAAACGACGAGACGAATCTAACAAGATCATACTTGGCTCATTTTAATTTGTATATCTAGGTTAGTATATGTAGCGGACCAATTGGGCCAAAAAATAAAAAAAAAGGACTGATTTGGCTTTTTTATTAAAAAGGACTATATTGGCCTTTTTTCCTAACTTTTATTCATATCCTTTTCCCCGTAATTTATGATACAAACTCTTACAACCCTTTAATTTATTGTTTTTTTTTTAAAAAAAAAAACCTCAGGATAACTATATTAATGAGATGAGAAACGATGAATAACTATAGAATATTAGAATGTGCAGCAAAAAATAAATAAATGAAAATAAATAACATGGATAGGCTTCCGCTCATCAAAAAAAATAACAATGGGTTTAGGGACAGTGAAGTTAGTAAGGTGGTCATGGAAAGCAAGGGTTACTCGGCACCCGGGCCGGATGGCTTCCCCAACCAATTCTTCAAGCAACTTTGGGACTTGACGGGCCCCTCAGTTACCAGTTTTATCTCCAAAACCTTCACTGACAGATCCTTCCCGCCGGAGATAGCGAAAGCCTTCATATGCCTCATTCCGAAAATTGAGAACCCCACTTCTTTTGCTCAATTTAGGCCGATCACTTTATGCAACATGATATACAAGGTGCTCACCAAGGTTATCATTAACAGGATCCGCCCCTCCCTAATGGCGTGCATCTCTCACCACCAATCCGCCTTCCTCCCGGGTAGAGGAACCATTGATAACTCAGTCTCAATGCAAGAACTACTGAAGCCACCTCTCTGGTCCTAGGCCTTGCGCTCCGGCCATTATCTTGAAAATCGACATTGCTAAGGCTTACGACCATGTTAATTGGAAATTCCTTCACAGCTGCCTCCTGGAGATGGAATTCCCGAGGCCCCTTATCGAACTCATCATGTTCTGTGTTGAATCCCCTACTTACTCTCTTTTGTGGAATGGTATAATGCTGGAGCCATTCAAGCCGGGTAAAGGGTTACGGCAAGGGGACCCATTATCCCCTTTTTTATTCCTCATCATCATGGAGAAGCTCTCTCTACTCATCCTGGAATTGATCAACCGAGGGGAATGGAAACCGATTCAGATTAGGAAGGATGGTATAGGGATTTCTCACTTCATGTTCACCGATGACCTCATCCTTGGAGCGAGGGTTGGCCGCAACAGCGTTAGGGCAATCAATCAGGCTCTTCAGACCTTTGCCTCTCATTCCGGCATGAGACTTAATCCCCAAAAATCTACCCTCTTCATCTCTAACTCGGTCCCTGAGGAGGATAAGGAGTGGATTACTAATACTCTCAACATAGAGAAAGTCAGCTCTCTAGGCTCATACCTGGGATATCCTTTACTGGTTGGGAGAAGACGTATAAGTGATTTTGCATTTATTTTGGATAGGATTGACTCTCGCTTGGAAGGCTGGGAGAGCAAACTCTTGAATAAAGCGGGGAAAATCACTTTGTGTAGGGCGATTCTGTCCACGATCCCGTCATACTTCATGCAACTTCTTTGGTTCCCCGAAGCGGTTTGTGAGGCCATCGACAGGAAAATCAATAGATTCATATGGAAGGACCGTGAAGGGAAAGAAATCCATCTTGTATCATGGGAGAAAGTCGCTAGTACCAAAGAGGAAGGTGGTCTTGGCCTTCGCCGGGCTAGAACTATGAATATCGCCTTACTTGGCAAACTTTTATGGGCGTGGCTGCACGAAGATAACAAGATCTGGATGAAACTGGTACGGGAAGCTCTGCCTGTCGATTACTTCCCTAATACCACTGCCTCAAATACCCGCTCCTACACAGCTAAACTACTCCTAAAACTGATTCCTTATCTCAAGGACGGCTTTAAATTCAGAATTGGATGCGGTTCATCCTCTCTTTGGTTCTCGAATTGGTGGAAAGGGACTCAAATTGGTACACATATCCCATTCATTGCCTCTCAGGATATGGACATTGTCATTAAAGATGTCGTGGTGGATGGATCCTGGCGCTGGAACGGTCTGTACACGGCAATCCCCTCGGACATTATTGAGGATATCACTACCAACCCCCCTCCCCCCCCGGTGATTTATCCTGCCGTCCCAGATTTATGGATCTGGGGGGAGAGTAACGTAGGGACCTACACGGTCAAATCAGCCTACAAAATGCTCACCAAAAAGAGCGAGACTGCAAGTTCTGCCTGGAAATGGATGTGGAGCAATAAATGGCCAGAAAAGTTCTGACTCCTTCTCTGGATGATCGGCCATGACTCCATCCCCGTGAACCTCATCCGCTTCAGGCGCAAAATGGCCACCTCACCTCTTTGCACCAGCTGTGGTAGTGAGGAGGAAAGCTGGTACCATTGCATTTTCTACTGCTCTTGGGCTAGGCAGGTATGGAAAAGCTATCAACGTTTTTATTCCAGTGGATTGTGATTCGATTATAAAAGAGGAAATTCGGTTATTCTTATATGGGATGCACAATATGTATGGTGTCATATTTGTGGTGACGATTTGGGTGATATGGATAGAAAGAAACTCAAGAACATTCAGAGGCAAATCCAACTCTATTTGGTACCTCAAGAGGGAGATCCACAGACTGGTGGAGGAGCTGAATGAAGCCAGGAGGACAATCAGCCACGGACCCTCTTCCTTGCGCTATGTCAGTTGGAATGCGGAGGGGTATAAGGACACTATCCTACATGTGGACGGCAGCTTCATGGGAAACCCGGGCAAGTCGGGCTTCGGGTTTGTGGTGAGAAATATGGAAGGTAATTGGATGGGCGGAGGTTGTGGGCACCTTGGTCAGACATCAATTCTGAAAGTAGAGATCATGGCAGTGATTCATGGCCTCCAATTTGCGGCAGACAAAGGATTTAGGAGAGTGTGTTGCTACACAGACTCACTCGATGGCATTAGCATCATGAGCAAGCTTCAGCCCTTCCACCCCCTGGCTGCCTTGGGCATCAAAGTCAGGGAACTTCAAGCATCCTTCGACGTAGGGGTGATTAACGAGTAGAGCTACTCGAACTCGACTCGGGACTCGGCTCGGAAAAAACTCGACTCGTACTCGAAAAATTCGAGTCGAGTTGAGTAGTCGAGTATTTATTCGAGTATCGAGCTCGAGCTCGAGTACAAGGTTACGATACTCGTCGAGTACTTGACTCGGTTTTTTTTTAAAAAATTTTTTTTTTAAATTTTTCATATATTTTATATTTTTAATACTCCTTGTACTTTTATTTATTGTCCACTTTCATTTTGATCCATTAATAAATTCATGTTTAAATTTAAAAAATAAAACATAATAATTCTGCTTTGGGAGAGCCAACCCTTCAATGCCCACTAAATCCTCGAGTGATTAGTCTTAAGCCTAATGTAGCTTGAGGACACCCGGTACACGTCAAAAATAAAATATAATTAATTAAAATAATTATTTAAATATAAAATAACATAAAAATAAAATGAATAAAATTAAAATAGATTAATAATATCATTATTGTTATAAAATTATAAAATAAATTTAAAATAACATAAGTTCTTATTATGATAAATTTATTTAGAAATTAAAAAAAATTAATATTGAAATATCTTAGAAAAAATAAACTAAATTCATTAATTAAATAATAGAAAAATTAAAAATAAATAAAAAAAGAAAAGAAAATTAACTTTACAAACTAATAAAATTATACAATTAAATTAACAAAATAAAATAGAAGAAATGAACTGAAAAAATAAAATTAAAATTAATTAAATAAATAAATTTAATAATTAGATAAAAATAAATAATATATACTATGATGTTAAAACATGGTATTATAATATAAATTGATACACAATTAAATAACATTGTATCTCATGTTGTGACTTGTGAATTACACAATTCGTTATCGAGTTCACCAAATCCACTCATGTTGTACATTTTAGCACCAATAGATCATATTCAGCTAAGAATACACACTCTAGATGAAGTAGTGATATTGTGGGATGAGCCTGGAGCAACGACAACCCCATGATAATACCGCCACGCTTTAATATTTTAATATAATTAAATGTCTTACACAAATATTGGAGTTACTTATAAATGTGACACATTTCTACTAATATTTACTATTACATTTGACAGATATATCGAAATCTGCACTAATATAATCAAACTAATGCACTGAATATATGATGAATACTTATTGGCATATACTGTAACTGAGGTCAAATGCATCCAACTTCCAAGCCTTATACGTATTTAAGTTTGCGAGACTTCAATTTAACCGGGGTACAATATTAACCGGAAAACATCGAAAAAAGCACACCGATGGATAAAATCATTATTCCAATATAAGAGACATGTGGTTACACAAAACCTAGCTCAAATGTTGGTATTGTGAGGTGATAAGTGGTACCCGAATATTATTCATTACCCAATTCACTAACTAATTCAATAAATTCACTTATTTTATACATTTAGGTACTAATAAATCTTATTCGGCTAATACATACCCACTCTAAATGGAGTAGTGATGTTGTAGGATGAACCTGGAACAACGGCAACCCTAAGACACGCTTTAATACTTGATTGTAATAAAATGCCTTAAATAAGTATTGAATATACTTTTAAATATGATGAACTTGTATTTAAATGTACTGTAATATTTAAGAAATGTATCGTATTGAGTGCCAAATGGAAAAAAATGAAAAATGAAAGATGTTTTGCGACCAAAATTTTGGTCGCTAATTTGGTCTCGAGATTAGGGTCCAAACCAATTCGATCGTTGTTTCGATCCCTAATTAGCTACTGAATGATTTTGGTCGCAAATTCGGTCGCTAACTAGCTACTAAATGGTTTCGGTCGCAAATTCGGTCGCTAACTAGCTAATGAACGGTTTTGGTCGCAAATTCCGGTCGCTATACTGAAATTTTCTTGTAGTGTAAATTTTACAATAACTAGTCAAATATTTATATATCAAATTGGATCAAGTTTTTATGTCATAGTTCCAAAATTTAAAATCAACAAAAAAAAATTTCAAGCTTGAACTACTCGAGCTCGAACTCGATGGTACTGGAGCTCGAGCTCGAGAAAATGTGAAAAAGAAAAAAAAAAAGAGTTCGAGCTACTCGAGCTCGAGCTCGAACTCGATGATACTCGAGTGATGCTACTCGACTCGAGCTCGAGCTCGAGTAGCGCAAAAAGTTGTCAAGTCAAGCTCGAGTATCCCACTACTCGAGCTCGACTCGACTCGATATCACCCCTACTTCGACGAATGTTCTATCCGGCACCTTCTCCGGGAAGGTAATAGAGTCGCGGACAAGCTAGCCAAACACGGGGCTTCGGTGGAGGACTTCTACACTACGTGGGCCTTCCCACCCGATTTTGTACTTGGGGAACTAGCGGCGGACTCCTCCAGTGTTTGTTTCCCCCGTTTCTAGTTGGATTTCTGGTTTTATGTCTTCTTCTCTTCTCCCTGTCTTTCTGTAGCTTGTAATGTTTTCCTTTCTTGTTTTTTTCCCCTTTTATCCGGCTACGGCGTTGCAAAAAAAAAAAAGAAAAATAACAATGGATACTCCTATTTTCCATGGACATGACATAAAAAGCCCAGTTCGAAGCCGTTTTTGGGCCCATTTACGAAGAATGAGCATGCTGTGAGGTGAATTTTTCATCCATCGCTGGATTGCTTGAAAAGCGGCAACGGAAGGATGATTTCAATTTCAAAATGGTAGCATCATCGATCGCAGCAACCTTGATCTTTTTGCCAATTCATCTTCCTTTGAAAGGATTCCTGAAGCCCTCGAAAGGCCTTTCTTCGTTGAAAAAAATGGCGTCGTGGGCTTGCGCCAAGTGCACATACGTCAATCCGCCTTCCCAAGAATTGGACTGCGAAATTTGCCTCTCCGCACGGCCACAATCGCTTCAATCATCGTCATCATCGGCAGCGGCGTCGTCGCCCACGCAATCAATGTGGGGTTGCGCTATGTGCACTTTTCTGAACCATTACAACAGCACAATATGCGAAATCTGCGGAACTAGGGCTTCCGCTTCTTCAGTGTCCCATCTTGAAGTCGACCTTGACGACCCGGATGAATTGCGGCTGAGTTCTTCGGTTGGAAGCGTTTTCCTTCCCTTGCAAAGCTGTAAGAACAACAGGAAGGTCGATAGTGAGAAACCCGACGTCACTGGAAGTGGCGCGGGGTGTTCTGGAAAGTTCAAGGGTTTTCTCAAGCCTTCTGCGACTGGAGATTATCGAAATTCTGGCCAATTTGTGGGTGATGATGATGCTAGAGGCAAAAAGGGTTTCTCTGCAGTGTTGCGAGCGTGCAGCAACAAGAGAAAAGCTCGCGATGAAGGCAACGACTCTGGCGTGTCTTCGGGGTTGCGGGCTGCCAATAAGCCTGTTGAAGTTAAATCATTAGGTTTCTCTTTCACTCTATTGAATACGATATGTAATTTCACTGCATTTATTATATGCACTATTGTTGTTAATTTGGCGTGCTTAAGTTACTCCGGTGGAAGTGATTCTACTTAATCTTTGATGTGTATTTCCTAGAAATCGTCATGGTTTTGTTTTCAATATCTTGAAAATTTTCAGAAATCTATGTAGTAGACAGTAGTAAAAGTTTCCAGAGTTAGAGCTCATCGATGAATTCTGTTTTCAGTTCATTTCTATCGAAATGTTATTTTCTTGGAATTGTAATGAAAGCAATGCTGCAGAAGATGAAACTGGTAAGAGTTCAGAGTATAAGACATGGAAGTTCATGAGCTACAATATTTGGTTCCGTGAAGATCTGGAGATGCACAATAGGATGAAAGCATTGGGAAACCTTATTCGACTTCACGCACCTGATGTTATATGTTTACAGGTTTTCTTATGTCTTCTGGTATTTCCCACCAAAGATACCGCACATCGTTTACTGTCCTTAGTTCTTAACAACCATTCCTTTTTTTTTTTTTTTTTTTTTTTCTGCAGGAGGTGACTCCAAATTTCTATGACATTTTTCAGCATACGAATTGGTGGAAGGAGTACAAATGTTCAATTCCAGATAAGACGGAAATTCCTGGAGCATACTTCTGCATGCAGGTAACGTTAGTTAGCTTATATGCTCTTCTTATTGGGAGAATACCTAAGAACTTGAAGATTTTGTACGTAGACTTGGGAAAAATGCTTTCTTTTTTACTGCATATTGCCTCATTGCTTTGATACTTATTGAGAGATTTGTCCTGCAATATAACTGTATTTAAGCATTTTTGTAGTTAAGCAAACTGCCAGTTAAGTCCTATGTCAACCAGCCATTTTACAATTCCATAATGGGACGGGGACTTTGCATTGCTGAAGTGGATGTGAAGCCAGGTCTTTCAATTATTGTAGCTACAAGCCATTTAGAAAGTCCTTGTCCGTCCCCTCCAACCTGGAACCAAATGTTCAGCAAAGAGAGAGTGGAGCAAGCGAATGAAGCCGTGGGCTTTCTTGATAAGAATCCAAATGCAATCTTTTGCGGGGATATGAATTGGGACGACAAACTAGATGGCCCTTTTCCCTTACCCGATGGATGGGTTGATGCCTGGACAGAGCTGAGACCTGGAGAAGTTGGGTGGACATATGACACAAAATCAAACAAGATGCTCTCCGGCAACAGAGCATTGCAGAAACGACTGGACAGAGTTGCGTGCAAGTTGAAGGATTTCAAATTGGTGAAGATTGAAATGATAGGTACGGAAGAAATCCCGGGCCTATCGTATGTAAAGGAAAAGAAAGTGAAAGGGCAGGTGAAGGAGCTGGAACTTCCTGTTTTGCCCAGTGACCACTATGGTTTGCTCCTGACGATCTCTCTATATGGTTAGGCAACTCCACGAGGAACATTTTTTTCCATCCTTTTGTTTCCGCAATGCTGCTAGGTGTGTGTTGGATTTTTGTATTTGCATGAAAGAATGATGTGAAGTGCTCATGTAATGAGAACTTATGTTAAGCATTATGACTTCCATTGTTTTTTGTTGTCCGGATGTAGCCCATGGTTTTGTTCTGTGGGGATGCAGGGTGAACTTTTGGAAAGATTGGCCTTGTAAGTTCATGAAAAAAATTTGTAAATTTTTTAGCCATGAAAGTATGAAACTATATGTGTGGCTTTGGTTGGGAAGTATTTCACACTATTAATTCCCTACCTTTAGTTTCCCAGTTGACAAAAAGACAAATGTCTTTCAAGTTCTTGCAACTCTTTTGCTTTTCAATTCAAACTCCCCTCCCCAAATGGCCAAACCCCAACAGAGTTTTATGCTTTGATGTGAACTTTTTGTCTGAGTTCCAAAAAGTTAAATTGTGTTTATGTAGTATATTTGTGTTTGATACTTTGATCTGAATTAGAGAATGCTATTAATAGATAAAACATTGCATTCCACTCAAGAAAAAAAAAAAGGAAATCTCGCAGGAATAAAATGTGTATAGATTAAATGCATAGGTAATGTAGAAAATTGTGCAACAGATCTGAGATGGTTTGGATCCCATCTTTTGTCACGGGCCGCACCGTGGATGAGGAGGGATCACATCACATATAAATATACTTGATGTGTATGTATAATGTAAGTATGTCAGTGTGTGTATTAATACTCCTATGAGAATGAAACAGATAGAAATGCAAATTCAGAGACAGGTGGCTTTTTGCACAGCTGGCATCATTTTATTAGTATTTGTTGGACATTAACTTTTTTTGTCCTACTATTGAAACTCAATCCAGGCCTCCTCCAATCAAGGCACACTACTACCACTTCGCTGCTTCCCAATTCCTAACTTCATACTACATCCTGATTCATAAATAAACTATAAAACCCCACTTTGATGATAATTCAGTAAAGGAGAAGAATTTATAGGTGGAATGAGCAATATCGGCTGACCCTGGCCATGCAGTAGAATTCTATACTACTATGAATTTATACTAATCACCGTCAACCTCAATCATTATGACCATGTTGAAATATTCATTAGAATTAATTACAACCCCCAAGGCCAAGATATATAAACATCAATGCCAATCACAGGCCAACTCTCACTTCCATTTAATTAATACAGTATGGTGTACAGGCATGTGCATGCAGTAATCACGCCATAAATCTTAATTCATTCATTCATTAGTCCCATAATTACACTTCCTTATAATGATGTCGCAACGCGTTTCGCTCGCTCCTAGTCAACTCCTTGCTCTATCTATCTACATAATGTTAATAATTACTTCAAAACTTGAATTAATCACAGTGCATCATATGACCTACAGCTCACAAGCCTCACTTAAAAGAACATGGCTCCATTCCATTGACTTAAAAAACCCTTTTCATTTTACCCTCCAATTTCCCACACTGGAAGTCTGGAACCCTCAATCCGTATTATAACATCCTACTCATCAAATGAGAAGCCAGCAGTACCGCTGGCAGTGGTGCAATAATAATACTACACAGAATACAGTATAACAAGGGGCTGCAGCAACACAGCACGTGACAGGGACAATTGCGTCATTTCCCACCCCCGCCATACTCACAAGATCCCATTTCCTTCATAAATAACGCGGCAATCAAGAATGGAATTCCATATCCCACTTTTTTTTTTCTTTCTTGCCTGCGGAGGTCGTTCGTTGCCAATTCCCCTTTTCCCTCTTTTTCCTTCCCTCTTCTTCCATTTTAAAAACTATCATGTAAAGAGGGAAAAGGAGTTCCACTTTTGGGATATTTTCATCAGAACTAACATAAGGGGAAGAAGGAATCAAAGATCCTCCATCCTCAGGCCTCTGCTCCAGGCTTCAAGAATCAGTTAGGTTTTTTTAAAAAAAACCAATCTTTGATTCGAAGAAGCCACAATGGCGGTGCACAGTTACATACTTGGCGTCTCGGCATTGCTGCTTCTCTCACTCACACACAGCGTCAATGGCGAAAACCCTTATAGATTCTACACTTGGAAAATCACCTACGGTGATATTTATCCTCTGGGAGTGAAGCAACAGGTATTAACTGCTATTAAATGTTCACCATTCTGTGTTTATTATTGATATTATTCCCTGGGTTTTGAACTTTGAGAAATTTGTGTGGCGCAGGGTATTTTGATAAATGGGCAGTTTCCAGGGCCGACTATCGACTGTGTCACCAATGACAATTTAGTTATCAGTGTCTACAACTACTTGAATGAGCCATTCCTCCTTTCTTGGTGAGTAAACTTCCTGTTTTATTGGGAGCTGCTTTTTGCTAGTAGATCTGTTTGCTATGCTGTTACTTTCCTGTACAGTGCCATTATTGTGTCCTGGGGTTGGGGATGATTGATTGGTGTGAGGTTTCTCGTGATTTAGTAGTATTATAAGCTTGGAGGGATTTCTGTGTTCATATGCATTTACTACTACTGTTGGTTTATTTAAAAGGGAAATCTCATTGTCCAATGCCAGTTGCAACTCAATTAGATTTGTCTCCACTTTGCACATGCTAGATCTGTGGATCTCTGACATTTATCATGCATTTTTTAATTTTCTCAAAAGAAATCAGGAACAAGACATGTTATAGAGGGATGGATGCTTTTGTGGGCCACAGCCCAGATTTATGTGCTTGCTTCATTTTAGTTAAACCCTTTGTGAATGAATTAGTAGCTAATTACCTGTACCAATCACCAATGCATGGATCTAACCAAAGAGAGATTAACAGCATACATGGTAGTGAATGTACTTCAATTTAGTGTTGATGTCACCCTATTACTACCTTATATTGTTGCGCGAGAAACTTCATCTATCACTAATTGGTCTTAGGTGTGAGCTTCCTATTCATTTCCTATTCATGAGTTCCTACATGGTATCAGAGCTATGGTGCCCGGGTTGGGTATGTTTGATCCTGAATTTGAGATTTGATTTCGAGATTAATATTATCTCGAGGGAGGGTGTTGATATCTCACATCGGTTGAGATATCTCACATCGGTTGAGATATGATGTGGCCCTCTTACTACCTTATATGGTTGGTAGCAACTCCACCTATCACCAATTGGTTTTAGGTGTGAGCCTCCGACACATAAGTTTCTACATTTAGTACTACAAACATGTAAGGTCCAACAAGATTTAAGTTCAGGTTTTAGCAATTCTGTGCAAGACTGTCACAGTTGAGCAGGGGTTCATCTCTCTGACATGTGCCATTTTTATTATGCTTCCCCAGGAATGGGCTGCAGCAAAGAAGAAATTCATGGCAAGATGGAATGCCAGGAACCACTTGTCCGATACCACCACGAAAGAACTTCACTTACATCCTTCAACCCAAGGATCAGATTGGCACTTACTATTACTTCCCATCACTTTCTTTACATAAGGCTGCTGGAGGCTACGGCAGCATCAAAGTCTATAGTCGCCCTCAAATTCCCGTGCCTTATCCTCCTCCTGCTGGTGATCATGTTGTGCTTGCCGGGGATTGGTTCAAGAGAAGCCAAAGAGTGAGCAAAATCTTTTGAGTTGCAGTTGTATTCTTTTGAATCTTTTCTTATGTCCGAGTCCGACTGATTGGATTGATTCTTTGTTTTGATTCTTGCAGCAACTGAAGTACTTCCTTGATACCGGTCACAATCTTCCCTTCCCGGATGGCCTTATCATCAACGGGCATGGCTGGAACGGGTACACGTTCACAGTCGAACAAGGTGATTCCTTATGCTCGATGAGTTGATCCGATCACAAGTGCTGGGATCTCTTTTCCTTATAATTGTGCTTGATTCCTTCTTGCAGGAAAAACATACAGGTTCAGGATATCCAATGTCGGGATTTCAACTTCCTTTAACTTCAGAATCCAGGGACATGTCATGAAACTGATTGAGGCGGAAGGATCGCACACGGTCCAGAATACCTACACCTCCCTCGATGTCCATTTAGGCCAGTCCTACTCAGTCCTGGTGACGGCGAATCAGCTGCCAAAGGACTATTATGTCGTCGTGTCCTCACGTTTCACCCCTAGAGTGCTCACCACCACTGCTGTTCTTCATTACCGCAACTCCTTTGCACAGGTTTCCGGTAACCCCCCTGGCGGACCGACCACAGAGATTAACTGGTCTTTGGATCAGGCTCGATCCATACGGTACATCACTGGTTCAATCTCGTCTGCTAGATTTTAGTAGTTACAAATCGTAACGAGATCATGTTTCTTGAATCAGTCGCAACCTGACAGCAAGCGGACCGAGACCCAATCCACAAGGCTCCTACCACTATGGACTGATCAAGCCCGCCAGGACCATCATCCTTGCCAACTCTGCTAAAACCATCAATGGCAAACTGAGATACGCTGTCAACAGTGTATCATATGTATCGCCCGACACCCCCCTCAAGCTTGCAGACTACTTCAAGATTGGAGGAGTATTCAGCGTTGGAAGCATCCCCGACAGGCCTTCCTGGGGAAATGGCTATCTGGCTTCCTCTGTTATGCACGCTGATTACCGCACTTTTATTGAGATCGTCTTCCAAAATTGGGAGGACGCGGTCCAATCATGGCACATCGATGGATTTTCCTTCTTTGTTGTCGGGTAAGTCTTGTTCCAAACAGCACACTCTCCTGATCCCCTGCAAGATAACATATACAATTAACTGTGTTGATCAAACAGGATGGATGGCGGACAGTGGACTGAAGCGAGCAGATTGCGCTACAATTTGAGGGATGCAGTGGCGCGCTGCACCACTCAGGTACGCTACAAAAGAACTAGTACAAGATTTATGTTTATTAGTGTTCTTGTCCTGCAAAACTTGATCCATCCTGTCGGTCTTAAAAACGCAGGTCTACCCGAGGTCATGGACCGCGATCTACATTGCCCTGGACAACGTGGGAATGTGGAACGTGAGATCTGAGGATTGGGCAAGGCAGTACTTGGGACAGCAGTTCTACATGAGGGTTTACTACTCATCAGCAACCTGGAGAGACGAGCTTCCAATTCCAAAGAACGCCCTCCTTTGTGGTCGAGCTAGTGGTCACCGTACCAGACCTTTTTGAACCGTAACATTCGACTAAAACTGACCTGTCACGAAAGGGTGGCATATCAGATATGTGTTGTGGGCTACAATAATATAGACAAGCTGCTCTACTTGAGCTGTGAGTTGATTTTTACTTGGTATTCATTGTCTACATTTATTTTTCTGAACTTACATTGTTTTGAGGACCATTCCAATGGGAAGAAGCAATTCATTACTCATTTTTTGCAAAAAAATGTAATCTTGCATTAAGCCAGCAAACTAACAATTTTATGCACCAACTCAAACCTGATTCTATTCTGTCAATTTCTTGCCAACAACTCTTGACCAAACAATCTTCAACATGGATTGGGGATGGATTAATGCAGTTGGCACAAATCTTGAATGAGCCATCCTTTTTGCACCAAATTAAAAATCTTTTCTTCACAAAACGTCGGTCTATATAAAGCACATATCATCAGTTCATATCCTTCAAGTCATACAATTACTAACAAGCAGGAAGAGAAAAAAGGTTATCCAGAGCTGAGGCAATGGAAAGCAAGATATTATTCTTCATAGTGGCTATCGCTGCATTGGCCATCGCCATCAATGGCCGGATCTTACCTATGGAGGAATTTGCCGGCGCCGCTCATGTGGAGCCGTCTTTTGGCCGTCCTAAGCACCACGGAGGGCATCCTGGTGGCGCCGGGGCTCACTTTGGAGGCATAGGCCCAGGGCATGGTGGAAAACCTGGCGGAGGATTTCTTGGCGGTGGTCTAGCCGAAGACCTCGGAGATGACGCCGGCGATGATGACATTGACGGTGGACTTGTGCCTTGAAGATTATACATCCATTTAGATAAATTTCTGCAATCAAATTGCCAAGTCTGGAAT
The DNA here is from genome assembly GCA_030278955.1 of Hygrophila difformis. NCBI lineage: Eukaryota > Viridiplantae > Streptophyta > Magnoliopsida > Lamiales > Acanthaceae > Hygrophila > Hygrophila difformis. Next base: position 4,539,683 of record JAOANR010000009.1, on the reverse strand, counting down.
TCGTCGAATGACGACAATAACTAATAATTTTAAATAACAGTATAATTAATTGTATTTTGTATTCGAATTTCCAAGGTTACTCGTGACAAATGAATTATGAATTTCGTTGAATTTCCAGTTCAGTTTATGAGTAATTCAATTTTCAGTTTTCAAATGAATAAAATCAATAGTAAAAAAGAAAAAAAAAAAAAGAAAAAAAAAAAGAAAACAAAAATGACAAACTGAAACCCGTATCGAATGAAAATTCTTAATTGGTAGAATGATTATGAGCCCGTCTGAATTAACCAAATTCCTCATTCGATTTCAGAGGAAAAAAGTCACATTTGTATTTTGTTTTACTATGACTATTAAAAATAGTTAACGTAATGTTTTAAAGAAGGTTGGATTCTATCTTCAAAAATCATTTTTACCTATGTTAGTGATATGCTGCAATATCTCGTGTACTGGAAAGAGATGACTCGAAGTATTGATATGTAATTAAGATGAATTAACCTAAGATACTACAAGAAATGTTATTTACAATGAAAATTATATATGACTTAAATTTGCACAATGAATTCTTCATGTAGGTGATGATAATTTGTAAATCTGATATTGATCTTGGAGATGTACAATTAGATGATATTTCCAGGTTATAATTTTATGAATTCTATGGGAGATCATATAGCGACAAGTGTTGAGAGTATTTATACACATATGAAATGCAGCACTTCAAATCCATATATTATTAAAGATATTGTTATACTAATTTCTACCAATGAGATTGTTGATATGATCAATTATTAAATCATGGAACGTATGTCTGCAAATGAAAATGTACATATATATACATATATATATCAGTTCTAATAATATTTATCAAGAGGATGAAAGCATAGATAATGTCAATGAATTATTTTCACTATAATATCAAAACACGATCAAATTGTTCTGGATTATCGAATCATGAAATAGAGTTGATTTAGGGTTGCATAGTCATGCATATTAGGAATATAGATCGATCAAATAAAGTATGCAATGTAACTATGGAAGTAGGTTGATAGTCACCAAGATGCAGAATCATATTATTGAGGTTAAACTAATTTTCTAGAAACTATGAAAGTAAAAAATTCTTGATTGGTAGAATAATTATGAACTGAGCCTATCTGATTTAACCAAATTCATGATTCGATTTAAGTTGAGAAAATTTCAACTTGCAGTTTGTTTTGCTATGATTATAAACAAAAGTCAATGTTAATATTTAAAGAATATTGGAATTTATCTTCCAAAATAAGTTTTTGCCATGAACAGTTATGTTGCAATATTTCGCGCCACTAGCAAAATGCAGCTCAAAATATTAATATGCAATTAAGAATGATTAACTCAAGATACCACGAGAAATGTTGTTTACTATAAAATTTATATATAAAAATTTACAAAATGGATACTTAATGTAGGTGATGGTTGATTTTGATGATCTACAATTAGATGCGACATTTCCGGATGATATTCTTATAAACTCTACGGGTAATCCTATGGCGACAAATTTTAAGAGTACATATACAAATATAAGCTGAATCACTTCAAATTCAGATATTTTAAAAGATAGTACTATATTAGCCCCTATCAATGATATTTTCAGGAATGAAATTTTCAGCAAATTGTGAGGAAGTTAATCATATTATACTTAATATTTATATTTAAATTTTATTTTATTTTAATTTAAATTTCAAATTAAATAAAAATATTATATTAATAATTATTTTTATTGATCTGTTAAGCCACGGAAGCTAAAGAGGATGGTATAATATGATTTCTTAGTTAGTTTTAAAAATAATTAAATTATATTATCATATATCATCTTTCAAATAGATATAAAATCATTACACATTTTTCATAACTCAAAATATGATTTATACTTAATACTCAAGAATTGTTGTTTACAATAAAATTTTAAGCAAATTGTAAATGAAAATTTCATATTATACTTAATATTTATATTTAATTTTATTTATTTTAAATTAAATAAAAATCTTAATATTTATTTTTATTGATCTGTTATGTTTGTATTGGACAAGCCACAGAAGCTAAAGAATGCAATATAATACGATTTTTCTGATAGCTTTAAAATAATTAAATTATATTATCATATACACTCACTTTCGAACATATATAAAATTATTACACATTTTTCTATTACTCAAAATACATTAATTATTATTATATAATAAGGATATATTATATATAAATATATAATTATGCCCGTCGAGTCTCGACGGGTTATTTGCTAGTTTTAAATAACAGTATAATTAATTGTATTTTGTATTCGAATTTCCAAGGTTACTCGTGACAAATGAATTATGAATTTCGTTGAATTTCCAGTTCAGTTTATGAGTAATTCAATTTTCAGTTTTCAAATGAATAAAATCAATAGTAAAAAAGAAAAAAAAAAAAAAAAAAAAGAAAACAAAAATGACAAACTGAAACCCGTATCGATGACTTCAAGTAGTTTTGCTGCAGAAGCCTAAAAATTCAGCCTGTTCAACCATTAGTAAATGTAGCCATCCAAATGGTTGATTTATACTACCAAACTTGACGTAAAAATTAATTTTTGGTTATATATAAATTTTTCTCATTCATTTTTAAAAACTTACACTTTTCATCCCATTAGATAATTATTTTTTTTTTACTATTAATCCATTAATATATTTTCTTAACAAAAAATACTTATAAAGTCAATGTGCAATATTTTAAAATTTATTTATTTAAAAAATACCCATAATTCAATTTGTTTTAGATTAGTTTCTTCTTTCTTATTTTATTAATTAATTTGTTATCCCTCGGCTACTCTGAAAAAATTATCTTTTCTTGGTTGAATTGAAATTTTTTAAATAATAATTTAAAATTTATACAAACGAATAAAAATATTATAATGTACTTCAAAATAAATTTTTGATTTATATTTATAATTTTAAAAATAATTACTTCCACTTTTTAAATATGTGATTTATTTTGACTTTTGATAGTATTTTTATATAGCTTTTTTTTTTAAAGAGAAAAGGAGGGTATTTCTATTTAACTTTGATTCTATTTTTCAATCGAAATTTATAAAAAGAAATATAATAAAATGATGTGTGATTGGATTTGTGTAATCATGTAATGATATTTTAGGAAGTTCTATAATACCATACTTATTTATTGGTTCAACTTTTAAGTTTATGTTGGATGATTTATGTTTACTTTCTACTTTTAGAAAATAAACAAACTTTAACTTATATATAGCTCAATTATTTTTAAAAATTAGTATATTTATAATTTGGGTGTTATGAACTCTCATAACCTCTTTCCTAACATGTGTATAGACTGTTAGAAAAAAATTACTCCCTCTGTCCCATTTAAGATGTTTTGTTTCATTTCTGCACACAATCCAATGCACTTTTTCAATCGTTAATATCTTAAAATATATACAACAAAAATTATGTAAAATATATATTATAAAACTACATGATTATACGATTCTAACAAGATCCAATTCGATTATTTTTTCTCAAAAATATACTTAGAATAATATTGAGTCAAAGTTAAACAATGAACAGTGCCAAAAAGTCAAACCAGACATCTTGCCTGGGACGGAGGGAGTAATAATTACGAAGTACTATATTTAAAACACAGTTTTTTATTTTTTAAAAAAAAGGATTTTTTTTTTTTTTTAAAAAAAAGGAAAGCGTGCAAACCGCACCTAACTACATTGAGTATTATGTATTCTATCTGACACCGCCGTAATAATGGCTAATAACTCCTAATTAAAGATTCCACCGCTGTAAGCTGTTTAGTCGGCACAGCAATTTCTTAAATTTGAGGGGTCCATGTGTAAATAGGGAGAAGTTGAAGCACCAATCCCCAAATTAATTTTCAATTCAAAGTAACATACGACAACATGAGGGCGACGGTGTGGTGTTGCAGTCCCCCATACCATATCATATGGACCTGTTCGGATCCAAAGTCCAATGATTTCGAACTCCAGTTTTCCTCTCCCATTCTCCGATCACTGAATCTCCACCTCCGTTGTACGAATTCTATAGCAGTTGAAGTCATCGGCTTAAAATCTGCATCAGCAGCGCCGGAGCGAAGAATTAAGGATGATCCAATTACTATTCACCCTTGTGTTCGTGGAGATGGCGCTGATCATTTTGTTCGTGTTCAAAACTCCGTTGAGGAAGCTGGTTATCATGGGTCTCGACCGGGTCAAGCGCGGCCGCGGCCCAATTGTTGGCAAGACTGTGGCGGGGACAATGTTTGTGGTCTTGGTGACCACCGTATACAATGCGGTGCTGATCCAGAGGCGTTGGATCCATGATGGCGAAGTCAATCCGACGGATCAGATTCTGTTTGCTACGCATCTTCTTGAAGCTTCTCTCATGGGTAATCTTCCGAAAATATCATTTCTTTTTACTTGTTCTACAACTTTTCCGAGGTTTGAGTGATGGATTTTAGTTTTGTATCCGATTTATTATTTTGACGTATTTTTAACTGTATGTTTGGTGTCTGTGTGTGGGTGTGTGTGTGCTCTTTCTGATATGTTAAGGATTATGAATCACTGTCCCTTTCAGAGGTCTGATTACTATGAAATAGAGAAGAATGCTAACATAAACTAGCTTGTTTTTTTTTGGCGAAGCCGAAGCTAGAGTCATAAACTAGCTTGTTGAATATATGATTGATTATCATATTTGATTCCATTTATTAATGCATTTAGAGATGCTACTGTTCATTTGGCTTCTCTGTATTCAGTTGTTGTGGAAAGTACTTACTTTGTATTGATAGAAGTACAGAATGAGGTTGATCACGAAAAAGTACTCCGAAGTAATAGCGAGAAATAATCACTGTTTTTTTATTGAATGTTTACTCCAAGTGACCTACAAAATTAGATAACCTTCTGTTATTTTAATTATGAATAATATGGCTGGTAAATAAATACTTCACATATCTATATATGATATAGGAAGAGATTGCTGAAATGATTGTCCTGCCTAGTTTGTGGCCTGCTTTATCTGTTCCTGTGTTTGGGTTTCAAATACTGGCTGAATTTACACCATCACACCCGGCCTTAAATCTACTGGAGCACTGGAATATGGAACAACTCTTCTGAATATGCTTTTGCAATGTAGTTTGGGTATTTGACATGTTGAGGGGATAAGAACAAGACTAGACTTTATCAATATGAATCTGCATAGAGATAGAACAGTTCAACTGTCGTTTCTTCCTCTCTATCTTTTAACTCTTTTCATGATAAGATATTCATTATTTGTTCTGTTACTAGCACTTATTTTCCTATTATATGTACTTCCTTACTGTACGAGCTCACAACTTTGTTTCATAAAATGAACCTACCTTAACTTTGAATGTTGAAACACTGGATTTTGCCAAAACTATGTTGTCCTGGTTTGTATGAATGTTAGAAATTTTGTTTTAGGTGAGTCTTTGTTGTGGCAACATCAGTTTAAACAGTCTTAATCTAAGACTCAATTGTCAGATCCACCTAAAATTAGCTTATCTTTGTGTGTAAAGTGGTGGGCTTCATTGTTTTCATGCATGGTGGATCTTCATTTGTGTGTATCTATTAACTATGATTATTTTTTTTTTCTATGGGGATTTGTCGCTGCTATCACCATCATTTTTCAGTGTTTCATAATTATTGTTTAAATTCTCAGTGCCTGGTTAAATGGTTAATTATTTTTGATGGGTAAGTCATCACAATTAGATGTTTCTAATTGTGTTATGGCTGTACTGGGGCATATCAACTAGTCTTATATGACATTCTCTATAAATCTTTTGCAGGATTCTCACTATTCCTTGCGCTGATGGTTGATCGGCTGCATCATTACATCCGTGAACTACGTATAAGGAGGAAGAGTATGGAAGCTGTGAAGAAACAAAACAGAGTCTTTGATGACAGCAAGCCTCCAGTTTCAGAGGAAATCAAGGCATTGGAAGATGAGAAGAATACATTGCGTGAAAGAGTAAAACAACTGGAGGCACATCTCGAAGAAAAGAATAAAGAGGCAAGCAGTTCTGAAGCAAATGCGTTGGCATTAAAAAAACAATCAGAAGGTTTCCTGCTCGAGTATGACCGGTTGCTTGAAGAAAACCAGAATCTTCGAAGCCAATTGCAATCCATTGATCGGAAATTATCATTTTCTGATAGCAAGAAAAGATCGTAAGGCAGATTAAATTTGGCATACCGCAGTTGTTTTGTTGTTATAACATGATAGCAGATCTGTGGATCAAAGCTTGTGTGCAAAAGTAAAGGAAGTTAAAAAGTTGGAAGTAGCATTTTGTGATAATGTGGCCTTTATGAATAGACCGTAGATTGATTTTTTGTTCTGGACGTGTTGTGAACTATCGAAACATTGGATTGCAGAAATATATGTATCAAAGGAACTGTTGATTGGAAGACAATGAAAAGCTCTGAAGATCCAAATTTTGCTGGTCGCACCACCCAAAGCTTGAATGTTTTTTGTACTGTACAAATTAAGGCGTTTTTCCTTTTATTTGGGGGGCAACTTTTTCTTTTAAGGACTCTGGTAGGGATGTAACGGCTAAAAGTTGGATCATGAACAATGCCAATAACTTTTTCGACTGTTAAAAAAAATAAATATACCACTGATGGTAGCCGGTGGGGTTCACATAAATAAGTTATTACCCTTTTCTTTTTTGAAACCATATAGGTAATGAAAATTCATGTCAGATCAATTAGACATAGGGGTGAGATCAGGACTTAGTCCAAGTGGTTAAGTCCCCTGACTTCCAACGGATGGTTGGAGGTTCGATTTCCACCGGCCCCATATCCCTCCATTTTATTCTCCTTTACAATTGTGTGGCATGGGCTCCCACCACCCATTTCTCAAGCCTTCATTGACTCTTCAAAAAAAATTAGACATAGGGGTGGGCGACGAGTCGGGTTTGGTGGGTTCGGGTTTGAAAATTTATTACCCAACCATTACTCGACAATGGTGGGTACCCTGATAGGGTTTTTTAATTTTTTTAAAAAATGTTCTATAATAAAAAAATGCGTAATAACAATTAAAAAAAAAAAAGAATGATCTATACAACCACATTATGAAACAAAAGCAGACCCACAATATAATGAATAGATGATTGCAATGTAAAACGAGCCATTTATCTTTAATTATTTAAAATCATTGTTAAATATCTATACAATTTTATTAATTAAAAAATTAGAAGCTCATAAAATATTTGGCTAATTGGCTCCAAACTCCTCACTCAAAGAGCAAAGTATCTCTTTCAAATGAGACTTGGTCTTGAATGTTGGATATAATTTCTTTTTTTTTAAAAAAAAAAAAAAAGAAAAATTGGTCGGGTTAGTCAGGGTATCCCGATCGGGGAATTCGGGTTCACTAATAAAACCCGATACCGACCCCAACTATTAGTTTCGGGTTCGGGTACCCGACTTCGGATTGTTCCTTTTAAAAACCCGAACCGAGCACATTATTTTTTCGGGTTCGGATTGGATACTCGATTAACTCGACCCACTTGTCCACCCCTAATTACACAAGAAAAAATGTGAGGAATAGGAACTGCCTAATCAAGATAAGATTGGAATAATAAGGTTGGATTCTTGTATAGCGATTTCAGTTAAAATTGGTACAATTATTTCTTCCCCGGAGTTGAACCAATTGGATGCATTAGTTAGTTAATGACATCCTAAGTGAAGATGTACTTTCTTCGTTTGTGTGAATGATGTAGAATGAAATTTACGTATGCACGGATGCGTAACCGAATTTTAAATAATTTTAAACTTGATATGCAGTCATATAGTATGATTAATAATCACTAAACGATTTGCACATTAATTTGTACGTTCATTTTAGCTTTTACGATATACCTACAAAGATAAAACCATAATCTTATTGTTATTACGAATAGGTTACTAAAGTTATACAGAAGGCAATGTTATCAAGATCAGTATTCTATATAAGACTGTTTATCTTTGAAGACCGAAATTGTACACAAATTTTAAAATCCTATGAATTTTTTATTTATATTTTTAAAAAATTGACCACTTATTAATTATCTAGGGAAAATTCGAAATAAATACCTCCCTTCCCATCCTTATTACCTGTTCAGTACCCATAGGGGTTTTTTATCCCTTTTCAGTACCCAACACTTTTTAAATAGGAGAGAGATTAATATTTTGACAGTTTTACCCTTACTTAAGTCTAGTACGTTTTCCTTATCAGTTTTGTACATTTTGCATATGATTTCAGTACTTTTTATATTGGGTTTCAATACTTTTCTCTTTTTTTTTTTTTTTTTTTTTTTTTTGAGTTTTAATTGTGATTAACCGATATAATTAACCTGCCACTGTTTTCTTTCCCGATCTAACCCCTTTTCATATGCCTGTAGGTTGTTGATTTCATCATTTATCCAAAAACTTAAATCTAATTCTTCTATTATGAGATTTTTTCTGTTTAAGAGTTGCAAACATTTTATTTTTGCTTCGATTTGGATTTTTACAATTTCTTTTTTAATGCGATATCTTTCAATCGCAGTTTTCTCCCATTTACTGTAGTCTCTTATTGTTTTATAAGTCATCTTTAATGCTGATTTCTAATATGATTAATGAATTCTGTTTTAGAAGTGTTTAACTCTTCTATTTTTGTTTTGAGGTCTGTTGATTGGTAACTTATAACTTCTTCATATATATGAACCGAATTTAAAATAGTTTTTATTTCTTCGTCACGGTTTAACACATATATGAGTTCATGTGCTTCTTCTTCTTCGTTTTCTTTATATTCTGTTAACCTTATTATTGTTTCTTTAAGGTCTTTTATTTCTTTTTCTATTTTCCACATGGTTTCTCCAAGTTTTCCACATTTAGGACAAATATCAAAAGGTATTTGTACTTCCATTTTTAAATCAGTTATTTCTTGCTAAACGTTCTTCTTGTAATTTTTTCCACATTTTTTCTTCATATTCATATGCTATAAAATAGTTTTCACATCTTTTTATATGGTTATCCTGTAATTTTTCAAAAACATTATAGATTTTAGTATGCTTTTGATAACTGTTTTCTAGAATTTCTATTTCATTTTTTAGAAATTCAGCCTCCTTAGTCACTTTCTATTTTATAATATTTTCAAACAATCTTTGTTTTCTGCAAATCATGTCTATTTGATTTCGCTTATTCATCAGTCTAATAAGCCAAATTTCACATTCTTGGCATAGAAAGTGTGTTTTCGGGTAAGGTACAATAACAAACCTTGTTTCTGTGTTTTTAAAAGATTCTGTTTTAGGGTTTTCAGCAGTTTTAATCATATTCTCCATTTGTTTTGATAAAAGATATTAATTATTTCAAATGGTTTTAAAACACTGATTTTCTGTACGCGAAAAACTTATATGTCGTGATGTCTTACTAGGTACTTGCCATCTCCTATTATTCTCTTGGTCGTGTTAAATTTCTGACTATATGTTATGGGTCCGATTGTCCTTTGTCATGGAAATATTATTATAAACATTAAGTCCGCAATCCTCTTATTACTGTCACTGATGAGATATTTTTCTGGGCCTGTTTTCGGGTTTCAAATTCAAATTAGCATTGTCCAGACCTAGATCTGAAATGTAAGCAGGGGGTCTAAGGGGCAAATCAAAAGGGACAACAGTAACAAAACACCATTATGTTTATCAAACATCCCTGGATTGTGGTTCCCCTAACGAGTCTTTCTTACAGCTTTTATGGCATAAAGCCTTTTAAATTTTTATCTTACTCCCCTAATGACATATCTCATCAATTAAGTTTTAAAAGGTCACATATTTATGTTTATAACATTATTATCCATACATAGAACAATCATACCATAACATGAATCATAAACTAACCCATACCTTGAGAGAGGAGAGGCTTTCCCGTTCAGACGGGCCCCTGTATTTCAGAAAGTAAAGAAAAGAGGAAGCAATCCACACCGGGTCTTTCTTTACAAACTGAAATTTTATTACTGAAAAGGGTAGGGATACAAGAAAACTAGAAAGAGAAAGAGCTTTCGAGAGTAGCAAGAATGCAGTCTCAAAAACCTTAGAGAGCTAAAGAGCTAAGAAGTGGGTGTGTGTTTTACAAGTGAAGAGCATCCCTCTATTTATAGATGGGAATGTCATCTAAGTAATCCACAACTACCAATAAAAACGTGCCAAGTGGCAAAGTTATCCGATAAGGTTCGGATGAAAAATCAAACAACTAGTACAATAATCCAACAATATAATAATGTAATAAAGAGGGGCCTAGTGCCTATTAACGTGGTTTTCCAAGAGTCACATGGCTCTTGTCTGCCTTTTGGTTTTATCCGCCTTGGATTCCTTCTTTCACATGGTTGATGGTGCTTTTGGCTCCACTAGCATTTTGTTTTCTTCTTGACTTTTTTCTTTTCAGGATTCCTTCCTTCACATGCTGGTATTTATTGTGAATTCCAGCTCATTTCTGCGTGGCTCCCTTAGTACTCTTCATCATTGTGGGGACCGCCACTTTCTTTTTTCTGATTTTTTATGATTTTATTGGCCTGGAATTTTGCTTCATTTTTCTTTAGTGCTACCAGTGCACTAAACCTTCCATTTTTTCTGGTTGCCATTGCTTCAGCAAAAGTAGGCTTTAATTCCATTTCAAGCTTATGAAGAATTTCTTCTTCAATGAGGTTCTCAAATTTTCCAGTTTGTACTGGACTCATAGTTTTTGGCAAACTACCAGCCATAACCGGAATTAATGTGCTTTTACCATCTACCGGATTAGATGGGCTTAGTTCAACATTTTGGTCCTCAAAGACCTCAGGGTTAGAACTTCCCTGGTTTGGTTCAAAATTATCTGAACTTATGCTTTTTAGCAAAGCATCAGCTACCAACGGACTTGATTCGTCTTTACCGTCTGCCGTTTGAGACGGACTAGATTCAAACTTTTGATCCTTAAAGACCTCAGGAGTTGAATTTTCCTGGTTTTGCTGCATCCAGGCTTTTGCCAATTCTACTGCAGTCATAGAACTGGTGGGTTTGGGTTCTGGACCATAGACTGGTTTTTCTTCTGGCTTTGGTGTTTTCAGTGTAAGGGACACAATTTTTGAGGTCAATTTCTCATTTTGGTTCTGAAGGATTTCAAGTTTCTTGGTGAGGGTTTCAATCTGGGCTTCTGCTTCAAGGGTTTTCATTTTTTGGTTTTCAAAATTCTGTAACCATTCGGCCTTTTGGGCTTCATATTTACAGACTTCCTTGGCCATTTTTTCACAATGGTCACAAAACACAATGTGGGTTTTAGAAGAATGTCCAATTGAATATTGGACTGGGCCTGTAGGATTTTGGGTTTTTGGCCTCAAACCATCAACAATGTTTTTCAAACTTGGGCTTACAAAGAAATCTGGGCCCATTGTGGTTTTTGCAAATTGAATTGCAGACATTATGTCATAAAATCCTTTATGAAGAGGTTTTTCATTATCTTCATTAAGAGGTAAAATATCATTTTTATCATAAATTCCTTTTTTATAACCTTCATAGATTACATAATATAAAAATGGTTTTATGTTATTGAATTTCTGGAAATACATGCTTAAAGCAGAGAGACAAGTAACAATATACCTGCTGTTGTTTTTGTCAAATGATGCTCTCCAGATGTTATCACAAAGGCAGATCTGTTCCTCTGTGTAGTTCAACCCTGTGATAGGCCTGTACTTCATGTTATCAAATAAGATTAATTCTACATTATTGCCTGTTTCTGCTCTTTTGCCAAAGCAGATTTTCACTCCTTTTTCTGGGAGTTTATCTTTTTTCTTCCCTTCTGGGATGCTGGTTTTAGAAGGGATTGTGTAATATCCCTCTGGGGTTTTCACCATCCCTGTGGTTTTTACTCCATTTTCATTGCTGATTTTCAAAGAGTTTTTCTGGGAGTTTTCTGCCATTCCTGTAACAATATTATTCAATTCTCAATATTCCAATCCTCCCTGTAAAATTGATCCCATTTTAGTTTATATTTTTCCTCATCATTTTCATCATAATTATTAATTGATTCGTTTTTAAATTCAGTGTCGTATAATGGTTTTTCCCTTTCTTTAATCAGAATTCTAGATAGTATATCAGCAATTTTGTTATCTTCTCCTTTAATATGTTCAAATTTTATTTTGTAGCCTTTCTGACTAATAACATCTGTAAAATTCAACCACCTTCTCCTAGACATTGATCTTTTTTCTTGGAGTTGGCTATGGAATTTTACTATGGCTTCACAATCAGTTCTTACTGTAAATCCTGGTTTTCCTGTTAGAAACAGTTCAAATTTATCAAGTGCATATTTTATTGCCAACAGTTCTGCATCAATTGAGGAAAGGTTACCCTTTTCTCTATATTTTCCTGATGCATACTGGCAAATTTCTTCCTTACTTTTAGGTGAGTAGACATCCTTTTTTTCGCAAAAGGATAGCTCCCCATCCTTCATGTGATCCATCAGTTTGCACAATAAGATAATCACTATCTTCTGGCAATACCAATTCTGGAAGTGTTTTTAATGCTTCTTTAATTTTTTGTACATTTTTTATATCTTCTTGGTTAAAATACCTTTGACCATTTTTTCCCAGTTTATTATATAATGATCCTGTTAATGAGGATAAGTTTTTAATGTATGGTCTAGCATAATTAACCAATCCCAAAAATTGTTGTAATAGTTTTGTATCTTCCATTTTATCAGGAAATTCTATAGCCTTTTTAGCAATATGATCTTGGAGTTTTATTTTTCCTTTTCCAATTTCTGCTCCAAGGAATGCTATTTTAGTTTTATTGATTTCCATCTTTTTCTTTGAGATGATTATTCCATGTTTTTCAAATAGCCTAAACACTGTGTCGAGGTGACTCATATGTTCAGTACTATTTTTTGAAAATACTAGAATATCATCAATGTATACCAAAACAAATTTTTGGTATGGTTTAAAAATTTTATCCATTTTTTGTTGAAATATAGCTGGTGCATTTTTTAGTCCGAATGGCATTACTAGCCATTCAAATAAACCTTCTGGACATGTGAATGCAGTCCATTCGACTGACTCAGGATGCATTTTTACCTGCCAAAATCCTGACTTACAGTCAAATTTGCTATACACTTTTGAGTCTTGAATTCTATTTATTAAGACTGTTTTATCTGGTATATTGTAAGCAAAATCCTTTGTATTATCATTAAGTCTTTTATAATTAATGACCATTCTTGATTTTCCTCTTACAATTTCAGAATGTTTTCTTACAATAAAAGCTGCAGACCTGTGTCTGGAGTTTGATTCTCTAATTACTTTTAGAGTTTTTAATTCATCAATATGCATTTTGAAATCTGCTATATCCAGATTTGTAGGATTTATTTCTGCAGTTGAGATTCTTAATTCTGGATTTATTATTTCAAGCTTACATATTGTTCCATCTTTTTCCCAATATTTCTGGATGTTATCTCCAATAATTTGGGATTTTTCTAACCTCTCAATCCATTTTGTTATGGTTTCTTCAGGCTTAAATCTAGTTATACTTATTAATTCTTTCAGTTTTGGAGTTTCAGGAATGTATTCTTCTTCAAACTCTGTAATTTGTATGTTTTCTTTACAAGTTTGTTTACATGCTCCTTTTATTTTGCATTTACAATTTTCAATATCTTTGTCTTTTAAAAGTTTTTTATTTTTTGTTTTTGTATTGGTAGGGGCTCCACCACGCTTCTCTCGCAACTCTGATGTTGTTAAAAGTTTGGTTCCCGCATTACTAATACTAGGTGCAAACATTGCCAAAGTTGCTTTTTCAACAATTTGGATATAATCTTTTGTAATAAATAATCCTCCATTATTTTGTAAGAAGAATTGTAATCCTAAGATTACATCTGCATTTATTACTAAGTCTTTTATGTATGAATTATCAGGAACTCCATAGGGTTCTGATATCCCACAATTGGTTTCAAAGAATATCTGTCCACCTGAAATAGGTTGTTTTGTTGTATATGATATTCTTCCATCCATTAATTCTGATTTAATGGGTTTTGTTAAGTTTTTCTGTAGATGTTCTGGGATAAGTTTCTCATTTATTATTATTCTTGTACATCCTGTATCGATTATTGCATTAGTACGGAATACCAATTCCCTTAATTTAAAGATTATTGGTACCCTTAGTGTAGTTAATGATGAAGGATCGTGGCACACAGGTATGTACTCAGGGTTTTGTGCTAACATGTATTCCGTACTAGGATTTTGTTCATTATTAGATTCTTCTTCAGGAACTTCTTTTCCTTTATTTCCCGTATTTTCAGGACTTAACATATTATATTCTTCTAGGATTTCTTCTATGTTTTCAATCCTAGTTTTCAATTTTTCAAGATTAATCATACTTTGTAAATCAAAAAGTTTTCTTTCGATTATATCTATTCTTTTCGTGATGAATGTATAATTATCATCAATTTTTGTTATTGGCATTTCTTCGGGAAATTTAATTTTATAATACTTTACCAAGCATATTTGGCATATTTCTACGTGACATATTGTACATTTAGCTCTAAGTTTTCTTGACGGGTAATAAGAGCATTTTACACATGGTGTAGAATCTGTGCCTACCCTGAAAAGCCAATTATGATTTTCACATTCATTAATTTCTCTCATCATATACTCAGTTTCATATGGCATCATATACTCTTTATATGTGATACCATTATATGAGTTTTCATTTGCAAGCATATTAATCAATTCATAGGGATCATCATCCCCTTGTTCTTCTATAACATTTTCTTCCACTGTTACTATGCTATATATTGTTTCAGTCTCAGAAACATCTGAGTCTACATCCAATATATCTTGTTGTATACATTCTGTAAGAATTGCTTCTCTGGAATGTTGGTTTTTTCTTTTAGGACATGCTGTTGCCAAATGGCTTTCATCACCACATGTGAAACAAGCAAGTTTCTTTGTATAATTTCTACTAGGATTATATTTTCTGACGTGATGTTTTTGTTTCAAGAAAGGTTTTCTGCTATTTGATTGTTTTATAAAATACTTCTTTCTTGTTATGAATTTGGGTTTTTTCCTTAATGGTTCCGGCCTACCATATCGTTGAGGAGTGTATATCCTTTTACAGAATGAATAATCAGTTTTCTTAAGTTGTTTTTGTGCAATTATATTTGTACACTTATCTTTTAATATTTTTACCACATGAACAGCCCTCATACTAATAGTGTATTGTTGGGGATTCTTTTCAACCATTTTATTCCATGTATCTTGAATTTCTTGACCGATTGGTCTTGGTATTTTCATAAATAATTTTTCACCTAACTCTTGGTTAAAAGCACCTCCTGCTAGGCCTGTATAGTAGACATATTCATTCAAGAAGTCTACTGTTCCATATAAGTCATCTAGGTGCATTTGGTCTAGATGGATCAAGGCATCCATTTGTGTTGTTATATGTCCTGAATTACCATCTTCCCCCGTTATTAGACTTGATATTTTATTTACAAAGTTATAAGGATTTGGTCCTCTTTCTATTAAGTCTTGATAATCCATTGGATAGTCTCTTTTAAATACTTCCCACATTGACTGTGCGAATTCTCCTAAATAGGTTTCAAGATATCCATACATTGATTCAGCTGTATCATTATAATCATTTTTGTTTTTGATGTAATCGGCTACAACTATGTTTTTCCATTTTGCAATTACTGAGCCCCATTCTTGAGGGCTTACATTTGTTACTTCTAATATTGCCGGGTTATGATAATATCATCTTTCTAAAGGTTGCCTAATTCCTCTAGGTTTTGTTATCATCCCAGGTTGTATCTTTCCATAAGGATATTCTGGATGAACATGTGTGATTGAGTGTCTAGAATTATTTCCAGTATAATTAGTTCCAGGTCTCCACTCAGTCCCTCTTTGGTATGGGGCAAAGGGAGTTCCAGGGACTCTTGTTATACTGTCTCCTGTATTTTTCATGACAACATCTTTGTTCATGAATTCTTTAGCTGTTTTATTTGTTTTCTCAGAATGTAAGGAGATATGGTCTCCCATATATTGTTCCATTAATGTATTATCAGAACTTTGTCCTACTTCTGGTGAGTTTTCCTTTAAGAACAAGTGAGCTTCTATATCTGCTTGTTGTTCTTCTTTTATTTGTATTTTTTGTAATCTCTTCTGTACTTCTTTCTCAATAATATCTTCTAAATTATTCTTCCATTCTTTATTTTTTCTTTTTATTTTATCCTTTAATTCTTGTTTTTGTTCATTTAGTTTTGATATTTCTCTTATCATCTCTTCATAATTTTCTATCCAATTCTCAAAATATCCACTATGTTTTGGACATTCTACTAAATGGATCATATGTTTTAACTTATCAGAATATCTTCTATCAAGATCAATTTTACAATCTTGACAATTGTGAGGTAATATTCCTTTGTTTTTGAATTTTTTAGTCAAGGCAGAATGCACATGTTGTGAGAAGACTCTTTCATACCTGTCATGGTACTCTCTTTTATTCAGAATTTTCCCTTTCTTAAAGTTTTCGAATTTTCTTGTTTTTAAACAAATATGTTGTATGTCTTTAGCAATCCTTTCCACCTCATCCTCACTAGGGTGGAAGATTTGTTTTCCTTCATATTTTACATAGTTATCCGTTACTGGTTTTTCTACAATAAATCTTTTCATTTGTCTATTCATTTTCCTGACCTTCTTCTTCTGTAAAATCTATTGGTCGTTTTGCAGTTTCATAATCATTAAATCTTACTGACGTTTCTCCTCTGGAGTTAATGAAGTAATTTACATTTTTTGGAGTTAAATTTTTAACATTTGGTTTTTCAAAGAATTTTGATAGATCCCAATTTTTCCCAGCATTTTCTTCCGATGATATTTCAGTTGGTCCTATCATTTTTACTCCTTCACTTCCTATGATACTTACCACAGTTTCAATTTTTGTTTTATGCCTGGTTTGGCCATTGTTTGTGATTCTTCCTAAGAAGCCTACACATACCATTAGGTTGTGACCAGTTTCCATTTCTTCATATCCTACAGTTTGAATTCCTATTTGGATATGCTTCATAAAATCTGTTATTTGTATCATATAATCTGGTGCCAAATAACATACTCCCACATTAGGGTTCATATCAATTTCCATTAATCCTATGATAGCTTGGGTTGGATTAGTCCACCTTGTATCTAGAACAGTCATTAGGACTTTAGTTCCTAAGTTTTTTCTAGTTAAACCTTTTACTCCTATGGAGATTAATCCCATATGCATGTATTTTTGTCCTTGTCTTTGAAGCCTAATTGTTTCATTATTGCTTATTAATTTTATTAATTTTTTGTCATCTTTTAGACAGCTTATTGGTTCCGTATAATGATATTTGTAATATCCTGTGTTCCAATTAAGGAATCTTTGGTCATACAATAATCTTGGTTCTAATTGGATTAATGTTCTTTTCTTGAAGTTTTCAAATTCAATATCAGGGTCAATTATTTCTTCAATTATTGTTGGCCCTTCTTCAAGTTTGGTTTTTTCTCTGAACATTCTATCTATTAAGGTTTTTTCAAAGTTTGAGCTTTCAATCCTTTGAGAATTACTTCTTTCTACTAGACTGTTTTTGGATTCATTAGTAAGAGAAAATGATCTTCTGCTCATTTTTGTAAATATTTTTCGTCTGGTTTTACAACCCAGAAGTTTAGTTTTTCTTGTGGTTTAGTTTTCCTTCTAGCTTCTGCAGGTAACTTTGCAATTTGTTCAGCTAGTTGTTTTATTGTATTATCTTCAGGTATTCTAACAGCTTGTATTCTTTCAAGTTTTTCATCTATGCTTTCAATGGCTATTCTTAATGCAGGGTCTTGATATTTTTTCATGTTTTCCATTTGAACATGTACATCATCAATTTTTTTCTTTAGTATTTCAGTTGTTACAAGCTCTTTTATTTTCTTGTCAATTAGACTAATATTTGTATTATTTGTTTTATTATGGTCTGTTATTTCGCCAATCTTCTTATGAAGATTATTAACATTTAGCTTTATTTCTACTAATTCTTTGTTTAATTCTTTGAATTTATTATTAATTTCTTGTTTAAAGTTTTCTATTGTTTCTTTAACCTCTTTCAAAGCTGTTTCCATTATCCTTTAATGATTTTTATAATTTTGTTACACATTTCATTTACATTTTCAATATTGTTTTCAACAATATTTTTAATTTCCTTTATCTCTTTATCAAGTTTTTCAACCTTATCTTGTAGTTGTTTTAATTCCTCACTATGGTTAATGATTTTTCTCGGATTTGGGATATCATTAACTAGTTTAGAATTTTCATATTGAAGTGTTGTTATGGTTTTAGATAAGTTTTTCATTCCACTGGATGATTTATCATACTGGGTTGATAAGTATGTTTGGTTTTCTAATATTACTTTAAGATTTGTATTATTTTGTTTTCCTAATAATTCTAACTTATCTAGTTTTGCTTCAATTGATTGAAGACTTCTTTGTATATCCATGTTTTTATTTGTTAACATTTTATTCATGAGTTTTTAAGTGTTGTCTTAAAGCTTCTAATCTTACGATTAGTTTGCAATAATTTTTAAAAGTTCTATTTTTCTTGAGTTTTATTCTTTTGATTTTTATTTTATTTTGTTTACAGATCTTACAATCTTTAGTTTGGTTTTTGAATAGCCTTTTCTTTTCAATATCAATTATTAAAAATTTTTCGTAATTGATATTGTCATTTAATTTAATTGTGTTTTGATTATCTTTTAATCCGTCATTAGCCATAAGCCCTAAAATCGCAACTTATGCTCTGATACCAAATTTTTAGAGGGGGTGTGTTTTTTGGGCACTTTTTAGAGAAGTGTTAAACTCTTTTAGGTAATTTTTAGATATTATTTCTTTGATTTTATGTTTTAAGGGTAAAATGGTCTTTATTTTAAAATTTTATCTCTCCATGTACCTTATATAAATTTTTGTTTTTGGTTGGGGGGTTTAGAGGAAGAAAAATTGTTTGGGGTATTAAAGTGGTAAGTTCTTTTGGAATTAGGTATTTTTTAGGTATTTTCCCAATTATCTATGCAAGTAGAATTGAATATTTTTGTTCTTGTTGACAGTTAGGGGTGGGAATAGGCCGGACTACCCAACAGGGGCCTATGGCCTAGCTTACCGAAGGCCAGGCCAGACCAGCTAATTTAAAAGCCTATTTAGCTAAATAGGCCTAGGCCAGGCTTAATTAAAAGCCTTTTAGGCCTACCAGGCCGGCCTATTTATCATATTATTTGTCTATTTATGTTTATTACATAGGTATATGTCGTATTATTAGTATTATATTATGTAAAAGTAATTATTAATTTGATCTTATATAGATTTTCAAAATATTTATGAGTTTTTTTCTCGTAAATAAATAATTTTGGATAACTTGCCCAAGTGAACAAATTATGTCTTCCAACATTATGATTACATACGGATATATATATAAAAAATATTTAAACTTATTTCTAAAATAGGCTTAATCAGGCCTTTAAAAGGCTTAGAGGCTAGCCTATTTAAATAAATAGGCCAGGCTTCAGCCTATAACATAGGTCTATCAAAGGTAATAGGCCAGACTCGGGCCTATGAAAATCGACATAGGCCCAGGCCGTACAAGCCTAGGCCTAGCCCGGCCTAGCCTATTTTCACCCCTATTGACAGTAAAACAAAATCACATAAGAGTTAAAAACAATATAAGTGATTTTACTTTTAAAAAAACAAAAAAGAAGAAAGAAAGAAAGATAGAGTATGATCAGATCACCCATCTCATCTATCCCACCACATTTTTGATCCTTTGGCGATCCAAATCATCGTTTTATAGATTTGAGATCGCTGATTGCGATTTTGATAATATGTAAACGAATCATTCAACTCCTGTATGCTCCTCAGTCCTCCCCGCTTGTCAAACAAATTCAACCCAATCTTCCCCCACAATTTAGCCAACTTAAAGATAATTTCGTTTCAGGAAATCTGTGGTGTATATTGCAACCGGTACTACTACTTCAAACTACCGCCAGCTGGGATGGGGAGGTATGTTTGTTAGCATATGCATACGTATATATATGATCGTATAAATCCACACCTCAATTTGCATAACATACTCGAATAAGTTCAGAATAAGGTTGGACTTGGACAGAGTGCAACATGCATGCATTTATATACAACATAAAAGTATAAGACTAGATGATTGAGCTCAACATTCCATAATTCCCCAAGGCAGATTTCACTCTTAAAACACAATTTACGCACCAACCTTATTCTACCATAAAAGCAGCAGCAGCAGCAGGAGAATATCATCAAATTTAAGCAGCTTCAGCAAAGCCAACCCTCTGCCTCCCAAAATCAAACACTGTATGGTAAGGGCCCATGAATATATCTCCCAATATCCTGCATATTTTCCATTCAACAAATAAATAGTTACATATCCAAAACACAGAAGATATGGTTCTCATAAGAGGTATTCATGTATACTCCATTTGGTAGTTGAAAAAAGAATTACCAAAGTGGTCCACGGGGAGGAGGAATGTCGAGACCAGTGAAGCCACTTATGCACTGTGCAGCTGCACCATCACCTACCTTGAGTATGTACTGATCACCCGAACAAAGGGTTACCAACGTTAGCAAAGTGCACATGGACAGATGTGAAATTCGAGCATGATATATAACTCATTTGAAGACAACTAAAACATATATGCATACAATTCTAGATTACTGAAGAGTTTACGTGCACAATTCGGCAACCATTACCACTTGCTTATGGTGAGGTGCTCCCTTCTAAATTAATACTACTATATTCCGAATTTATACCTCTTTTGGAGAGAGCTCAAATACTTTTCCACCAATAGTGAAGGAAATAGAAGGCATAGAAGAGATGCTTGCACAATCAACAGCTGATTCTCCCATGGGACTAGGAAGCCGTTCACAAAGCTGGCAATTTCACCATTTCCGAAGGCTTTTAGACATACAATGTGGTGCAAGGTCAAAAACCAAAACTATGCAAAGTATACCTCATTGGCATAGTTCAAAATGCGCTCTTGGGTCTGATTCTGGCTGAGCTGGTTTTGCATCCACACTACGGCCATTTCACAAGCAGAGCACATTGCATCATGCAGAGCAGATGGTTTGCCTTCTCTTTCATCCACCACACTCGCAATACCAGCGCTGCATAAAGATGACATGACGAATCAAGAAAAACCAAATGTGCAAGGACCCACCCATAAACTTGTTGTGAAGGGTAACAAGATGCATCACTGGGAACATATATTTGTTATTGGTGAGTGGGAACAAACCTAACACCACGCTGTCCATCAAATGTGCATAGCCCCACTTGAGAGCATATTTTCCTAGGTTGAGCCTTTGACAATCAATCATAGTTCAGTATTAGGGAATAACCCACACATTTTCAACTTGCGCAGTATGTTAAGAGATAAAATGCAGTATGAAATACAGAAAGTTGTTTCAGTACCTCGGACATAAGAAGATCGAGGATGGTTTCCCCATATTGTTCAACCACAGCCTTGCATTCTTGGCTAACAACCCCAGAAGCCCCAATAGCATGGTTAATCATTGTGACTACAGTCTACAGACATTGGACCAAAGATAGTATTAATTGGCATATCTAGCCCACTAAATCCAGCTCAATGAAGTACATGCTTTAATTGTAAAACACCAAGAATCATAAACTATGAGCCAACCATTTTATAAAAGTTGCCCAACTTCCTTATTGGTATGTCAATGTTTTATTGTTATTCCGTTACCAACTACTCACTGTCCCATCAGTTTCCATTCTTGTCCATCCCAACATTTATGTCTCATTTCCATTATAGGAAATAATTAAATAATCCCCAAACCTATACTTATTTTTTTGGGTGAACATCCAAACCTACACTCATCACATTAAAACAATAAATAAATATATAAAAACTTCAAACCTACTATAATTAATAAATTCAAACTCACAACCATCATATCACACAATAAATAAATCAATTAAAATTTCAAACCTACTAAAATCACATTATATAAATTCCTAATTTACCTTTACTTTAAACAAAGTAAACACTAACGTGCCCCTACTTTAAATACTAACCAACCCCACATAAAATACTGTGCCCAAAAGACTTTGGACACTATTAGTGGATGGGGGGAAGTTCTATTCACCCTTTTTTCTCACTGATAATATCCCATTCCTTCCCATTTACTAATAAAATACTTACATCTCTCTCCATACAAGAATAAAATACTTCATTCTTCTTTCTTCCATAAATCTCATATCATGACCATATGAAACATCTTTTTAAAAAAGGATAAGTATATATTGTTTTCTATTTTATGACATCAAGAAATACATATACCCATGCATTACAAGTTAACCAAAAAAAGAAGGTCCAGCACTTGGTAGCTTATGAATAACACAGCATTAGCAACACAAAGAAACTACAGAAAAATAATAAATGAAGCATACAGTGGGATAAACATATGCCAATCAAACTAAATACCAATGACACCAGAGACATGAATGACATATCAAATTAGAGGACTTGTCTTCAAATCATTTATCAGTCAGTCAGCCAGCTACAATAGCCCATACCATCCTCACTGTTGGACAAGGTAAAAAAATAAAGCATCTTGCTAATTGAATCTTACCCTAAATCCCTAATGAGTACTTTTAATTAGCCAATCTTAACACTTAAAATCTACAGGACTTCATTGAAGAAATGAATCAAGGTAAATTTGAGAAACGTTGTGGGTAAAAACTAAAAAGTTCTTTTAACACAATTCCCAGACATACCGTTGGCCCAGCTAAGAGAGAAGTCCCAGAATCAGCAATAGCTGAACACCCATCATCGCAAAAACCTAAGATGCATAATTGATGTCAGACTCTACTTCTGATTGGGGAATAATAAGACCATACACTGTATGGAAAAAAGTTCCCATTCAATGTAATTTGTATTACATTATTCTTTTTAAGGTAATAGTAAGCATTTATGGATCATACCACTTTTTTTCCCATCAATAAGCACGTCACCCATGTCAAACTACAAAAATGAAACATATAGAGTTAGGATGACTCGAAAACATATTATACAAGCTCTTGCATAGCAAATGATCTGAATAACCAACCTGCCAATAACCTTTCTGTGTAACAGGGACATATGTGTGTTTACCCTTGTAATGATTTGGATCAACACCACCAAAGACTATTTCACCACCCTCTTCTCCCTCTAGATTTCGGTTGAGCCAAAATGAGAACACAGGCTCCTTAACAAGACCTTGATCAACCATGTTGTACCTGAGAGAAACACATGATATAAATACATAAATGATAATCTTCAATCCAATCCCAATTGTTTGACCATGCGTATAGTACACAAATGTTTTCAAGGGAGGCAACTTAAATGCAAGGATAGCCTGTGCATGCCAGATCCTTGAAACACACTCCCTCAAATGACAACATTGAATTAAAATCATAACCATTATCAAATTCCTCGATCAAATGGTAATTCAAGCTTCCAACATAAAGAAAGAAAGAAAGGAAAAAAAAAAAAAAGAAGAGCATGAGAGGCTTCAGCTCATACCATACTGGTGTTGAATTTCCAACTGAGATCTCTTTAAAACCCAGTCCCAGAATGCCATCAAACTTGGCCACCAAAAATGTTAAACTGGGTTCTCTTGTGGCCTCAATAAATTCCTGGTCAGATTGAGAGTGCTGTTGTAAGTGTAAAGGCTTCACTAATCAAAGAAAACAAAACTTCATAGGAATGTGGACAACCTGGCTCTTAACGATAAGGTCGCCAACTTTGACATTATCTTCACTGTAAAATCCAGATATAGCCCCTGTTCCATAATGGATTGCGGCTTCTTTCCCTATAAAACATGAATTTTGGCAAAATTGTTGGAAAAATCTGTGTGGCCCATATCAAATCATTCTCCAATTAGCATGATAAAGGCATAAAGCTATGTGGAAAAACAGTGATTTGATATAATGATCTCTAGGACAAGCTAATAAGTCCATAGAATTTTTTACATATACACATAATAACCCCAACAACAATACTGTTTCGTCCAAGAGATGCAAATGCAAAAAAATTGAAAAGATTTAGTTGCAGACACTTCTGTATTAGAACTCCCAAATTGAATGATTTCATTCTCAATTAAGAAATGCAAAAAAATAAAAAAT
Source organism: Hygrophila difformis (assembly GCA_030278955.1). Lineage (NCBI taxonomy): Eukaryota > Viridiplantae > Streptophyta > Magnoliopsida > Lamiales > Acanthaceae > Hygrophila > Hygrophila difformis. The sequence continues at coordinate 4,515,503 of JAOANR010000009.1, read as the reverse complement.
AAAAAAAAAATTCAAATACTAAATCAGAAGATGAAGAACAAGTTATCATGTTCTGGGGAGACTGGGTATGAACAAACCATTTTTTTTGTAAGTACTCGACTTGCTAGACTTGTACTTGGAATGGAAGAAACAGGGAACCTGCACCGATATGCAGAAGTTTCAGGTACACTCATTTTTACAGTATCAATGAACAACCTAAATACCATGTAAAGAAAGTTTCAAGACTTACAGAAAAATAACACTTCGACGAAGGCACCCACAGATTAGAGCTACCAGTATCGAAAATCACAGTAAATTTCTGGGGGGGAGTGCCAATTCCAATCTCCCCAAAGTACTGAGCATCCATGTAGTTCTTCAATGCAACAATATCAGTGTCAGCGTCAGCAAGTCTGCCCTGATATTTGAAACTCCTAATTGAGGCTCTCAATGCTTCTGTGGAGTCAAGCAGAGAAGGAATCTGATTGCTTTCATCAAACTTCTTCTTTTTCAATCCTATTCTGACCAATCCATCATTTGATGCAGAAGTTGCAGGGGAACTCAACAAGCTTGAAATGATAAGTAGTAAGGCAAATGCTCGGAATCTGATTCCCATATTTTCCTACAACAATACACATATTATTAGCCTATGCATCAGCTATCACACGGCCACTAGCACAGTTTATATAATGTGCAAATTTGTTCATCGTTAAATAGAGAATAAATAAACAAGAAACAAATACAAATACAAATGCAAATTTCCTTTCAGCTAAAATGAAACTGAAGTAATCCATACGCATTTACGAAAAGGGCCTTGGCACGTTTTCTGTCCAAAAATTCGGAAAAGAAAAAAAAATCGATACTGGCTCAAATTTCCAAATTCCTACAAAAGCAAAATCACAACTATTTCTAAACTAACAAATTTCGCCGCAATCAACATTAAACAGAAATACAACTCCTCATTTTTCCACAGAAAATACCACAAGATGATGAGTAAACCATACGATCGCCAAGTACAGATCCTTTACTTGTCAATTACAATTTCAACCAACTCGCAGAGAAAAAGTTCTCAACAGTCCTACCCCCTACGGTACCATATAAAATATATATACAATCAAAACGAATATGATAAAACCAAGGAAGTGAAGTAAAATAAGATAACCCCAACCAACCACCAACAGCGAGACAGATAAAGTATCAATTGAATAACTCAAAACTGTAACCCAATACATAGCGCAATTCCCACACGAAACTGCAACCAAATCGAAAACCGCGAAATCATCAAATTCTTAACACACAAATCCAATTTTCACAAATTCATCCACTCTTCCAGTTCATCCGCTTTTACGATACAGGTTCTATCATGCGCCCTCACAACAACCAAATTTGCCGGGAAAATAAACAATGATACAGATTACACTACACTCACCTAGCGTTCAACAGAGAGCAACAATCAATCTCCCGATGTTGCCGAGAAAAGGCGTGCAAAATACTAGAATAAAAGGAGTGGGTGCATAAATAGAAGCGAACCGCCACCTTTACCTCAACAACCTACAGTACTTTGGAAGATCTGGACCGTCGATTGAACACTGTGCTAGCTATTTCGAACCGTTGGTTTTCTGATATGTATCGCTTTCCCGAGATTCTCATAATGTGGGGACTCTATAAGCCGAAGTGGGGAAGAATCGTGGCCCACGCGACTAAAAATGCTAGCTCAATCTGAAGCGTCCGTATTTGATCCGACGGTGGTGGGAGGGCATAAGCAAATTTGGAATAGTCTATGAGGGCGGTGATAAGGATAGACTAACGTGAACAAAACGACGTCGTGAGGAGGCCTGCATAATGCTGGCGTGTAATTGGATTATGGAGTACGTGACAAGGAAGCAAGCAAGGCAGCTTCACACGCCACGTTTGAGCTGTGGGGGCATTTCTCTGTAATTTAAAAAAAAAAAAAAAAAAATCATAAAAGAGCTTGGAAATAAGAATAGGAGTACATTCGAATTCCTTTACTTCAAGTTTAATACTCCTATAGTCCTATATGAGAGTTAAAGTTTTAATACTTATATATTAAAATCAAAGAAAATATTTATTTTATTTTATTCAATTCAATTAAAGTCCTCCTATTCGTCTAGCTGAGTCAAGTATTTGATTTAACATAACATCTTGTGTTATAAATACTTTTGAATATTGTGTGTATGGATCCTGCTAATGGAAACCTTTTAGAATTGCTTGCTACATTCATTTCTTGAAATCTATGGGATTCTTGGTAGCTATACAGTATTATACATTATTAAATATATTTATTTATTTTTTTAAATGAATCTTTAATCAGTAAAAAAATATTCTAAAATGTTCTAGTACGAGTATATATATAAGTGTGTGTATGGATCATTTGTATCAATTGCAAATACAAATATACTTGCAATTTAAAATGTTAGGAGTGTTTTGATAAAAACTTCTTTTCTTTATGTTAACACTGAAATTTCGGATGAGCGAAACCTCTCTTTAATTGATGAAACTTAGGGAAAGATTACAAAGAATGCAGAAAAGAAAATTACAGGAATTGAAAGAAAGCTGTAAATAATGAAATTGCAGAAAGCGATAAATAAACTGCAGAAAGTAAAAAGATAAAATGCGGCCTCTTTGAGGGTTGATTGGAGATGCTTTGCCTTGGTGCCACATTCAGCTTATATAGGGGGTGGGGAACCTAGGGTTTTCTCAAGGCCCATGACTAGGGGTATTAATGAGTCAGGGTAGTTCACGAACAGTTCGAGCTCGGTTCGGTCAAAGTTCGGTCAAAATTTGACTCGAATAGGCTCGACTCGAGTTCGAGTTCGACTCAAATAATTTACAAACCAAGTCGAACATCTTTAAGTTCGGCTCGAAAAACTCGCGAATAGGCTCGTGTTCTATTAACTTATAATACAAATCTCATACAATACATGTCTTTTGAAATGTATTGTACCAATACTATATTTGTTTAGGGAAAAAGGCCAAATATATCCCTTTTATTTCAAAAAAAGCCAAATCTATCCTTTTTTTTTATTTTATTACCGAATTTATCCTCTACATATGCTAATTATATCCGGAAATATCCTAAATTCACTAATCGTGGAATGGCTGCTGACGTGGCAATAAATTAACTTAAACCCTACACGCTGGATGGGATTTGAAGTGTCTCTCAATTAGGGCTGTGGAAAAATACCGAGTATACCGCACATACCGTATCGAAAAAAGAAATATCGAAATTTTCGGTATACCGTAATTTTCGGTACGGTATCATACCGAAAAAAATTCTCCATACCGTATACCATACCGAACATTTCGGTATACCGATCTTCGGTATACCGAAAGTTTCGGTATGAAATATTTCATACCGTTTCCATACCGACATTCCGGTAAGTTCGGTATATAACGTTATACCGAACATTCAGTACATACCGACGTACCGTATCGCGGTATATACCGACATACCAAACATTCACTACATACCGACATACCGGTATTGCGGTATATACCGGCATACCGAACTTTCGCTATATACCAACATACCGATATTACGGTATATAACGGTATCGCGGTATATACCGATACCGTGGTATATACCAAAGTTCGGTACGGTAGCGATATACCGCGGTATCAAAAAATTTATACCGTTACTGTACCGAAATATTACGGTACTGTATGATACCATACCGAAAATTACGGTATACCGAAAATTTTGATATTTTCGGTATTTTTTCGATACGGTATGTGCGGTATGCAGTATATTCGGTATTTTTCCCCAGCTCTAATTGAGACACACTTCAAATTCGATCCAGCGTGTAGGGTTTAAGTTAATTTATTGCCACGTCAGCAGGCATTCCACGATTAGTGAATTTAGGATATTTCCGGATATAATTAGCATATGTAGAGGATAAATTCGGTAATAAAATAGAAAAATGATAGATTTGGCTTTTTTTTAAAATAAAAAGGATATATTTGGCCTTTTTTCCGTTTAATTGTTTAGACTTTAAAATAAATTAAATAAATTTAGAGTCTATGACTATTTTTCCGACATGTCTACCCTATGCAATTAATGCATCTCCTTTTAAAGGAGTGTGAAATGAAAGAAGTATTTATTTATTAGTAAATATATTTATTTTTATACATACATATATTTATTAGCAAATATAGAGGTTATATAAAACATTAAAAGTTAAAGTGTGTGTGGATCAAATATGACATAATTTATTGGGATAGATGGAATAATTTTTAAATTATAAATAAATTTTAAAATTATTTAAATATATAGATTAAATAAAATATACATAATTTATATACAATATATATTAAATATAATTTTTTTTTTATAAATTATGTGAAAATGAAAAATGAGACTGTTCGAGCTCGGCTCGATTTCGTCAAAGCTCGGTCAACGCTCGGCTCGAAGTAGCTCGGTCAATGCTCGGCTCGGTCAAAGCTCGGCTCGAATTCTTACGAGCTCAAGCCGAGCTCACCAGTGTTCGGTCTCAGTTCGGCTCGTGAACACCCCTACCCATGACATCTTCCCCCAAGCTTCTTCGTGATTCTCTTCCCTTGGGTGGCACTCCATCGCGATTTTCTTTCCTTCCATGGCGCCTCATCTTGCTGACTCCGTGATCCTCTCAAGATTGTATCCTTCTTCAACCCCTTCTACCGAATATATCTTTATGGACTGGGTCGAGCAATTTGGGCCAAAAATTGATGGGCCTCAACATTTATTTTATTGGGTTAACACTTTCATAATATAATTATCTTAGAATATAGTGATTGCACAAAAATAAAATTAAAAGGAAAATGTAGTAGTTTATTTGTGTTATTCATAAAAGAGAAAAATATGGTAGTGATTTTATAGAAAAATACTCTTAGAGAGTAAATAATGTTTCGTTGACTATAATGAGTTTGTTTTTATTCAATTTTTTTTTCCCATGTAAGTGATGCATTGATTGTAACATTTTCATGACTTCTGTAAATTTAAAAAGAGATACTAAGATTGGTTTGCTTAGGAATTAAGCAAGATAAGTACTACTTCTAGCAAGTAACGCATTGACTTTTATGACTTTTGGATAACTCATATAGTGAATTGCCGGGTATTTATTTTTTATTTCGTAGAATATATTCGACATGACGAGAACACTTCAATTATAGCCCAATAGTCCCAGAAAAGATCCAATCAGCCCAACTTCACAGTCCATTTTTTTTTAAAAAAAAAGAAAAGTAGAGAATTTATTTTTGAAGTATCGATATCATATACTATATGGGATGTTTGGGAGTCAACGGATCCGCTAGCAGATAGCAGATTCGGAGAGAGAACTGTGAGACAATATGCTCTTGCAATATGTTATATGCTGATCAATATGCTGTCATCCAAACAACCCCATAGTATACCACTTGCCGTTTAAACTTTTAAATTATAGCAAATCCACCATGAAAACTATATTACGGTATGGTATTTAATTTTATCAAAGTAAGAATAGTATATTTAATAACGGCAATATTTTTCTTCTATTCATTTTTTTCTCAATATATTATAATTTTATTATTTTATCCTTTTATCATTAATAAATTACTCATATTTCTTATCTCCTATTGAATATAATAATAATAATAATGATATTAATAATAATAACTAAACTTTAATTACTTCTGTTCTCATATAAATGTTCCACTTCTGCATTTCATGCAGTTCAAAACATATTTTTAAATGTCTATAACTTAAATTTTATACAAGTAAAAATTATAAAAATTTGGAGTATTTAAATGAGAAGGGAGGAAGTATATTTGAAGTCAGCATATGGTCCTACTCGTATAGAATATTCGAATGGACGTGCTTTCTGACATTATGGGTATTAGCAAAGTCCAAGGAAGAAGTTGCCCGGAATTTGGAATTGAAGTCTACTGATCTGTACAAAATTTCAATTATCATTGCGTGTTCAAAGTGAATAGGCGGAGTTATTGACTTAGACTCATTTCTACCCATTTGCTTCTCTTACCATATTCTGCATGTAATTTATGCCTTTCACATTTCCTTCTAATGTTACTTTTGGTCTCCATTTAAATTTTCTTCCTCTATTAAAATCTTGGGATAAAGTCGGCAACCCACAGGAAGAATTGCGTCAAATAATCCAAATATACTAGTATTTCATAATTTTTGTCTCATTGCCTCATCATATAACAATCAATGTATTACAGTATTAGTTTAATTATTAATCAAGAAACAGTGAAAAACCAATTGCATTTTATGTGTCACTACACTTTGGTATATATTTTGAATAGACAAAAGGAAGAAACAAAGAAGGAAATTTAATTAAAAGCAGTAATTATTTTTAATTTGGAGAAGTAGTGCTGCAGGTTTTGTTGGTCCCGCTTGTACTATGGTGATTGTTCGCCGTAGATTGGTTGCTGTTGTTCGGCTGTGATCCGCTGATGATGGAGGAGATCGCCGCCGCGAGAGCCGCCGTGAAATTAGGATCCGTGGCGATTGCCGCCGTGGCAGCCGCACTTAGATTGTCGGGATTCCTGATATCCTGAGACAATTGCACCCCAGAAAACCTGGATTGATTCGGGCCTGGAATTAGGTTTTGCTGGAACTGAGCAGGAAATGAAAATCCCTGGGACGCTAATGAATTCGATGTTTGTGTAAGATCAAGCGTGACTGTGGGGAAAGGCGCAGAGGCCGATATTGTGGCCGCCATGTTGTCGGGACTGGGAAGAATTGTTCTTGCGAGAAAATTGGCGTTCATCACACCGTCGGCGCTCGCCATGGATCCCGATAGGAGCATGCTGGCGGCGGATGTCGTAGTCGACGCCATGGCCATGGCGGCCGGCGGCAAAGGATGGCTGTGGGCTCCTTCGTACGTGGTGATCAGCACTGTCCTGTCCTCGGCGCACCTTTGTACCTGAAATCATTACCACACCATAACATTAATAAAAAAAATAATCCCTTAGTAATTATAAAGCTTTCGAAAAACTGTATAAATTTCGAAACTACGCACTTGTTTGCGCACGGGACAGCCGACCGCCATTGTACACCGATAGTAAGCCCGCGGGCATGGATTCCCTTTGGCCATTTTCTGCCCGTATTTCCGCCACTGGCATCCATCGGAAATCTGAAAATGTCATTCACAAATCACAATTAAGCAACTAAACAAATCGTGCTTGGAAGGAGGTTTTCGAACTTGCAATTTGTTGAAATATTAGTTGTTACCATGGGAGCTTCCGACCGAGCCCTAACAGACACACGGGCCTTCCGCATGGTGGCATCGGCGGACTGGTCCGGATTCATTTTCGAAACCTTAATCTTCTGCGCCCATCCGGCGGATTCGGGGCTGTCTTCGCGGTCAGTCCTCTTGTTCACGTGAGGCGGTGATGATCTGGACGGTGTTTTTTCTTCCGACGAGGTGTTGGATTGTTCTAAAAACTTTCGTGAAACTGTCTGATTATTTCTTTCTTCGGAAACTGATGATGCGGAGTTCCTTTGCTGCTGCTGCAACATTGCAAGATGCATTTGCAGCGTGGCGTAATTGTTGGTGACCTGAGTTAGCATTCCTTTCAGCTTCTGGTTTTCGGCGTTCATTCTTTCCAGTTCGGAGAGAAGCTTCGCCACCTGAATTATCCGATTATCAGAATCAATTTCATAAATTTTACCCTAGTTGATTTCTGGATGATCAAATAAGTATTGATCAATTAATAATTACCTCGTTTTTAACCGTCCTATCTTCAGGCATTATTATCCCATCTTCCACCGTCGATTGATCTTTTCTTGTGTTGTTACCAGTCACAAGTTGCAAACCAGTCTACGAAAAAATAATTCAATCTCCAAATCAACCACAAAATACACACACACATATATATACACACATGTACTATATATTTAGGTAGACTCACATTAACATCGGAATTAGATGCTTGAGGCCGTAAATTCTCCTCCTTGACAACAGCGGACGACTTAGAATTCTTGTCAGCGAAGAAATCCACTTCACCAAAAAGCGGTGGCCGCGGCGGGGAAGGGGAGCGGCGAGTTTCGCCGGGGAACATATTGAGACAGCGATAATCGGCGTCGGACAAGGTGGTAGGGGTTAAATTACATCCACGAAGAGGCTTATTCTTATTATTATTATTATTATTGGGAAAAAACTCAATCTGATTGGTGTTGTCAAGCGCAAGACCCCATCCTCTGTCCATGGAAAAAAATGGGAATGATCAGAGCTGGTGGAGGGGGGAAGTACGGAGGAACGAAGGGAAAATGCACTGGGCGAGGCTTTATAGAAAAAAGAAGAAGAAGAAAAACGAGGGTGGGTTTGGGAAAGCCAAAGCGGTGGGCACGCTGTAGAAAATAATGTAGTAGTAGTTACGGTGGACCAGGGGAAGTTTTGACAAGAGATTGACGTGGCAGTGTAATAAGAGGATTGACGAAGTAGTATGTTGAAATGGCCCACAGCGAAGACTCGGGGGGATTTGTGAAAGAGCTGAGGTTTCGTCGGGTTGCAGTCACTCATGACTGAGATTGACTCGTTCGTAATGTTATCAAAAATAGTAGTAGTGGTGGTACTAGTGCAATACTAATAAAAGAAAAAATAAACATTAGTTGTTACTATTCATTGTTTAACTTTGATTTAAATTTTTATTATAGTTACGTAAGAAAAAGATATAGTCAAGTGAGATCTTGTTAGATTCGTCTAATCTTGTAGTTTTAGACAATCAATTTTTTATAACTTTTCGTTGTACAAAATCTAAGTTATTAACCGTTAAAAATATGCATCGACATGCGTATCGAAGATGTGTGTGACAATTACACTGAGACGGAGAAAATATTAACAAACGTGGAGGAAATCATAGTATAAAGAACGGATCCAGCGGGCGCGGTGACATCCACGTGACAAAATTAACGAGGAGGAAATCATCGGTAACCTAACTTCTTTTTGACGACCCGATCATTGATCCATTCCATTGCCCGGAGCCCCGGAGGATTCTTTTTCCTCCTATGAAACATTTTGTTTAAATATTTTTAAATGATGAAAATCGATTTCATTTCAGTTGGTAAATAATTTTATAATGTGAATACATTAATTCCTTTAAGCGTAAAGCCAAAGAAGCCCACATAAGGGTAGGTGAATTGGACCCAACTCCAAAATATTACTATGTCTGTCTCATTTGACTTTTATTATTCCACGTACAATGCATATTTTTAATTGTTAATATTTCACAATGATTATAATAAAAAATATATTTTAAAATTATATAATTATACAATTCTAATAAGACTCAATTTAATTTTTTTTTAAAAAAATATATACTTATAATAAAATTAGATGAAAGTTAAACGAATGGAGTAGTGCTTGTGAGAGACCCAGCAGTGTAGCTAGGAAGAGAGAGTCATAGATAGGTGGGGACATTGAAGAGGCTGTGTGCGGGCGTTGACGGTTGACCGTCGTGGTCACTGGTCACTACCTGACAATTTTCATTGCCAATTTGTTTGAACAAGAAATTCACATCTTTAATTATCTTTTTATTTTCCTCCAATTCAATATTAACCTCAACACTCATAAAAAAAAAAAAAAAATATTAACCTCAACAAACGCAATTGGCCTGAATGTTATGGGGCTCTGACAGCTTAAACAAACGCAATTGGCCTGAATATTATGGGGCTCTGACAGCTTAAACAATGATATCGAGTTTGAGTTTTTGTATATGCCAAATTCTTCTTTGGAAGAATCAACCCTTTAATGTCCACCCAATTCTCGAGGGATTAATCATGGGTCCAATGAAGTATGGGAATACCCTAATATTCACCTAAAAAATATTAACCTTAAATCTATATACTTATATTTTTAACTGATTCATCATGTTGGTTTCGAGGTAAATTTTGGTAATAAAATACTAGTCACGAAAGATTAATTATAGTCCCAAATCAACACTAATTATCATTGAACTAGCCAATTATTGCTTCTTAAGTTTACATATTTTTTCATTATGAAGTGACAAATCAATGTATAAACTCCCATTTCCACGATCTTTTTATTAAAAAAAATAGGACTTAGCCCAAGTGGTTAAGTCCCTTGACTTCCAATGGAAGATTGGAGGTTCGATTCCCCACCGGCCCCCTATCCCTCCCTGTTTTTCTCTTTTGTAATTGTGTGACATGGACTCCCATCACCCCTTTCCAGGCCTTCAATGGCTCTTCCAAAAAAAAAATAATCTATCGTATAAAATACATAGGGTTGTGCATGCAGTAGTTTATTTGCTCCAGATTTTAATATTGTAAATGTAAAATTTAATTGAACGAATCAAAATGAGTTTTCACCCTCTCATATCCTCATGCTTTTTGTTATTGATAGAAAGATGAACATAGGGCTTCAACCTAAAATCAATTGATAAATAGGGAAATATCCCAACATATAACCAATGTGAGACATTATAACAGTTATAAATTAATTGACCATTAATTATGATTTTCACTCGTTAGACATGTATGGGTAAATAATTCCACAATTTTTAAAGAAAATTATCTCACAAATTCTCCCAAACATTACATAAAATAATAAACTCAATGTAACTTTTTTTAAAAAAAAAATTATTATGATATATAAAAAATTGTGAATTTAGTATTATCATATCCTGAAAAATTTAGACCATCCCAACCCCTTAATACTCACTCTATCCCACTTGAAATGTTCTATATATTTCATTTCTGCACACAATTCAATGCACTTTTTAATCGATAAATCTCAAAATATATACAACTAAAAATTATAGTATAAAATATACTCATATATTCTAAAATTATATGATTAGACAAATCTAATAAGATAAAACTCGACTATTTTTTTCAAACATATAATTACAATAATATTGAGTTAAAGTTGAACAATGAACAGTGTTAAAAAGTCAAATGAGACAATTCAACTGGGACGGATGGAGTATTTCCACACCTCTGGCAGTGGCACCGCCAAGGACCACAGTCCACACGGATCGCGTCATTTTGATTGGACTTAATACCCTGTTCTTGGGCTCCTGGCCTTTCAATCCTATCTAGATCGAGATATTAGTTAAATTCTATTTTTATAATCTTCATTTTATTCTCATTGAAAAGTTCATCATCTTTTATTTAATTATTATATTTTTATTCTGATTGACAACTTCATCATCCTTTATTTTATTTTTTTTGTAAAGAAAATGATTCGTTCCACTTGTTATCTTAGTGTAATTTCCTAATTTAATCTATATGGACTGTGTTACAGAAATATTTTTCTTCTAGAAGTGATCTATGCAATCATTTTGATTTTGTGTGACAAATTGCACTACTAAATAGTAGTAGTGTTTTCACTCTGGGATCTAAATTGTAATTTTGCTGGATTTATTATAGAATAAAGGATAAAAAAAAAATTGGGGACAGAATAAAACTATAACATTTATATATCTTATTTATTGAATTAAATTTCCAAAAAGAAAAATTATTTATGTAGTAAATTAAAAAATGAACGGAAGGAATACAAAATATAGGGGGATTTGAATTATCCAATTCAATTATATTATCCAATTGCTAATAAAGTAATGGGAGAATTGCTAACAACCAAATTCCCGTACGTATGTATAATTAATTACATCCTCCGTCTCATTATTTTTGTTACGGACTCACCCAGCACGTATGCCGATACACATTTTTAACAGTTAATAACTTATATTGTGTACAACGAAAAGTTATAAAAAGTTAATTGTCTAAAACTACAAAATTAGACGAATCTAATAAGATCTCACTTGACTATATTTTTTCTTACATAACTATGATAAAAATTCAAATCAAAGTTGAACACTACAAGAAAATTACCCGTAGGCGACGACTGGGGGTGAGGAAAGAAATTTTCGTCGCCCCTCAGGCGAGGACATAGGTGACGAAATATAAATGTCGTCGCCTACAACATTAAAATTCTTAAATTATTGTTTTTCTCCTAAACCAGTGAGGAATGAGGCGATGAAAATTAGTTTCCTCGCTAATGGAGTGAGAAATGGGGCGATGAAATAGAAATCCTCGCACTAGGGCGAGAAATGTGGGGACGAAGTTGTCGTTGTCGCCTGCCTATGGTTCTAAATAGTTTAAAATAAGCCCTAACCCGCCAAATGCCCATAGTGTAAAAAAAGGGGGGGGAAACCATTACAGTACTCCGCCTTCCACTCCAAATGTCGAACTCCCCCTTCCTCTCCAAACGTCGAACGATTTGTGCGACACAGCTTCCCCAGGAAACCCTAGCCACCGGCGACAAACGGCGAACAACAAACTTCCGGCCTTCATTCTCTGAGACGGCACATTCAGGTAATTGGTTTGGCTTCATCTTTTTGCCTTTTGCCTGCTTTGTTTCCCGAAGTTCCCGAACACCATGGCTGTGGTTATTGTGTCGATTTTGTTGGGGCATTTTTGCATTTTGGTGTTTTATGTGTTTCCCTATTTTTGTGATTTCTGTTTTCGCTGCTTAAATGTTTTGGATTGTTCATGTTAAAGGGTTTATTTGAGGGAGTGTCGATTTGTAGGTTTTCTTGGAGAAAATGGATTAACCGATTAACCAAATTTAAAGTTGTTTAATAATTCTTCTGAAACATTTTTTTGAGGGAGTGTGAATCTCAAATTTTCATGGATGAAAATGGATTAAAAGATTTAAAAGTTGATTTTCGATTCTTGAAGTCCTGGGAACTTTAGGTGGGGGTAATAGAGAACTGGTGTCTTATTCTCCATTTTTTCACATGACTATTAATAAGAGCTGGTTTCTTTATTAAAATTGTTTCCACTTTGTTGCATCTGTTGTTAGAAGTTTTTTAATAGTGTTTTGCTGAGGTGCTTTTGCTAATACACACAAGTTATGTGGGAATGGTGAAATGATTACGCATTCCAGAGTGGAGAATCTGTTACCTAACAAATCTATTGATTTATTGGAAAATATTGGGAACCTGACAAAATGTTAATAAAGTATGTTTCCTCTCGTACTAGGATTTATAGAATTGGTTTGGGTGTTAGTGCAGTTTGGTTGAAAATAGCTAGTTTTATGTGTCTGTGTTGTTTAGTGGGTGGACTTTTGTTTGCTTTCTCTCTCTTACAGGGTGAGGGTGATGTGCAATTGCTCAATTAATAAAATTTTGGTCTGTTTTAACTGTTTAGTAGAAATCAAAGTTTTTGTTTTGTAATTTACTTCGAGATTAACTGCTTTAAGATGGATAGAATATGGATGTGAATTGTTTTCAGCATTTTGGATGGCCTTTGTGCCGACCAATGATATTATTTAAACTTTGACGCCTATGTTAGATTAGAGTTGTATGACATACACCTCCTATTGTGGACTTTTAATATGTTTGTGGTTAAGCTAAATTGCACGGTGCCATTTGTTTGCTGGAAATTATTAAAGAACTCACATGCGTTATTATGTTCTTGGATGAAACTTTTATGAGTTTAACATCTTGGTTCCTACATTTTATTATGAGTTACTCCATTTTGGGTAATTAGACGGTGAAATGCTTTCTATCATGAGTTACTCCAAACTCTTTCTCCAATTACATCAATTTCAAATTCGTCAACCCTGTTTTTCTCTGTTTCTGTTTCTTACATGTCTTGGGATTTTTGTGAAGCAATTTTTTAGGCATTCGAGTTGAGTTGAGCTCTTTTAGCTAACATAATTTACATCTTGTAAGTTTTTAAACAAGTAAATACGGTGGTTCAATATTAACTTTTATTAATTCTGAGGATAATATGAGCTAACATGTGTATCACATCTTCGTGCTATATGTTTCTGTTTTGAGAAATCACAAAATCAATAGTCATTTTAATTTTTCAGATAATAAATGCTTCATGAAATGATTGAATGCGTTGACTATATTTTGAACAGATTAAAGATGTTTTTTTATCCTAGTATTCTAATAATTCCTGGATAAGTTGATATTTGTCGTATCTGCCCTGTTTTTGCCTTATATCCTTATCAACTTTGGTTTGATTTAATCATTACTTTAGCATCATAGCAATTACCCGACTTCATGAATATGCCTAAGAACTATTCAACCTTGCAAATTATTTTATTTCAAGTTCATCTATCTATGCCTTATGACTTGTTATTTCCATAAAAATTATAGCATTCCACTTGTGAATGCATAAATAAATTACTTCGTATAATTTAGTTTCAGCCTGAGCAGATTTCTAACATAAATGCCATCTTATATGTTTTTAAACAAGTAAATTGTTGGTTTAGAATCAACTTTTATTATTCTTCACGGTATTTGATCTCATATCTGGTCTAACATTACAATTAATGATGATAGAATTGTTGGGGAGCCTACATTTACTCATAAATTCTTCCATTTTAGCATATCAGATCGTGATAACAGCCATGGAGATGAATCGGAGGACGACGAAGTCTTAACTGATCCAGAATCTAGTGATAGCGATTATGGTTTGTTCAATTACACTCTCGCCCAATAAGGTCTCTTTCTCTCCTGAACCTGAATATCAACATGCCTGAATGTGTTTGGTTTTTTTTGGAATTTTTTTTATACTTGACCGCAAAGTTGCTAACTTACTTTATGACAGGCCATTTTTGTTGTGAAAGGCTTTGTGGATCACTGGCTTCCTTTTATCTATTTTAGCTCATTTCGTTGAATATAACTAGCACCTTCTTGTGTAAAATAACACTATAGTTAATAGTTTGTACTTTGTATCCGTTTGTAATGTATGATTGTGAATTGTTGTGAAGCGTGAATTTGAAAGCTTCAACAATCCATCTTAATCAGCTAGTTTGGCTTCTAGATGCTAATTGGGATTGTTTCATCATACCTCTATGGCTTTCTTTTGAGGTTGTTCACTCAACTTGTGGCGATTTATTCCAACTCTAGGTGCTGGCTGTACTTCTACTTCTGGGAGGACGTGAAATACCTGGACATTCCAGCTCTTCCATTAGCTGCCCCTAATAACAAAGTATTGTTTACTTCAATATGCTTGGTGTTCTCTTTATGTTTTTTTGTTTTGTTTTTTGACTAGCATCTGTTTGAAAAACCTTGTCAACAGGTTATGTCTACAACATGCCTAATAAACTTTTACCTTTTGGTGTGAACTTTATAAGGATGCAACGGAATAATGCTCAATTCACATCCTCAAAGCCCAATACTAATGATGTTGCATCAGTTGGGTCAAGCTGGGAGTCAAACCAAAGCTCAGGAGGAGATGGAAATGGATTACATGCTCAAGATATATTGTGAGTCTGACCATACATATTCCCTATGCACTTTTGCATAAGTTTACTATAATGTGATGCATGCTATTTTTAGATTCTTATTTGTGTTGTCCCATCTCTTCATCTTGTATTCCTGTGTGCGATCCCTTGTTTTGTTTACGTGTGAAACTCAATGCATTATGTGGTGCAGTTGAATGATAGTACCGGTCTAGCATTATGTGTGAAACTCAATGCATTATGTAGCTCATGTTGATGGTTTTACTGCAAAAAGAATGCGGAAAATTGGACAAAGACGTGCGGTTGACTGCACAAGTGCTGTTGTGATATATGCAGGTGATTATTTCTCTGAGTATTGTTTTGAATGCCCTAGTTATAAATAGATATGGATGTATCTTGTGTTTAACAACTACATGTTTTAGTGTACTTACTATATGTTTTGTGAGCTGCTATATGTTTCTGCCTATTACCATGACTCTACTTTTCTAGGTTCTTGTATTTGATTACTATGTACTGAGGTTTATTCCTCTGACAAATAATGTGTGTACGCTTTTCATTATTATCTTTGTAATAGTCAGCTCGTTACAAACTTACAATGGTATTGAAACTTATGCATTGAATGAGAGAATTTGAGATAGAATATCCATCTTGCGGATTTTGGTCAGTAATTTGGTAATAGCTTTATGTAGTTATTCCATTCTCATTTGAATAAGATTATCAGCATCTTATCTTTCACTGTTGTTGGTACATGGATCCAGAGTATGCAATTCAATTGCATATTGGTCATTTTTTTATTGGTGAAATAGTTTAATTATGATATAAATTATTTTTGTTCTTTTTGGCAGAATCGCATGTTCCAGCAAATTAGGGAGATAGGACGACTGTACTGCAACAGACCCCAACGGCTATTGATGTATGTTCTCATCTTCTGAATAATCTTAATCACGTTGAAACATGTACACCAATATATACCAGTACAATGTGTCATTAGGTTTATTTGTATAAATACTATGTTTATGGTGATCTATTTTTAGATCCCATGCGCTGTTATAAGATATTTTGATCATATATTATGTGTTAATTGTTGTCTTAGTAATTGCATTTTCCAATAGCACCTTGTCTAGTAGAGCAATTTGTGGATGATGTAAACAACTAAAAAACAATTTGCAACAGGGAAAATAATCATTTCAAACAGAATTTTTTTTTAAAAATATTCATATGGGAGGCGACGACATGGGCGACGAATCCGTGTCGTCGCCTTAGTTAATAAAAAAGGTAATATTTTTCGTCGCCAAATTCCTCACAATCTTGCTCGCCAAAGTCCTCACTAAATTTGTCACCAAAGTCCTCGCCTAGTTCCTCGCTAAAGTCGTCGCCAAAGTCCTCGCCTCCGGGGCGAGGAAATGAGCGACTAAATAGGGAGCCGACCAAGAATTAGGCGACGACACATTTTCCTCGCCTAGTTCGTCGCCTAACTAGGGGAGGCGACGAACTAGGCGAGGAAAATGTGTCGTCGCCTATGGGCGATTTTCTAGTAGTGGAACAGTGAATAGTGCCAAAAAACCATCCGTAACAAATATATTGAGACGGAGGTAGTATTAATTTGATTCATTAAGTTTACTAATTACTAAATCATCTTTAAATGGTATTCACCTTAAAATCATCTTTAAATGTACTAATTCAACCTATTGGCCCTTATTGAATATACTCATAAAAAGTTTAATTATACTCGTTACAGGTTAAACTTTAAAGGATCAAATTAATAAAATTATTAGTATATTTGGGAAAAAAAATACTTCTATTGAGTAATAGTTAGTAAAATTAATTAATTGATGAAATATATATAATGAAATAAAATGTGATTCCCTCCGTAATGTAATAAATGCGCGGGGGATTGATGGTGTAGCAGTAGCTCCCATTCCGAGTCCCACATATATAAACCATCCGTTACAAAATAGTAGTCTTTTTAGTGATGAAAAAATATTCCACAATAGTTGTCATTTTGGGTATTTCTATGAAAGTTTTTTTAATATTACCCCTTTATTCCCCCAATAATGTTCATTCTCTCTTCATCTCAAGTACATTTATTAATAAGTGAGATGGGTAGAAATGGAAAATTGTGTGATAATAATTATGTTTCTAATTGGTTTGTGTAATACTCATTTGCTAGAAAAACAATTAAAAAAGACAATTGTTGAGTGGCCAAGTCAATGCAATTTCGTAAATTCCACTTGCATGCAATTAATTGCTGCACGTTAGTACTTATTAAGTCCCTAGAAGATGAAGATACTACTACTACTACTATTATCTTTTTTTGGACCGGATCGGACCACACCTTTAATTTATTAATAAATTAACGTTAAACCACTTCCTTCATGTACTATTAACAAGCGCCAAGTTCACATTCTCCTTTTAACATTTTTTACGTACCATCAATATAATGATTAACATTTTTTACGTACCATCAATATAATGAGCCCTGCAGGTTGCAGCACTATTATTCAAGAATTCATTATTCATGTCTTCAATTATTGATCAATTGTGTAATAATCTGATCGTCGAGTAGCTAGCTAGGAAACCCTAATGAATTGTAGTATTTGATTGATTCAAATGAATTAATAATTATTAGTCACACAGGCCCTTTAATTTATACTACACGTAACAATTTAAATTATAGAGAATGTGATGGGGGAATTGGGTTCAGTCTGATCGATCTCAGCTGATCGATGACTAAGTCTGTAAATTAATTTCGTTGAGGATACTGGTCTATTGTTCTCTGGCTACTAATTAATTGCGGCTCCATCTATCTGTTTACGAACAAACTAAGCTGCACTCCTAGATTCTTTTTAATCAATCAATCAAAGTGACGATGATATTTAATTTTAATTATTTGTGGAAGAATGGTTCTTCAAAACGCATATGTATATATATAGGGGATGATGACTTAGCCCAAGTGGTTAAGCTTCCCGACTTCCAACGGAATGTTGGAAGTTCGAATTCCCACCGGCCTCCTATTCCTCCCTTTTATTTCCTTTGTAATTTATGTGGTATGAGCTCTCATCATCCCTTTCTCACGCGCTCCTTAAAAAAAAAAAAGGCATATGTATATCATCTATGTATGTATGTATGTATGTATGTATGTATTGAGCAATCAATCAGCATCGACGACCATCTCCCAGGCCCCAAAAGGAAGAGAAAATTAAATAGTAAGAAAGAAGGAATTGAAAGCCGGTGATGGTGCAGGCAGCAGCAAGTGGGAAACGTTGAAATTGAAAAGAGGCATATCAGACAACTAATTACAGGCCATTGATGGAAAAAATGCCAAAAAGGTTATTTTTTTTTTCAAAAATTTAAATCAGTCATTTTTCTATTTTATTACCAAAACAGTCTGTTACAAATGCTAATTATGTCCAAATCAGTCCCTTATTCACTAATTATGCTCTAATTGCTGGCAAGGATTTAAATTTAAACCTGACACGTGTGCATAATATTAGTTCATTTTCCTAAATCTTTGTCAATTCAGTCCTAAATTTTTATTTTGTTCCATTTAGTCCTCTACCAAAATCAGTCATTTTTATATTAATTGGTCTTCATCCTTTCAAATTATTTTATTTCAGGCAAAAAATCTTAAATTTTTATTATTACTAATCCATTTATCAAATAAATGTCCAACATACTTCCGTAAATAAAATTAAACACCAAACCTCATGCAATGGATTTTATTGTCCATGATTGTGTTAATTGTTGCTGAAGGAAACCAGAAACAATGAACCATCGGTTACAGTCGAATGGTTAGAGAGAGTCCGTAAAATCCCGAATCTTGGAAAACCCGGTA
Source organism: Hygrophila difformis (assembly GCA_030278955.1). Lineage (NCBI taxonomy): Eukaryota > Viridiplantae > Streptophyta > Magnoliopsida > Lamiales > Acanthaceae > Hygrophila > Hygrophila difformis. The sequence continues at coordinate 4,496,471 of JAOANR010000009.1, read as the reverse complement.
GCAAGGCAGTCAAACCTAATGTATGAGGTTTGGTGTTTAATTTTATTTATGGAAGTATGTTGGCATTTATTTGATAAATGGATTAGTAGTAATAAAAAAAATTTAAGGTTTTGTACCTGAAATGAAATAATTTAAAAGGTTGGAGACCAATTAATATAAAAATGACTGATTTGGGTAGAGGACTAAATAGAACAAAACAAAAGTTTATAACTGAATTGACAAAAGATAAAAGAAAAAGGCTTAATATTATGCACACGTGTCAGATTTAAATTTAAACCTTTGCCACGTCAGCAATTAGAGCATAATTAGTGAACAAGGGACTGATTTGGACATAATTAGCATTTGTAGCGGACTGTTTTGGTAATAAAATAGAAAAATGACTGATTTGAATTTTTGGAAAAGAAAAATGACCTTTTTGGCATTTTTTCCGGCCATTAATTCATTAAGGCAACGTATAGTACGTCGTCAATGAAGTCGTCGTAATTGTGCAGTGCATTGTTACTATATATGAGGTGGACGACCAGCAGGACCAAGACAAATCAAATCCAAATGCGTGCCTTCGGACAAATATATATATGGCGTTTTATAGCTAGACTTGACTGCTGATCTGATCGGGACTCGGGAGGATTATTTGTTCTACGCTTCTTGACCACTACTACTACTACTACTTATGGACCTTAAAACCTACTCTTACATACGTACTAGTGCATGTACTGTCTACTACTATATACCAATATTACCAATCCCCAAATTAATTATATATTCATGAACCAAGCAATTTCTGCAATTGATGAATACAAATACAATTAGACCAAGTGGCCGCGCGCGCCGTGCTTGGCTCCCAAGTCCCGTCCCCAGCTTCATCTATCAGCATGCCCTTTTCCCGGCCTGGAGAGCCATGCATGTATAGTAATTTCCAAGTCACATTTAACTTGTCCTATTTTATTTTTGCACACAATCCAACGTATTTTTTCAACTGTTAATATCTCAAAATATATACTACAATAACAACAAATTATATAAAATATATATTCAGAAACTACATGATTACACGATTCTAACAAGACCCAACTCGACTATTTTTTTTTTTCAAATATATACTTCAATAAAATTGAGTCAAAGCTAAACAATGAACACTGTTAAAAAATCAAACATGACAAGTAATATACGGGACGGAGGATGTAGAAATTACGCGTGACCATGTAGAAATTTGAGGCATGGTTACTTATATAGTCCAATATATACTTTATATAGATATACTACTACTGGGTAGGGTTAGGTAATTGATTGGGACCATTTTGCAATTTTCCACATTTTTATAAAGGATTCAGCAGTTACGTTTTGATTTCAGTACTAATCAACTTCGGAATTAAACCCTAGCTAGCTAATACTCCCTCCGTCACACCCCAATTGTCTGGTTACTGTTGGGCACTGGAATTAAGGTAGAGTTGGTTTGTGAATATATGGTGGGGTCCACATAGTTGTTGGAGGGGAAAATTGCCATGGGAGTCCGGATCAACCAACCCGACCCGTCTGACAGACGACCCAATCCGGATATGTGGAACAGGCAGATAAATAATTCAAGCAGACAGGAAAATGCTTGGAGTAATCCGGATCAAAATTCTAGTGGGCTTACACTTATTGGACTACAAATAATTAAATGGACAAAGGGAGTGAAGAGTCCAATTCTCACCAGCCCAATCTGCATCCTCTTCATGGGCCGAGCCATCTCCTCGTGCAGCCCATTCCATGACCCAACAGAAAATCCCACAAGCCCAATTCTCATTCACATGGCCCAAGCTGTAGCCGGCCCATTCCCATGCAGAACCGGCCCACCACTATTCAGCCCAGACGGATGCCGCTCCAGCCTACGCCCATGTCGATTCCAAGGGCTGGCTCCGATCATCTTCTCGGCGTCGCCTCAAGCTCCGGCCAGCCACCAACGTCGACAAGGCAACTCCTACAACTGGATCATCTCCGTCCCTCAGAGTTGTATCTTCATCGCCGGCGACCTCGTCATCCCTTCCATCACCTCCATCATTTTCGTCGTCTCCATCATCCCAAACCGGCAGCAGCTCTCCCTCTCCGATGTCCTTCGTCGATGCCAACGAGCTGCCCCCATCTCCGGCGAGCATTGCCATCAACAGTCTCCTCCGGCCTTCAATGGAACCACGGACAGCCCCGGGCTATCGACTAGCTTCTCCGACCCATCGCAAGCGCCCTCTCCGGTCACCGACCTCGGTGGACAAAACCCCAGAATTATTATCCCTATGCCGGCCAGGATGCACGCTTCCCTCTTCACTATTGGAACTTACGGACAGACCTCGGCCATGCCTCCGATCACCATCTTCATTATTCCGGCCACCCCGAAAAGCGAAGCTACGGCAAAGAGGAAAACCCCGATTCGCCGCTATCTTCTCCGGCAAAGCATTCTTCGACTCCGGTCACCATGTCCGAACTCCAGACGACCTCCAGCAACCTCTGCCATGCCTTGGTCCGTCTCCGACCATCCTCCACCACTGCCAGCACCCATCGTCCCCATCGGAAGAAGGCTCCGGCAGAAGCTCCCATCGACTATGACGCCAACTACGCTATCCTCTATCCCATCCTACGACGTCAAGCTCCATCACGCTCGAGAGTTCAGCATCGTCCTGTCGCCGAGGGTTCAGCGTCGTAGCATCGCCGAGAGCTCAGCGTCGTGCTTCAGTTGCTCAGCGTCGTCCTTCTTTTTGCTCAGCGTCGTCCTTCATGCTGCTCAGCATCGTCTTTCACTTTGTCTAGCGTCGTAGTTACTATTATTTCAACACTTGTTTTATTTCCTAGGATTGTTTAATCTTTGTTGCTAGTTGTTTAATTGCTTGTATTTTGGAATGCCTATAAATAGGCCATTCCCAACACTTTGCCATTTACCTTTTGAAATGAATAAAATGATGAACACTTGGAGAGTGTATTTTCTTTGTTTGAAAGGTCATATGAATTCTTCCACCAAGGTTGGATTCCTTTTGAGTATTTGAGGTGTGCTCAATCGTATCGACACCTTGAGGATATCGGTTGAGGGATTGATGAACACTTATGTGTTAGTAAATCCAATATTGAGTATCCAATGAGGTAATCTCACCTATCCTTTTATCTTTGATTTCATCTTGTTCTTGTTTGTAAATCGTATTCAATCCTCGATCCATGGCATCTCTTGGTATCAGAGCCTAGATTGGATCGATTTACACTTTTCATTTCATTCCAAAAATTCCAAAATTCCAAAAACAAGGTTTCTGTGTACTGTTCATCCTCCAGCCGTTTTGCTCAGGCCACATTCTCTGAATTCTGAGTTCATATTCGGTTTCGTTGGATCGATTACATAGAGATTCATATAAAGTTCTTTGAATTTGGCCAAGGGATCAATTTTCTATGAATTTTTGAAGTTCTTGGTCATTTTTCAACAAAAAAAAAAAAATTGTTGTTCATCCATTTCCTCCATTTTTCACACACTTTTCACCTCCCATTTGGAACCACCGTTCCATTGGGCAACATCAAATCATCCATCCCTAAGGGGTTATGCTGCCCAATTTTTCCAAAAATCATTTCCTTCACCAAAAATCCATTTCCAAACCCTAGAACAAGAAATTCTGCCCACTGTTCAGAAATTCGAGTCACTGGTCGTTCAGTTTTTGTTGAATCTGAGTCCATAATCTTGTTCCTCTCGTCGAATACATAGGTTTGCATATAAAGAACATCAAAAACGGACATCGGGAGCCAAAGTTATGGCCATTTGAAAATTCAAGCAAGTTCTTGATGTTCTTCACCAAAAATCCAAAAATCTCCATATTTTGCTTTTTGGTCTTGTGATTTTCTGTTTTCACTCACTTTGTGGATTGTATTTGCATTAATTATTGGTTTGTATGCTTAATTAGTTATTATGCAAGCTTAATCCGAGAGTGTTGAGTGATTATTGAGAGTTGGGATTAATTTTGGTTTGGGGTTTGTTCTTGAGTGTTCATAGTGTTCTTGAATGTTCTTGAGTTTGGGATGAACACCATATGATCTTCAAGTGTGTTCTTGGAGGTTCACTTTTTGATGCAATTGATATATCTCAAGGGTGTTATTGGTATTTGCTTGGGACACTAGTACAACCTCATTAATTTGGACGAAAGGGACGTACCACTTATTTTACTCCTACCGTGGCTTGCGTTAAGATTCCTCAAATAATTGACTCATTTGGAGCAGACAAGACAAAAAGGGTACAAGGACCACTTACAAGCATCTTTTGGGATTTTAATTGTGTATGTACTATTGTTGAGAGCTACCAAAGTTTATTTGAATTCCCCTTTTGTCTCAATACCCGATTAGACAATTGTATGGGGAGAGGGGACGTGCACCTCCATGTTCAAGACAAAGAAATTCCCAAGCATTAATTTCAGTGGGTCCCACGACATTGGTCTCTTTGATTTTGAATTCTAACATTCGGGGAAAAAGGGCAAAACTTGTGCAAATTGAATTGGAAATTGAATTCAACAAGTGGGTCTTGATAATTGGATTGTGTATAATTTGATTTAATTAATTGTGCAATTATTTTTATTGTTCAATTAGTTAAATTAAATTGGGTATTTAATTTACTGTGCGATTTCACTGTTTTAAATCACGAACGATCTATCGGGTTGAAGTTCCGTCAGTGTTTACACTTGACAGTGGAATTCCCCGAGGAATAAGTGCTTGTCACCGTTCCTCTGATTTGTTTCACAAATCACAGAAGTTGAAGCTCCGTCTGCAATTGCAGATATTGGAGTTCCTCAACAGTAATTAATTACCTGACCACCCTTGATCGCAGCTTGACAGCAGTTGGATTTATTTATTGGATTTGTGTGTGAGGCAGATATTGTGAGATTCCGAGCGTTTTATTTTGTGAGGTTTTTACTTTGCACTTTAAAATTGCGAGGAATCGGATTTATTGCTTGCAGGCTGATTAAATTTGCAAACTATAATTTGTGCACTGCAATCACACACAGAATCTGTGCCTTTCATTGATAGAGTCGAACATTGCATTATGATTCTTGCACTGTGCGTCCAATAATTTTATTTTACTCACCATCTGATTGTTGGTTGATACGATTGAACATTATCTGGATTATTAGGAACCAACCGGTGGAGAATTCGGACCTACAGAGAGAGAAACAGTTGCGAGATCACTCTATATATTTCAGTTGATTTTTCACTAACCCATTATACATATATCTAGTTTGTCTTTTTGATATGGCAGGAACTACTAGTGCTGAAATAATGGAATTACTGAGGAGCCTGAATGCAAGCATGGATTCCATGAGTCATGATATGAAAGAGATGAAGGCTGAAATGACCCACGAGTTCAAGAAGGTGAACCGCAAAATTGAGAAGGAAAATGCCAGTCTCTCTTCAGAGCTACATGGGGAGCTTAATGGCAAACTCGCGAAGGATGCGTGCAGCACATCTTCCTCCACTGATGAGCCTTCTGCGGAACAGGTTAAATTTGTCCATAATTCCTTAAAGCTCCCAAAGGTACATTCCTTCCATTTTTCAACTCTGATGATACCCAAAGAATTTCCAGTCCATGAGCAACATATTCCAGATGATAATTGCGTAATTTCTGAATCACATTCTGAATATGTTGATCCATTTTGGGAACATGCTGAAAATTTGAAACCAAATCCATATCGTTTGCATTTATTAGAAAAATTGATTTTACCTGATAAAATGCATACTGATTATGGTAAATTTCATTACACTGGTAGAATCCCATTAAGTCATATGCGCTACTTAATATATTATTTGGGACTAAAAGGATTTAGGGTGCATATGCGAGCTCATCATTTCCCGCCATCAAAGTGGAGATCCTTCCGAGGTCGTGAAAGAGCATCAATTAATGGCGAAGATCTGTCTAAGGCCAAACATGTGGGATATAATCCAGGTGATCATGTTTCAATTCTTGAGAATTTCAAATCTGATTTTAAAAGAACGATGACTGCTGCATCTGACGAAAATAATTATTTTTGCAGGAATTTTATTTCTGGAGCTGATACCGTCAGCAGTCTGCAATTTATTCTCAAGGGAGACTCTGAGCATTATCTTTGCATTTTGGATCATATTTCTAATAATTTTATTGAAAATTTTTGTTTTACGAAATTGGTTCAAAAATGCGGTACTTATGGGATATCGGTTTGTGCAAGGTCAAAATTTGTGGTTGATCCGACCGGTGTAATTTCTCGCCTAGCTTTGGAGTCCAAAGCTCTTGAAGGGGGAGAGGATGCCATGGGAGTCCGGATCAACCAACCCGACCCGTCTGACAGACGACCCAATCCGGATATGTGGAACAGGCAGATAAATAATTCAAGCAGACAGGAAAATGCTTGGAGTAATCCGGATCAAAATTCTAGTGGGCTTACACTTATTGGACTACAAATAATTAAATGGACAAAGGGAGTGAAGAGTCCAATTCTCACCAGCCCAATCTGCATCCTCTTCATGGGCCGAGCCATCTCCTCGTGCAGCCCATTCCATGACCCAACAGAAAATCCCACAAGCCCAATTCTCATTCACATGGCCCAAGCTGTAGCCGGCCCATTCCCATGCAGAACCGGCCCACCACTATTCAGCCCAGACGGATGCCGCTCCAGCCTACGCCCATGTCGATTCCAAGGGCTGGCTCCGATCATCTTCTCGGCGTCGCCTCAAGCTCCGGCCAGCCACCAACGTCGACAAGGCAACTCCTACAACTGGATCATCTCCGTCCCTCAGAGTTGTATCTTCATCGCCGGCGACCTCGTCATCCCTTCCATCACCTCCATCATTTTCGTCGTCTCCATCATCCCAAACCGGCAGCAGCTCTCCCTCTCCGATGTCCTTCGTCGATGCCAACGAGCTGCCCCCATCTCCGGCGAGCATTGCCATCAACAGTCTCCTCCGGCCTTCAATGGAACCACGGACAGCCCCGGGCTATCGACTAGCTTCTCCGACCCATCGCAAGCGCCCTCTCCGGTCACCGACCTCGGTGGACAAAACCCCAGAATTATTATCCCTATGCCGGCCAGGATGCACGCTTCCCTCTTCACTATTGGAACTTACGGACAGACCTCGGCCATGCCTCCGATCACCATCTTCATTATTCCGGCCACCCCGAAAAGCGAAGCTACGGCAAAGAGGAAAACCCCGATTCGCCGCTATCTTCTCCGGCAAAGCATTCTTCGACTCCGGTCACCATGTCCGAACTCCAGACGACCTCCAGCAACCTCTGCCATGCCTTGGTCCGTCTCCGACCATCCTCCACCACTGCCAGCACCCATCGTCCCCATCGGAAGAAGGCTCCGGCAGAAGCTCCCATCGACTATGACGCCAACTACGCTATCCTCTATCCCATCCTACGACGTCAAGCTCCATCACGCTCGAGAGTTCAGCATCGTCCTGTCGCCGAGGGTTCAGCGTCGTAGCATCGCCGAGAGCTCAGCGTCGTGCTTCAGTTGCTCAGCGTCGTCCTTCTTTTTGCTCAGCGTCGTCCTTCATGCTGCTCAGCATCGTCTTTCACTTTGTCTAGCGTCGTAGTTACTATTATTTCAACACTTGTTTTATTTCCTAGGATTGTTTAATCTTTGTTGCTAGTTGTTTAATTGCTTGTATTTTGGAATGCCTATAAATAGGCCATTCCCAACACTTTGCCATTTACCTTTTGAAATGAATAAAATGATGAACACTTGGAGAGTGTATTTTCTTTGTTTGAAAGGTCATATGAATTCTTCCACCAAGGTTGGATTCCTTTTGAGTATTTGAGGTGTGCTCAATCGTATCGACACCTTGAGGATATCGGTTGAGGGATTGATGAACACTTATGTGTTAGTAAATCCAATATTGAGTATCCAATGAGGTAATCTCACCTATCCTTTTATCTTTGATTTCATCTTGTTCTTGTTTGTAAATCGTATTCAATCCTCGATCCATGGCAAAAATTATTTCTATTTATAGAAAGAAGACATTTGTAATGGGACATCCAAAAATAGTAAGTAGGACATCTGGAATGGGACGGAGGGAGTAATACGTACAAGACTAACTGGCAACTGCATCTTATTGGGGCCGCCGGGGCTCCAACAGAACTAACTGCTTGTCGTTAATTTCAACCATTATTGCATTAAAAAATAAAATAAAATACAGCCATGCATGCATCAATCAATCAATTTGATCACTTGATTAATAATACTAGTAAAAGTTGTAGTAATTACTCTCCACTTTCTCATGGAAATTCATGCATAACATTAATATCGCACTCGCACACACCATCTAGCTAGCTAGACCATGCATATCAAACGTGTTAAACTTTTTTACATTAATTAATTAATTAGTAGCTAGGTCACAAAAATTAGAATTAATAATATAATATTATTAAACCAAATTTAAACTATAAAATTACTTATCATGTAAGAATATATTTAAAGCCGAGAAATACATTAATAATAAAATAAAAAGAGCTGCAAGGTAAATTAAAATTAAAAAAAAGGGGGGGGGGGGGGGGGGGATGAATATATATGAAATTAAAAATATTAAAATTGTCATTTTAATGGAAACAAGAATAGAAGCTAAGCAATTCAATTCATTAATTTCTATACTAATAATAGATACTATATATACATGGATCGGTAGGGTTGATGTTACACTGAAATACTAATACATGACTATGTAAGAGATCTTAAGTGGGCAAAATATTTATATTTAATAATTTTAAGTCATAGATGCGTTTTGGTTGTAAAGTTTCTGGAATTTAGTTTGCAATTAAATACAATGTTGGAATAAATAAGCTGTGTGCAATATATAATAATCTGCATGCCGTATGACGTGTGTAAATGTGATGGACTTATATGTGCATTTTCCATTCTACTAGTATTTAATTAATACTGCTCCTCCTATCTAAAATTTTAAGAATCTAAAATTAATACGTGCATCGGAATCGGATGGATGAGATAATATCTCCATATCGGGTTTTGACCATTTCTTTCTCTCCCTCAGCCCTTCTGGAGTTCTGATGGGGCTTCTAGAACGTACGCCCAGTCACCACAGGTTCTTGATTTCTTGCCAATTAGCGAATGGGAAACCAAACTTATAATTATAATGCTTATGCATGCCGTTCGATCTAATATTGCATTGTGTTGTATTCATATTTAATTGGGCCTTCATTTTTAAACTAACTTCTTTTGAATTTGAAATCATCTCTTAATAAAACTGTTGAAATTGAGCACTGGAATCCGAAAATTAAACAAAACGAATTCACGTAGTATTAATTAAACAAATTAGAACAGGATTCAAAGCATGCCTCCCCAACATTATCCCATTTAAAATGACAAATTTTTATCTGTTTGAGGTATCCCAGAAGATGTTGATGGGTCTTTGGACAAATTCATTGTTTCAAAGGTGAAAAAATATGTATATGAATATGTCTAGTTCATGAGCCATCTGGGAAGTTCAAGAGCAACTGTACTGATTCCCAACACTCCCAAAACACATCCATAAATCCACTCCCATCTCCTCCTCTCCTACTTCCTCCACCACTCTCCATCTTCTTCATCCCTACAAATATATTTGCAATTATCACAACCACCAGGGCATATCCCACAACGTTATGATAAATCACCCACCGCCGCCTCCTTCGCCGGCTTTCTTCCTCCGGCTGCCAACACATTGCTAACAACTAAATATATGTGAGCATTACTTATTATCACATCATCAAATCTTATGAAACTCACCAAACTTAGCGATCATTTACATATATACCTGAAGTGTGGCGAATGCAAAAATTATGGTCCCGATGATTCCATGAGTGCTTAATAAGCCGTGTTCTTTCTCCATGCTCTTGATCGATATACCGAGGCCCCATCCGAGTGTGCCTAAGAGGAACCCCGAAAACTGAGAGACGACGTGCAGGGCGTACCATTCCTCGGATCGCTTCCTCAAGTACCTTGCTGCGAGGATTCCAACGGGCATGAGGACACCCCAGCCTATGATGTTCACTGTGCCGTGGACCTGTCATGTAATCACATCAAAATCTTATAATAATCTCATGAATGATATATACATGCGTTGCATAATACTAGATTGAGTGATTGGTGTGTGTCGTCTCCCACAGTTTTCAAGTGGTGATGCTGTAGTAAGCTTGCGGTTCTCCATGGTTTCGGATTGGTCGCGGTCCAAATGGTTGGATCCACCACAACAGAGGCATTGTGATTAATCTGCTCCTGCAGCCTTTGTGCGACCTCGGAACTCATTGTGGAGTGGCAGGAAGAGGTTCGGGACAAGATTATTAAACAGAAGAACATCATGAGATAAGGGAAGTTCATGAATAAAGAATAATGGGTACTAAACTACTAGGTAAGTAAGAACAGTTTCTCTTCTTATGTTGAAAATTAAATGTGTTTTCTGGACAATGTAGTGTTGTAGTGCAAGCATGTCCTGCTTCAGGGTGCAGCCTATATAATAAGTCCCTGCCTGAATAAAGAATAGATCCTTTACTTACTAGAGTAGGGCAGTGTTTCTCAGTCAATCATTTGGTCGTAATGCTCTCTAGATTTTATTCCAAACTTGGGAATTTCTTTTTCTTCCCCCAATGTGAACTGTCCTTTTCTATCTTTCCAAATCCAGCTCATGCCACTGTCATCGTACGTACCCTATTTTTTAGTACCTCATTTTTTCCTCGTGCAACTCGTCCTATAACAAAAGTATGGACTTAGAATCAAGTAGGGGGGTTTCAATAGGTACCAAATGTTCCTAAGCTGTCAGATATGGAACAAAGAGTATGTAATTGATCATGTTTTACTTCCCTGGTACAGATAAGTATTAACATTCGCACCATTTTGGATCACTCTATTGATTCGGAGAAGGGAAATTCCAGTAACTATTACGTGCACATGTATCCAAAAGTGCACTTCTATGTTTGAAAGAGTTCTAGAAAAAGCCTCCAGGTCACCACCATTTACAACGCGAGGCGTTTTAAGATGAGGCATATTTGAAAACAAAACATGCTCAAGATGGTGTGATGTATCGGTTGAAGCGGTGCCGATCAGCCAAACCGTTTCCGAAACAGTTGGTGTCTCTTGGTTGGATCCTTTGGCTTGCTCTTTATCTGCCCGTGCAGCTTTTTACCAGTACTGCACAAATATACGAGGCAAAAGGTAAAATATACTCTTTTCTGTACAAGGTACTGATTTTAAGGAGTATCCTATGTTAAATGCAACGTGTATTGCCACAAATGGAGCTAAACGAAGTCGTGATTAGGACAAAGAGGAAATATCGTACCCATATTCCATGTAAACCATTCCGCTGGCTCCAGACATCGCACTCATGGAGCCCACTGAGCGACGGGCTTTCTGCAAGGCAATGTCATCAGTATCTTCTTCAAGTTGCTCCAAACCAACCGCGTCGTCGCCCGCATTAAGCACCTGGTTGGTAAACAAATAAAAACAGAGTGTCATATAGATAATATAAATATTTTACAAGATACCAAAAGTTAAAAGGTAAATGCAAGTGATAAAAACTTAAAACCTTTCCGAGAAGTGCAAGTTGATCCTCAAGACGATGGTAACTTAACTCAGGTCCAGCATCAGCAGGAGGCAAGCTTGTGATGACCTAGAAACAAATTGGTGCAGGTGAAAATGAGGAAATAAATGGATTAAACATTAATAGTTATCTACCACTTATTTAAGAAAGTACCTTAAAACTATAACCCTGATCAATCAAAAACTGCTGCCTTTTGGTTGAGTAATACATTTCCTGCCGCATATGAACAAAGAGAATTGAAAGTAGAGGTATAGTTAAATGCATCTGGATGCATAGAGTGTGTATTGATCAAACCTGGGTGTCAGTTGATACAAGTGAGTAGAAAAAGGCATTGTATTCTTCCTTGCCTCCTGCCACCCTGTCTTGCGGCTTACCCTGCCACGAGTAACATTCTCAGGGTAAGACACTTATTTGGAAGATAATAGAGAATGTAGGCAGAAAAGTACATAAAATAAACGCCACAAATCAGTTGACAGGATAACAACCAAATTTCAGAGTCAATCGGATACCACCAGTCTAAATAGCTTCTGAGTTCTGATCCATAGAGACCTCCAATGTCAAGATAATCAGATAGTGCCAATCACATTCTCAAACAAAAAATTATAAATAAATATTCCTCATACCCGTGTGTCTAGTTTGAATTGTCTCATTTCAGTTTATTCCTGAGCGTGTTTTTCCAAAAATGGAGGTAATAGAAACAAGAAATAAAATTTGAATACTAAAAGCTCTCTCATGTCAGCGCATGTGATCACTAGTTTCACTACTATGCATCTTTGGCTGCACCAGAATGGTGATCTCAGGATCTTAAGGGTGGCATGCAACCAAATGGCAAAGGGACAGGGTATGCCCACAACTTTTGGGGAAATAAAAAGAGCATGGAATGGGTCACAACACAAAGCCAATGGGAAATGGAACTCAATTTATTCATATGCGTTACATGATAAAAACAAGTCCTGTGTGACTACAATTAAATAATGAAGTCCATTCTACTGCTCATACACAGTAATGACAGGGTACCTTAGCCCTGAGAATACGCCCAAGTCTTTGTGCCTCTTGACGCCTTGAACCAGCATGTGATGAAATCTGAATGATCACATTTGCCTCAGGAATATCGATGGAATTATCACCTACCTGCATAGAAAAAGACAATATACCCTCAAACCAAATATATTTGCTTCATCACATAGAATTTTTAAAGACATCTTCAAATATGCATATAGTGCCCTTACAAAGTGATCTGATGATCAAAAGAAAACAACAAATAAGTTGTTAGAGCAAACAAGAGACGTAGGGATATCGTCAGTTCTCTACTCAATAGTGAAGTTACAAACCAAATTAGGCCTAGTAAACAAACACATTCATATGATATACCCGTATATCCCTACCACTTTGTGGAAACAATTAAAGGCTAAATACATTAATAATTTATTATCACATCACGGGGTTTAAAGATTCAGGTTATGATGCCTATGCAGTTCAGTCCCATATTAGAGATGGCTTTAAGCTAATGGATTCAAGCAACAAACTATATTGTAGAATAAGAAAGAACAGAAAAAGAAAAAGGAAAAGAAAAACTGAAACATTCATAAGATTACCACATTGAGTGTAGCATACCTTCGAGAGGAACACTGTATTAACATCTTTACTGGTTTTGAAAGCCTCAAGAATTTTAGTTCTTTCAGGATGACTGCAAATCTCACAAAAGATCATACATAAGAATAGATTCAAATGGCATGAGTACATTAAATCCAACTGAATAATGAATGTGCACAACACCTTGTGGCACCATAAATCATAGGCTTTCGAAGTTTCATGGCATATTCTGTGAGTGCAAAAAGATTGTCTGCAAATACTATTATTTTATCACCCCGTTCCTGTTCGTGGAAACGGATAAGGAACTCACAAGCCCTGAATTTATTGGGGTTCATTACATAGAGAGCCTAAAAGATGCAAGGAGAAAAGGATTAGACAAGGAAATATAGAAAGTATAGAGATAAAAGTAAACAAATAGAAATCTTGTTATCTTACAATGCCAGATTTTTTATCTTTAATTACAGCTTTCCGAAGTAAATAACATACCAGCACATACCATGATTTAATTTTTTTTAAAATTTTTTTTTTTAAAAAAATGTATTTAGTAGCATCTCAGTTGTGATTCCACAGAAAGCAGTCAGAGCCCAAGTACATACCTGCTTCTTTCTTGAATTTTCCTTTTTCAGGTATTCAGCAAAGAACTCCTTTGTCATAGGACACCAGACTTCTGCACACTGAACATTTGCAATGAATCCTCCTTTCACTAAATCCAACCAATTTGCCTCATACAACTTTGGACCAATTAGGAAATTCAAGTCTGTAATCCTTTCGTCCTCTCTTACAAGTGTTGCTGCAGATCAGTTGGTCAGAATATAATCTTCTTTATTCTGATGATATTCTATATATTTGTCGATATGATTTTGTCGGGTACATACCAGTAAGTCCAAGTTTACAGTGAGATTTTGTAAGACTGATAACTTTCCTGAACATGTGAGCAGGAACCACGTGCACCTAAAAGTTTGAAGAAAATCAAACATGTACCTTATTGCAGTTTTGAGGCCAATCTTACAGTTGTTCATCATAACATTAATTCAACGTCATTGAAATTGTTACCTCATCCATAAGAAGCAATCCCCATTCTCTGTTTCTAATTTCTTCAATGATCTTCTCAGCTTCTTCAGAACGCTTACCACCATATGCAATCATATTATACGTTGCCACCACCACCCCAGCATTTCCACGAAATCTCTCTTTGCTATCAGATGTGAAACGACAGATTTGCTCCTCTTTAATGGTTGACCACAACTTAAACTGGAAAGCCCACTGATCAACAGACACGGCATTCGTAGCTAAACAAAGACAGCTCTTTTTTATCCTGGTGGCTGCAGATACACCAACTAAAGACTTTCCGGCACCACAGGGTAGCACGATGATACCTGATCGTGCTCTGCCTGAAATAATGACGAACATAAATTAGTAAAACATAACTTCTTCCACAAAGTGTTATACTTGGAGATGGAACAGCAGAGAAGGAAGTAATTTACAATTCTAATATATAAAGCACATTTATGCATACAATCCAGGATAGAGTTAGAACTCTTCGAGACACATTATATTACCCGTCGTACAAGTCTTGAGAAATTCAAAATAAATTACTACAGTAGCAGTTGCTAACCATGACATTAACAGGGATGATGTGGAGAGAGTAGGTACATGGTAGTGCATAATTATTCGTCAGACTTCATGTAAAATCATTATGAAAGGTCTCCAGTCTACAGGAGCAGTAAGTGATAAGAATTCACTTCTATGGGGCAAGAAAAAGAAGAAAACATTTCAAGGAGCTAAAAACCAAGCTACCTGATTAGTGAAGAGAAAATTAAAATGCATAGAATGGCATACATGGATAAGGTTATTCACATGACATATTAGAAGAGGAAAAGTATCTTACACAACCAACAAATATTTAAAGAGAGTTTTAGATTTTCCTCACAGAATTTTAAGCTCCCATGAACACTTATCATGACTCTTACCTACACGAAGCACAGGACTCTTAAATACTAAGCATTGATTTCATAGTTGTTTTCGGAGAATCATATAAGATGAGTTCAATAATGTTGATGGAAAGTGAACATATGCACGAATAATACTAGACAATAAAAGATCCAATCGTTGGGGTCAAAGGCGAGCCCTTACCATTTCCAAACATTTTACTAAGACTCTTTTCTTGGTATGGGCGTGGTTGGGCATGAGGCTTCAGTTCCACATCTAGATCAGGATTAACCTGCAACACCAAAATAACCAACTTACTTCAATATTATACAAACAACTGGAAGAGCTTCCAAAGTTGCCATTTTGCACGTCAGATTAATTTTTATGACAAGCTTGACATCCTTCAATAAAGTCATGGGATACTCACATTATCATTCCTGAAGTCATACTCCTCCAGCATCGGATAATTCAGTGCATTAGGTAAGCATCGTTGTTTTACATTCTCAACCTGGAAAATTAGAATTCTTGAATGCCACGTGAACATAGGGGAAAAGCAAGTTATTTCATGTCAACTGTATAAATTAGAACAGCCAATAAATTGGAGACATGAAAATGAAAGGTAAAGAATTCTGAATGATCCAAGAGTTAAAGGGTATAAAGTGAAAGCTCGATAAATATTCCTAATCACTGCCACAAAAAAATAGCTCATTACTCACCAACATTCGGCAAATATCATCTAATAAAGCAGATTTATGCATACTACAACCATAATGACAAGTATGACCAGTGATCATCTACAACTGCCAAGAACCACCAGATAACAAATATATGTCAAAACCAAGTATATCAACTGATTACTGACTTGAGCAGGGTCAATTTCAAAGGAATGAGTTTCTTTTTCTTCAGCTGCAGCAGCCAACTCTGCTTCATTTAGCAACTCCTCATGTGCACCTTCTATTTCGGCCGCAGCCTTACCAACTGTAAATCCATCACCTCCGTTTACACCCTGAAAACACAAATCCCAGAAATTCTTGAATTATCTGCCTAAAATAAAGGAAGAGCTGTACAATCACACATATTAAAATACTGCAAGGGGCTCAGATGTTATGGCCCACAAAATTCAGCTAGCATGTACCTCAGAGGCAATCCTAGCTCGTCCAATGACTTCATCATTAAGCAACCTTTTCAATACCTGGAGACATCCATTAGTATTATATGATATCTAGTCCATCAAGCACCCCAGAACAGAGAGGACAAATTATCTTGCCTCTGGAAATGGAGATTCAACAAGATATTTATTTTTCTTCAGGACAAGCTTCACTTTGCCATAATTAGCTGTAGAACTGTGAATGAAATCAATCATCTCTTTTGGTAGCTTGGTCTTTGACAATTTATTCAAAACGGAAATAATGGTATCTGTTTCAAGTCCCACGGACACAGCAGCGTACAAAGAATGCGGAGTCAAGTTGTACTCGTGCATTGACTCAGGCCTGCGAAATATAATAACCTCGCATTATAATGCATTACATAGCTTTAAAAAACAGAAAACTATTTATAGCACTCATATCAATCAACTTCAACATATGGAGGAAAACAAAAAACAGATTACAGTCTCTTCATAAGAGATTCCACACACAGGCTTAGAAAAATTATTCTGCATTGACATTTCCCAATCTACAAATGTTTCAACTGACACTACCCACCAATGCCATAGGTATGTTTGTCATGCGCAACAATGTTATACCAACATAAAATAATAGATGACAGTAACTTTTTGCTCACAATTCTTTAATTCATGCATGGACATGGATTGTAGCATACAACAATCATAATGAAACAAAAGTTAGGAAACGAAGAATATAACTGCAAGCTGGTTGTACCCTGAGATCCTATTGCCAAGAGATTTACATAAGTAAAAGGCAAGTGAGTTTTGTAAATTAAGAGATATGATCTAGGCTGGCATTTTGGGGGTTTGAATAAAACATCAACAAAACCACAAAGTACATTATTCTCAAACAACTAATATGACCCCATGGGGCAGTAATCTCATGGACTAATGGGCTCGTCATCAAAGAGTCAGAACCACAAATGACAATCAAGATTACTAACAATACTGTCTGATTGAACCTTTTTAACACCATGAACTGGAAATTTACTCAATAACAAAGAACATAAACATGAGCTAGACTGTATCAGCAGGACTCTAGAGTTAATACCTACAAACTGGTTCTGCAATGGCAATCAGGAAATCATAGGCCTGTTTATACAAAGGAGAGAATGTCTCGAGGAAAATCCGTCCATCGGCGCATGCCCACAATGGACGATTCGCGTGATCAGGCTTCAGTTCCAACTTTGAAAAATCTCTTCTTTTCCCTTCCCCTTAAGTCCAAATCAAACAAAGAGGATATCGATGCAACAGGTGCAAATTATTGCAATTTAAAAGAACACATGCAGCAATAAGTACCATTCCGAAGATCATCATCCATATCTTCGCCAAAGTGGGATTCATTCTCAACAGCACTTGAAGCCCTATACTCATCCTTCAATAATAATTCAAATAAATCAAAAATCAAAATCAGGTACTCAACAAATTCCTAATAAAGATATTCAAGGAACTACTCTTGAAAATCATTCAGAACCTTAGAGAACTTTATTTTCTTGTTGGACCGAAATTTATCACCTGGAATATAAACAAATAAAGTGAATAATTTCACGTTTGATTCAAAAAAGTATGCACGTCTTATTATCCCATCTCTACTGGAACATAAGCAACAGAATACACCGAAAAATGGAATAAAACTAAAGTTTATATATATAAATATAATATATAGGAAGTATATATTATGGCACCTCCATTGTTTCTACCCTGCATTGATCTTGAATCCTGGGGCAGGTTTTCTGCTTCAACCAAATGTTTTTCACCTGAGAGAAAACACCAAATGTGTTACCCAAATAAACAACTCTTGGATTAAAAACATCTGATCTATATAAATACACACACATAACAAACTTAAAAATTTTATCTCTATTTTAATCGAAACCATTGCCTATATATAGCCATGGTATCTAAAGATATGACGTTCTGGAATAGGTTATGATATTATGCACTTCACGTAATCCAACATTGTTATACTATTATGTATATAAATAATCTCCCTGCAGTTACACAACTTATAAAATTTCACCCAATAAACAAAAGCACACACATACACACACTACTTTAACCCCATATTGTCTTCCAAAGATGTTCCATTAATGAATTAAACACATAAGTATCCATATCCTTGGGAAAACATATCATCAGCAGAATTCATCCAATGAAATTCATAAGTCTTCACATTATCCAATAATATAGAAGAAACACTATCCAATAATATAGAAGAAACACTACACTATGAAAAAAGAGTAGACCTTAATGTAAGGAAAAAAATGGCTCTTCTGTTTTCATAAGCACGACAACATTGATCCGTGGGTAAGGTTCCAAGTCAGTCAAATCAGACACGACAAATTGCTAGACAGACAGGAGAATCTAAGGAAAGCACACAATTTGAAAAGAAATTTTTGAACGAAAAACTTCCAGAGCCCATCTTGAAGACCTCTACTAGCATTTTCTTGTGCTACTGTTAGATAACACGAACTCAGAAAAAGAAAATCAATGTGCACATAGCCCAGCCATGAAAGATTAGAGATGTGCCGATACAACAATTTCAGAAATCAGAAGCACGAATAACATGGTAAATATTTATTTAAATAGCAAGAAGTGTTACTTTATGTAAATACAATAACCTGGTAAATCCTTAACAAATTCTGATTTAAAGGCAATTATTACACCCAATTTCCAATATAAAGGCAATTATAAACATGAGAAACCCCCAATAACATCACCGATAGAAAGAAACCAGTACGATTAGAACCCTAGAGGAAATAATCGTATTATATTACCAAATAGAGCATTACACTGTACCAAAACAAAGTAAAAAACATATACGCCGAGCAAAAACCCTAAGTCAGATAACGCATATTGTTACCTGATCGCAGATGAATGAAATTGAATCGATCGCACTGCGTTGAATCAAGAGAGGATGCACAGAAACAAAAACCTAATGCTATATCAACAAACAATAAAGTTCGATCTCAATCCCCACCTGTACAGAAGGAATTCAATGTTGGCTCCAATAGCAGGAGGGCGCTGGTGCGTGGCGGCGACGACAGCGCTAGGGTTCCGCGCCCAGAGGAGGAAAAAATTAGTGTTAGATGGCATTTTACCTAAGAAGATACATCGCTGGTAGATTTGAGAAAAGCATTCTACAGTAGATGTGGAACGGAAAATACAAACAAACTGAAATGCCAATCACTAAGAAGTAAGAACAGAGTATACCGGAGTTATGTCGGTATCAGAACCGTGGCTGAACGAATGAAGATGTGTTGGCCTATTTTATAGGCAAAGCTCCTTCCAAGTTCCTAAATCCAAACGGTCATAGCGATTAGCGTAGCCGTATATGAATTTTATACTGCTGGATTCCCTCTTCGCCTAGATTTTGTTTGCTTTTCTCTTTGCCACGTTTTGGGTCATGCACACCAAAAAAAAAAAAATTATACTGCTGGATTGGGCTTGTTGGCTATTTTATCTGGCCCAAAATTAAAAGAACCTTGATGAACAGTAAGATGAACAGAACGTTAAACAAATAGCCCCTAAATCGTTTACATGAGAATCATTATAAAACTAAAAGGCAATTAAAAAAAAATTATCATAAATGTTTAAATATGGTAAGTTTTCTTTTAAGAAAAAACATCCTGTATTTGAATAAAATTGAATTCACTAAAGAAAATTGCATGATTTTTTTTTAGAACTCGGAGTCAGAGAAATGGTGGTAGGAACTCAGGTCACATAAATTACAAAGAGAACAAATGAAATGGATAGAGTACCGAGTGGAAACCCTCAATTTAATGTTGGAAGACACGGAGTCCTCATCCCCAATTACATGATATTTGAATCTGAAATTTGATTCGTTGAATTTTCATTAAATTATACATTTACATTAATAAAATTTATTATTTACAATTCAATAATAATAATAATAATAATAATAATAATAATAATAATAATAATAATAATAATAATAAACTACAATAAACTACAACTATTAAGATCAGCTAAGGAAATGCGTAAAATTTGTCAATTATATTAATGTAATATTCCTAAAATTTTCCAACATGCCAAATATATTGATGTAATGTTTCTAAACTTTTTGCCATCATTATCCATCAATATGAAAATTTTTGACTTTGACCTTCATCCCACTCATGGCCACTATAGTTACTACAAAACACTCATAATGCCACCCAAAATCAAGACCAGTTAACTAATTAGAATGAGAAATAAAAAAGCAATCTCTATAATCTCTATAATAATCTAAGAAAATCAAAATTCTTCACACCTTAATTATTTACAAAACAATTCTTTAACCCGTTGGCTTACTTCACTTGTCATATATAGCATCCCATAAGTCATAAAGGATCGATAATCTTGACCCGTCAATCATCACTAATTCCTCGAATGCATTCCGACTCTATCCCATATTTCATGCTATAAATACCATTCTCTACCAAACCAAAAATCCATAGTGTCCTCTCCAGAAAGTCACCAGGCTCGGTTTGGCTCCCATGGCTAAATTCATAGTGCTTGTGTCACTATTGGCACTCTATTTGGCTTTGGTCCAGGCTTCCAACAACCCTCTGCCTACGACCACCCTGCCTATTCCCGGTTTGCCATTACCACCTATTCCCGGTTTGCCATTACCACCTATTCCCGGTTTGCCTCTGCCTCCCATTCCCGGCTTGCCAATCCCATTACCACCTATTCCCGGCCTTCCATTCCCTCCCCTGCCTCCTATTCCCGGCCTCCCAATCCCACCCATACCTGGATTTCCGGCCCCGCCAAAACCAAGTGTCTCTCCACAGAATGTTCAAGAGGCGCTTCAAGGCGACATCACCGTACATTCCTAAAAGTTATGTGTCGTCTGTTCGTGCTCTTGCCTACATGTAATAAATGGCATTATGGCAAGGGAAATTATTTGTTGGAATTCTAATAACTTCATTGTTGAAATATGTTCATGTTTTGTCATTCCATTTGTTGGAATTCCGTATTTCTTATCTTCATTATTGTTGAAACTTCAAATGTAATTATGTTTCTTTAATAATCAGTATGTTAAACGTGAGGACCAAAGGATGATATCAATATAAAATGCACCTCAAAATCTAATAACAAGATATGCAAAATGAAGTGCAATTGTCAATCAAGTAATGGGTTTAATTGTGATTTAAAAGTAATTGATCATCAAAGCCCATACACATATAATCCTTTTTCTTTTTTGAGAAAGCAAAAGAGAGTCCACAAATTTCCAGAAAATGGATTGAAACATCACACGGATTGGAAGATCGATTACCTTATCTGAAAATTGACTCAAAGATTGATTAATCGCATTGGATCCAAGGAAGAATTCGCTTCTCTTTTTCCCTAACTGTTTAACAGGAATGGCGTCTGGAATATAATTTCTACAAACATCACATTTAGGACATAAAATTTGTTTACGAAACAGCAGTTGACTTGAGTGGATTTGGGCTCTTGTTGCTTAAGCAATGTCTCGGGTTCGAGCATTGTGTATGCAAAAAACTGCTTTGGGAGAGGCGACATTAATTGCCCATACAGATGCTCGAGGGATTAGTCTTAGGTTCAATATGGGCTGAGGATACTCCGTGATTCACCAAAAAAAAAGAGGCATTTATTTTTTATTCCTGTTTTTATTTCTTTTTCCTTCATTAGAAAACTTAAGAATCCAAAAAAAAAAAAAAAAATTATAATGTTTTAATACAAGCAGCAGCTAAGCGTCCTGGCAAGGTGAAAAATTAAACATCTGTTCCCAATTTTTTGGGCATAACATAAAATAAATACTCCCTTCGTCCCACTAAATGTGTCTCATTTTGACTTTTGAAACTGTTCATTGATCAACTTTGACCTAATGCTATCACAATATATAAAAACAAAATATAGTCACGTTTGATCTTGTTAGAATCGTCTAATCATGTAGTTTTAAAATATATATTTTATACTCCCTCTGTCCCATTTAAGATGTCTTGTTTCATTTTTGCACACAATCCAATGCACTTTTTCAATCGTTAATATCTCAAAATATATACAACAAAAATTATGTAAAATATATATTATAAAACTACATGATTATACGATTCTAACAAGATCCAACTCGATTATTTTTTCTCAAAAATATACTTAGAATAATATTGAGTCAAAGTTAAATAATGAACAGTGCCAAAAAGTCAAACCAGACATCTTGCCTGGGACGGAGGGAGTATAATTTTTGCTTATACCGATCTTAAGATATTAATCGTTAAACAAATGCATTGGATAGCGTGTCCAACAATTTTGAAACATAAATAATGGGACAAATGGAGTAATATAGAATTCATGCCCCATTCGTTATATATTCCCATTTGCCTAGACTTTTTCAATACTACTTTTCCATCGTCTAACACATTTCATGTAATAATAAAGTCATGTATAACATATATGTATTTAAGTGCATAATCGTATTTTAAATTAATCATATTCTTCTGATGGGGCGTTAGATTAGAGTTGGCCGCATGACTCTTCTTTCACGCATAAAGCTAAGCATGTTTGCTTGATCCTTCATTTTATGAATATCTGCTTCACATTTCAGTGGTTGAATCTGCTTCTTCGAACATGCTACGCCTGGAATTGTTGGAATTTTTTGTCTAATTATTCCATATTCCTAGCACAGCCCTCATTTTCCCAATCAACGAGGCAAATTGGTGAAATTTGAGTGACCAACAGTAAAATTTCTTAGAATTGCACAAACAAATCGCTTCAACAGAAGCCAATTGTTTGATAAAGCAAAGCTCAATTGACGTAAGAATTTATTCAAAAGTTGATTAAAAAAGAAGTCAAAAGTGGGTAAAACTAAGAGGATGTATAATATTTAATTGAGATTTGTCTGCTTCTTTGGATTTTAAAAAAATTGTGGATGTAAAAACTTTATAGACTTTATAGATTTGATTGATTTTGTATAGATTTTATGTAAAGTTTAACTGTATAAAATTTGTAGAAATTTTTGGTTATGACATTTTCTACATAATTATATATTTTTTTTTAAAGAGAATTCATTAAATTTCATAGATAATTAAAATCAATAAACAATTGAATACTTATATTGGGGTTGGGAATTTACCCTAGTGGTTAAGTCCCCCGACTTCCAACCTATAGGTTGGGGGTTCGAATCCCCACCCGGCCCCTATCTCCCCCATTTGTTCCCTTTATAATTTATGTGGCATGAGCTCCCACCACTCCTTTCCGAGGCCTTTAATGGCTCCTCCAAAATGCAAATAGTCAGTTTAGTTGCTACAAAATGAAACTGTAAAACTGATTATTTATGTTTAAAAAAAGCAATAATCAGATAATCTAATTCCTATCCTTAACCAAACGCAATACTTCCAGATTTTTAAATATTGAATATCCTTTTTTTTTTTGGATAACAATATTGAATATCCTTTGAGAGTCCAAATGAATTTGATGGTCGTCACAGTACACTCGCTAAACTTATTTACTACTCCATATTTTATGTGTGAAATTTGATTTTAATTTATTTACTAATAGATTTCCAATATTTGACTAGATTTTAGATAGATTCACGTGATTTCGGTTATGTTGGGCCGGTACAAAATTGAGTAATAAATAGAGCCAATTAGCATAACATGTGGTGTAGTAGTATAATGTAAATATTTTTGGAAAGTGCATTAGATTATTTTCTCTGTGATTGCTTGGTGTCCTATTTAACTTATATATGGCAAATAGTCTCTAAAAATCTAAATTATAATAATCATCATTATCGTATTCTAAATTGATGATAAATTTCAGTATAAATAGAGCACTCACTCATTCAATATTTACCTATTATTATTCGAGCAAATAATTAAGCAGTTTTTTCCCCTTGAGAAAAATGACGGCGGCATTTCATAGTCACATGGCTTTGTTGATGGTGTTGGCCCTTACGGTAAGCTTGATCAGCACCTCCGGACGCCCTATCCTGACCACCTTGGACCATTTTGAGATCGAGGGTTTTCGTCCCACAACGCCGGGGAATAGCCCCGGCGTTGGCCATGGAGGTGGCCCTCTTCCTGAAGCCAATTTTGGGCTGAAGGCTTTTCGTCCAACAAGGCCCGGAAATAGCCCCGGGGTTGGCCATGAACGTGGCCCTCCTCCTAAGGGTAGGATTGGCCAAAAATATAATTATTGATATATGATGTTTTGTATGTATTGGGTTGAATAATAAGTAAACTATGTTACGTATTTTCACTTTTAAATAATACTGTAATATACTTTATTTTTCGTATATATTTTCTGCATTAATTATTTATATGAATGTTTTGTATGTATTGGTTACACTATAAAGCAAATTATTTGAGATTATCTAAGGAACAAATAAGGTAATCGCGTTCGATTATTTGTGTATGTAGAATTCTACTTTGAGAGAGACAGCTCTTCGATGCACATTATATCTTCGATGGATTAGTCTTTGGTCTAATGTGATATGAGAATATACGCTACACGCTAAAAAAAAAAAAAAAAAAAAAAAAACTTAAAACTTGCCAATTATATTGATCAATGTAATAGTACTAAAAATTTACCTATGACAATTATGTTTATTTAATATTCCTAAAATTTCCCAATATATTACCGTGGAAATTTTTTACTTGAAAACTGACCGCGTGGCCTCATCCCATGACGCCAACCTTGCGCTAATTAATTCACCACTTGCAATTTGAACCGAAGAGGGAAAAGTAAAGACCAATTAATAAAAATGAGAAATAAAAAAAAATATTAAAAAAAATCACCAACGTAAAGAAATCAAATTTCTACCTTGGTAAGAAAAGAAAAAAGAAAAAAAGAAAAAAATTCGTATTGGGTTTACCTAATTACTTATATGAATTTTTGTATGTATTGGGTTGAATAATACTTACTATGTTACGGTATTTTCACTTTTAAATAATACTTTATTTTTCGTATATACTCCCTTCATTTTTTTTGTTCTTGCCACGGACACACAGTGGATGCAGTCCAATGGATATTTTAAATTATTAATAACTCAAATTCGGTATAAGTAAAAATTATAAACATTCAAAAAACTACAAGACGAGACGAATATAATAAGATATCACTTGACTTTTAATTTATATAATTATGATGAAACTTAAAGTTAAAGTGAGCTCGTGAACATTGGCAAAAAAGTTGATGGAGCAAGAATTAAAAAGGGAGGAGTATCTCCCGAAAAAAATAAAAAAAAAAGGAGTATTTTCTTGCAACAATACTATATGCAGAAATTCTTTATATGAATTCTATTTTTCATATAATATAATCAACATGAATAAAATCATTTTGGTTATAATATAAAGAAATTTATTTAGGATCAACTAAGGAAGAAATACCCTTCAATACCTATAAGATCCTCGAGTAAATAATTTTAGGCCCAATGTGACTTGAAAATACCCGGTAGCAAAAATAGATCATCGAGTAAATAATTTTAGGCCCAATATGACTTGAAAATACCCGGTAGCAGAAAAAAAGTAAGGAAGAAATACTTAAAATTTGCTAATTATATTGATGTTATATTACTAAAAACTTACCCATGACAATTATATTTATTTAATATTCCTAAAATTTTCCCAATACATTACCGTGGAAATTTTTTAATTTGACACTCATGGCCTCATCCCATGACGCTAGGGGTGTCGATTTCAGATTTCAGGTCGTTTTCGTGTCGGGTTGATCAGGTTGCATAATATTTCAGGTCGGGTTTCGGGTCGACCTGATTTGGGAAAAAACCCAAAATGACTAAACCCAAACCTGAAAATTTTCGTGTCGTTCGGGTTTGTTTTTTCGGGTTATAGCCAAAATTGACAAAATTTAAGGTTTCAGGCTGTGTTCGTGTCAGGTTGAGCAGGTGGAATAATATTTCAGGTCGGATTTCGGGTCGACCTGATTTAGAAAAAACCCAAAATGACTAAACCCAAACCTGAAATTTTTCGTATCAGTCGGGTTCGTGTACAAATTGACGCCCATACATGACGCCAACCTTGCGGTAATTAATACTGCAAATTGAACTAGAGAGGGAAAAGTAAAGGGCAGTTAAAAAAAAAAAATCACTATCGTAAAGGAATCAAATTTGTACCTGGGTTTTTTTTTCTAAAAAAAAAAAAAAAAAAAAAAAAAAAAAAAAAGAAGAAAAAAGAAAAAATAACAGCTCGACTATTGACTAAAATTCAAAAACCTTTAGACATTTGTCAAATGTCATTCATTACTCATGGTAAGTCATAAAGTTTAATTTGTTCAACTGTCAACCATCACCAATATCATTACATAAATATTTTAGTCTTTAATGCATTCAGACTTAATTCACCCCCATATATCCCTCTGCTATAAATACCATATATTCTCCACCACAGGAAAAAACCATTCACTGCATAATTATTCCACCATATATCAGCAGCCATGGCTAAATTCACACCAACAGCAGCAGCAGCGCTCTATTTGGCTCTACTGGTCGTCGTCCTCGTCGTCTCCAACAACCCTCTGGCTACCACCACCGCCGAGCCCTTCCCCGCCGAGTTGCCACCCTTCCCCTTCCCCTTCCCACCCTTCCGGTTCCCACCCTTCCCCTTCCCATTCCCGCCGATGGCCATGCCTCCTACGCCGGGTTCTCCTTACCCACCAACAACGCCGCCGGGTTCTCCATACCCACCATTGATGCCGTACCAGCCGCCACCTGCTGGCTACCCTCCCTTTAATATTCCATCCGCCCGTCGGAGTGATGACACCGCCGCCGCCGCCGCGGATCCTCGAAAGTAGTAGTGATATAGCAGAAGCAGCAGCAGCAAGGGGAATTGTTTTTTGGAATTCTACTATGATCATCTAATCATTGTTGAAAATGTTTTTGATGTTTCGTATGTAATTCCAATTGATTTCTTCTTCTTCTTCATCTTCGTTGTTGTTGCATCTTTTGTTATTTTATTTGGTGGTTTATAGGTCTTGGTATATCAGATGGATTAATTACCAAATATATTGTTGATGAGAATCGAAACAAGTGGGGTAAATAAATGTGTCCGTTAACAACTGCTGTTTTAAAACGAACCTCGAAAAGGGACGAGCTAAAAATGCCTTTTTTTTCTTTTTTTTTTTTTTTGTCGTGTATCAAATTCTAATCCCATCCCTCGAGAATCTGGTGGGCTCCCATCCCGTGGCCTTTGCTGAAATGCATTTGAATTCAGCCGATAAAGAGAATACAGATCTTCAACAAGATAGTCGACATATAGTATAACACGGATTTGACATATGATTCAAAATTAAGCACAACGGTTCCACGTCGTGTGCATAGTTCACTAAGTTTCGCAATAAATCGTCGATTAAAATCTCGTTTACGACATAACTGAGGAATCGAATCATCCTAAACTAAAACCAGTACCGCCATTCTTCGGCCATACGCATGCACGTGATAATTGGGGCATCTTTGAATAATTTTATTTATTTATTGTCCATTCGACCGCTTGGACTGGGCTTTTAATTTTGGACTTCTTTGAATATTTTAGTGTTGGGCTTCTTGTGTTGGGCTTTATGTTAGCCCATTTATATAGACCCACTTTGAGGCCATTTTTGTTGGGCGGCTTAGAGTTTCTCACTTTGTATTTTAATTATTTTAATTTTACTTTAACCTAAAAAATGGTATTATTTGCTCTAGACTCAATATTTTTGATATACTACTATTATGTATGTATTCCTCTACTTACGTTTGACAGACACCTTCCATTTTGAAAGAGTATTTACCACCCCAAAAAAAATTGTTGCCTTTCATATAAGTTTATCTGAACAGAACTTTTGGTGTAGCTCTCGTGTAACAATTCACTCATTCTCATTGCAAATAATTTTATATTTCAATGATAGAAAATTTTCCAAATAGGTTACTAATAAGATTAGTGATTGAATTTACCACCAAATTAAAACCCGTTAACTATCAAATACTAGTATTTTAAAGATCACCAAATTCAATAGTTTTTTAAAAGAAAAGATAAAAAAACAAAATTCTTGCAGTGTCTCAAGATAATGCTATTGCCTATTGACAATGCTTCTGGCTTCTGCTAAGAAAAAAAAAAAGAAAAAAGATAATTCTATTAAAATTAGTTAGCAAAAATTGGAAAAGACAAAATTATCAATATCCGAAAAGGCCGGTTAATCTATAGTAAATACATATTTTTAACAGTCTATACAGACTAGGAAATGATATTTTTGAATAAATTTTAATATGGTTAGTGAAGAAATTGCATTTTATTGGAATTTGAAATTCGAGTCAATAAATTGTATGTATAAATAAGTTATTTATATTATTTTTCATTTTCTAATTAAAAAATACTCAAATTAAAAATATAAATAATAATAAATAAAAATAAAACTATTAAGATCAGCTAAGGAAATACTTTAAATTTGTCAATTACTTTGATGTAAAGTTCCTAAATTTTCCCCTGCCAAATTATGCTGAATTGCTGATGAAAGTATTCCTAAAACTTTCGCCATATAAACTAGAATTATGATGGAAAATTTTGATTTTCCACCCGAGTCATGGCTACTGGCCAGGAATAGGTACGACAAAACACTCATAACGCAACGCCAGCCAATATTATTGCAAAATGGACCAACGAGGGAAAGTCAAGGCCAATTGATTAAAAATGAGACATAAAAACCAATCTCTAATGCACAAAGGTCAATTAATTTCAAAAGAGTAGAAAATGCCCACATTGATTATTTACCAATAAATCTTTTATCCCCTGGCTTTTTCAGTTATCATCATAAATCATAAAAGGATAATAATTTTCAATTCTCAATTATCACTACCATATTTATAAATAAATACTAGTATTAATAATCTTGAATGCATAGAGACTTTATCCCATTCTCCCCATGCTATAAATACCACTCTCTAACATTGTAAAAATCATTCACCCCCATACTCCATAATACAGTGCTGTAGCTCCCATGGCTAAGTTCACAGTGCTTTTGTCATTAGCGCTCTATTTGGCTTTGGTCCTGGCTTCCAACAACCCTTTTCCTACGACCGCCCTGCCTTTTCACGGCTTCCCATTCCCACCTATTCCCGGCTTCCCCATGCCTCCCACGCCCGGCTTCCCAATCCCTCCCCTGCCTGGGTTCCCCATGCATCCTGTACCCGGCTTCCCATTCCCATTCCCATTCCCACCCATTCCGGGCTTCCCTATGCCTCCTGTGCCCGGCCTCCCAAAGCCGCCGACACCTGGGCTCCCTTCCCAGACTGTTGTTCCATTCAATGACCAAGAGGAGTCACCGGCAGAGGTTACAACAGATCCCCAATACTGATGGGACCTCTGCTCTGCTCATATTACATAACAAGTTACATTGTTTGTTGGAATTATATTATCTTCATTGTTAGATTATTTTGATGTTCTGTTATTCCAATTCACTTTTTTCCATGTTGAGATATTATGTTATTCCAATTGATTTCTCTCGTCAAAGATAATGAATTAAATACATGCATTTGGTGGTTGATTAAAATCCGAACCAGTGGGTTAAATAATTCCGCTAACAGGGGCTACTAATAAAAAATGGACCTCGAAATGTGTAGTGTGATTTAGAAGTAATTGATCCCCGGCTCCATACATCATCTTAGATCATAAAAGTGAGAACATAAATTTACGGTAATAAAGCTAACATCAGACTGTTGTGGAATAATGGAGCTATTAATTAAATAATAAAGAGAACACCAAGATTTAACGAGGTTCGGCACAAATATGCCTACGTCCTCCGGGCCCCACCGAACTATTATTTCACTATGAAATGAAATAATATTACAAAAAGGTTATAGGAAATAATCCTATACCACAAAACCCTCTCAACGAGAAACACTCACAAAGGCTAAAAACTACAATAGGAGAAGAGAGATCAAAGGCAAGCTTCTTGCCTTTGCTTGTGTTGGGATGATCTTACAAATGAGTGGCCTTGGTATTTATAGGCACAAAATCCATCCACTCCACTAACTTCATCTACTACATTAAATTCATCAACTCCATTTTCTCCATTGGATTTGGATGCCCACTTCACAAATCTCCACCTTGGTGCATCTCAAATCACATTATCCCCTTCAAGGTTCTCTCGTCACGAAATTCGGTAGGACCTCCAAATGCGCTTTTCAGCGCCAACTTAAAATTCTTGAGACATTAATCAAGTTCAAACAATATTCGAACTTGATACATGTTACAGCCTTCGTCAACATATCTGCGGGATTCTCGGTGGTCTTGATCTTTTGTACCTTGACTCCACCTTCTTCAATTATTTCCCGCACAAAATGGTACCGCACGTCGATATGCTTGGTTCTAGCATGATATACCTGGTTCTTTGCTAGATGAATGGCACTTTGACTATCACAAAACACTGTTACATGTTTCTGACCAACTCCTAAGTCATCCAGCAATCCCTGTAACCAAATGGCTTCCTTAACAGCTTCTGTAATGGCCATGTATTCTGCCTCCGTTGTTGACAAAGCAACGGTTGACTGTAAGGTAGACTTCCAACTAACTGGTGCGTTTGCAAGAGTAAATACGTATCCAGTAGTTGATCGACGTTTATCCAGATCTCCTGCATAATCTGAATCACAGTACCCAACTATATGCTGACCAGTAACATTAGTCTTCTCAAATATCAACCCAATATCTAAGGTTTTCAAGATATACCTTAGAATCCATTTCACGGCTTGCCAATGATCTTTACCGGGATCATGCATGTACCTGCTCACTACTCCAACTGCATGTGAAATGTCAGGCCTTGTACACACCATTGCATACATCAAGCTACCCACCGCATTTGAATAAGGAACCTTTGACATGTATTCTCGTTCCTCTTTCGTCTTCGGGCATTGTGAAGCACTAAGTTTGAAATGAGGAGCAAACGGTGTACTTACAGGTTTGGTTTTGTTCGTTATGCCAAACCGTTGCAATACTTTCTTCAGATATTGCTTCTGAGTCAAACTCAGAGTGCCCCTATTCCTGTCTCTCGTTATCTCCATACCGAGAATTTTCTTTGCTTCACCGAGATCTTTCATTTCAAACTCCTTGCTGAGTTGAGACTTCAATCTGCTTATCTCTCCTCTATCTTTAGATGCAATTAACATGTCATCTACATATAGAAGAAGATAAATGAAAGATCCATCTTGTAGCTTACGGAAATATACACAATGATCAAAACTGCTCCTGGTGTACTTCTGGCCCATCATGAATTGATCAAATCGCTTATACCATTGTCTTGGTGATTGTTTCAATCCATAAAGCGATTTCTTCAGTCTGCAAACCCAATCTTCTTTTCCAGCAACTTTATATCCTTCTGGTTGGGTCATGTAGATTTCCTCTTCCAAATCACCATGTAAGAATGCCGTTTTTACGTCCATTTGAACTAGTTCCAAGTCCAACTGTGCTACCAAGGCCAACAAAATTCGAATGGAGGAATGTTTTACAACAGGGGAAAATACCTCATTGTAATCAATTCCCTCCTTTTGAGCATAGCCTTTGGCTACCAATCTTGCCTTGTAGCGCACGTCATTCTTTTCTGGAAATCCTTCTTTCTGAGCATAGACCCACTTGCAACCAATTGCCTTCTTTCCCTCTGGGAGTTTAGCTAGCTTCCACGTGTGATTTGCTTCAAGGGAATGCATTTCCTCGTCCATGGCTTTCTTCCACTTTTCTTTCTCCGGACTAATTTTTGCATCAAGAAAAGTTTGTGGTATACCTTCTTCAATAACAGGAAGTGCATAGGCCAGCATACTTTCGAATCGAGCAGGTCTCCGAATTTCTCTTCTTGGCCTCCTAATTGCAATTGGTAAATCTTGTTGCTCCTGAGGTTCTTGGGTTAAAACCTCACTTTCACTGAGCTCTTCTTCGGTACTTGGACCATCGTTTTCTATTGGTTGACCATCTACCTCTCTGGTTGTAGATGTCTGAAACTCCACCTGTTGAGGATAATGCTCCACCTGCTGAGGAGTACTATCCGTCTGCTGCTTGGTTACCTTATTCAACATTATTGATTCGTTGAACGTAACATCCCTGCTAAAGATCACCTTTTTCATCTCCGGGCACCATAGGCGATATCCTTTGACTCCAGAAGATATCCCTACGAAAACAGCTTTTCTCGCCCTCGGATCCAGCTTTGATTCTTTCACGTGATAATAAGCAGCGGAACCGAACACACGTAAAGAATCATAATCATTTGCAGGTTTGCCAAACCATGCCTTCAAAGGTGTCTTGCCTTTAAGAGCAGTTGATGGTAGTCGATTGATTAGATGGCTCGCATATGTCACCGCTTCAGCCCAGAACTGCTTGCCCAAATTAGCATTGGACAACATACACCGAACTTTCTCCAACAATGTTCGGTTCATCCGTTCAGCCACACCATTCTGTTGTGGCGTGTCCCGCACAGTGAAATGTCGGGAAATACCTTCCTTCTTGCACAAGTCGAAAAAAGGGTCATTTCGATATTCTATGCCGTTATCGGATCGAAGCACTTTAATCTTCCTCCCGGTCTGGTTCTCCATCATGTTCTTCCAAGTGAGGAATTTCCCGAATGCTTCATTTTTTGTTCGCATGGGATACACCCATACTCTCCGGGAAAAGTCATCAACAAACGTTACAAAATAATGGTTTCCTCCCAAAGAAGCCGTCTTGGTAGGTCCCCACACATCTGAGTGAATGTAATCCATAATGCCTTTAGTGTTATGGATTGCTGTTCCGAACTTCACCCGCGTTTGCTTTCCCAGAACACATTGCTCGCAAAATTCAAGTTTGCAAGTCTTTGCACCCTTCAATAATCCTTGCTTTGCCAGAGTCTGCAAGGATTTTTCCCCAGCATGCCCAAGCCTCATATGCCATAACTTGGTCATTTCCTCTTCCTTGTCTGCTTCTGATACTGCTGCTGCAATGCCAACCATTGTATTGCCCTGGAAGTGGTATAAGTTATTTT
This sequence comes from Hygrophila difformis, assembly GCA_030278955.1. Lineage (NCBI taxonomy): Eukaryota > Viridiplantae > Streptophyta > Magnoliopsida > Lamiales > Acanthaceae > Hygrophila > Hygrophila difformis. The sequence goes on along the minus strand of JAOANR010000009.1, from coordinate 4,463,278 downwards.
TCCTTATACCTTTCATGATGACAAGTGCTCCCGAGATCACTTTCATAATCCCATCCTGAATGTTGATGGAGTGGCCTTTGGCTTCCAAGGCTCCCACTGATATGAGGTTCTTGGCAAATTTCGGTATGTACCGAACTTCCGTCAGCACCTTGGTTGTTCCATCGTGGTTCTTCAGATATACTGAGCCAACTCCAGCTATCTGGCAATATCCGTTGTTGGCTAGGTAGACAACTCCACCTTCAACTTTTTCAAAATTGACAAACCACTCCTTCCTGGAACACATGTGGAATGAGCATCCGGAGTCTAGCAACCAGTCGTCAGTGCACGTCGTTACCGATGAGGCACAAGCTAAAGAATACTCTGTCTCATCACTATCAGCAACACAAGCCTCTGCTACAGCTTTCCCCTTTTTCTTTTGCAGCTTAGGACAATCTTTCTTCCAATGTCCTTTCTCGTGACAAAAGATACATTCGTCTTTCGACACTCTGCCTCGTGACTTGGATCTGCCTCTTCTGTCCGGCTTGTACTTGTGGCTACGGCCCCGAACGGTATGAGCTTCACCAGTCGAACTCCTGTGTTCTAACTTATCCTTCTTTCTGATCTCGTTAGAATATAAGGCAGTGGTAACTTCTTTAAAGGAAATTGTTTCCTTTCCAGTCAGCATACTAACAATTATATGCTCGTATTCATCGGGGAGCGAAGCTAACAGTATCAACGCCTTGTCAACGTCATCTATCTTCTCGTCGAGATTCAATAAATCGGTGACCAAAGAATCGAATCTTGTTATGTGTTCATTCATCGTGGTACCGGGCAAATACTGGAATCGATACAACTTCGTCTTCATGTAGAGCTTGTTTTCCGTGCTCTTTTTCATGAATTTATCTTCCAGTTCTTTCCACAGTCTGTGCGCCATCGTCTCTCTCATAAGCGGATACTTCTGCTCCTTTGAGAGACATAGCCGAATTGTACCACACGCAAGACGGTTGATCCTCGTCCAGTCTTTATCATCAACACCATCTGGTTTGGTTTCTACAAGTGCCCCATCCAGCTCCTGCTGGTACAAGATGTCCAACACCTCGCACTGCCACATACCAAAATTATTGGTACCGTCGAATTTTTCGACGTCAAATTTGGCATTTGAAACCATCGTCCGTGATGACGATGTCACCAACGGCTTCGGATCTGAAGTTGACGTTTCACCGGACCTATCCGCCATTTCTGCTTCAAAGTTTAATTAATAGCTCACAAACGGTAGCTCAACCGAGATGCGTTTCTGATGTGGAAGATCAGCTTAGCTGCGACCACAGAGCATACTATGCAACCAAGGCTCTGATACCAATTATTGTGGAATAATGGAGCTATTAATTAAATAATAAAGAGAACACCAAGATTTAACGAGGTTCGGCACAAATATGTCTACGTCCTCCGGGCCCCACCGAACTATTATTTCACTATGAAATGAAATAATATTACAAAAAGGTTATAGGAAATAATCCTATACCACAAAACCCTCTCAACGAGAAACACTCACAAAGGCTAAAAACTACAATAGGAGAAGAGAGATCAAAGGCAAGCTTCTTGCCTTTGCTTGTGTTGGGATGATCTTACAAATGAGTGGCCTTGGTATTTATAGGCACAAAATCCATCCACTCCACTAACTTCATCTACTACATTAAATTCATCAACTCCATTTTCTCCATTGGATTTAAATACATGCATTTGGTGGTTGATTAAAATCCGAACCAGTGGGTTAAATAATTCCGCTAACAGGGGCTACTAATAAAAAATGGACCTCGAAATGTGTAGTGTGATTTAGAAGTAATTGATCCCCGGCTCCATACATCATCTTAGATCATAAAAGTGAGAACATAAATTTACGGTAATAAAGCTAACATCAGACGAATTAGAAGATCGCTTCCAGAATTTCATACTTGATTCAAGATTAATGGCAGTTAATCCAAGTCGGAATTCACCGCTCTTTTTCTTCCTGATAATTTAACACCAGTGACTCCCGGAATATAATTTCTACAAACATCACATCATCAGCACCTAAAATTTGTTTTTGCGTTGCTGAATTAATTTAGGCTTAAGTCTTCTGAATTCAACATATTTTAGATAATTGCATCATGTGGACCATATTTAAGGTGTTCGGCATCATCCAGAGGATAGGACTTTGTGGACCAGTTAAACACAAAAAGAAACAAAGAATCTTTCATCAGCATGTCTGGATTATCAGCCTTACGTTGAACAAAATATTCATGAATCCTTATAAGTATTTAAAATAAGAAAAATGACATATCAGGTATCCAATTTGCATCATTGTTGTATAACTATTACACAACGCACGCCTCATTACATAGGTGTGCACACACTCGCTATAAAAACAAGAAATAGCTTTCACACATTTAGTACACATACTCACATACTGTCTACAACAGGTTGCCAAAATCATAAGACAAGTAAATGGGGTGTATATAGTCAAACCCAGTTTTTCTGGAGTTTGAATATCCCCTGCACATTATAAGGATCATTAGGCAAATTTAAAATTTAAGAAATACCTATTGTCTTGTTCAGTATCCAAAGGGTGAGTGATAGCTGGATGGCAAACATCGTATGCAGCCATGTCCTATCCAGCATGAAACCAAACACCGTGATCCCAGCTTTGTTGTGCTCGAAATATGTCACTACAATACATCACCCAAACATGTATATTAATTAAAGTTTTCAACAAGGTTGTGAGCTAAATTATAGTTAATGGCTTAAATTAACCCTACTCACCCAAGGCTTGCCTTTTCTGGTAGGATAGAGTGTTTGCATAAATTGGCAACAGGTTTGTGTTGTCCAATACATCGTCTCCATCTCCTTCTTCCTTGTCAGAATCCCATTCAGTTGGGAATGAACATCTTGGATGGACTGGATTAATCTGAGATGGAGTTTCTTCCTCTAATTCATCGAATGAATTGATTGTGGCACAGGCATGCCATTTGGATGCAAGTGAGGTCACGGACTGCGCCTTGTGTGTAATCTTTGCTGCACTCCGCAAGCAGATGAAAAGCCCCGTTACAAGAGTGATGGAGCATAACTGCAGCATGATATTGATACACACAAAACAGTGTGTTCAAATTTAGTTGGAACAAGAATGTGTAATAGCAAGCACCACAATTTAATTTGATTTATGATAAAGGGGTAACAAAGAGTTACCGCGAGCTCCCCAGCAGTGGCAAGATTGGCGTTGGAGCTTGGTTCAGTTGTTACCAGCAACGAAAGAAACTGACTTATGGTCACTAAGATCAAAGTTAATAAAATGAACATCCTGAAACGGTGACTTATGATGCGAAGATTTCGTCTAATCCTGAGATGCTCTATCAGGATCGAAGCAATATCACATTCTTTCTCAAAGACCTCTGCAAAGTCTTCCAATCTCAGTATTTGCAGATAACAGGTGAGCCGGAAGAGAACACATACTAGAAAACAAATTGAGATGCGATATAGCCATGAGCACATTAGCAGTATGCAAACAACCACTTTGCTGGCTAACATGTTGTATAGATATGGAATTTGGCTCCCTCCTGAGCTGAACCACCATATCTTGTACACACAATCGGCTAGGAAACAGGGGAGAATAAATGCAGATAAAAGCTGCATTGATCTCTGCAGATTTAATAGACATCTATCAACATCAGACAAAGTTTTGCAGAAACATACAATGAATAAGAAATTCTACAGAAAAACCACAAACTTATTTGGTTAAATTCAATGCCATCAATCATGTCAAATTCCCAAAATTACACAACAAAATCGTCAATTGAAATCAAGGTCATGACTCAACTAAGTAATTGAATCATCCAACCAACACAACGCGCATCACATCAATTCAATTTGAAGACTTAATAAACAGAATCAAAACTTACATGGAGCTGCTCTGTATACCCCTGTCGAACCTTCTCACTTTCATCACATAATTTATCGAGAAACAAAAACTTACGAAGCCCGTACGTACGCGCAAAAGAAGAGATACTAATAAACGAAATCGCCGCAAACAACGAGAGCGAAAGCTGGACAAGTGCATCGAAAGGCCTCCGATGTTCAGGGTCACAATCAGGGCATGAAAATACAAAGTGCGATACAAGGGGAACGCCAATATTCAGAAGGAAAAATATCGACCAGGAAAGTCCTGCTCTCCATAGGCTAGAATAATCCAGAAATATCCATTTCAAACCCGAACTGTAGCTCATCAAGGCAAAATTGGGTTCGTCGCCTTGACTTCTCGGCGACATTGATTTGCTCTTCGACCATAGAATCTCCGTCACCTCGGACTCCATAACGAAGTTCAGCCTGTTCCTCGATCACGTCCTGATTCCGCCGAGATTTCGTAGTTGAATTTGGGCGGAAAAAAACACGAGGATTGATGGATAATTCAACCCCCCAGGCGAAATTTGTGGCCTCGGTTGAAGAAGGTCGAAAGGTGGAGAGACTCCTGATTCTCCTACTCAGCGGCGTTTTGGCCTTTTTTGGAATCCCATTGAATCTTTCTTTTCCGGATATGGGTATATTTATATGATGTACTGTAGAAATTTTTGTAGCCTTTAAATATTTATAAAATAAATAAATTATTTTGTAATGAAAAGAAATAATAGTACTAAGTACTAACTACTAAATACTCCATCGGTATATTTGATAATGTGACACATTCACTTCATGCTCACAAGCCACAATTCAATGCACACTTTTATATTTATTTTTTATAATTATGATAAAAATTAGTAGTATGTAATGAAAATTACCAAAAAGTAAAAACATTGTTTTACCTGTTACAAGTAGATAATCTCAAATTAGTACATAATCTCAAATTCTCAATCCTAGGAGGTAGTTGTAGCTTTCATAGTGTAGGCTCTGTAGAACAATTCCACTGGGTGCTATGCTATTGCTAGATGTGGGATCAATAGGCAATAGCATATCTAGAAAGAGACCTGTAGTATCATATAACTGTGCAGATTTAATATTACAAGTACTATAAAATAGCTATACCAATTCGATCAAAGTGCCTGCATGGTTGATCAAGACAAAAAGGACCACCCATAGGGAGAACCTAAACGAATTTTATGTCATCCCCATTAATTAAAATGTTGATTAAGACAGCCTGCAAATCTCAAGAATCTTCATCAGCCATGCATGCCACTTTTTATCTCCCGAAAACCATCAAGGCACATAATTTACATGAATGAGTTCCTCCAAGGTTAAACCTTACTTAATCAACTAACAGCAACATAAATGCATGTAATAATACCCAACAATGACTAGATTTGGCTAAAACAAGATTTAAAAAAAATAAAATTCAATAATTGGAGTACATGACAATGTGAATTGATGGTAAAAATCATTCCATTATTGCCCAAATATTCGTTACCAAATAAAATTGGTGTGACACAGTCACAAATCATTATATTAATTAATCTTCTATTGTATTGTAATTAATTTGAAGGAACTATATATTTTGTTGAGTACATAATTCCTTGATTCTTTGTATTCCATTGCATAATTTCTCTTTTAAGATAAAATTCATAATGATAACAAAATAAAAGTAATAAAATAACAGTAAATAATTAAAGGGCCACGTGTCCCCGAAACCTTGAGACGCTTCACAGATTGCACGCGAAAGACGGGTGGCCGTTTAAAAGCGCGGGAGCCCACTTGTGATAACGTAAGAGGCTCTTTGGGCTTCAGGAGACATTCATGCCTCGTGTAAGGTTCAGATATAACCACATGCTATGAATCCAACGACTCAACTGAATCAGTGAATGAAATTTTCTCTATCACTTGATAGGAAACATGAAGTACCTTTATTTGGTGGCCTTCCATGCTAGTTTCGTATTTGGGCCGGACTGAGAGAAGCGTTCCAGAATGGTCTTATTAAGCCCATTATTTGAAGCCCATTGTCAGGCCCAAAAGAGGGCCCACAATTCCGCTAGAGAATATCAAATTCAATTATGCGCCTCAGAAGTCAATTCAAGAGAGAGTAGTATATTTTGCAGATAAGATCGTGATTATCCAGTATTTGTTGAATGGTCCCCGCATACGTGGCATCAGATTATTAATTTATTATTATTGGGAAATTAGCTTTACTTTAGTATTCTTTTTTCTTATTGGAAGATTAGAATTTGAGGTAGGGAACTAGTACTTATTTTGAAGGTACAAGAAAAATCTTTTTCGATTTATTTATATTTTATTTGAGTTTTTGGTGCTGTGTCTAGTTATCCAGGCATATACAAAAACCAACAAAAACAAGGTCAACGTCGCCAAGTGAATTAGTTGTTTATAGCGCTTGATGAGTTCTTAGTTATAGAAGCAGTGGCCAAAGGCAGAGGTGCAAACAATGGCGTTTTCGGCAGCTTCTTCATCGATGGTTTCGGGGATCTCAATTCCGTTTCCTTTTCCGTTGAAAACCAAGCAATTGGGGTTTTCAACACTAACACGTGATTCCGCAAGCTGTTTTCGTCAGTGGTATCATGCTTCTCTCGGCACTTCTCGCACTGCTTCCCAGCCAATGTTTTCCAGGTAATTTCTTAGTGGCGTTTGTGCTTTGATTTGTTTTTTAGGTCGATTTTTTTGGATCGCATGGTTGAACTTTGATAGTATTTGATACTATTTGTTAGCTGCGAATTTCTGATTCGGCAATAAATTTTTCGACGTGTGTAAAAATGAGTCTACTTGTTCAAATTAGGGTGTATATGAGCTGTAAATTGAGGGAATGGTGTCTCTGACCAATTTAATCGTTTGTTTATGCTTTGTGATGATTAAATGAATAATAGCTGGTGGGTGAATTTTTGATGGCTTTCAGTTTTCTTGTTGGTGCTTGGAATCTGTATTTACTCTTTTATTTGTGATTAGAAATGAAAAGTTATTTCGTGTTCGAGCAACGACGTTGCAAGAGGATGAAGAGAAAGTAGCGGTGGAAAAGTCGTTTGATCCTAAAAGTTTCCCAGAGAAAGATGGAGAAGGAACATCTGGCCAGTCACCGGATGGTCCCCCGCCTTCCAGTGATTTTGAGAAATCGATTATAAAACTTGAACAATCTATAAATATTTTTCTCACGGTATGTCTCTGTTGCTTTGATTCTTTTAGCATTCTGTTTTATGCTAAACTGACACAACCTTGCTGCACACTGTCTGGTTTGATGAATTACTGAATCCTCCGGAAGCATGACCATTTTTGTTCCCAAAGAACCTTAATTGTAATTTGACAATCGTGACTCAAAAACAAGGAATAAAAAACCAGAAATCTAGTGGCCTGATGATCTTTTGTAAGATAAAGACAACGAATTAGTGTCCTCAAGAATTTGGGTGGGGGCATCTAGGCATAAAAGGTGAGCGATAGTTGTTTGGTGCGTGGAGATTGATGCCCAAATAGTTATGCACATTGAAACCTTTTTTGTCCTAGTATTATGCACTGATCATGTAATTTCGCATCAGCTTTGTGCAGTTGTTATCTACCAGTTGAATGGCTTAGCTTGAATTCATATCTCTTTTGAGGCAATTAAATTTGAATATGACAAAAGTTGGGAGTACATGTGCTGGCTGTGCATGAAAATTTTCATCCGACTTGAGGAAAATAAAGCTCCTATCATGCTGTTACTGGATTTGTGCAGTTAGATTATTGGACATTTTTCTTATGCCACTCTAAGACCAACAATATTTCAACACCATGATACTTGAGTTCATGCCACAATGCTAGGGTAAAGGTTTCCACTGTACTGGAATTTACACTAAGTTGAACAAATAGTATGAAATCTCTGCTCAGGACCAAATTTAGTCCTAAACTTTGATTGAAGGATGTTGATGATATTCATTACATTGTGATTTGACATCTGATTCTTTGAGTTGTAACCTGAAGTTTTTGTTTAAAGCAAATAGTGCTCTCTCATCAAATCATCCTACTTGAATCCTTGAATATTTAATAGCTCTCTTCTCAAAGCTTGTGCTTTTATAACTTATAAAGATGCATTATCTTATAGTATTAATTTTGCTATATTTTGTTTTAATTTTTACATTTTATCTATTGTGATTTTTGTATGTGGCAAGGTACTAGCTAATTCTCATCACATTTCTTTGACTATTACAGGACTCTGTAATAACGATCCTTGACTCCTTGTACCGTGATCGCAATTATGCAAGGTTCTTTGTGCTGGAAACTATTGCAAGGGTTCCTTATTTTGGTAATTTCTTAAGTTCTAAATCATAGGACTAATAATCATTTGTTTAAGAAGTTTTTAAAGGAGGTATAAATTCGGTTCTATTGTGAATTATTTAGTTTATTTTCTGTACTTAAAAAGCCCATGTGTTACAAATACAATACCAGAGTTGGTTTGATCACATTTGTCATGGTTTTTCTGATTACCATTTTGTATTTCGCCAGTGAAAACATTGTTTGATGCAAAAAGTTCTATTTGTAGGTCGAATATCTGCGATAAATTAGTAGCAAGAAAGCAGAATATGATTCTGTAAAAGAAATGACCCTTATCTTAAATTTCCTTAGTGACCTTTTTATTGTCATGATAGTTAATGCAAAAAGTTTAACTTCATTGCATCACATTAAATAGCCTGAAATAGGGCAGATTTTATTTGGTTCTGTTTTCTAATGTGTTGTTGATAAGAACCTGTGGCTGACTTTGTTTTCATTCCAGCCTTCATGTCTGTTCTGCACCTGTATGAGACCTTCGGATTGTGGCGACGAGCTGACTATTTGAAAGTACATTTTGCGGAGAGCTGGAATGAGATGCATCATTTGCTAATTATGGAAGTAATTATCTTTTCACCATTACTCATGACTTCTCATCCACCACCATTATTCCCGACTTCTTATCCACCTCTGTTTTGTTACTTGATTGTTACGCATGTTATATTGCTTAATATTATAACTTGATTTCAGCAATATCTGAATGTGGTTTGTTGGCCTTTGTCTGAGTAAGTGTAGTCTCTTGACTACTGGATTTCTAACTAATTGGTTTAATGCTCTATTGCAGGAATTAGGTGGAGATGATTGGTGGGTTGATCGGTTTCTTGCTCAATCAGTCGCATTCGTTTACTATTTCGTGACTGTTTTTATGTATTTCCTGAGTCCCAGAATGGCATGTAAGTGCGACTATGATGCCAAATTCCATTTTTTATGTGTTGTAAGGGCAATCTTTGGAAGCATGTTGACAGTGGATATTCAATAGTGTTTCTTTAGACGTTAAACAAAAAGATTGTAGTTTATTCTCAAAATCTGATGACATCTCATAACTGTATGGGCTTACCCAATACATGACCAGTCTGTTCTCCCTGTTAAGGCAACAGTCTCGGTTGCAGTTGTTTCAAACTCTATGTTTTACATTATTCTCCCTTTACACAGAATAGGCAATTAGAGAACATATTTTTGAAGTGACAATGCTATATCTATTCTACAGATCATTTTTCCGAATGTGTGGAGCATCATGCCTTCGAAACTTATGACAAGTTCCTTAAGGCTGAAGGAGGTACGTTGTGCAGAGATATCTCAACTCTTACAACACTTGTTCAATCTCCTACAACACTAGCAAACATATTGTCTTTATTCCGTCTTCATGTCATCCCTTTTGTCCTATCCACAGAGGAGTTGAAGAGGTTGCCCCCACCTGTAGTTGCCGTGAAATATTACACTGGAGGTGACTTGTATTTATTTGGTAAGTTCAGTTCACTTTCTTCTTGTTTTCCTCTGTTGTGGTACTCGCTTTAACAATTTTCAACTGCCCTGGCTGTTGCTTAGATGAATTTCAAACTTCAAGAACTCCGGAGACCAGACGCCCGAAAATAGGTAAGGACAGCAAAAGCTACAAGTTTTGTGCATTGCCCTCTAGTTCCCATGCACTACCACATCCACACCATATTCTGACCACTTGCATCATTTGAAAGCAACCTAACCAATGCTCTTTACTGATCCAGAGAATCTGTACGATACGTTCTTAAACATTAGAGACGACGAAGCAGAACATTGTAAGACAATGAAGGCCTGTCAGTATCCTGATGGCATCCGCTCGCCTCACTCAATTGATGAAGACAAGTCTCCGGCATAGTTTGCAGACTGCAAGAGCCACCTAAAAAAACTGATACGTACAACAGTGGAGGGGGAAATAGTATTTGTCTGAAAGATACGATATACAAATAGTATGGCGTTTAGTTTTTCTTTCTTAATCTTAAAAGGAATATATAGTTTTGCACTATGGAAGCAACCGGATCAAATAATATGTATTAACGCATGCATCTAATGTAATGGAGGCAATCAGATTCAGATCGTACACACACACACACACACACACACACATACATACACACACACCAGCATTGGTCGAATCGTGCATTTTGTGGATTCATGAATGAGTTGAACTTGGGGTTTGGGGAATCTTGATAACGTTATTTGAGTGAGCTCAAATATCATTAGTGTAGCACCACCGTGTCGCCACAATAAATTAAAAGGGGCATTGTACGAAGGGGCACAACTGTTTTGGATTTGTTTCTTTAGTACTGAATGGTGATTTATTATTTTAATACTTCTATAAAGATGATATCTTTCTTATTTAATAAATTTAAATAATTATTTAAATAAAAGTTTACATCTTGAGAAAATACACTTTAGTTTAAATCCAACGTTGCATCTTGAGAAAGGCAGACGTAGTATGAATGAATAAGAATAAAAAAAAATAATTCTAACACCAAAATTATTAATATTCCCACCAAAGTAACGATTAACGATGCAATGCAATATATGTAAACAAGAATATTGTGTGTCATATCAAGATTGCGTGTGAATCTGACAGATCCCGACCAAACTCCCCTAAATAGATTTTAGAATTCACGTATATAGGCTACTACTACTACACTGCTAATCTGATCGCCTGTATTTTTGGCGCCAAGATTCTGTGAGAGAATCCGCAATTTCCTCCTCCCTCTCCTCCAATGTGCCTTGCCACCTCCGCACCTCCTTCCGCCGATATGTCGTCGGATAATTCGCCTACGGATGTGGCTGACGCCTCCGATGAGAATCGTCTCGTTCCGCCTCTCAATTTTTCGATGGTCGATGATGGAATTTTCCGGTCTGGATTCCCTGATATTTCTAATTTTCCCTTCTTGAAAACCCTAGGCCTCCGATCAATCATGTTCGGTTCAACTCGGATTCCTCCTCTTCTTTTTTTGTTTTTTTTTTGTTCGTAATGAGTATTTTTAATTGGACTTTTTTGGGTTCTCTCTGTTCTTAAATCAAAATTTACCTTTTCCTATTTTAATTTTGTGCTGCTGTGGTGGCGATATAGATATTTGTGCCCGGAGCCATATCCTGAAACAAATGTACAGTTTCTGAATGAGAATGGCGTTCAACTTTTTCAGTTTGGCGTCGAAGGATCGAAGGTAGTTTTATTTCTGATGTACAATGCTTTATATTTCTATTTATGTTTCTATTAGCATGTGTTATTTGTTATCGAAAACAAGGGATGATCTTGCTAAGAAAATCTTAGCCATTTTATGCTTCCTTTGAGGAAATCTGCATTGATCCTGTGTAAAACTGGGAGAATTGGGAAGTTCGTTATTCTCCTTCAAGTAGATGTGATATGGTTGGGAAAAATATTGATACTCTTTGTTATTGGGAGTTTTCTAAAGGCGCGGTATTTATTTCTAGTGGTACTCTTGCAAACTTCTTTCCCAGGTTACCTTGTTTTGTAGCCTACATGTTCAACGTGTCCATTACGATATGCACGAATATCTTCCCACGAAATGGTATACCACGTTTCAACTTAAGAGAAATGTTGTATACCAGGTTATTAAAGCAGGCATACATTGTGATTATGTAGCTAATAATGCCATTGTTTGTTTTAAGGATTTTTGATAATTTGATTTGGGGAATTATAAGCCTTGGTGTTGTTTCTGCTGGGAAGAACTGGAACTAATTTGATATTCTACTGGGTAGAGATTTACACGGAATCAGAGTTTCATTTGAGTCATATGAAAATTTCTGGTGCCCGACAAGATATTGATAATTGTTTTTTCTGATTCTTGCAAAGGTAAGTGACAACACTTCAAGATTTGCATCCCACAATGAAGTTTATAAACCTTTTTCTATTTATCTCCCCTTGAAGCTTGGGACAATGTGCCCAAGATTCAATAAAATGATATTTGAGATGTGTATGTAGCTGAATTATTGAACTGAAGCAATGCGTTTTGTTTCGTGTCATCTCTATGACATATAATTTGGTTTCTTCTTTTTCTAACTCTGTGGTATTTAAGAATAAAAAGTTTATTGAGACCCTTCCTGAAGATGACTTTAATTTATGTTTTAGAACTACACACATAAGGTCCACAATTTTAACTCGGGAAGAATGGAATGATTTGGAAGACTTTTTACTTTGAAAATGGCATCAAAAGGAACATTGGATTTGTCCCTACAATTTTTTTCAATTAAAATCTTCAATCGCTCTGCAGGAACCATTCGTAAATATGCCAGAGGATACAATTCGTCATGCATTAGAAATATTGATAGGTATGACTACTTCTGAAGCTTTTTAGATTAAAGTTTTGTGCATGTGTGTGTGTGTATACGCACATACATGCATTTCCTTTAGCTGATGTCTAACTGTGCTGTATTTTTAGATAAAAGGAACCACCCTCTCCTAATTCACTGCAAACGAGGAAAGGTATTATAATGCCACTCTTTTCTTTGGACTCCTTAAAGCTTTGTTTTTACTATAGTCGATGGATTTTGTCTTGAGTTTATCCTCAGACAGCATAATCATGCTTCATTTGAAGTGAATAACACACGAAATTTTCCTCTACAACAGCACCGTACTGGTTGTCTCGTGGGATGCTATAGAAAATGGCAAAACTGGTGTTTCACTTCAATATTGGTTGAGTACCAGAGATTCGCAGCAGATAAAGCAAGAGTTTCAGACAAGAGATTTTTGGAGCTGTTCGATGTTTCCAGAGTAAAGCTTCGAAAAGATTGAATAGTCGTATGCATGATGCTTCTTGCCACTGAACTTCTCCGGACCCTTGTTTTTCTATTTTCCTTGTTTTAGGGATAAAATTGATTAGGAAAGATTCCGATATTGAGTTGTAGGGAAAGAGATGGACCTTTGATTAATTGTAGTTGGATCTCACCGCTTAGCGATATTCTCTAACCGTTGTTTCTTCCTCCAGCGTCTATGGAAGTAATGTTTTTGTGGCAGTCAATGCTAAAAGAAAGTTTTCAGTGCAGATTTTGCAAAAGCCTTTTGTTGCAGAGCAACTAATGTTTTTAGAAATAGGTTTCTTTTGACAAACATTTGTGCCTGTTCTGTCTCATACATTCTTAAACATAGGAAACAGAGCTCGGGCTTAAAGCCCTACGGGAAGAGCAGAACTCTCTTGTGAGATAAATTACATGAAAACAGCAGAGTAACGGAATACACAAAGGTTCGAATCCGAAATCTTTGCTTAAGCCGGCAGAGCCCATACAAACTACGCTTGGTATAAATGAAACACCGTTTTACACATTTTAATATAACAATCTAAATAAAATTGCGTCCAATAAGTTGAATACATTTGTTGGGAAGAGAATTTATTCAAATTGGTCAAGCCCCTCCCTTTCAAACCTTATCGGGTTCGATTGTGGAGTGATTTGAGGAATACATGATCGATGATATGATCGATAAACAAATGTTGAATATAATGGTTTAAACAAGCTTATACTATACTAATGCTGAAGCTTCCTGAGAGCAAATTTCCAAAAAGAAAATAGTAATGGCAATAATTAAAAAGGGTAAAGAAGAGTAAATTAAAGATCAAGACTTCAAGATCAAGAGTAAATGGTGAGAATATCAGCAATGGGGCGGTTGCAAAGGGGACAGGTTCCCCGCCTCAACCACAGCTGGTGCGCGCACGCTCTGCAATAGGTGTGGCCGCACGGTATCAGCGCCGCGCCTTTCTTCCTTCCCATGCACACGCAGCACACCAGATTATTCCTCCCTCCTCCTTCCTCCTCCAACTCCAACTCCAACTCCTCCTCCTCGACATGACTCTTTGTTGTTATTATTATCTCATTTTCCATTTCCCTCAATAAACACTGCATCAGAGTTGCTTGATTATTATTATTCTGATCTCTCCCTCTCCGTGCTGCAGTAGCAGTACTTGCACTCGAGTTCAATCCCTCCCTTCCATTGCCTCTCCAGTTCGTCGTCGTCGTCAGTCTCAGGCTCTGACTTCCCCGCTCCACAACCGGCCCCCGCACCGTAATATGTCCCTCTGCTGCCACCGCCTCCGACAGGCTACCCGCGCTTTGGTTTCGGGGGACCAGCTGCAGTCCGCTTCGCCGGTCTCTGCCGCCTTCGTTTTCGTGCCACGACCGTCCACACAGGCTTCTTCTTAACCGCCGGATCCTCGACCGTATCCCCGCGCGATCATTGCCGCCGCCGTCCATTCTTATTCTCCGACGACACTAACTAATCGGAAACCCTATATATATAAATGAAAACTACTACAAACAGGTTCTGTGATGAAAATGCATACTACACAGGAGATGTTAAGCAGACGAAAACAAGAAAGATGTGAAGATGCGAACGACTACTGATTCCAATTTGTATCCTTTTTTTTTTATTGGTATGTAAATGTAATTAAATTGCTTTAATGTGTTTTGAAAGGTAAACTTGGGAAAGATTAGGTGTAGGTGGCTGCCACCCCAGCCACCGAGCGTGTGAGAATTGTATTATGTGTGATAAATGAAATTATGTGTTTTGTATGATGAGATAAATGTTTTATCTGATGGAATAATATGTAATGTTTTGTTTGATACGAGAGAGACTTTTGTTCCATAATCCGATTGATTAAAGTTACCGGTTAATACTATAAATGCAAGAAAGCATATTTGTAATGAATTGAATGCAATTATATGCATCACCATGATTTTGGTAATAATATATGATGCCAATCAAATACTCATAATTAACAACATTAGGGGTGGGCACGGTTCGGTTAACCTGAATTTTTCAGGTATTTGTATTTGTATTTGAACCGGGCAAATACTTCATTTTAGTATTTGTATTTGTAACCGGAGTCCTCGGTTAACCGGGGGTTCGGTTTCGATTAGATTTAGCGGTTAAACGATTCGGTTCGAATATTTAAAAATCTACGAAACTCAAAGATTTAAGAAATGGAAACTTGATTATACATTTTAAGAGGGTCGGACGAGGTTATTACACTCAGAAAAAAAAATGTACATATAACTATGGAATCAAATGGTTCTTTTCAATGTAATCAAAATATGTTAGTATATGTAACAAATCTTAATGTAAAGGTATATTTTAATAATAGGGTATTCTGAAACACAAAAATCAATATAGGCTTATTAATTATGATGATATATTTTGATAATTAGCTCTTTAGTTTTTTATATTTGTTTTATTATATACTTAAATAATTAAATAAATAATGATATATATTATCTATATAATTTTATACCATCAAATATCTATAATATTTACACTATATATAACTTTTAAAAAAAAATAAATATATTCGGTTCGGTTCGGTTAACCGGGGGAAAAATTAAAGTATTTGTATTTGTATTTGAACCGGACGAATACTGAAATATGATATTTGTATTTGCTCCGGGGTCCTCGGTTAACCGGAAATTCGGTTCGATTTCGGTTCGATTCAGCGGTTCAACGAATCGGTTCGAATATTTTGCCCACCCCTAAACAACATTATATTAAATATTTAATAAAATTACTATGAAAATAATTTATTATTATTTTTTTGGGGGTTTTGCGAAGCCGAAGTCATGGAATAATTTATTAATATTTGATATATATATATATATAGTTCAACAAATTAAAAACATATAGGTACTACAATTATTTAGCAACAAATAATTGTACTGACTCAAAACAATTAGTAAATTTTCGATTAATATATATACAATACACCACTATATCATATAATATTTTAAAAAAATCATATAATTTAACAATGATTTTAATATTATTCCATATATGATGATTTATATTCATTTTAACACGACTATATGTAATGATCACGATATTCGAATTCGTTAAAATTTCATGAATCGTACATTATGATTACGTTCGTATATATAATTTAATTCCATATTTTAGCGATGTATTAAGTATTATTTATCATTATGTAATTATAATGTAGCAAGTACTATATGTACTGTATTATTGGATTAAAATTAAGGCATAATATTGAAATTGTAGCATGAGCCATGAATACTCACACTCATTTCCAAGGAATAAAGTATTAATTAATTTTTTTTCTAACCTTCATATAAAAAAAATTTTAAAAAAATTAAAAAAAAAAAAAACAAACCGGGGAGTATATGTCATGGTTGGCATAAAATAAGTACTACTAATAACAGAGAGAATATCTCAATATGTACGTTACTGTTGGCAAATATGAATTATAACTGCCGAAAGAAAAGTAATAAGTAATAACCATATCAATAGGTTTTCTCCATGGTTATAAATTATAACCATCAATTCCAGTAACTAAAACTTTTCTTTTTATTATTGTATTGCTGCCTTAGTAAATCTTCACTTACTTTACATCGTCCAACAATTTTTAAATTAAGACTGAGCTGCTTATGATTCTATAAGAAATTCAGCTGAATAAATGAGTTCATGTAATAATAATATAATACCATCATCCTTGACACCAGAAGCTTTGAGTTGCTGTTGCTTGCCACATTCTTCTGCTTCTCTGCTCCAGCAGCAGTAGTATGTAGTTAATTTATTGACTGCATCAACTGAAGAAATTCAATGGTAATAACAAATTATATATGATGAAATGAGAATTGAGCAGAGGGGCAATCTGTATATAAGCATAGAATTCAACAAACACATGATATAAGAAAAAAATTCACAGGCGGCAATGGTAATATGGTATGCAGAAATTACCTGTAGGCTGTAGGGGCAGCAGCTGCAGAAGAGGAGAAATAAGAGGGAATTGGTGTTTGTTTGAGACAATACAATGTACTAGAATAAAAGGAGATTAATTATATGGGGGGGTTGGTGGGGGTGGGTGTGATCTTATCCACATGCTTCATCAGGAAATCAATTTTGTAATTTTGCAGCTTCCTGAGGCTACCATTTGCTGCACTTGATGTTCAACACTGATAGGGAATCCAGCCAGCAACCACACTAGACTCTGCGCCTTACATTGTTCTTTTTGTTTCCCCTACTTTTGGGTTATTTTAACTCTTATGCAGAATCATAGTACAATATTTCTTTTCTTTGGAATTCTAAACCTGAAAAATGAGTGGTGGGAGCCTGTGACATATTAAAATTATGAAAAATGAGTGGTGGGAGTCTGTGACATATTAAAATTATAAAGAAATAAAGATGAGGGATATATTCTTTTTTTTGGTTGGAAGCCGAAGCTAGAGAAGTGGATAATGGGAGTCCATTCCATACCAAATTATAAAGTGATAAAGATGAGGAATAGGAGACTGAATAGGGAATCGAATCCATTTGGGTAATTCATCATCCTCATCATAGTACGATATCAGGATGAATAAGATATGGTAAATATTTTTTCTCCTGAATATAAAAAATAGTGAGTATTTTATTAATTTTTGGATTGATTTTTTTTTTTTTTGTTCTTCATAAGAAAATGTCATAGCAAAAGTAAATACTACTCCAATTTATGTGATGGATTTTCTATATTATATACAAATAATATACTAATAATTGGAGAATATAATTGTACTGATAATGTAGTATTACATGTAAATGAAAAACAAGAAATGTCCAAATGTATAGAATATACATAGAATTGATGCCATAGGCTAAGTTCAATTGTAATACAACAACAGAAGTAGTACATGATAAACCCCGACACTGACCATACCAAGTTAGTATTTTCCCCCTGAATCGTGATGGATTTGGGTGAAAACTGCAAGGTGATAGCTCATGTGGTTGATATGCAAAAGCCTAAAACTACAAAAATGAGCTATGCCCTTCACCAAGGGGTATCCTAGGCTTGAATACAGCAGAGACCTTCACACAGGGACAGCAAGAGAAGCCGATGCTCTGTAAGAGTTAAATACCATAATAAGGATTGCAATCACACAATGAGCAAACATTCAAACCATTAGCATTGCTTCAAAAATGGATATTACGCGATGCCCAAATTAGAGCAATGGAAAGCATCAGTAACATACCGGAATACTAAGCAGAACTCCTTCAGTGTTTACTAGGACGGGGATGGCCCGTCTTGCAGCAGCTGGGATATATTTTAGAGGCACCAGAGCTTTACAAGCTGATGATACTGCATAATCTATTGTGTTGGCAGAAGTGTGGTTTTGTTGTCGACATTCAATAGAAGTCGCCTTCTGGGACAGCTTCGAAAGATATATCCAATCAGCATCTGTCATGTGACGTACCTCAGCCATCAATTCACCATTAATCATTATGGAAGAATTGCAACAACATTTTCCTTCTGCAACCATTGCTTTCATCGAGTCAGAATCATCCATACACGACGTGTTAAAAGGACCTGCCTCCTGTTGCTTCCACTCCAGCACAAATCTATTCATGAAATATCCAGCTTGTCCAGGATGAATAAATTTACTCAAAGTTGCACCTGGAGATTGTAAATCATCTTTTGACACAATGTCGGATGTATTTTCAGGTTTGGACATAAAATTTTCATGTTCTTCCTTCTGCAAAGAAACAATACATCTGTGGGTAGATTCACTGAGCATGCCAATCCTTTTTGCTTCTTGTAGAATTGAATCGGAGGATGTCACATCTAAAAATGGAACACTTGAAGCATTTGGTATATACTGATCCATATATGCTTCACTATCTGATATGATCTGCTCTAACTCCTTTGTGTCAGAGGAATTTTGCCCGCCATACGAGAATGAAGGAAACATTTTCATCATTGGAGGCAAAGACGAATCAACAGAGCAGCATACCAGGACCTTTGTTCCTTTGGATCCTGGAGCTGGACATAGGTAACATCCAGCTACAGTCAGGCAAGTCTAGAAAGCACAAAATAACCACTGGTTACTGTTGTTTCCAATTAAAAGTAGAGAATAACAGCTTCCAACTTAACTCTTTCTTGAAACAATGAAAACAATGGTCAGTATTTTCAGTACCAAAAATTAACACAGTAAGTACAAGATAAAGTATAGTCTCATGGAAAGTGCAGGAGAACTGCATTAACCTTGCATGGATAAGTTCGGAAGTAGTTTAGCAGCAATTTTGATGCACTCCCTCTAACTGGTCTATGCCTTTGCGAAATGAACTGACAAATCCAAAGCAAACCGCATTGTTGAAAGAAAAGAAAAGGAGAAACAAATATAACACATAATTACTTCAAATAAGGTAACCAAAGCAGACAATGCAATACCCGCAACACTAAAGCAGCAAATTTTGTGAGATAGATATCCTTGATGTCCTTCATTTGGAGCGCTCCTAGATCAATCTCTGCGTATCCATGCTGCATGGGTTGAAAGTGGGGGTTAGAGGATGAAGTGAAGGGAAAAAACCAGGCAGCACATGTGGCATATATAAATTTTTTGTTTCTAGTATTTTTCCCACAGAAAAAATATGCTCAAGTGCAATACTTCTGAAGTGTTTCATTTTCTGGCCAATCAGCATAATAACAAAAAGAATCTCAATTCAAGAAGCATACAGGCTGGATGGTCACAGCTTGCTTAAACATAAGATGGCAAACTTTGTCAACATGCAGTCGTGTTTGTCGGCATGCTGATATAACTGCTTGCAACTCAGCCTTGAAAATAGCTGCACATTTTAAATATTTAAGGAAATCGCATGAATTGAAAATTTCAAAGCAAGCATTCAGTAAAAGCATTGTGCACAGATAAAAACCTGAATCCAAACTAAATTTTACCTCTTTCACAACAATAAAATGGAAACAAGAAAAATAAAGAGAACAACATATAAAGAGGATAGACAAATACAATTGTGACTGGCATGTAGCTTCTATACAAAATTATAGTCTGATCATTATCAATGAGCAGCAAGCACACATAAAAAAAACTAAAAAAATAAAAATGAAAATAAAATTTCTCTCTCATCCCACTTTCCCTCACACTCCCCTTTCCAAACATTTTATTTTACCAAATATAGAAAAGTCAAACTTATTTTAAAACAGCCCAATAAAAAACAAACACTCATTCCAAAAAGTGGGGTGTATGATTTACATGATGACAAGCTAGACAGTGACATTCTGATCCTGTTACGGGCATACTTGGGACTTCGATTTGTAGGATCCTCTATCCATTGCTGATTACTAACTTGACATATCTGCAACACCAGAAAATAATTTCACAGATTCTTTGTGAAGATTGGAGAATGAAAGATGAATAAAATTTAGTAAACTAGTAAAAACATCATTCTAGAACTGTTGAGTCACTGACAGTCAGTGCAAACTTACGTTGTACATATCTTGTTTCAAGAAATCTAGGAGGGGTCTCACCAATAAAATTCCAGGAGCTTGCAATCCTTCTTTACTAAAATCAGGGAATTCATGGAACAACTGAGAAACAAATGCCATGCCAGCAAGCCCAAGAACACCACTATTTCTAGATAATCTAAGAATGAATAGCTCTTCCTGCATCATTCACGTATTTTTATCAAACTTAATTCAGCATTTTCATGATGCATATAAACTCAAATCAAAACACAGTAAATTATTTCAAAAAATGAAAAACATCATCTATGAGATGCTCTCAAACTGTTTGCGGCCATCACACAAGTTAAGAGTACATATATGTTTGAACACATAAAAGTGTATGAAACAACTAAGAAACAGGGAAATGGAAACAAATGCAGCGAACCTGGTCGTCTGAATGATGTGCAACCAATAGTATGTCAATATGCTGCTGGACACACACATTGTGCAAGGTTTCATACCTGGATTGTGAGAGACAAGTTCACATCATGAAGTGAAAAAGTAGTTTGAAATGATAAAATGTAGGTAAATGAGTTGGAAAGCACCTTTTATTCCGAGCTGCTTCTTGCAAATGGCCAGCCTTGGGCCTACCATTTAACCATTCACAGTGGACCACTTCACATTTAATTCCTATAGACAACCTATATCATCTATCTATAACCTTTGAAACATCAATGAAAGCTTCAATCTCGAACAGTAGACAAATTACTCGTAAAAATAAACTAGTACATGTACCCATATCTGTAACACGACTGTAGACAAGATGTGCTTCCTCTGCACTTTCTGTCCGTAAGCCATGGTCTACAACAATTGCTAAAAGGCCATCAATTGGCTTGCTTCTTCCATGGGTAGCAGCACCACAATTATCAGATTTCCAACCAGCAGTCAATACACAAAGCGCAATACTATCAGGGCCACCAGAAACAGCCATTGCTGCAGGGTGGGGGTGGGGGGCGAAGAAGAAGACAGTGAGCCACCAGTTCAAAAAGAATTCAACACCAAGGCACCAATATTTTTTGAGAACTAGAATGCAATTATTTCTGAAAATAAATTCTGTAATGAGAACAAACACAGAGCACTATTTAAGTCATTTGTTCTAAATGTGTCGACACAAACAAAAGAACAAGAATATAGTACTAAACAAGGAATCAAAGCACCTAGGAAACACAATATAATACATTGCTTTCTATGTGTTCTTTTGCCTACCATTATCATGTACTCACATAGTTTCCTCTGCCACTAAATAAAAGCAGAAAGGCCTTCAGAAGCTCTCTGAATGAATAGGCAGGGGGGTCTACACCTCCACTGTTAGTATCAAGTCAACTTTGAAAACAGATTTAAACCAGTCCTCCGTCCCCCTTCTACTATCCTTGGCTAATGCAGTACTCCCTCCGTTCGTTATTAGATGACGTTTTAGCAAAAATTACACATATCAAGGAATGTCATTATTATTGATTAATTTTCCACTTTTACCCCTACTTTAGAAAAAAGTATAATTGAAGTGGTGAGATATTGCACAATATCCTAGGAATAATATTTATGAAAAGATAAGGGTAATATTGGAAAAGTATGATATAAATATGTAAAATGACAACTATTTTGGAACACTTTTTAGTTTCTAAAAAGACAACTAAAAAGGAAAGGATGGAGTATTTATTAGGACAAATTGAATGATTTTGCGGTCGGTGCAGAATCGTATCAGTTCTCCCACATACCAAGAAGGGATACTCCAACCAAAAGCAGCTGAAATGAACACTAGAGTCTATTCCTAGGATCAAGGCAAAATAGATGATAAATTCCTGCTCATTGTTTGTGGAGTTTTTGTAAAAGAAACCATCAGTTATCCAACTTATATCATAAATAAAGCCTGAAAACATAATCATCAAAAGCATAAATCTTTGAGCTTGATCTCTACCAAAACAGGGAAAAACTCCGAAACCCTCCAACTTATTGAACTTGCTCCTATATGCTATAATCAACATAGGATACTCAAACTCATAAAACAAGAAATAAGCAGAATACCTAACATAGCCAAAACAATCGCTTGCGAGAAATAAAACTTGGATTCAACAAATGAATTACTGACCAAAGAAGCCACATTAATTCGTCTAGCCCACACGCCAAAAAAAACGAAATAGATAGGGGCAATACCAATGCGGTGATGGGGTTTCAGGCCAGCCATCGCCATTCTCTGGTCGAACATATCTTTGTAGTGGGACATGCCAACTTCGGAGTGGCTACAAAAGAAGCGAATCCGCCGGAAAGGAGCCGCTTTTCCGAGGCATGAAAGGAAGGTCGGAATGAGTAGCTGGGGGCGGGAAGGCGTTAGCTTGGTGTGAACATGGAAAGGCGTTAGGAGTCCTCGGGCCGCCATGGCGACCCAAACTTGCTGTCCCGCGTCCTGTGAGCTTTATGCGAACCGAGTAATTCATAAAAGACCTTTGAAGGGTTTAGGTCTTTAGGCTGCGTTTTGCTAGGTCTTCCCGGGAATTTCTATCCTAGTTAAAAAGGAATGTAACGACAAAAAAAAAAAAAAAAAAAAAAAAAAAAAAAAATTACAGTAAGAGATAATTACATCTCTATAATTTATTACTACGTTGTGATATTTGTAAGATACAAGTTGTTTCACCGGCTTGGACGTTGCATCTTCCCTGATAAACATTTCCCAAAGTAAAAATTATGGAGGAATCTAGCAGGAAAAAAATGCAACAAGAAAGTAAAAAGAGTAACGGCTCATCATGGAGGAGAGCATCCTTCACAAGTTCACTAAGACCCCTACAATTCTACAAAGATTGTTTGGCGTGACCAAATCAAATCTATGTTCAAAAAACACAACCGCTGTTTCACCAATTATTATCTTTGTTTTTTTCACAGAGGAGGAAAATAAGGCAGTAAGTCCAACTTTACTCATGTTAATCATGTGCTAAGCCCATGTTTAACTTGTTTCGCAATAGGGATTCGTTACTGTCTCCATTCACTCGGCATCCAACAAGTTCAATGTATAAATAAATTGCAAGACATACCCAATCCATGTATTTTAAGAAGCACAACATTAACAAGATGTCTGGGATAACTTGGCATCACACTTGGCTATTTGTGTTTCTTTTTGCTGCTAATGTTATTGCTGAAGAAAAAGGTCTCTATGTGGTCTTGCTCGAAGGCGAGCCTGTCGCGTTCCGTGGAGGATCAGCGCCTGATAAAAATGCGAAAAGAGCATTTTTCGGCAGGTAACTAAATAGTACTGCTACTATAAGTTTTAGCAACCTGTGTTTGAGAACTAATAATCAAAACTCAATTTTTTATCTTCAGTGAAACTTCCAAGGCTCATGGCAAGCAATTGGTCGACTCTCATGATCAGTTTCTGCAAAGCACATTAGAGGCTGGTAGTTACAGCAAGCTTTATAGCTTTAAGCACATCGTTAATGGTTTCGCAGTTCACACGACACATTCGCAGGTTTTATTAAACATCTGTCTAAAAGTTCAATCTTGATGATAAAAGCAGAAAGAAAAAAGAACTCATTTTTTTTTTCAAATGAAGGTGATGAAATTCAAGAATGCCAGCACAGTTAGGCTGGTGGAGAAGGACAGAGGAGCCAAATTAATGACAACCCACAGTCCGGACTTCCTAGGAGTGCCGGCGGTTTGGACACAGCAAGGAGGGGACAGAAATGCAGGCGAAGGGATCGTCATTGGGTTCGTGGATTCGGGGATAAATCCTCTACATCCAAGCTTTGCCAATGATCTCTCACATCAGTATACTCCGAGTATTTCCAACTTTTCTGGAGCTTGTGAAGGCGGCCCTTTGTTTGCTCCCACATCTTGCAATGGCAAGATTATTTCAGCTAGATTTTTCTCGGCTGGTGCGCAGGCTGCAGCTCCCCTCAATTCTTCCTACGACATTCAATCGCCCTATGATACAATGGGGCATGGCAGGTGTGCGAATCAATGTGTTTGCTTCTGTTTTATTTGTACTGCCAAACTAGACATTCATGTCTAGTTTAACACATTCTTCTCTGTGTTCTTGTGGTTGTAGTCATGTGGCTTCAACTGCTGCAGGAAATTCCGACGTCCCTGTCGTTGTGGACAGCTACTTCTATGGTCGCGCCAGTGGCATGGCGCCGCGTGCCAGGATTGCTGTGTATAAAGCCATTTATCCGACCATTGGAACATTAACAGATGTCCTGGCAGCAATTGATCAAGCTGTATCGGATGGAGTGGACATCTTGTCACTCTCTATAGGACCCGACTCACCACCGGACGACACACTTACGTTCCTAGGAGCCTTCGACATATTCCTGTTGTCCGCACACAGGGCAGGAGTTTTTATCGCCCAAGCAGCTGGCAATCGCGGCCCGGCTCCTTACTCTGTGGTCTCCTACGGCCCTTGGTCTGTAGCTGTTGCTGCCTGTACCACAGACAGAACTTACCCCGGCAGCCTTACCCTCGGAAACGGTCAAAGAGTTGGTGGAGTGGGATTATCAGGTACTGCCTTTTTCCATACATCCTCCTCTCCGGTTTCAATTAGAGTTGCATATTTTGCAATAATATCTGCATTGATCAGGTCCGAGTTTTGGAGGTGGATTGGTGCAGTTCAGGCTGGTGCTGGCCAAAGATGCTGTTAGAAATAGTGGTTCATTCCCGAGGACTACACAGAACATAGAAGAATGCCAATCACCCGAGGCGCTGAACCCTAATTTGGTGCGCGACAGTATAGTGATCTGCACATTCTCGGGTGGATTCTACAATGGAACTTCGACTATAACTGCTATTATAGACACGGCGAGGGCTCTTGAATTCATTGGATTTGTGCTGGTCGCGAATCCTCGCTATGGAGACTTTATAGCCGAACCAATACCTTTCACTTCCCCTGGGATATTAATCCCAAAAGTTAACGACGCAAAGGTATGCACGCAGCTTTGTAGTGCAATGAGGTACCAATTGTTGGGAAAAGAACTGCCTGAATGTTTTTCACTGTTTGGCATTGTAGATCCTTTCTCAATATTATGAAGCGCAGACGATCAGAGATCGCAGAGGGCGGGTTAAAAGGTTCAATGGGAGGGCGGCCATAGGCGAGGGCAGAGCTGCAACCTATACGGAACGCGCACCCATCGTTAGTCGATTCTCTTCTAGGGGCCCTGATTATATGGACGTAAAGAGAACCCCAGCTGATGTCCTGAAGCCAGATATTTTAGCGCCGGGCTACCAGATCTGGGCTGCTTGGAGTCCTATGAGTGTTTTGAATCCCATGCTTGAAGGCAATCCCTAATACTGAATAAATCATATTCCTTAGTTCGTATAATTTTGAGAGTTTTAATCTTACATTACCTTTGACGTTGTCCATGATCCAATCTGATTTACTTCTAAAAGGTCGCAACTTTGCCTTGTTGTCCGGTACGAGCATGGCGACGCCTCATGTCGCCGGCATAGCCGCGCTCCTCAAGCAAAACAACCCGTCCTGGACTCCTGCGATGATCGCATCTGCCATGTCAACCACGGCTTCCAAGTACGACAACCTTGGCGAGCCGATAATGGCTGAAGGCTACGCCGCCTACTCGTTGTTTCCCGGCGCCCCATTTGGGTTCGGCGCCGGTTTAGTGAACCCTATTCGAGCCAACGACCCAGGGCTCGTGTTCCCTGCCGGTATAATGCAAAACATCGAATAAAATTTCGGTGATTACAAACATCTTTTTCTAACATAATATAATGACCTGGTTGGCTTCAACAGGATTTGACGATTATCTGGGCTTTATCTGCTCCCTCCCGAACGTTAATCCCGAAACGATCAGAAATGCGACGGGTGTACGGTGCCCGGCGTCTTCCGGCAATTCGTGTGACCTGAATCTGCCCTCGGTGACGATGACCGCGCTTTCTGGGACGCGCGTCACGCATAGGATTGTTAAGAATGTTGCGGACAAGCCGGAGACGTATCTGGGTGCCGTGATCCCGCCGACGGGGGTGGCCGTCACCGTGAATCCGTCGTGGTTCACTGTAGCGCCTCAAGAGGTTCTGACATTGGAAATAAAAGCAACGGTGACGCACGTGCAGAATGATTTCAGCTTCGGGGAAATTGTCCTGACGGGGGGTTTGAATCACATCGTCAGGGTCCCTGTTTCTGTATTGCCGGTTTCTGTTTGACACTAATTCATGTCACCAACAGCTCATTAAATAAAAATTTATCGTAAAAATACTCCGGTTCCGTTAGTGAGATTGGGCTTTAAAAGGAATGGGCCAATATGGGCCTATATTTAGATCTGATGACCCAATTATCTATCAATGGGCTTTTTGGATGATTGTTCATACTCATGTTCTGTATTTGACTATTTGTTGTCAAAACAAATTCCTACCGTTATGTATTGGTGGATAAAAGCAGCAGTTGTCGACATTGGGAAGGATTTAAGAAATCTACATTAATATATCAGACAGAGAGAGCTAGAGAGAGAGAACTTAACAGCATGTGATTTCCGATTGCCAGTTGGGAAGTTTAGACAAAAATAAATGCAATAAATTGACTTTGATGAAACTTGGATAAAAATAATCCAAATTGGCTTTAATATTCTTTCTCGCACGACTAAATTACCTTCTCTTATTTCATTTCCATTGACATTTACAAATATGATGATTGTGGTTTATACGTTAATTTTTTATATTTTTTTTTAAAAAAAGGTCAATTCGTTAAATAGGAAGGTGATAGTGTGTGGGCTATGGCCGAGCGCTATCGTATCGTTCCAGGCACAAATAAATGTCCAAAACCAAGAACCAATCTCATCCACATGTTTTAGCCTTTGTCAATTTGTCATAGCTGCAATGAATATATCCATGTCATCAATCATGTCTAAATTTAATTCTATTAGGGGTAATTCCAGATTTTTCTTCTTTCACGTATAATTTTTTTTTTTTTTTTAAAAAAAAAAACAACAACAATTGATAATTGAGTAGGGGCCCCTCTTCATATGATTCGTTAGTATACAAATCATTTATACCGTACCCAAGTTGATTTTGATTCAGTGCCATTCCTGCCAATCAAATATTCCCTGTCACGGTACATTATTGAACTCTGGTTTAAAAATCTAACAGCACTACAAATTAAAGATAAATCGCCCCATTATTATTTTACAAATTTTGGAACATCAGTGAAAATTTGTTCACAGAAAAGTGATTCCACTTTGGACTTTTCTTACAAGCATATCCGATTATTTAAATTTACCACTCATTATTGTGTAGGAAGTATCAGTATCTATCTACTTGTCAGGAGGACAAAAAATAAAAATTATGTTAGTTATCAATTTGTCACGAGGTTGGATTTTGTGACACCATTTATTCGATCAATAGTGACTGGATGATAATAATATGTATGGATGTATCCCAGTAGTCCCAAGTGTAAAGATGTTACTTGCGCGAACAAGGACAAAAAATGAAGGAAATGGACAGCACAACCGAGTTGTCCTGAATGATCTCAATCCTTATAACCATTACTGTAAAGGATAGTAGAACAAATGGAAAAAATGCCAAATACATCCGTTTTCTTTTCAAAAAAATCAAATCGGTCCTTTTTTAATTTTATTGCCGATTAGTCCGCTACCTATGCTAATTATATCCATTTTAGTCCAAAAATCACTAATCATTTCTAGGACGCTGACGTGACATTGATTTATTTTGGTCATTTTCATTCTTAAAGGCAATTCAAGATTAAACACAAGGAGACAAAAGACATGTGACTGTCCTTTTCATTCTTCGGCCCTCAGTTTTGAGCCAAACGTCCCCATTATCGTTTCTTTGTTGCCGGAATTTGAATATGCGCTGCGGGATTATGGTTCGAATTGGGGTACTGCGATATGGGAGGTGATTGAAATGAAAGGCTTCGAATTGGGGGTGATTGAAAAGAAGGACTTCGAATTGGGGGTGCTGCGATATGGGAGGTGATTGAAATTAGAGTCGGGTCGGGTTGCACACTTATTTGGCAAACACGTTGGAGTGACAGCAATTCAAAACAGATCCAGCGTGTATGGTTTAGAATAAATCATTGCCACGTCAGCGTCCTAGGAATGATTAATGATTTTTCGACTAAAATGGATATAATTAGCATAGGTAGCGAACTAAATCGGCAATAAAATTAAAAAAAAAGACCGATTTGACTTTTTTGAAAAGAAAACGGATGTATTTGACATTTTTTTCGTAGAACAAATTAACAAAAGACAATTGATGGGACATGCATTTCCAAAGTTACTTCTTCCGCTGTAAAGTTTACATAAATCTGTTCAAGAGTAAAAGATTCGTTGGTTTCCCCTCTGGGAAATGAACCATATTTTTGGTCTTGCATTTTTATATGCCATCATGAGTAGTAAGGTTTCCTCAATTCCTCTCATGCATGTTCTTACCCATCCTCTCATGC
Source organism: Hygrophila difformis (assembly GCA_030278955.1). Taxonomy (NCBI): domain Eukaryota; kingdom Viridiplantae; phylum Streptophyta; class Magnoliopsida; order Lamiales; family Acanthaceae; genus Hygrophila; species Hygrophila difformis. The sequence continues at coordinate 4,434,412 of JAOANR010000009.1, read as the reverse complement.
CAAACAACTCCAATATATTTTCGCATCATTAATTATATTAACATGTTTCGTGATTTTATAATATATTTTGTGTTTCCATAATACCAATTCAGTTATGGTGTAATTGTGTGCCATGGTCTCCCACCACCCATTTCTCAGGACTTCAATGGCTCATAAAAAAAAAATTTCAGTTGCAGTAACTCATATAATAATATACGCATGCAAACATCACAAAAAGTCACTTTCGCATCACATAAAAATATTTATGTCATCACATATTATTCAATCACACAAAACACATAATTTTATCAATCACATACTACAAATCTCACATCATCACACATATACTGGCTGCATATGCAACAACCTCCATCTAATTTGCTCCCAAAGAATACATCCAAATTTTATCGGACAAAATCAAATTAATAAAAATATTTGAATATTTGGGCCTATTTTTAATTAATTAATTTAACAATGTTACAATAGCTTTTTTCTATTACATTTTATTAAAAGTAAAATATCTTTGAATTATTAAAATTAATTTGGTTCTCTTATTAAAACTAATTAATTTTTTTGGAGGGGCCGGTGGGATCGAACCTCCGACATTCCATTGAAAGCGTAGGGACTTAAATACTTTGGCTAAATCCTCATTCCCACTTTTATTAAAACTAATTGAATCATCTTTTTATAATCTCATAATATAAATTTCCACAAATTTCACTGTTATTAAAATATTTTTGGTAAACAGTGACACTCATGTGTCGGCAAAGATGTGTGGGAGCCCAAACCACACAAATTACAAAGGGGGGAGGGGGAGGGTAAAGGGGAGGGATTAGGGGCCGGGTGGGGGTCGAATTCCCAACCCATAGTTGGGAGAAATGGGGGCTTGACCGCTATGGTAAGTCCTAACCCCTCACTGTTATTAAAATACTTCCTCCGTTCTCATATAAATGCACCCTTCCTGCATTTCACGCAGTCCAAGACACATTTTTAAATGTTTATAATTCAAATTGTATATAAGTAAAAAATATAAAAATTTGATATTCTAAAACTATGTGATTAGACGATCTAATAAGATCTCACATGACTATGTTTTTCTTATATAACTATGTCTAAAAAATTATTTAAAGTTACCCAATGAATAGTTACTACTATGTAAATTAAATTGTTCACTTGTATGAGAACGAAGGTAGTATTGAATTAACTATTGATGAAGATACAGCATGACCGCAAAAGCACCAATAATAGTATATACCTACTATAGCTAATTTATTTGTACTAATAATAGTATATAATTATTTTTTGGTGAATAATAATCCTTAGTTTAGATGGCTGACAAAACTAATGACGGTGCTATTTTTTTTTTCCTTCACTTTCTGATAAATCCATTGATTATTGCAAGTGTGACATCTATGGTGTGAACAGTTCCTGTGTTATTTATCAACTATTTTACATTGATTTTATTAAAGAAAAAACAAAAGAGTGGGGATAGCGTCGGCCGACAAACATTTCAAGGCATCTAATATTCTAGTTTAATTCAACTAGGATTCATTTTACATTGATTAAATTAAATTGATAATAACTTCCATTTATGTATAACTCTGCTCACTTTTAAATCATTTTATAGGAGTGGGTGTGATTGGATTATATCAAAACAATTTTATAAATTTATTTATTTTTTGAAAATATCCATACTTGTTAATTTATTACAAAAAAATTATGTAAAATATACTTCATTTATAAAAAATATATTAACATTCCATATTTTCACGCAGTTTAATACATATTTTTTAACAATAATATTTTAAATTTTTATAAAATAAAAAATATAGAAATTAATATTATAAAATTATGTGATTAAATAAAAATAACAAGTTTCACTTAACTATGTTTTATCTTATACTTCCTCCGTTTTTGTTTTGTTAGATACATTTGACATTTTGATACTGTTTACTCATATACTTTGACTTAAAGTTTTATCATGGTTATATAAGTTAAAATATTAGTCAAGTAAGATCTTGTTAGATTCGTTTCGTCATGTAGTTTTTAAATATTGAATTTTTAAAATTTTTAGTTATATCGAATTTGAGTTATTAATGATTTAAAATATATATTGAACTGTGTGCTGGGTGGATCCATCGGAATCTTTAAAAAATTAAAAAAAATATAACTGTACTAAAAAAAATTGAATCGAATTTGCTCAATAAATAATTATCTATTTAACATACCAATGTTAACATTATTCAATTAGAAATGGAGAGTAGTAGGAAATTGTCCCAAGCGTTTTAGCGATGCCGATGATGCGTGTATCGCGTTGTGAGCACGCACCGTCCCGTCGGCTGAGCAAAAGTAGCCGTTGCACTGTAGCCCACTGCGTGGGATCTTTGCCGACATCTCACTCCTCCCCCCCGCAGCCACGAAATATTTCTGGGAGCTCCCGGACTCCAGAACCAAATTAAATCCACACCGTCGATGCTGCACCATGAATGGTTTGAAACCATCTAAAGTTGGTCAGCAGCCGAGTTTTCCAGATAATCCACGGCGAACAGCTAAAGGAATTTTTATAATTAATTAATTTATTTATTTCAACCAAGGGCTATTCAACTCCACTTCCCAGTTCACCATTAAAAGCTCACTTCTTTTCCACCCTAATTTTACCAAATCTCGATAGCAACCACCACTCAGCAATCAATTGTGAACCCATTCATGAAATCAGGGAAACAGTAAAAAAATTTACTACCAAATAAGTGGAAAATTGCCAAAAAGGAATACCCGCTGGTGAAGATATTTTCCCTTTTGCCCAAAGCTGATCTCTTGTAACATACACGCTCGCCACACACATTACATGACATGATCCCCTCACTGTAATTATGTGGGTGTGTATGTATGTATAGGTGGGTAGCTTCAGCTATAGTTTCACCTTTATGAAGGGATTGTAGGGAATGTTCTTTGGCTTTTGTTCTTCCCTCAAGTAATCCTCTTCACTCTTTGATCAACAACTCTCTTATCGGCTGCTTGCTTATTCATATTCCGTGATGCTTTCCAGTTAACTTTTCGAATTTCCTTCCCCCCCTTCCTCAAGTCTGTTCAACTGCCTCACTAGTTATTGCTGCGGTATCCCTTTTTTTTTTTCCAAATAAAAAAGACAATACAAAAGATTGTGTGTATTTATAGTGCATTTTATCATCCGGGATGCGTTTGATTTTCTATTCAAGAAAATTGTTAACTTTACCGTGTTTTTCTGGGTTTTGAAGTCCTTTTGATGGGTGCTTTGAATTGCCTTCGGATCTGTAGATTTACTATCACTGGAGAAGAAATTACAGGTTATGTACACTTGGCTTGTTTAGAGAAAACCCCAAAAAAAAGTCATATTCAGGATTCTATTACGTTTCCAGAATTTAGGGCATCTGTGTTGATGTGTTTCCTAGGAGAGAAGGCAGTAGAAGTTGTGTTCCAGATTGTTGGGGCGTTTAATTTCCCTTTGATTTGGTCTTTGTTTGTTTTCCTTAGAAAGATAATTTTTTGTATATCAGCACAAAACATGCTTGATGCATAGGCGATGTTCAAGATGCTACACTTTGTTGTTACTTTCCTGGTGTTATTGTTGCTGCTACTCTGCTGTTACATTTTGCTGAAAAACTTTTTCTTTCTTGATAGGTTGACTGGTTATTTAAGTAGAGGCACGATATGGCTACCTTCGGGGATATAGGGCTTGCAGCGGGAATTAATATTCTCAGTGCTTTGGTCTTCCTTATAGCATTTGCTATCCTAAGGCTTCAGCCGTTTAACGATAGGGTATATTTCCCGAAATGGTACCTCAAGGGTTTGAGAACAAGCCCTTCGCACTCAGGTGCATTTGTGACCAAATTTGTGAATCTGGACTGGAGATCATATATTAGATTTCTCAATTGGGTGCCTGAGGCTTTGAAGATGCCAGAGCCAGAGCTTATTGATCATGCAGGACTGGATTCCGCCGTCTACTTGAGAATATACTTGCTGGGGTAGGCTTATACATCTTATGTGGCTATTGTATATTTAAAACAAACTTCCAAAAGGGAGTGAAAAATATGTCTTATAAATCAAGTACAATGATTATTATTATTAGATTTCAAGGGTATGCATGCACAACCAGTTGTCTGCTATTTTGTTCTGAATTCTCATGTTAATTGATAAATTGTGAAGTTTTGCTCATGTAAACTTGTGGGTTTTATTTATTTCATGGTGCATTCATGACTTCACTGAGATAATGTTGCAAATTGGTTCGTTAGAGCTATTGTTATACATGCAGTCTTGCATGCATTTGTCCATTTTGTTGTTTTTCATTTACTTATCATTTCTTGGTGCTTAATGAAAAAGGTTATGGCTTTCAAATTCGCAAGCACATTTCACATAACAAGAATGTTTGTAATCATGTATTTTTGCTTGGTTTCCAAATTGAATATGGTGAGTTTTTTCCATCTGTTTATCAAGAATTCAAGAATCTAGTTGAGTTACATTAGATTTTTGACTTATCAGTAATATCATATCACTTCTGCTTCATTCCTATGGTTGCTATCATTGATATTTCTTGTGTGAGGCTTAATAAACAAAGCTGATAAGAGTTGTGAGGCTTAATAAACAAAGCTGATAAGAGTTGATTCTGCGTTGTTATGTGATAATACTATGTGACACAAAGTAGCTAGCCAATTATGCCTTGTTCCTCCCGCTGTCCTGCAGCATAGAAGAACCACAAACATTGGGTCCTGAAATTCAGTTAATTATTTTTTGCTGACTCACTGCCTTCTGTACAGACTTAAGATTTTTGTTCCAGTGACATTGCTGGCATGGGCTATCCTCGTACCCGTCAACTGGACAAATGACGCCTTGGCAGTAGCTCTAATACAAAAGAATGTTCAGTACAGTGACATTGACAAACTTTCTATTGCAAACATTCCACTTGGATCGCATCGGTACTCTCCCTCTGTTCCTTGAAGTATACCATATGGACTGAAAACTATTAACTGCCTTTATGGTTATAAATTGCTTTCACTCAGCACTGATTGATTGCATTCTATAATTTGTCTATTTACAGATTGTGGACTCATATAGTTATGGCTTATGCCTTTACATTTTGGGTATGTTATACACTGCTGAAGGAGTACGGATTAGTTGCCACCATGCGCCTACATTTTCTTGCTTCAGAAAGGCGTCGTCCAGATCAATTTACGGTGAGAAGCAGTCTTGGTTCTTGAATGAGGACACTTGTTGTGTTTATACAACGTGTTGGAAGTATTCAACATTTCTATTGAGCATAAACATAGACCCTAATGATGCGTCAACATAACTAAACTAGAATTCTAATGCAGCATGATTGTTAACTAAGACAAGAAACTAAATATTTGGACTTGAGTGTAGGAATCTCTACATGATAGTATGCTGGATTGTAGAAAAGGGTGGTTATTAAGTTGAAGTGTTTAACATATGGAAAAATTGTGATGATATACGGAATTTGGCCATAAGGCCCGCATTTCCTCACGAGGGATACATATGGATGCAATCTACAACAAAAGCTCCATTATGACTTGTGTTTTACTGCAGTTATAAGTATAGAGTCAAACCCCCCAATCTCGGGGACTTCTTTTGCTTTACCATTATTGGTTTTATTTTCGCAGAATCTCTCTTGCAATGTAATATGCATCTGCTGACTGACGCAATTTTTAAGTTCATAATTGTTGTCGACAGTCCTATTAATTATTATTTGCTTCCAAACATTCGCACGGCATGCATGAGGAATGTTCGAGGCATTACTGACATCCTGCCCTTGACACATCTTCCATGAATTTTCCGATGTCTTTAGTGATTCTGTGTGGCATTGAATATAATGAACTTGGTGATATGCCATGTGGCTTATGAGGAATATCGATATATTACTGATATTCTGCCCAGGGCTTGTTGCTAGAACTTTCTTTATGTCTCAGTGATTCTGAGCGGCAGTGAATATGATATACTTGGTGATATGTAATGTGACGACAAGCTTTGTGGACAGAAACTTGTTTAATTTTTCCTCTTGTTTCTTTAATATTTGTCACAACCACTCAAACTTGGTTCTTTGCAGGCTCTTGTTAGAAATGTGCCACCGGATCAAGATGAAACAGTCTCAGAATGTGTGGAACATTTTTTCTTGGTCAACCATCCCGATCATTATCTGACTCATCAGGTTCATCCGCACTAAAAATGACCAATTTTTTTGGTTTTTTATGCTATGCCTCCCTTTAAAAGGAACTCTGCTGAGATGCATATATACACAGATTTTTGTTTTTGTGGGGGGAATAAGCCACTTAAAAGTCCAGTGTGTCCAGTGTGCATCTTCTTACATAAGCCAATTTGTTCAGGTTGTTATGAATGCGAATAAACTTGCAAAACTGGTAAAGGAGAAGGAAAACAAGGAAAATTGGCTAGACTATTATGAATTGAAGTATTCAAGGGATCAATCAAAAAGGCCTATTAAAAAGGTACTGTTCCGCCCTGCACACAATATAATTTTTGCACTCCGTCTCCTGAATTAATACATTATGTCACTTACTTTTGGAACTTGCAGCTTGGTTTTCTTGGCCTTTTTGGTGAGAAAGTGGATGCAATTGATCATCAAATGGCTGAAATTGAGAAACTAAAGAAAGAAGTACGTATTATTCCACATATATCTGTGTTCTTAATCTGTCTAGCTTTTCTGTGGCCAGTTCCGTGCAAATGATTTCCACTGTATATCATCTAGACTAGAAGTCTATCCGACACGATATTATACATTCCCTTTGAACTTGAACACACATTTGTTAGAACATAGGCTCTTGAGGTAGCTTTATTGCAAAAAGCTGGGAACAGTTTGATTTGATTCTGTGACTACCCGACACTAAGAAATTTATTATCATTCTTGAGCTGGGAGGCTCCTTGAGTTCACATGTGAGATCCATTTAGTTATAATCGAACCATCACATTCTTCTGCAGATAGCTGAGGAGAGGGTGAGGGTGAAAACTGACCCCAAGCATGTCATGCCCGCAGCTTTTGTATCCTTCAGAACAAGGTGGGGTGCTGCTGTCTGTGCACAAACACAGCAATGTAGAAATCCAACTTTGTGGTTAACCGAGTGGGCTCCAGAACCACGGGATGTATACTGGGAGAACCTTGCAATTCCCTATGTTTCGCTGACAGTCAGGAGGCTTATAGTCGCTGTGGCCTTCTTTTTCCTTACATTCTTCTTCACAATCCCCGTGGCCTTTGTGCAATCCTTTGCAAATATCGAGAGTCTTGAAAAGAATCTAAAGTTTCTGCAGCCAGTAGTTGAAATGTGAGTATTGCTTCATCGTTCTACTCAGTAGAAATTCATTCATCAGCTCAGTCCTCTGTTTCTTATATGTTCTCTCTCATCTTGCAGTCCGTTCATCAAGTCTTTCATTCAAGGCGTTCTGCCCGGTATCGCTTTGAAGATTTTCCTTATAGTGCTACCAACAATACTAATGATCATGTCCAAATTCGAGGGCTTTCTCTCAATATCCTCTCTGGAGAGGAGATCTGCCACGCGATATTACATCTTCAACTTCATAAATGTTTTCCTTGTGAGCGTAATTGCTGGAGCTGCATTCGACCAGCTCGATAGCTTTCTGAAACAGTCCCCGAAAGAGTATGTCACTTGAACCTTCATTCCCTCCGTGTCTCGTGTGTTTTATTTATAGAGAAATTTGAGAATTATGATCTGCAATTGATTTTGACAGAATTTTGAATCATTATGCAGAATCCCCACAACACTCGGTGTCGCAATCCCCATGAAAGCAACTTTCTTCATTACTTACGTGATGGTTGATGGGTGGGCTGGTGTTGCAGGAGAAATCCTGAGACTGAAACCACTGATAATCTTCCATCTGAAGAACTTCTTCCTCGTCAAAACTGAAAAGGATCGAGAGCAGGCCATGGATCCCGGGAGCATTGGCTTCAACACTGGCGAACCTCAGATACAGTTATATTTCCTTCTAGGCTTCGTCTACGCTGTGCCAACACCAGTTTTCCTTCCTTTCATATTGGTTTTCTTCGCTCTGGCCTTCGTTGTGTATCGCCATCAGGTAGACTTGGCGCATTCCATCCCTATCCCGGAAAGATTCAGTGAATGAGAACATCTGACTGACTGCATCTTTTGCCTGTGCAGATCATAAATGTGTACAACCAAGAGTACGAAAGCGCCGCAGCATTTTGGCCGGACGTGCACGGGCGGATAGTCTTTGCGCTCATCTTTTCCCAGATTGTTCTGTTTGGACTGATGGGTGCCAAACATGCTGCATCGTCCGCACCATTCCTAATTGCACTCCCAATACTGACCGTCTTCTTCCATCGCTACTGCGAAGGCCGTTACAAATCTGCTTTCGTGAAATATCCTCTGCAGGTACCTCAACCTTCTCAATCTATTACCATTTACCATCTTTGTGAATCCCTTGGACATGATCTCTGATTACATCTGAAAATTGTTTCCCTTACCCCAATAATGCTTTTATCCTGAATTCCAGGAGGCGATGATGAAAGACACACTGGAGCGCGCACGGGAGCCCAACTTGAACGTCAAAAGCTATGTCGAATCCGCATACATCCACCCGGTTTTCAAAGACGAGGAGGATGATGAAGATGATGATGATGGCTTTAACGGGAAGCTCGAGGGCACGGTGTTGGTCCCGACGAAGCGACAGTCACGGAGGAACACTCCGATCCCCAGTAAGTTCAGCGGCAATTCCTCCCCTTCACTGCCGGATGTCGTCGAAAAGGCTGATCCTTGAGTAGTGTTGAAAACTTGGTTCGTGAGGAGAGCACTCACTGCAAAAATGCTGGTGTTAGTGATGCTGTAAATTAGTTTTAAAGAGATGCAATAGATTGTACTTTTCTTTTCATGTTAAGGAAAGCCGAGGGAGAGACGGACACGAGCGAATGTTTTAACGAGGACAAGTAATTCGATGGGAGACAAAAAGGGAGTTTGTAGGTGTGATGTGAATAGTACCCCATCAGAGGTAAAATGTGCTCGAGAGCCTGATTCCTACCATGTGTTGCACTATATATTACAATATCAGAGCAACAGAATGCACATACTTAAAAGTATTAACAAAAAATTCATAATCATTGTCATTACATGGAGCATAATTGAACTCGAAATGAATTTCTACACCTCTAATATGATCAATTCAATTCGAATTACAAAGTTGTGTTGCTTACCAAATGGACTGACATTCAAAATTGTTCTTTATACATTTACATCTATTGTCAATTTCATATGCGTGATGGGTCTCGAACTTTATTTCATTCATGCAAAACAGCATGCTACCTAACAATCCAATGCTAGTAGTAGTACTGGCATTGCCCATCCACAATGGGAATTGTGTGACTCTTGACTTTTATTTTATTTTTGTAAATTGTAGTGCTACAAAGTAAAGTGAATTTGTTGAGTAAAGCCAAATGGCACAATTGGCAGAGAGATTCGCCAAAAAAGCCACGAGAATCACATGGAACCAAAAAGTAGCAAAAGCAAATTATGCAATTATTCGGAAGTAAAAAAGCCATTTTAACCAGGAAGAACAAGATGATGTTTTGCTCAAACATACGGTAGTAACAGAAACTGAAGCCCAAGTTTTCCCTACGCAGTGAAATTAAAGAATAGCACTCACATTTCTTGCAAATAATTTGACGTGTCAACAACAACAATCCCAATTGGAAGAACCTCTCATGAGTTATGACAACAGACAAGTAACATCCTTAGCTCACTATAGCCACGATCATAATTAACAACTTTATTCCGGTCGGGACTCCTACACCAATTGTCATGTGTTTGCCATTGCCAGTAGTATCTTTATTAGAAAATGTCCCACGTCTAACTTTTGGTATTTTTTAACTTTTTTGCATTTTGGTAGGAAGAAACGCACCTTTCGTTCCAATTCCTTACCGTAGGAGTATTTTTTAGGTTACGTTACATGGGGTCTCAACTGCCACTCACACCATAAAATTGCAAAAGAGGGTAAGAGGAGGGATAAGGGACCACTGAAATTTCCACAGCTATATTTGGAATAATAATTTGGATAATGGAATGGTTCACTTAAAGGTTTTAATTGTTTGTAAAAGAAAAAGTTTGGGTTAAATTTTTTATTGACAATTTATATTCAATTAAAATGTTTATTTTGTGTCTTGAAATATATTATTATTACTACTATTCCTAAATCTACTTTCAGTTTGAAAATTAATATATCCGTTTACCTTGTGGAAATTTTATCCATGAAATTTTAAGGTTATAATTTGGAAACAGTATCTTAAATTTATGTTCAATTATCATATGATATTAAGAAACGCTTAATATGAGAAACAAATATTCTAAAAACACTTTCTAAACTCCACTCAATAAATATTCTTAGATATTTATATTTATAATACTACTATAATGATTAATGAGAAACACTTATTTTAGAAAGTATCCAAAAGGTAGCAAATAAAGTTAGTCTCTCTAAATATGAGACTTAGCCCAAGTGGTTAAGTCCCCTGACTTCCAACGGAAGGTTGGAGGTTCGATTCCCACCGGCCCCCTATCCCTCACCTTTATTCCCCTTTGTAATTGTGCTCCTACCACCCTTTCCCAGGCCTTCAATGGCTCATCCAAAAAAAAAAAATAAAGTTAGTCTCTAGAATTCAACCCCAATCCCAGGCTTCTAAATCTTAAATCTTCCTAAGTTTGGATATAGTTTTGGTTTGATTTTTTTTATTTGATTGTTTTCTAAAACTAGATTTTTTTTCTTTCTTAAAAAACAAATATTTGATGATTTGATTTTCTTTTTTTTTTTCTTAAAAAAAAGAATATACGAATTGAAGTGTCAAAAGAAATCATTACAAATGGGTGTATATATATTAAACTGGAATTTTAATGGATTAATAATAATCCATGTATTCCGCTACATTTTTAAAATTCATGGATTGTTCTAAATCATATAAAGAATTCATATGAATTGAAATCACATTTTATGATGCGGAATTTATACATAAAATCTCCTAAAATAAGTAAAAATCTCACTTGAATACACGTGGATTTAAAGAATCCAACAAAATCTTATCAAATCCGAATGGAATACCTGCCCCAAAAAATATACTTCCTCCGTTTTTGTGATAGTGCAACAAACACCCAATGCACGCAGTCCAATGCATATTTTGAACCATTAATAACTTAATTCGGTATAAGTAAAAATTTTAAAAGTTTGATATTTAAAAACTACATGACGAGACGAATCCAACAAGATCTTACTTGACTATGTTTTTCCTTATATAACCATGATAAAAATTAGAGTCAAACTCAAACAATAAATAGTAGCAAATAGTGCTTTGTTGCACTATCACAAAAACGGAGGTAGTATATATAAAAATATTCTTTTTTTTTTTACTGAACAGCCTATTAAGACTAGGAAAAGGGTGGTGGGTGACCATGCCATACAAATCATAAAAATATTGATTGTAGTATATTTTTAATATATCTTTACCAAAAAAAATACAAGGTTGATTTAAAAAGTTGTATGGATAAAGAAAATGTTAAAACTATATCAATGGTCCTGAAAATTGTATAAATCACCATTATTGTTGTACGAAGTAATTTTGTTAAAATGATGATCTTGTAAGGGTTTGCAGTTTCAGCAGTTCTATGTAGGTGGGTGCTGTCCAATTGGATTGTTTCATTCCACCAAACTATTGGAACAACTATTGTTATTAATTCGGACTTGATCTAATCCCATCCTAAAAATAAAAGTTTTTCTTATTATAGGATTAATGCTGGTATTTAAAGTCTTTTAAAACTCTAATGATTTTTTTTGTAGGATAAATCATGATAATTTTAACTTGTAAAAAAAAATTGCATGAAAATTGAATTGCATGAAAATTACTCCCTCCGTCCCAGTTAATATGTTATGTTTGACTTTTCGACACTATTCATTGTTCAACTTTGATTCGATTTTATTGCAAGTATATATTTAGAAAAAAAATAGTCGAGTTGGATCTTGTTAGAATCGTATAATCATATAATTTTAAAATATATATTTCACATAATTTTTCATTGTACACATTTTGAGATATTAACGGTCAAAAAAGTGCATTGGATTGTGTGCAAAAGTCAAACAAGACAAGTTAAATGGGATGGGGTGAGTAATATGGAGTATTTATTTTGTGTCAGTATATTTTTGCATAATTACGTGATATCCTCAAATTTTATTGAACAAAAACTAATTTTTTTTGTATCAAGGACAAGCAAAGATTAAAATTTACTAACAACTAGCATGTGCAAAAAAAAATATATATATATATTTGAAAGAAATAATATAATATTTTAAAAATTTAAATATTTTATTATACTAAAATTTAATGGGGTCATACTCATTTTCGGTATTGAGAAAAGAATTGACAGAAAAATGATGATAAAAAAAAGAGGCCCTGGTATATACTTCCTCCGTTTTTTTTTTGTTAGCTACGTTTGACAAATGGGTACTGTTCACTTATATAGTTTGACTTAAAGTTTTATCATGGTTATACAAGCTAAAATATAGCCAAGTGTGATCTTGTTAGATTTGTCTCCTCTTGTAGATTTTAAATATCAAATTTTTAGAATTTTTACATGTACCGAATTTGAGTTATTAATAGTTTAAAATGTGCATTGGACTGCGTGCTGGGTGGGTCAGTAGCTATCTTTAAAAAACGGAGGAAGTACTAATATACTTCAGATAATAATAGATAATACTAATAATATTATAATAAGCGTTTCTTGACCGCTATAAATATATTCACAACTACAGGTCGTATCGATAGTTTCTGGGTGCGTAAGAAGTGAGAAACAGAATCCTGAGCGTCCCAAGATTTTCAAGATTTCTATATATTTGTTTCCTTAATTAAAGATTACGATCCTGATTTCATTTCCCTGAACCAATTCACCAACAAATTTGCGCTCTACCTAGCGGCGAGGCGACTGAAGAAGAACAAGTTCAATCTCGTCAGGGGGTATCCATCTCTCGAGATTGATCAGGTAATTCCAGAGCCATCCGCTTTTGCGTTTTCCAGCTGTTCCCCCCTTTCCAAGCAATGCTCTTGTGATGGTTTGATTTTCCGTTCAACGTGAATCGTATCTGTTCGTGAAAGTCTTGATAAGACGACGGGCGATAATTGATATTGTTTTGGATTTGTGATCGTGGGGGAATTGGCCGGCCCCTTGTTTTGTTTTTTCACTTTTTAATTGTTATTTGGACGAGAAATTTTGTTAGGAGGCGATGTGAATTGAATGAATTGACTTTAATGGTTGACTCTGGGTTAATGTTCATCCCTGTTCATAAATTTTTCATCAATGGCATACTTGTTATGAATTTAAAGTTTTGAGCGTTACTCTCGTATCTCCCCCCACTCCCCACTCTCAATGTATCTTGAAACGCAGTATAGCCTTATGTTATTGTAGGTATTGGATGAATTAATTTGATAAGCGGATGAGATTGATTCCAATCTGATCACACGAGTGAACACGACTAAGAAACTAATTTTAGGTTCAATCTCCAGAATGGACAATCGAATTTGTACCCCCATTTGATCAGTTTGGGGCGTTTATCCGGAAACAGAATGTGATATTATGAACTGTTACATTAATTTGCAGGTTGTTGCTCTTGTAATTTTCTTTTTAATACTGGTTTCAGTGTATTTTGATTTGAAAAAAAGGCAAACTGGCGAACTGGAATGACAATGATTGCTGCTAAGCGGAAGTAACATATCCATTCTACAGACAAGGATTTTCAAATGATTTCAGGAAGTAGGAGCCGTGGGCCTCCAAGAAGGAGGAGGAGGCTTATCCTCAACCCTGAGGATGAGTCAGAATATGAAGACAATGTAACATCGATGCCTGCAGAATGTGGGTATATATTGCATGAGACTGCAGGTCTCAGTGGAGGCAGTAATTTTTCAAATGATCAGATAGCACAAACTAGACATCCAGGGGGTTCAACAACAAGTAGCAATTCCATGGGGGAAGAGATAGAATCTCAGAAAGTTGAGTATACAAATGCTAATAGCGATTCCTCAGACGAAATTACCCAGTCAATGAAGAGATGTCGTCCACTTCTTCCAGGTGGATTAGGATATGGTTGTTCTAATATGGCAGATAAACATCACTGTACAGTGATAGATCAAATACCAAAGTGGGAAGCTTCAACTCCGCGCAGAGTGGCAGCTGTGGAGATAAAAGCCATCACTGAGAAAAGATACGAGGGGTCTGTAGGGAAAAGGTCAACTGTTAAAAAGACTAACCGTAAAGCTGTTAGGCGGAAGAGAGAGAGTGATGACGAGGAATGGTGCATTGAGACCAAGAAGAAACAGAGGTCATCAGGGGCTAGAAATTGCACTCGAAAGAGACAAACTGAGATTATGGATAATCGAAGAACATCAAGAAGGTGTAATGCTTCTTTCAACACTTTTATGAGATCTAATTACTATATGCCTTCTTGGTGGGATGACGAGGAAGACAATGTAGATTATGTTGTTGATCCTAAAGTGGGACAAAAAGTTTCAATTGATGTCTCAAGAAACCAAAGCAGTGGTTCTGATATTCTGCATGGCAAAAGAAGTTCAAGGTGCAGAAAAAGGAGTAGTGGTGCCAAATGTTCTTCATCAAGCTCATCTTTATCATCTTCCCCATCATCCAGTTCATCAATTCAAAACATTCCTAGGAAAACAATACAGGGCTCTACAGATGGAAACATGAAGGTATATTTAATTGATCTTTCTTAAATTTTAAAGAAGTGCCATAGTGAGTTTGATATACGTTGTTCTCTTATTTCACTTTATTATTACCTTGTAGTTGATGCTCTCTCTTTTTTGTCTTCATAAGCAGAGTAATGAAAAAAAGTATGCTAAATGTCATCAGTGTCAGCAAGTGGAAGGAAGAATTAAATGTTCAAATTGTAACGAGAAATTGTACTGCATCCAATGCATCAAACAATGGTGATTACTGTAAACCAAACAACTTTTGAATCTTATTGCTTCAAGAAACTCAGATAAATTGATTAACTTGTACACGTTAGGTATCCCACATACTCAATAGAGGAGGTCACAGAAATTTGCCCATTATGCCGTGGGAATTGCAATTGCAACTTGTGCCTGCTTTCAGCTTCCACATTCAAGGTCCATTTGCTAATTGTAAACTTAAATACATTTTTTTATTAGTATTCTGTTTCCTAAAACCCTTTTGTCTTGTTCCAACTTAGACATCTAAAAGAGATGTAGTTCATCAAGAGAAGATTCGTCATCTGCGGTATCTCATCAACCAACTTTTCCCATACCTGAAATACATTGTTGAAGAACAAGTTGAAGAGATTGAGATCGAATCTACCATTCAAGGCATGACTCTTAATTCAAGTTAGTACCTGTGTCTGAGACGTATAATTTTTTAAATCAAAGAATATCCCATTGCAGGGGTACCACCACACTTAGTCAATGTACGACATGCAGTGTACTACAGTGAAGAGCGTGTTTATTGGTTGGTGATTTCTATCCTTAAGCCACAATGTTTCTCATTACGTATATGTGTTCTTCCTAATCTTCTTTGTTGAGCATTTTGCAGCAATCAGTGTTCAACCTCAATTGTTGATCTTCATCGGAGCTGTCCAGAATGCGCTTATGAATTGTGCCTTGGTTGTTGCTCGGAAATCCGAGGTGGTCAAATACCGGGAGGGTGTGACAGGACTCTTCCCCAATACGTTGATAGAGACCCTAATTACATGCATGGTGAATATCCAGTGCTAAATTCATGTCATACAGAAACTCTGCCTAGAGATTCCAAAACACCACTTGAGTGGGCCACCTTCAAAGATGGGAGTTTAATTTGTCCTCCCAAAGAAGTGGGTGGATGTGGTAGTTTTAAACTAGAACTCAGGTGCCTGCTTCCGGAGCGCTGGATTCTGAATTTATGGGACCGCATGAAGGAAGTCATGAGTACATGCAAAACTGAAGAAACTGTATATAGGCCTATGTTTGACAATGGTGAAAGTACAAAACCCTGCAGAATAATTTCTAGAGGAGAATATAAAGATAACATATTGTACTCTCCTGATTCAAAGGACACTCTGATCGAGGAAGAGCTTCTGCACTTCCGCGGGCATTGGGCTAAGGGAGAACCAATAATTGTAAAAAATGTTCTTGGGCAGACAAGTGGGTTAAGTTGGGAACCAAAGGTGATTCAGCGTGCACTGTGGGAACAGGCAGATTCAAAAATGTCTGATGTGAAGGCTATTGACTGCCTTGCTGGTTGTGAGGTATGTTTTACTCTTTCTTTATACTTATATTTGCATAATGATATCAATTTCTCCTGAAATGTGCATAGCTATTATTATTATTATTATTATTATTATTATTATTATTATTGTTATCATCCTCCTCCTCCATCTTCATCCTCCTCCTCCTCCTCCATCTTCATCATCATCATCATCCTTCTTCTTCTTCATCCTCCTCCTCCTCCATCATCTTCATCCTCCTCTTCCTTCTTCTTCTTCTTCTTCTTCTTCTTCTTCTTCTTCTTTATCATCATATATTATTATGATGATTATTACTTCTATTATGTTAATTGTAATACCCGAGAGAGTGTATGGAAGAATAGCTTAAAAGGATTGAAAAATCTACTCATGTCAACAAGGTGCACCTTTCTTTTCTGGTGACCATCCCAAAAGAACTCCACAGTTAAGCATGTTTGTTGTGGAGTAGTCTTAAGGATGGATGACCTCTGGGAAGTCTCCCAGGGTGTGCGCGAGTGAGGCCAAAGCGCACTGGAAAAAGTTCTGTTGACCTATGGGGCCAGATTTCAATCCCGAAAGAAGCTCGAAGGCACCTCCGGCTCCATAGCGGGCCGGGTGGTACATTAATATTTTCCGTGCCATTCTTATATCGTATGTGTTAGCATAGAGGAGTGAGTTATTAGTTGTTGCAGTAGTCATGAGAATGCTGCTATATTTTTTCAAAAAGTAATTCATACTTTTTACTCCCTCCGTCCCATTCCAAATGTCCTACTTACTATTTTTGGATGTCCCATTACAAATGTCTTCTTTCTATAAATAGAAATAATTTTCCCCTCCAACAACTATGTGGACCCCACCATATCTCACAAACCAACTCTACCTTAATTCCCGTGCCCAACAGTAACAAGACACTTGGAGTGGGACGGAGGGAATATTTATTAAAGATCCCACCTCTCAAATTATCAATGAGATGAGTTGGAATAAAAATATAATTTATTAGAACTAATCCTGTAAAATAGGGACATGATGCTATAAATTTGATTTGAACTTAGAATTCCTAGGGCAAGTCTTGTTATAATTAATGTGTTTCAATGTGGTGACTGGTGAGTGAGTGCTTAAGTTATTGCTCCATGATGGTCTTCGTGGAATGGCACACCATGAGCCATGTGTCTATGAACTTGTTCGGTAGGAAAGTTTGAATTTCAAATCTTTGGATTTGAACCTAAAGTGCTGTTTGATAAAGTGGATTGAATTGTGGGAATTGTTGGATTCTTGTTCTGATTCTGATTCCAATTCCCTACTTCTACTTGGCCAGCTTAGGGTTGTCTAACAAAATTGGAAACGGAATTCGGATTTTCAGTTCTGAATTTTTCAGAATTTAGGTCTGCCAGTTCTATTTAGTTTCAATTTTGAATGCAACGTTTTCGATTTCAATTTCAAATTGGATTCGAAATTCAAAAACTTCCAAATTCATCCAAAAACTAGTGATCACAAAGACAGTGTTAAAGGTTTGTGCGCTGGAGTTGACATGAAGTTGTCCTCTGAAGTTATTACTCCCAATGTCTAACACCTTCAAATCTTCCAAATTCGCGATTTCTCCAAGGATGACATAATCTGAATACTCGAAGTTTCGAATTCCCAAAATCGAAGATGATGATGAGGTGTGTGGACAGACTGGGGGAGGAAATGGGAGATAAGGTGATGAAAATCGAATATCAAAGATGGGAAAGTGAGCGCAATTGAGATTTGATTGAAATGGCGAAGGAAGAACGAAAGAACACCATTCGGAATAAAGGAGATGTAGAGTCAGTGGATCCGCTAGCCTGTAGCAGATTCAAAGAGTATATAGTTTCACATTTCTCTCTCCGAATCCGCTATCCAATAGCGGACTCGCTAACTCCAAACATCCCAAAATTCGAAAAGGAACGTTGCTTGAAGAAATAATTGAATTTGTTTGAAGGAATAACTGAAGAAGAAGTCATCTGAAGTTTGAATCGAGCATCTCGACTCGAGAAACTAGTTCCCGATTCTAAATTCTGAAATTGGTATGTCCTCGTTAATGGGAATTTGGAAATTAGATAATAGATACTCCCTCCGTCCTAGGTAACATGTCATGTTTGACTTTTTGACACTATTTATTGTTCAACTTTGCCTCAATATTATTGTAAATATATATTGGGAAAAAATAGTTGAGTTAGGTCTTGTTAGAATCGTATGATCATATAGTTTTATAATATATATTTTACATAATTTCTCATTGAACATATTTTCAAATATTAACGATTGAAAAAGTGCATTGGATTGTGTGCAAAAGTTCAAGAAGACAAGTTGAATGGGACAGGGGGAGTATAATAGTAGTATATTTTTTTATATTGTATATCTGAAGTGTGTAAACATTTGAAAATTTATTCTGCAGCAACCCTATTTTTGCCGCAACAGAAAGGCTTGATGTTACCACTGGTGTCGGTACGGATGTGAAGGTTGATCTAATAAACTAACTCAAGCTTTTTCTAGTGTACTTTGACTTTACCCAAGCGTACCATGAGACTTCCCATGAGGTCGCCACGCATCGTACAATTTTTCCTGGCTAACGTGATTAACTTTGGAATTGTTATAGAATGGTTACTAAGGAAGAAATAAATTTTGTTGATATGAGTAGTTTGTTCACTCATTCGCCAACCAACATGCAAGGAAATGATTGGGGCATTCAAAGCATGCTTGTGCAAAAATAAAGAGGTATTTAACAATGGTGGATCCACGTGCCATGTGGATAGTAAAGAAGCACCGCGTGAAAGATCAATAAGAGGTTGCCATATGAGCTCTGGTGATGCAATATGTTGATTGGACATACTCCCTCCATTCTTAAAAAATATTAACATTCCTAGTTTTTACTTAATTCAATGTAAATTTTTAACAATTAATATTTTAAATTATATAAAAGTAAAATTATAAAAATTTAATATTCTAAAACTATGTGATTGAACGAATATAACAATATATCATTTGATTGTGTTTTATATTAAAAAGTAGAATCAAATTTACTCACTAAATATTGAAAACTGTGCAAATATTAACATTATTAAACACGAATATTGAAAACTATGCAAATATTAATATTATTTAAACAATGGAGGAAGTATGTTAGGGCTTGTTTGTTTTGGCTTGTGAAAAAATGGGAAGTCAGTAGAAGAATGAGAATGAGGGAGAAGGAGAATTCAAAAGCAAAAACAGCTCAAATAATTGTTTGGATGGATATTATAAAAGTTGTTTTTCAACGGAAACATGTTTGGATGAATTGTACGTAGAAACACTTTTGATATATTAAAATTACTAAAATGTACATAAATATTATAAGGATATTTATAATTAATTTTATTTCCTTTTTAAATAGGGTTATTTTTGTATTTTTATTACTAAATGACTTCTCCTTTTAAAAAAGTAACGCACTACCTACTTTGAAAAGAAGTAGAATTTTAACTTTTACTTCTCCTTTTATTTTTAAAAAAGGTCAACACAAATAGCTAAAAAAAAATTCAAAAGGACTTTTAGAAGAAGTAAAAGTCAAAAGGAAAAAACTTAAGGCAAAACAAATAGGGATGAAAACGGTACGGATACGGTCGGATAGTGTCGGATACGGATATTATCCATATTTTTTTGTCGAATTCGGTATCGAATATGGATGAGCTGGATACGAATACGGTTTTGGATATTTCGGATTACGGATACAGGATGGATATATGACGGATACGGATTCAATCGGATAAAAATTATCGGATACTTTTCTATAATCTTTTTCGAAAATTTGATATTTTTTATAATTATTAATAATTTTTAATTATTAAATAATAATATATTAATATATTCGGATATCCATATTTAAAATTCGGATAATATCCTATCAATTTTCGGATACGGTCGGATATTCTCGGATACGGTCAGATATTTTCGAATACGAATGCGGATATTAAAATACGGATTCGGATTCGGATACGAATATTGAAATATCCGGCCGGATAAACGAAAACGGATTCGGATTCGAATATAATCGGATACGGCATCGGATCGATCGGATATTTACCGTACCGCTTTCACCCCTAAAAACAAACATGTTCTTATATGCCTAGCATGAAAAATTGACTATAGGGGTCTCCCCTCACAAATTGGGAAATGAAGTCAATGCAATAAGTCACCTCAAAAAATTTTTATTGGACATTTGTAATGGGCCTAGGCCCTAGCATGAAAAGACTATAGGGTTTCTCCTTGAAATCATAAGGCAAGAAAACGCTGCATAAACTTTTTATTGGACATTTGTAATGGGCCTAGCATGAAAAATTGACTATAGGCCTGCCCGACAAATTGGAAGATGAAAGCATAAAGGCAAGAAAATGCTACAGCAATTTTAAAGAGACTGAAGAGAAGCATTTGAGACCAAGTCTTCAAGATTTGAGGAATAAAAGGAGCCCTAAAAGTTAAATCCATACAATTTGATTTTCTTTAATTCTTAAATCTTG
The DNA here is from genome assembly GCA_030278955.1 of Hygrophila difformis. Classification (NCBI taxonomy): domain Eukaryota; kingdom Viridiplantae; phylum Streptophyta; class Magnoliopsida; order Lamiales; family Acanthaceae; genus Hygrophila; species Hygrophila difformis. Next base: position 4,413,635 of record JAOANR010000009.1, on the reverse strand, counting down.
TAAATTCTGGTAATTGTATAGACACTTCTACTGTGACTTCAAAAAATTGTTTGTTGTACTTTGTCCGTCAAAACTACTTTTTTCACAAGATTGAATTCACATTCGTGAATTGAAATTGAAATTGAATTTAGAATTTTCAATTTTTTTATTAAAAAAAAAATATCTTGACTCCCTTCTTCGTTAACCATGTGAAACTATGGAAGATTCAATGGATATTTTAATGATATAGAACTCAAATATGTGACATTTGATTTTTCAATTATTATCTTTTTAATTGAATCATCCAGTCACATCTGTTTCGTTTAACCCCTGTAACGTGAATTTGAACAATAGATCATGGTATTATTCACTCTTTTTGTTTGATTTGTACTGTGATTTTGAAAAGTAGATGGTAATATTCACTCTGTTTGTTTGATTTGGAAGGTGGCGATCAGTGCTTCCGAATTTTTTGAAGGATATGCGGGAGGAAGACGATATAAAAATTTCTGGCCTGAGATGCTTAAACTCAAGGATTTCCCACCATCTGACAAATTCGAGGATTTGTTACCCCGCCATTGTGATGAGTTCATCTCTGCCTTGCCTTTCCAGGAATACACAGATCCAAGGGCTGGATTTCTGAACCTTGCCGTGAAACTGCCATCGACTGTCATAAAACCTGATATGGGTCCAAAGACGTACATTGCATACGGGACTGCCCAAGAACTTGGAAGAGGGGATTCTGTCACTAAGCTTCACTGTGATATGTCAGATGCGGTATGAGCTTAACAAGTTTTAAATCACAATATTAACAAGCTTCACTGTAAATTTTCTTTCTGTTGTATTTTCCTGAAGAATATGATTGTTTTATAAGCAACTTCATTTGAATCTTCCGCATATTAAAACCTCGGATTCTGTAATCATTCAACTGCTACAGGTGAATATTTTGACACACACGGTAGAAGTACCCTTAACTGATGAGCAGTGCCAAGCAGTTGAAGTGCTGAAGGGAAAGCATAGAGCGCAGGATGAAGCAGAACGCAAGGCCAGAACGATGAACGAACCTCCTGCAATCAATATTGATAAAAACAAAGAGAGCGTGGATTTCAGTGGCGCAGAGGTTCAGCCCATGGAGAGCATAATGGTGAAGGGAACTACTGATCTTGAGTTGGATGAATGTCACGTTTCCTGCACTGCAAGTAACGAGAAGAATCAAACAGAAGGGTATTCAGACAATGAAGGAGGTGCGCTATGGGATATTTTTAGAAGGGAAGATGTGCCAAAATTGAGCGAGTATCTCATCAAGCATGCAAACGAATTTAGGCACACTTACTGCTCTCCAGTTGAGCAGGTAATCCATCAAGTTCAAAATCATCAAAATCTTGTAAGTTATGTATTGTTACCGTGTACGTTACACTCTCTGTCTTTCCTGTCTAGGTCATTCATCCAATTCATGACCAATGCTTCTACTTAACTGAAGAACATAAAATTAGACTGAAGGAAGAGTATGGTAAGCAAAACTATACAAAAGGATATTTGGGCTTATCCTTGTACACCAAATTAACATATATACACCTGATTGTTACAGGTGTAGAACCTTGGACATTTACACAAAAACTTGGAGAGGCAGTTTTCATTCCTGCAGGTTGTCCGCACCAAGTGCGGAATCTTAAGGTGAAAAAAAAAAAAAAAAAAAAAAAAAAAAAAAAAACTCCACATTTGTGATTTCACTTGTGTGAGTATCCCAATCCATTTTTATCACAACGAATTTCGTTGTTCTGCAGTCGTGCACCAAAGTGGCTTCCGACTTTGTCTCTCCTGAAAACCTACATGAATGTCTTAAACTAACTGAAGAATTCAGGAAACTACCAAAAACTCACAGAGCCAGAGAAGATAAATTAGAGGTAAGCTGCCATCATGTCTGTTTTACTTTCCTTCATATATTCAAGCATCTCCCATCAGAGAGAATGATTTGAAAAATTTCATACTTTGGTAGGTCAAGAAGATCATACTTTATGCTGTTCATCAAACTCTCGAAGATCTCGAGAAACTAACAGCTTTGGAACATGATACAACACATCAGAAGGAGGATTGATTATTGTTTGCCAAAAATTAATCTGACACCAAGTCGGCTTGGGATAGCTTTTGTGCCTTTGGCTGCATAATACATGCTGTATTTTGTTGGTAGTTATTTTACGGGACAAGGAGTCAAAATTCTGATTCGGAATGAATATGCTTTTGAACAATTTACACAATGGTTGTATATTGCCTAATTTCTATCATGAGGTTTTAAAGATTATAATACAGAATATGGGTGGTTGTGACTTGTGATCTACCAATTTGGTAAATATATGGTTTATAAAATGAAAACCATCTGACAAACAAATTCGACACTCAATGGAACAAAATTAATATCTCAAACAACAGAACTTATGATTTATAATAAAATGCATTTATTTTTGGTATATAAGACCGAACTCTCTACCATAATATCGGACTATTTATATTTGAATAAAATGCATTTACGAAAATTAGTCTCAATCATATTAATGTATCATGTTTTTTTTTAAACATTGACACATATGTGTCGGTAAAGTTATGTGGAAGCTCAAGCCATACAAATTACAAAGAGAGATAAAGGGAAGAAATAAAGGGAATGAATAAGGGGCCGAGTGAGAATCGAACCTCCAACCTATGGTTGTAAGGTGACCACTTGGGTCAACTCTGATTCCTGTATCCTGTTAGTAGTGCCTAAAATTTTTTAATAATTAAAAAAAGTTTCTTATGCTATTCATTTCCTAAAAAACTATATTAGTCTATTTCATAAGTCAATTAATCCGATGGACAAAAACCAAACCCAAAGCAAGAACAAACACAAGAACCAATTCAATAAAAAGGTAAATTAGGGCCTAGTACATTTTTAAAATTCTTTCTATTCTTTTAGGCCCCATCCCAATTTTGTTACACTTTGCACCCCATCACATGTTTGACTTTATTTACCATAGTATTTTTATTTGCTTTACCACAAACACCATATGATGTTTACCTGGTTAATGAGATGTGGTTTACCACTGTATTAGTATGTGCTTGACCATATAGTATTTACCAAGTTATTGGTACATGGTTTAGTACACTATACCAGTATGGTTTACCACATACTTCCTCTGTTCTCTTTTAAATGCACCATTCCTGCATTTCACGTCGTCCAAGACACATTTTTAAAGGTTAATAACTCAAATTGTACATAAATAAAAATTATAAAAATTTGATATTCTAAAACTACGTGATTAGACGGATCTAACAAGATCTCACTTGACTATATTTTTTTTATATTACTATGTTAAAAAAATTAATCAAAGTTACTCAATAAATAGTGATTACTATGCAAATGGATCACTTATTTGAGAACGGATGTAGTATATCATATTGTATTTACTAAGTTTTTGTATATACTTTACTACAAATACCTTATGGTATTTACCAAGTTATTCCACAAATATCATATGGTGTTTACCAAGTTTTTTATATGTGCTTTACCACAAATACCTTATTGTGTTTATCAAGTTATTGGATGTGTTTCACCACAGCTATCATATAGAATTTACCAAGTTATTGGTACGTAGTTTAGCACCGGATACTAGTATGATTTACCACAAATAACATATGGTATTTACCAAGTTCTTGGTATGTGTTTTACCATAAATAAGGATACCTTATGGTGTTTACCATGTTATTTAACAAATACAATATGATATTTACCAAGTTCTTGGTATGTGTTTTACCACAATACCTTATAGTGTTTACCGGGTTATTGATACATGTTTTACCACTATATTGGTATGTGCTTTACCAAGTGCTTGATATATGGTTTACCAGGTTATTACATGGGGCCTAAAACATAATGTTTGAAATAAAGGGCTTTGACTCTCATAAAGTTTTATTAATGGGTACCAGGCCCTAATTTTCCCTTCAAAAAACGAAAACTCAATCAAAGTTGATAATAAACTTTTCACCTTATAAACATGTAATATATCATTCCTATGTATGACACGAATTAAGAAGTAAAAAAAAAAATCCAAATTTATTATGAGGTCAACAAGTTATTCGGCCAACCACGTTGTGGGTGAACCAATTGTGCGTGAAATTCGGTTAGCGGTCAACCCCGAATCCATATCTGCCTGCTTCACTTGAGTTTTTTTTTATTGTTACTAGTATTGAATCCGTACTTGGTAAAAAAAATTATACCTAAAGTTTGAACTTAATTATTATTGTACAGGAAATAGTTAAAAAATATTATTATGTTAAAAAAATCTTTTAATAAATGTATAGTTTATTACTCCCTCCGTAATCAAAAGAAGTTGACATTCATTGTTTTCACACAATCCAACACATCTTTTTAAAGAGTTATATCTCAAATTTATAAAAGAAAAAAAATTATAAAACTTTAATATTATAAAAATATGTAATTAGACGAATCTAACAACATCTCACTTCACTATATTTTATCTTATATAACTGTGTTAAAAAAGTCGAATCAAACTTACTCAGTGAATAGTATTTATTTACTATGCAAATGTTAAATTCTTTAAATTAGGGAGGGAGTATATGCTTCAATTGCAAAGGAAAAATAATAAAGCATGTCATTGTTTAACTGGTGAAGAATAACAATGTAAAGTCATTCCAGAAGCACACTAGCCTTTATTGATATGAAAATGAATGAAATAAGGCTTCACCATAAATACAGAAAATATGCATCATCAAACAAGTATTCAATGGGAAAATATAAAAATGAGCACTATATTTAGAAGTATAAAATATGCATAAAAAGAATAATAATAAAAGTAAAAACAATATATAACTAACCTCAATATCATGACAGATACATTCAAAGAACCACAATTCTGTCAGTCATGCCTGGATTATAAACATAGTAAGCACGAATATACCAACACTTAACGAAGGGTTTCATAGACGTAGGATGCAATTCGTTTAAAAGTAAAAATATATTGAACCACGGGCGTTGAGATTAAAGTGATGTTGAAAGTATAATCTCCAGAGAATATGATATAGAAAGACAAACAATATAAAAAGCCAATGATGGGGAGAAACATTTGGATTAGGATCTGCAACAATTAATTCTTTAATATTTAGTTTCCAAAATTCTTTATATTTAATTGCCAAAATAAAACAGATTTATAAAGATTGCGAATTTAATATTAGTTCTTTATATTTATTTTCAAAAAAATTGTAAGAAATCTTTGATTCTTTATTAAAATGATTTTTTGCTTTATATAAGAATTTATCTGTCATTTGTATATATGTAATTTCCAAAATAAAACAGATTTATAAGGATAGTGAATTTAATATTAATTCTTTACATTTAGTTTTCAAAAATAATTAAACTCTTTTTTTATAAGAAATCATTATTAATTATTTACTGTTAGTTTCCAAAAATAATGGAACTAAAGAATCATTATTTTTGTGAATATTTGTACACATATATATATTGCTATTAAAATGTTTAGATACTAAAGTGACTAATGTTGAACAATGAATGGAGATTCTATATTCAGATCTAAATATAGGATTTGGATAAGGTGCTGAATGAGTGACATTCATCAAGTGCTAGCATGCTGATCCGATAAGTATGTATGTTGGATATTTAATAGTGTTTGGGCTGTACAAAAATACTCAGCACATACAAAATACTTCTTCAGCCTTCAACACATACAAAGCACTACTTCAACACATGCTGATTAAGCTCCTAAACCAAATCCCTAAATATATCACAACTGAGTGTATATGATTCCTAAATACATTCAGAATGCTGCATACACAAAGACTCGAACCCGAGACCTTTTCTTAAGCTGTCAGAGCTCCATATCACTCAGGACAGCTGCGTTGAACAACGAATATAAAGTTCCAACCCAGAACTAATAACAATACAATATCTACTATCTAAACGGCCCCATATATATAAACAAGAGAGTTTCACTCATTATCCAATGTTAGATCTAAACATTTAATTAAGGAAACACTTAGGGAAAAAAGGTTAGAGTTTAGAGTTTAGCTTTTAAAATACTCCCTCCGTTTTTTAATAACATTACCCTTTGCATAGTTGATACTATTCATTGATTAACTTTGATTCAATTTTTTGGTATAGTTCTATAAGATAAAACATATTCAAGTGAGCTATTGTTAGATTCGCCTAATCGTGTAGTTTTATAATATCAATTTTTTAAAATTTTTCCTAATGTATAATTTAAGTTATTAATGATTAGAAATATGCATTAGACTGCGTGCAGTATAGAAGTGGAGAAGTTAAAAAAGAACGGATGGAGTATAAACTAAAAATAGTTTAAAACACTATATAATAGCTAAAATTTAACCTCTAAACTTTAAACTGTAAGCGCTCATTTTCCGAAAGATCGTTACCTATGGCTTCTTTGTTTTGGATTTTGAAAAAAGTGAGAAGTTAGTAGAAGAAAGGAGAGAATTGAGAAGCAAAATCAGCCTAAATAATTATTTGGATGAATATTATTATAGTTATTTTTACAACGGAAACGTGTTGGAATGACTTTTTATATAAAAATTACTAAAAAGGACTTGAATCTTAGCAGAATATTGACAATTATATTTATTTCCTTTTTAGATAGGGATATTTTGTACTCCCTCTGTTCTTTTATATCTTTACCTTTTGAATAGTTGATATTATTCATTAAATAACTTTGATTTAACTTTTTAGTAGGGGTGTCGATTTTGGACACGACCTGAAAACACGAACCAGACCGACACGGATCCGATGCAGTTTTAGGTTTAGTCGTTTTTAGATTTCTCTAATTAGGTCGATCCGAAATTCGACCTAAAGATTTTCAGATCTTGTTCCGGTTCAAGTTCATTTTGGGTTTTGGGCCGTGTTCGGGATTATAGATTTTGTATTATACCCTTACTCAACACCCGACACGAACACGATCCGAACATGTGAAACATGAAACACGACCCGATCAACCTGACCGAAACACGACACGAACACGACTCGAAACCTGAAATTGACACCCCTACTTTTTAGCACAGTTGTGTATGATAAAACATAATCAATTGTGATCATGTTGGATTAATCTAATCACGTAGTTTTAAATATCAATTTTTTTACAGTTTTTACTTGTATATAATTTGAGTTATTAATGATTAAAAACATACATTGGATTGCGTGCAGTGAAGAAGACGGAGGGAGTATATTTTTTGTAAAATGATTTCTCTTTTTTCTTTTTTTTTTCCTGGAAGTAATCACTGTCTACTTAGAGAAAAAAGAGAATTTCAACTTTTATTTCTCAATATGATTTTAGAAAGTAAAAACAAATAGCCAAAAAAATTCAAAAGTAGCCTAAAAATACGCAGACAAAGAGAAGAAAAAAATAGAAACAAAGGAAAAGAAAGAACCAAAACAACTAATACAAAAGTTAAAAGTACTTTTGGGTGAAACAAAAGTCAAAACTAAAAAAAATAAAGCAAAACATACATGCTCTTAGAACTATCTCAATTTAAACTTTCTTTTTACCTTTACTCAACACTCCAAACTCTAAAATCTAAACTCTAATTATTCTCCAAATATAGCCTAAGTAATTGGGACCAATTTTTCCTTTTTTTTAATGTAGATTTGGAATAATATTCATTATTTGTTCATTTAGGTTATGTTCATTCAAATCATTTCTTCAAATACTCTTTTCAAAGTCCAAATCCATTTGTCCAAATGCATACTTAGATTATGGATTTGAATTCGCAAGAGGATTTCGTGAAGAATTTAAACCACATTATATTAGCATAAGAATAAGAGGAGATTTGAAATTAATTCCTAAATTCTTCAATTGACCCAAACAAGTGGAGGAATTTGTTACTATGAATTTTAAATCATCCCCAAATCCATTCATCCCACAATATAATCCTCTCGTTTCTTTCCATTTCTCATGATCTAAACTAAGTCTCGGAGCAACTTCTCTTCTACCAAAAGATCATCAAAGCTAAAAGCTAAAGCATCTAAGGTTGCTTTTAGCAAAATAGGAATTTTAACGTTTTGAGCTATTTTTTCCAATATGCTCTTTCAAATTCCAAACATCCAAAAAAGTAGAAGCCAAAAGTGCTGAATCCCATCCAAATTCCAAACGGGCTCTCTTCGCGAACAGCATTGAATTATGGATCTGTGCTTTTCGGTGACATTACACTCAAGAGTACAATACATTGTTGATATTTAAGTTAAAAATCCTACTTTATATAGTCCCATAGCATAATTTTCAAAATCCTACTCCATTTCTGAAGTTAAAAATTCACTTTATATTTTACTCTGTAATTTAAGTGATTTTACACCTTACACCTTAAATTCTAGAATATAGAAACAGAGCATCACATATATGACTTCAAAAAACTAATTTTTATTAAAGCAATAACTTACCTGTATCAAGTACTACTTTGAAGATAGTGAAGAGAGGTTTCCACAAGCACTTTATCAGTCACCCAAAGGCCAAAGCTTATCCTTCCCTTCATGTTCTTGGTCTCATATGCACTCTTGGACAGTTGCAGTTCATCTCTAAATGAATCAAATAAACAAACAGTGATTCCAAAGAATTTTTCAAAACTCACTGTGACCACTGACCACTCAATTTTTGGGAGTGAATGGATAAGGATTTGATTAGGGTTTGATCATATCCTTGTCTATAAAGTACTTATTATATTATAGATGGTGAGAGGTATGGTAAGTAAAGGGTATATTTGGAATGATGAGATAAATGGTGAGCTAATGAGCTGCTTGGAATCACAATTCAAAGTTTGAATTTTAAAATTAGTAGTAGTATTAATTTTTAGTTTTGTCCTTTAGCTCATTTAGGATGAAAACATTGTTTTGTTAAGTTAAAAGTGTAATCCTTTTTGTTCGAAATAAAATACTTCCCCGTTTTTTTTTTCTACATTTGACAAATGGATACACATACTTTAATTTAAACTAGTTATACAAGTTAAAATATAGCCAAAGTGAGATCTTGTTAGATTTGTCTCGTCTTGTAGTTTTTAAATATTCAACTTTTAGAATTTTTACTATACCGAACTTGAATTATTAATGATTTAAAATGTGCTTTAAACTGCATGCTAGGTGGGCCGTAACAAACATTAAAAAACAGAAGAATATGTGGATAATCTAAAATAGAATAATAGACTCTTTTTTGGGCATGGAATAAATTAGAGATATTTATAAATTTTAAAATGATTTTGAAATTTAAAATGTGATATTAGAATTTAGTTTTTCAAAAGCCTTTGCTTTTAGGGATATGGATAATAATAGGTCAGATTATTTGATAGGGGCCTACAACTTAATCTACTTCAGACAAACTCATGGGAGGTTTATATATATATATATAGATTAGGCTCATATTATTTCGAAAACCTATTATTTAATTAAATAGGCTTTCAAAACATTGAAGTAAGTGTACGTGTTTGTATTTTTAACATAATCACACAGTAGCCTATTTATAAGAGATACTTCATCTTTTTTAATGAATTTACAACATTCACTCTACGCACGTAATCCAATGCATAGTTTTAATAATTAATAACTCATGTTGTATACGAGTAAAAATTATACAAAAAAAACTTGATATTCTAAAACTATAAGATGAGACGATTCTAACAAAATATCACTTGACTATATTTTTCTTCTATAATAATTGTATAAATATGAATCAAAATTAAATGATTAATAGTTTCAAAAACCCAAGCGGAGGTAGTACATAATGTCATAGTAAAATTGAAGTAACAATAGGCGTACGCATTGGTGTATACAGTTGGCATGAGTTGGCATAAGTAAAATTGTTAGACTTGCTAACCCTAAAAGATTAAGCCTTGGAGAGTCAAGGTACATGGCTGCTTCTATGTTAATTATCATAATTTTATTTCAACTTCTTGATTTTTCTTCAATTTCCGCCAAATAATATCGTTATTATTAAGGTAGTTATAAAATTATTTATTTGGTCAATGTTAAAGACTCTTATAGCTTATTATAAATTATTACAAGGTACAATTGGGTGTGTTAGGAGTTTCAGAAGAACACAACCAAGTAGTTGAAGGTACATTGTTTATTTCACTGTTGACATCTGCGTTTGAGTTTCAAGATTGTAATTGGTATAGACATCCTCATTCATGCCCACGTGGATATTAGGAGCTAGAAATTTTAATTTTGATGGATTCATGTGGAAAGTATGTTCTTGAAAAGAGGAGGATTGTGTGTAGAAAATGAAGTCTTTTTTTATTTTTTACTTTGGCGCTTTTAAGTTGGTTTGTAGTTATGTGCTTTGTTATTCATCTGTGCTCATGGTGTTCATCCCTCACTTTGTATGAGCTTTGAATACACAAAACCTCAAAACCTATGATGTCCTTTCCCTGTCATTACTAAGTCACTTTACTGTTCATAGTGTCAATAGAAACCCTTTCAAACTTCCAAGTTGCTTTACCTGTAGTTCCTACTATTGGGGTAATTGCGGTGATTAAAATCTATGTATGAATTAATTTGGTTCCAAAGTGCTTAATTTCATATGAGAAATGACTTGGTTCAGTCCTCTTTAGATTATATTGTAATCTTCAACAAATTTAGTTACTACTATTTTGTAATCTTCAGACGAGTTAGATTATATTTAAATATTTTGTATTTCGTTGCTTTATCCCCGCCCAATGGGCGGGGTAATACTAGTAGTTTCAAAAACCCAAGCGGAGGTAGTACATAATGTCATAGTAAAATTGAAGTAACAATAGGCGTACGCATTGGTGTATACAGTTGGCATGAGTGGTCCAAAAGAGTGTTTTTAACATAAGCAAAAACACCTTTTTTTTTTCTTTTTTTTTTTTCCTTTTATTTATTTATTTTATTTTTTATTTTTTAAAAAAAAGTTGGTGATTGACTAGGCTGAGTCTTGGTGATTTCACGATTTGCCTAGTAATTTTCTCTAATGGGCCTGTGTGAATATCTAAATGGGATTTGGCCCACTAAAATTACTTTTCAGCCCAGCCCAACAAAACTCTTATCTATTCTGAATTCTTATATTGCCCTCACGCTAGCTTCCCAATCCTCTATTATACCCAACGGTCTGGTCGATACCCGGAGTTCCGGCGCATGAACTCCCTCCCCGCGCTTGCGTCAATGTTCACCCAACTTCAACCTACGCCACGAATTCACTTGCCTCTTACGCCGGTTTATCCTCTTCGCCGCAGTCCACAGGTTTTCCATCGCGACCACTCACGTACTTCGTTTTGTAATTTCCGAGTACTGAAGTGCTCAAGCACTACTACCGGCGATAAGCTTGAAATTTCTTTGGAGGAGAATGAAGAATCTTGTGTGGAAGATGGAGTGAGGAGAGCGTACCCATTTCATGAAATAGAACCAAAGTGGCAGCTTTATTGGGAGGAGAACAAGACTTTTCGGACACCTGAGGAAATTGATGTTTCCAAGCCTAAATTCTACGTTCTCGACATGTTTCCTTATCCTAGGTGATTTTTCATTCACTTTCCTGGATACATGAAATCTTGATTTCTTGATTAAGGATTTCTTGAAATCTTGATTCATTGAAATCTTGTATTCTGATTTCTTGAATTCTTGAAATCTCGATTTATTGGATTCCTGAGTGTCTTGAGATAAGTTTCAGCAGTGATGTAAATAGGTAGTCGGTTTGTTGAATTTTCTGTTGAGGATGCTGACTTTATAAGAAAGTTACGCGGGATGGTAAGAACAACTAGATGAATGAATTTGCGGTATGCTCTTCACATGATTTATTCCTCATTTATCTAACTGGCGTTAAAGTTGTTTCTATTACAATGAAGCCTCAGTAGGATAAATGATTTCTGTAGGAGTTGATTTAATATTGCTTGTGAAATCACTTGTCTCACATGTTCATTAGCTTGATTCATAATATTTTCTGTTGCAGTGGAGCTGGCTTACATGTAGGGCACCCACTTGGATACACAGCCACTGATATTCTTGCTAGATTGAAACGAATGCAAGGTTTCAATGTGTTGCATCCAATGGGTTGGGATGCATTTGGTTTACCTGCAGAGCAGTATGCAATTGATGTACACTTAATGTCCTTATGCAGTTTCTTATTTAGTATATGGGCTGTTTTCTTGTTTTGCTTCTCTGGCATAACAATGTAATTCTTTTCTAATAGACCGGGACACACCCAAAGATCACTACTGGAAGGAACATTGACCGATTCCGTTCCCAGGTTTTAACATTTCCCTTTTAATTTCTTATTGTTGACACTGACACAAAGGATTTTTGTGAAAGCAACCTAAGCAGATGAATTTTCTCTCTAGAATTTGAAACCTTATGAACACCATGGGTATAAGGTTATGTTTGGTTCTAGGACGTTCAATTCAGATGGAAAATAGAAGGAAATATTGAAGAAATCAATATTGGTAGTTTCGTTCCGAAGAAAAATCTTAATGTAAATAGTGGACTCAAATTAAGGAAAATGAAGGAGATTCTTCAGTCTTCACCTGCCTCCAAAATATTTTCTAGTGTTTTTTTTTTTTTTTTTTTTTTTTCCTTTCATTTTTTTCCATGTTATCTTTCAAACAATAAGAAGTTTTTCTTGAAAATCAATAAAAAGTTTTATTTCTTTAATTATGTTCAAATTTTATTTCTTTTTCAATTGTTTTTATTTCCATATCAAAGGTACGTAAACTGAACATGTGAAGGTTAGAAATTCGTTGAGTTTCTTTTGATCTTTTCCATTCCCCCATCAAATCCTTTACCAATTGAAATCCTTGACAGTTGACCCATACATAGCATAAAATATTCTACTAAGGCAGTGATGCAATGTCAATGCTTCATAGGATATGCGCGAATGTCATTTTACTTGGTAATCCTAGTCCCGCATAGGCAACACCCATGTTAAGGTTGCAATGACTACATTTGGCAAGAAGAATAAGAAGGTTATGAATGTAGAATACCTGAGTTGCGTAATGCTGCTCTTGTAATGTTGAAAGTGATTTGACCATGCTGCCTGCCTCAAAGAGTTTATAATTGATCTGTAGGCTGGCCTGTCAGTTTGTAGAATGTTTTTTCAAGATTAGATGCCGGTTCAAAATTCAAATCTTGTTAACTTTAACACTTGTATTTTTCTTTCCAGCTCAAATTATTAGGATTTTCATACGATTGGGATCGTGAAATTTCCACGACTGAGCCTGAATATTATAAATGGACACAGTGGATATTTTTGCAGCTTTTAGAAAGAGGTTTAGCATATCAGGTATTAAGTTGTGTTATGGACAATAATTTTGGTTAATCAATGTCGTACATGCTATATGTTGTTATTTTAAGTTTCCAATATTCCTCAGGCTGAAGTTCCTGTCAACTGGTGCCCTGCTCTTGGCACTGTTTTGGCAAATGAGGAAGTGGTGGATGGTGTGAGTGAGCGTGGAGGACATCCAGTAATTAGAAAAGTATGAGTTAACTGATTAGACTTTCTTGTATTTTTCACTGCTCTTTTCTTGTGCCATATTCCTTGTTTTTATGTTTTGGATGATTTTACAATTTTACAGTTCATTGTTTATTACCAAGCAGCCTATGCGGCAGTGGATGTTGAAGATTACTGCATATGCTCAACGCCTCTTGGAAGATTTAGATGATCTTGATTGGCCAGAAAGTGTTAAGGAAATGCAAAGAAACTGGATAGGGCGGTCAGAAGGAGCAGAATTGCAATTCACTTTTGTTGGTGTTGATGGTCTGGAAAGAGAAATTACTGTTTACACCACAAGGCCTGATACCATTTTTGGTGCAACGTATATCCTGTGTATATGCTTCACTTTTTATAATGATTAATGCCATTTGTTGTTGTCTTGCATGATAACTTGAGTTCTTATATCATACTTTTCAGTTATTTAGTCCTGGCTCCTGAACATGACCTGTTGTCATCCATTGTATCTGATGGCCAAAGTAAAGATGTAAGTCAATTTTATGTGTTTTTGTTTGTGAAAATTTTTAAGTTAATGAAAATTTAGCAAGCATATTCTTCTGAGGTTAGGTAGAAGAATACAAAAAAATCGCCTCTAGAAAGAGTGATCTTGAGAGGACTGAGCTTCAGAAGGAAAAAACTGGGGTTTTTAGTGGCTGCTATGCAAGGAATCCCGCAAATGGAACAGCAATTCCAATTTGGGTAGCAGACTATGTATTGGGAAGGTTTGCTGATTTTATTTTTTAATTGTATTTGTTTACTAATTGTCCTGGCCAAAGATGCAATCATAACCATCTTTCATTGATTCATTACTGGAGCAGCTATAATACTGCCAAATTTATCGCGCAACCTTTTCTATCTTGGTACTACAGTTATGGAACTGGAGCAATAATGGCTGTGCCTGCGCATGACACAAGAGACCATGAGTTTGCTTTGAAGTATGATATTCCAATCCTTGGGGTTGTGACCCCAGAAAATGGAAATTTCAGTTACTTTGAGAAAGCATACACTGGAGAAGGTTTTATGATAAATTCATCAAGTTCAATATCAGGGCTTGACATTAATGGCTTACCTAGCAAAGAAGGTGCTTCTAGAGTCACTGAGTGGCTTGAGAAAACTGGAAATGGAACAAAAAAGGTACATGTGCTGAATTGCATCTGTGTGTAAATCAACCTGCCAAATTACTTCTCCCAGCCTTTGTGTTTTCTGTCCACTTTATTTTTTCATTGTCCAGGCTTACAACTATCCAATTTATTGACTTTTAGGTAAATTATAAATTAAGGGACTGGCTATTTGCCCGTCAACGCTACTGGGGAGAACCTATTCCTGTCATTCTTCTGGATGATACTGGTGAATGCATTCCAATTTCTGAAGCTGAGCTTCCTCTTACACTTCCGGAGTTGGATGATTTTACTCCAACTGGGACGGGGGACCCACCACTTTCTAAGGCTTCATCTTGGGTAAGTCTTTGAGTTTGCATAACAAGAATGAATCATGTGTGTAGGCTTTTTCTCATTAAATTTCTACTGTGAATTGATCCTGTATGCCAATTAGCTATTAGCAGTCAGGTAATAGTTGATTTACTATTAATGAATTATAATAAAGTGTTTGACAATGGACGTTATTTGTATAAATATTATAAGAATTTATTGAGATAAAACTATTTCAAACTTTCTGTTGCCCAGCCCTTCAAAATTAGTGCTTCAGAGCTTCAAAAACTAATTCAAATTGCTATTTACCCAACACAATAATTAGTGGTTTGAACTTTGAACTAACCAAACTGCTAAAAGCTCTTTTGTCGAACACTCATCTGTTGAGGTCTATGACATTCTGTATGAGTCCCAACATTGGACTTGAATTCTCTTGACTTTGGTGAACTGAAGTTCTGGGACTGATTTCCTTTTTCTTAATAATGTAAATGGATGGCATGTCTCAGGTAAAAACAATTGATCCTACCACTGGCAGATCAGCTCGTCGTGAAACAAACACTATGCCACAATGGGCTGGCTCGTGCTGGTATAACTTATTACGGCCAAGTATCCTAAATAAGTTTGATTTGATTGCACTTAGTCTTCAAAGTTTCTACATAATCTAGCCAAGGGGAGATAAATTAGTTGTGCATCTCCAAAATTTTTGATTGAGAATGCCCCTTTTTCTTTATGGTTTATAAAAAATCAATTTGATCTTTAAAAAAGCAATCAACTTATCTTCATGTCCATGTGTGAGTTTACAGCTTTAACTTTTGGATATTGATGTCTAGGTACTATCTGAGGTTTATGGATCCCAGAAATTCCAAGGCTTTGGTCGACAAGCAAAAGGAAATGTAAAAATTTTTGCCATACGCTTTGGCATATCTTATTGCATGCTTCAAATTAGTGTTAGCTTACATTCTGTCAATGGAAAACTTTTCTCATAGCTTATTTATGTATAGGTACTGGAGCCCTGTTGATGTGTATGTGGGTGGTGCCGAGCATGCAGTTCTTCACTTGCTCTATGCTAGATTCTGGCACAAGGTGTGTAATTCTCTAGATGCCGAAATTACTATTGATACTTACCTATTATTCAGTATTGCATATCAGTCAAGTTTTTCCTGAAAGTTGAGTGCTTACTGAGCCTATAATTTATTGGCAACTACTAATCTAACTAAAAATCTGGCAAGCATGATTCATAAGAAAATTTTCCATGGTAAAAAGGAGTTGAGTTAATTCATGGTTGGAATTATGGAATAATAGCTATGTCAGTCGAGTTTCTGGAGGCAATTACAAATGCAGATATATGAACTTTGAACTTCTTGTAGATAGTTGGCATGTAATATTATGTAATATGTAGATTATTGAGAGGATGAACAGACGACCTTGTCTGAAAATGAGGTAATCTTATATATTGAATATGAACTTATACTTGTTAGATGACTCTCTAGTAGCTCGGTCTATTTTTCCCTTTTTAAAAGGAAAAATTGCTCTTCTAACATAATACAACATGGTTTGCCTCAGGTTCTTTATGACATTGGTGTTGTTTCAACAAAGGAACCTTTTCAATGTGTCATAAACCAGGGAATTATTCTTGGAGAAGTAAGTATAAGTTCTGTGGCCCCTCTATCCTAGTACTCCAATCCTCTAAATAATTAATGTCTCGAGACTTAATTGGCAGGTCCAATATACAGCTTTCAGAGATTCAGATGGGAATTTAGTTTCTGCTGATTCGCTTGATGAAATAGGTAGCTATAGCCAAGAAAATGTTCTGGAGGAGAATGTATGCCTCGTTTACTTTTTTCCACAATTTTGTTTCAAATACTTATAAATTTTAGTTTTGGAATCATTTGTTTTTTGGGATCCATTTTTATAAAAACCTTCATCTTGAATTAGATTGTGAAATCTGGTGATTCTTTTGTGCTGAAAGACAATCCCGAAATCCGTTTGGTTGCTCGTGCTCACAAGATGAGTAAGAGTAGGGGAAATGTCGTCAACCCTGATGATGTGGTTTCACAATATGGTGCAGATTCTCTTCGTTTGTATGAGATGTTCATGGGTCCATTCAGGTGCCTACCCTTTCTCAGTTTAATGTATCATGTGGTGAAACATTGTGGGTTGCAATGAAAAAATATTATCTGTTCTCTGCATTTTTATTAATTTGGCAAAGTACTCCTTCAAAATTTATAATTCTAGAGACTCGAAAACGTGGAGTACTAGTGGCATTGACGGTGTTCACCGCTTTCTGGCAAGAGTCTGGAGGTTAATTGTTGGTTCTCCTTCTCTTGATGGAAAATTTAATGATGGAACCGTTGATCTTAAGGGGGAGCCTTCTATTGAACAGCTTCGTTGTCTTCACAGATGCATTCAGAAGGTAGTTGCTTTCAGCAGCGTACGAGTGTATCACTTTTCCAATTTATGTTTCCTCGTCAATTGCTCGTAATAAACATAGCATAACGTTTGTGTCCTGGCATATGCAATCATTTGATTCTTTACCAACTTGATCTCATTACATTTGGCGTGACAGGTCACGGAAGAAGTTGAAGGAACACGATTCAACACTGGGATTTCTGCTATGATGGAATTCATTAATGCAGCCTACAAGGTAGGTTTCTTTCTTCCCCTTTGAGCAGCATTGGTGGCTTGCTTAATGGTTGCTCGTGTCTTTTATACGGGCAAAAATTTCATCAATATCTTTTATTTCTTGTTTCAGTGGGACAATCTTCCAAGATCAATTGTCGAAGCATTTGTCTTATTGCTCTCGCCCTATGCTCCCCACATGACTGAGGAGCTTTGGTCGCGTCTTGGACACTCGAGATCTTTGGCTTATGAGCCTTTCCCCAAAGTATGAATTCTCATCTTCATTTACTTACTACTATTCCTTCCATCTCTCTGCCCTACATCTGCTTCTTATGGAACACCTATCGTTGTTTTCCTGTTATGACAGGCAAATCCCATGTACCTAAAGGAGTCAGCTGTCACTTTACCTGTCCAAATAAATGGGAAGACACGGGGCACCATACAAGTCGAGAAAACTTGCACAGAAGAAAACGCATTCGAACTAGCGTTGCAGGATTCGAAACTATCCAGGTTCATATCCGGACAATCCATCCGGAAGAGGATATTTGTTCCTGGTAAGATTTTGAATATTATTCTGGATGCACAGAGTGTCAAGGCGGGTCAACGGTAACCTGCCTTGGCCAACAGTTTTGGATTATAGCGTTGCGTCGATGAGATTAAAGAAGAAGAAGAGAGACAGATTATGTGTCTCAAAGGTTGTCCTTTTCCCTTTGAAGGGGGCTTGGCTGTAACTTGCATTAGTACATTGACAGGCTTCTTTGTTTATCCAGTGCTTTATTGTTATATTACTATGTTGTAAAATACTATACGTTAATTCTTCAAATATTGAATGTTTAATGTTCATACTAAATTACTCTTACAAAAAAAAGAAAAGTTGTGGTCAGTTTACTTTTCTTCCTTGTAGATGACCCGCGTACTTTATTGTTGGCCTAGAATATTTGTGGTATGTGTGGTATGATTTAGAGCAATTTACACACGGGTTTAATTAGTACTCCCTCCGTTTTTTTTTAACTTCTCTACTTCTTCACTGCACGCAATCCAATACAAGTTTTTAATCATTAATAACTAGAATTATATATAAGTAAAAATTGTAAAAAATTGATGTTATAAAACTACGCGATTAGACGAATCCAACAAGATCTCGATTGACTATGTTTTATCTTACACAATTGTGCTAAAATGTTGAATCAAAGTTACTTAATGAATAGTGTCAACTATTCAAATGGTGAAGATATAAAAAAACGGAGGGAGTAATTAATTGTGTGCTAATCTTGAGAAGTGGCTAAATTTATAGGAAAATGATAGTAGTTGTCGATCCAATACATGTGATATCATACGATGGAGTAATTTAAGGGTAGATCGCCTTATTAATCCTTATTTGGATTAGGGTTGGACCAGCACGGCATATCGAAAAATTTCACTCATACCGTTATCATACCGTGAATATCGGTATATGAAAAATGAATACCATTACCATACCATAATTTCGGTATACCAATATTCGGTATACCGAAACATTCGGCATAAAAATTCGGTATTATCGATATACCAATATAAAATTATTTATGACAACGAACAAAAAATTTCATATAATAGTTTTAATTAATTGCAAACTATTATGCATGTAAACAAAACATGTGAATGTCTAGTGTTCAACATCCATGTTCATGCCTTGATCATAAGGTTAGACATGTGAAAGTCTTGAAATGTATATGCCTTGATTATGAGGTTAGTAAATAGTGAGAGGATAAAAAAGTTTATAAATAGCCTATGTAATGTATTGAGAAGTTAAGAAAAATTTTATGCAAGCTTAATACTTGTTTCATTTCATAGCCATAATTATTACACTTTATCCATTTTATTATCCCACCTTTAAACTTCCTTTCTTTCACCATTTAATCCCAATTTCCATTACAATACTTCCACTATAAACACAAGCTAATAAGCCATATACCATTTTATTGTACACATACATAAATAAAGATAGTTATTTCTATAACACGTTATCAGCACGAGGAGACTCTGTCCAGATTATCATTTGAGGTATAATCTCTTATTTCTAAACTTTCAATAAGATTATGGCTAACCTTGCAAAGCAGGAATTTGCTCCCTTAACCGTTGAAGGAAGCAATTATATGTCCTGGGCCCGAGATGTAAAAATGCATCTTACTTCAATGGGTCTGGAAGATACTATTGCTGAAGGCAAAAATCCCAGCCATCAAAATCAGGCAAAAGCCATGATTTTCTTGTGCCATCATATCGAAGAGGCACTTAAAATGGAGTACGTGACTGTGGAATCCCCACTGGCATTGTGGGAAAAGCTGAAAGAAAGATATGATAATCTTAAAAAGACGGTGCTTCCAAAAGCCCTTGATGACTGGACAAACCTGAGACTTCAGGACTTCAAAACAGTCCGGGAATATAATTCCGCTGTGTTCAAAATTACGGCCCAATTGCAATTATGTGGGCAAAAGATATCTGAAGCAGAAATGCTTGAAAAAACGTATTCTACGTTTCATGCTAAAAACACAGTATTGAGTGAGACATACCGTCAAAAAGGTTTTCAGAGATATTCTGATCTTATCACCTGCTTATTATTGGCTGAACAAAACAGCCTATTGTTGTTGAGAAATCATGAATCTAGGCCCGCAGGTGCAAAACCGTTCCCTGAGGTGAACGCGGCTCAATCATCGAAATATGTGCGTGATCGTGGGCACTTTAAAAATCAAAATGATGATCGTGGCCAAAATCGGTATCACAATCGAGGCAGAGGTGAATCATCTCGTCAAAATAATTATCGAAATAAGCCTCGATTTGAGCAAAATCGCAGATATGATACCAGAAGGCCTTACAAACCACAACAAAGAAATTATGCAAGAAAGCATAAACAAAATGATGAAATTTGTGATCGTTGTGGAATTAAAGGCCATGTGGCTCAAACATGCCACACAGCTAAACACTTAGCTGAACTGTATCAGGCCTCGAAACGAAAAGAAAGATCAGGTGTTGAATCACACCATAATGCCCACGATGATACTTATGATGATATATTAAATGATAATATCACGCACCTGGAAGCTGATGATTTTGTTGAGCCAGATACTGTTACCAAATAATATATTATATAGCTATATATATATATATATATTTTATACTTGTCTTTTATAATTCCTGTTTAATATAAATAATGATATCTTGTACTTCCCTTTTATTATCCATGTATAATATAAATATGCTTTTGCATTAATAATATTTATATTGCTGATGTTTAATAACATTCTTATATTCTTGTAAAGAAATGGATGCTGGAAATTCAAAAGTCGGAGATGATATCTGCCTCATTGACAGTGCAACAACGCATAGCATTTTGAAAAGCAAAAGCTATTTCTCCAATTTAAAATTGGAAAAGACCGCAGTGAAAACTATAAGCGGTAATGCAAAATGCATTGAAGGCTCCGGTAGAGCTGTTATATTTCTCCCTGAAGGGACAAAAATGGCAATTGAAAATGCCTTGTTCTCACGCAAAGCTCGAAGAAATTTACTGAGCTTCAATGATATTCGAAAAAATGGATATCACATTGAGACTTCAAAAGAGGCAGATCACGAGTATCTTTTGATAACTCGAATTGAAAATGGCAAAAAATTTGTGAATGAAAAATTGCCATGTTGCTCCTCTGGCTTATACTATACAAAAATATGTGCCGCAGAAATACATAACCTAGTAGGCTTGAAAGCTACTAGTGAATTTATTACCTGGCAAGATAGACTTGGGCATCCTGGCAGTATAATGCTGAGGCGAATTATTGAAAATTCAAATGGCCATACATTGAAAAGGCAAATGATATTGAACCCAAATGAGTTCAATTGTGCAGCCTGTTCACAAGGGAAATTGATAACCAGACCATCTCCAGTAAAAGTGGGAATCGAATCCCCTACATTCCTAGAAAGAATTCAAGGCGATATATGTGGACCTATTGATCCACCGTGTGGACCTTTCAAGTACCTTATGGTATTAATTGATGCGTCATCACGCTGGTCACACGTTTGTTTATTATCAACTCGCAATTTGGCATTCGCAAGATTACTTGCACAAATTATAAAATTGCGAGCACAGTTTCCAGATTATCCGATAAAGAAAATACGCCTTGATAATGCTGGAGAATATACATCACATGCATTTGATGATTTCTGCATGTCGATTGGAATTACTGTTGAACATCCTGTGCCTCATGTGCACACGCAAAATGGTCTGGCAGAATCATTTATTAAGCGATTGCAATTAATTGCAAGACCCTTGTTAATGAAATCAAAACTCCCTGTTTCTGCTTGGGGACATGCTATATTGCATGCAGCCGCACTTGTGAAAATAAGGCCGACAAGCTATCATAGCTACTCCCCTACACAAATTGTGTTTGGAAAGGAGCCCAATATATCCCACTTGCGAATTTTTGGGTGTGCGGTTTATGTACCGATTGCGCCACCACAACGCACAAAAATGGGACCTCAAAGAAGGTTGGGCATATATGTCGGGTATGAATCACCCTCGATTATTAAATATCTTGAGCCAAAAACGGGTGATTTATTTACTGCAAGATTTGCAGACTGTCATTTTGATGAAACTCAATTCCCGACATTAGGGGGAGGAAATGATCAACTGAAAAAGGAAATATCTTGGCAAAGTCCATTTGATTTCCTTGATCCTCGTACAAGGCAATGCGAACTTGAAGTTCAAAGAATTGTGCATTTGCAGGGAATTGCAAATCAATTACCCGATGCTTTTAATGATGCTGCTAAAGTCACAAAATCATATATAAATGATGCAGCAAATGCACCAGCCAATATAAATGTCCCAGAAGGGCAAATTCCAAGTGCAAATGAACCTACTGCACGCCTGAAGCGTGGTAGGCCTTTGGGTTCCAAGGATAAAAATCCACGAAAGAAGAAAATTATCCATATGGGTGATAAATCAATCACAGATGATACTCCCGAAGGAGAAATTGATTCAACCCCCGAAAAGGTTGAACCTGAAAATATTCACCCAGAAGAAAATGAAGTTATTGAAACTTCTTTCAATTATATCAATACTGGGAAATGTTGGAACCGAAAAGAAACAAACGTTGATAATGCCTTTGCATACAACGTTGCACTCGATGTAATGGAAAATAACGAGGATCCTGAACCAAGATCAGTTGAAGAATGTCGGAAAAGAAATGATTGGCCAAAATGGAAAGATGCGATTCAGTCTGAACTAGATTCACTGAATAAACGAAAAGTATTCGGCCCTATTGTCCAAACACCAAAAAATGTGAAGCCTGTTGGCTACAGATGGGTGTTTGTGAGAAAAAGAAATGAAAATAATGAAATTGCCAAATATAAGGCAAGGCTTGTAGCCCAAGGTTTTTCACAACGACCGGGAATTGATTTTGAGGAAACATATTCCCCAGTTATGGATGGAATAACATTCAGGTATCTAATGAGTCTAGCAGTACGAGAAAATCTCGAAATGAGGCTGATGGATGTTGTTACTGCATATTTATATGGCTCATTGGAAAATGATATTTATATGAAAATACCTGAAGGGTTTAAATTACCTGAGTCTTGCAACTCAAAACCCAGAGAAAATTATTCCATCAAATTGCAAAAATCGTTGTATGGGCTCAAGCAATCTGGCCGAATGTGGTACAACCGCCTCAGTGAAAGTTTGATAAAGGAATGCTATACAAATGACCCGATCAGCCCTTGTGTATTTATAAAGAAAAATGGGTCAGAATTTGTGATCGTCGCAGTCTATGTTGACGATTTAAATCTAATTGGAACTCCTGAAGAGTTGAAAAAGGCGGTCGAATATCTGAAAAAGGAGTTTGAAATCAAAGATTTCGGGAAAACGAAATTTTGCCTTGGCCTACAAATTGAGCATTTGGAAATGGGCATATTTGTTCATCAATCAGCTTATACCCAAAAGGTATTAAAGCAATTTCGAATGGATTATGCTCATCCGCTAAATAATCCAATGGTCGTTCGGGCACTTGATCCAGCAAAGGATCCATTTAGGCCAAAAGAAGATAATGAAGAGCAACTTGGCCCAGAAATTCCATATTTAAGCGCAATTGGTGCGTTAATGTATCTTGCAAACAGCACGCGACCTGATATCGCGTTTGCAGTCAATCTACTCGCAAGATTCAGCTCTTGCCCTACTCAACGACATTGGAAAGGCATAAAGCATGTTTTTCGCTATCTCCAAGGAACAATTGATCTTGGGTTATTTTACCCAAAAGACTCTCGACATGAGTTAATTGGCTATGCCGATGCAGGTTATTTATCAGACCCACACAAAGCCAAATCTCAAACAGGCTATATCTTCACGTGTGGTGGAACTGCTATCTCTTGGAGGTCAATGAAGCAGACTCTAACTGCTACTTCTTCTAATCATGCCGAAATATTAGCAATCCATGAAGCAAGTCGAGAATGTGTTTGGTTGAGGTCAATGACTCAACATATATTGAAGAGTTGTGGTTTAATCATTGAACCACAAATGCCCCCAACAATTTTATTTGAAGATAATTCGGCTTGTGTAGCCCAGTTGAAAGGGGGTTATATCAAAGGAGATAGAACGAAGCATATTTCACCAAAATTCTTCTACACTCATGATCTTCAAAAGAATGGTGAAGTCGATGTGCAACAAATTCGATCAGAAAATAATTTAGCGGATCTATTTACCAAGGCATTGCCGACTGCAACATTCGAGAAGCTCGTGAAGAAAATTGGAATGCGGCGGCTTCGAGATTTAAAATGATGTCCAAATCAGGGGGAGCATCTGATACAAGAATACTGTACTCTTTTTCCTTCACTTGGATTTTTTCCCACTGGGTTTTTTCCAAGTAAGGTTTTAACGAGGCATATTCTTCGTATTGACGACATTCAAGGGGGAGTATTATGCATGTAAACAAAACATGTGAATGTCTAGTGTTCAACATCCATGTTCATGCCTTGATCATAAGGTTAGACATGTGAAAGTCTTGAAATGTATATGCCTTGATTATGAGGTTAGTAAATAGTGAGAGGATAAAAAAGTTTATAAATAGCCTATGTAATGTATTGAGAAGTTAAGAAAAATTTTATGCAAGCTTAATACTTGTTTCATTTCATAGCCATAATTATTACACTTTATCCATTTTATTATCCCACCTTTAAACTTCCTTTCTTTCACCATTTAATCCCAATTTCCATTACAATACTTCCACTATAAACACAAGCTAATAAGCCATATACCATTTTATTGTACACATACATAAATAAAGATAGTTATTTCTATAACACAAACAAAATAATTACCAAAATAATGTAATTCAGATAAAAAAAAAATCAATAGTGTTTTAAATTAACTTGATATCGTGTGACATTGAGGATTGAGGAGTACTTGGAACTGGAGTAGAAACTTTGGCAATTTGGCGGTGACCGTGAGAATTTGAGTTGAATTTTGAATTAGGGTCTCCTTAATAAAAAATACAAACTTAATTTGAGGTTATTTGAAATTAGGCTTGGGCCTTAACTAGATTTTTTTTTTTTTAGTTTAGTAGTAAATATGTAATGCAACATATTTTTTATTTTCAAAATATGTAATTGTATACATATTTTATATATATATATATACTATATCGGTATTTCGGTATTTTCGGTATACCGAATCTCTTACATTTTGATACCGATACCATACCAAAAAAATTCGGCACGGCGATATACCGTACCAAAAATTTCGGTATACCATAAAATTCGGCATTTTCGATATTTTTCGGTATGGTACGATCGGTTTACCGAGTTTTCGGCGAATTTGTCCAGCCCTAATTTGGATGATAGTAGGTTGTTTTTTTTAAAAAAAAAAAATTAAACAAGAAAAAGTTCTAGTATGTCCTCCTTGTGTGCAAATAATATTTTTAAGTGCCATTTTTACAATGGGGTAGATAAGTAGGATAGGGCGTGTATAGTATATAATGTTACAATTTATGTGGTGATTGTGTGACTAATTTTGTTAAAATATATCAAAATCTTTAAATTTTATAACCAGACAGGTGCTAATGGTGTAGAGTTTTTGCAGTTTAAGCAAAAGTTCTCAAACAGCTCGGTTAGAGTATTTGTATATGAACTGGTACTAGTATTACCCGTCCGCGCGATGCGCGGGAAGAAAAGTTTCTAAAATATAAAAAAAAAAATATTTAGAGATTCAAAAAAAGAATAAATTGTCCTCACGATTGAATGAAAGAAAATATACTATAAGATAAAATAGTTGATGATCGAAGCAATGAATAAGAAATTGATCAAGATTAAAGGAATGAAAGTTTTGACTGTAAAACTGACGTTTAATTGTCAAGGTTGAAAGAATATCAAAGTTTTCCTATTTGTTTTCTTGCTCCGGCTCCTCTAAAGAAAATAATTTATACATGCGTAAAAGTAATAAAGATGACAAAATAATTTTTTTAAAAGAAAAAGAAAAAAACATTCTAGTAACGTCTTGCATTCCTTTCCCATAGTATTTCTAAAAGTAATGAATTGGTTGACAATTTCATGTCACTAACATCATGAATAAAATTGCCCTTATCATTATCAGAATGTTAAAAACAAAATGTAGCTTATTTAAACTGGCGATTGTTAATACCATCGAATACAAATTATGGAATAAATATGTTTTTAAATACAATTAAAGTTTTTTGAAAACAAAATACAATTAAATTTTAAATCAGCAAGTAAGATCATAAAAAAATACAGTTTCATAGCCCATAAGTTTTATAAATTAGATTATCTAGAGCAGATCAGTCACAATGAATATGTAAGCTTTGATAAAAAAATTAATATAAAGCTATACCATATACAGGACCACTAATGCAATAATATCAGTTATAAAGTTTACTTTTATTTATATGAAAAATGAAATAAGTATCAATTTTCAAATTCAGTGTCATATTTTATAAATGATTTTAATTGAAAGATAATATTTTAATTTAAAGAATGATTCAACATTGTCATATTTAATGGTTTCATAAATGATTTTATTTTTGTTTATTCAATGGAAATCAATTTAATCAATGTAAATTATTGTAATCAATGTAATCAATATAATTAATTGTAATAGATATGTATAAAAATCTTTTGATAATTAATGTAAATCAATTACCCCATCATCTTTGCTTTATTTTTGTTGTGTTGCCGATCAATAAACAAATCATACTAATATAGAATGGTTTATTTAAAAAAAATACATATTATAAAATTTAGTTTCCATTTTATAATTTAATTAATATTGTGTTTCCAAAATTTTTCGTCATCAATTCAAAAATCCATTTATTTTTCTTCCCGATTTTAATAATTTAACACAATAATTTAATATTGTGTTTCCATTTTCTTCCAAAATTTTCTTCATTGATATTTAGTTTCCATAAGTTGGGAAACTAAATATTCAATGAACTAAATATAAAGTAATCTTATCCGATAATAATTCATCCACATTAATTAAAGTAATCACTTGTTAACATTATTTATATTTCTTCATTGAATAAGTCTTGTAATTCCTAATTTTCTTCCTAATTTTATTCAACAATAATTATTTAATATCCATTGATCACTACATTAATTGTGAATATAATATAATTAATGTTAATACAAATAATTATTGAAGGAATTATTCATAATTTTATTTAATCTTGATCAATCATTGATGTGATTACTTTATATTATATTTTTATACCTTTTTCGGAATATTGACTAAAAATTAGGGATTTATTGAGATAATAATCGAGAATATAAATAATTTACATTTTTGGAATTATTTACTAAAAATTATGTATTTAAGTAATTTTGGAATTATGTATTTGGAATGGTTTATTTATAAAAAAAATACATATTCTAATATTTAGTTTAAATTTTTTATTTAATTAATATTTAGTTTCCAAAATATGGATATATTTAGTTGCCAGTATAAATAAAATGATTCTAAAATATGGATATACTTATATGAAAAGATTTAGTTGCCAATATAATTAAAACGATTCTAAAATAAGAATATATTTAAATAACTATCTAATGTTAAATCATCACAATATATCTATAACTAAAATGAATGACAATAAATTGATTCTAAAATGATATGTTCAATTATTCCATTTAAAAATATAGTATCTATATTAAATCATCACAATATTTTTTCTCAAATTAATATTATAATAAACTTATTATTGCTATAATTAGCCAATTGCTATAATACAATTTTTTTTAGAATTTAAATATAATATTTTAATTTAAAGCAATGATGATTAAACATTGTCATATTTAACTTGTAAGGACCAATTAATGTTATAATGAAACTTAATGTTAGTAAAAATCAATTAAAGTTAATGACATAATAAATTCATGGTTGAAATTATTTCATTATTTATTTATATTAAAAATTTCCATTTTGTGAAATTGGGAATACAATCCCATAAATCTAACATTGAAGGGATTATTTGAGTATAGAATTAATTTCACTTTTTGGGATTATTGACTAAAAATTAGCTAGTGGTTTTAGGCTAGAAACTTTTGCATATAATTTTAGGTTAATAAATGGATTTAAGTATAAATTAAATATTATTTATATAGATAAATAAATTCCTAATGTGGATTTATTATTCACCACAAATATATAAAATATCGTATTTGTAAAAATTATAGTAATAGTTGAAGGGCTAAATTACATTAATTATTCTTTATTTAAGGGTAAATTTATTTAAATCCATTGATCATCTCATCTTTTACGATTATTCTTTGCTCTTTCCATAACCATTTCATTGTCTATAGTCAACATTTCATTTTTGCTTATTCAATGAAAATCAATTTAATGAATGTAAATTTATGTAATCAATATAATCAATGTAAATTAATTACCTCATAATCTTTGCTTTATTTATGGGGTAATACTTAGTTTCCATTTTTTTTTATTTTATATTGTATTTTTAAAATACGGATAAATTTATAAGGAAAGATTTAGTTGCAATATAATTAAAAATTATTTTATGGACAAATCTATGTAATAGATATGTATAAAAAAATCTTTTGATAATCAATGTAAATCAATTACCCCATCATCTTTGCTTTATTTATGGGGTAATATGTAGTTTCCATTTTTTATTTTATATTGTGTTTTGAAAATACGGATAAATTCATAAGGAAAGATTTAGTTGCCAATATAAATAAAATCATTTGATAGACAAATTATATTCAATATCCTAAATATTTTATTTCCATCCATTATCCCCATTCTAAAATTTCTGTATCTGCTTTCCCCATCACCGCAAATCTCATTTGCACAAATAAAATAATTAATACATATTACATACATATTTTATTACCATCATGATTTCTCCATCATGATTTTATTACCATATAATTAATAATTCATATTTTATTTTTTTGGTTAAATTAGATTTAAACCGTGCTATATTTTTGGCATATTAATTTTTTCATCATCATTTTCTATTATTAATTAATCCCAAAAATTGTGCACTCAAATTGAGCAGCAGGGATCTCTTTCCAAATTATTCAAGGTGGCCAATATTGTAATAAATTATTTACTATATACATAATAAAATAAATTTGCGATGATTAACATAAATGTCAACAATATCTTCATAAAATATATCGGATTCAATTATTTATTATCTATAACCTATTTTAATTTGATATTAATAACACCTAAATCGTAACATATTTTCAATAAAGTTTATAATTAGTTATCTAATATTATTAGATCTACCAATTAAAGTAAACTATCATTTTTAACTATCAAATTAGTAATAATTATTTCCAAATTACACCCTTTAGTTATGGGATCATTTCATTCTCTATTAGTGTACATGATTTAAATATTTATGATTTTTGGATCTAATAAAGTAACATACATTTTATAGTTGTATGGAAGGGCGAATGACCATATTGTGAGATGCTAACGCGATTTGCAAGTTTATATTGGTCCATGGCGGTCCACTAACCCTCCTAGCCCTTTACAGCCCGTCTTTCCTTAACAATAGGTCACCGAGTAAACTGTGTCGTAGGCCATTATTTCTGATGCACTGGTTTTGAGTTTTTGCTGGTGAAATGTGATTTGTAACAAGGTTAAGGAATTGAGTTTGATTCATTATTCCCACTGCTGCTGAAACTTCTGGTGCTGTAAGTGAATGACCATTGCTGAAATTTGCTGAGTGACATGAAGAAGTCTTCGTCCGTTTTGCGACTGTTGGTGCCTGGTTTATGATGGAGCGGATGTGTTTGTCGTGGTGGGTATGTTAACTTTTCTTGGTCATAGGAAATTTTCATTTGCCTAGTTGCTGAAAGGATGATCTGTAGTAGTTTGTTTCAGAGTACTTTGTACTGCTTGGGGATGTCTGTGGTAGATCTACTCTGTATTACTATGGTCTTTCTGTTTCAATGAATAAAACTATCTTTCCCCTCAAAAAAAAAAGTAACATACATTTTTAAAATTTAAAAACACATATTTAGAATGGTTTATTTTAAAAAATACATATTCTAATATTTAGTTCTCATTTTTTATTTAATATTTAGTTTCCAATATATGGATATATTTAAATGGAAAGATTTAGTTGCCAATATAGATAAAATCCATTTAAAACCGTAGTATCTATATTAAATCATCACAATATTTTTTCCAAAGTTAATATTATAATTAATAAACTTATTTCTATAATTAGCCAATTGATATAACAAAAAATTTGTTAGAATTTAAATATAATATTTTAATTTAAAGCAATGATAATTCAACATTGTCATATTTAACTTGAGAATAGAATTAATTTGATATTAATCAATCATTGAATGGAGTAATTGAGAATAGAACATGGATAAAAATGATATAGACTAATTCGAAACTCTCTTAATGAATAAAATACAAAAGATTCTGAGAAAATAATGCTATAACAAATAAACTCATCCAATTATTTACACTCGGTGGAATAAATCTTTCCATAAAAAGAACAACCCAACAATTGATTTATTCTTTTATGATTATAAATATTCCCTAGCTCTTCATCCATTCAAAATGCTCTTCGTCATTTGAGTTTGTACTATCGTTGTTCCAATAACTGTCACCAAAACAAAAACAAAAGAAAATAAAAATATTAGCAAAAAAAGGAGAAAAAGACATGAAATTGAATCATAAAAGCTATAAAATGGTGGGGAGATGTATTTGTCATAGAAGAAGATGTCACAACAATTGATTTAATCTTTTATGATTATGAATATTCCTTAGCTCTTCATCCATTCAAAATGTTCTTCGTCACTTGAGTTTGTACGCTCGTTGTTCCAATAACTGCACCAAAACAATAACAAAAGAAAACAAAGATATTAGCAAAAGAAGGAGAAAGAGACATGAAATTGAATAACAAAAGCTATAAAATGATGGGAGATATATTTGTTAAATGGAACAAAAGCTATAATATTGAGAGAAATGTTAGATGAAGATGTAAGGATATAATTTTGAGGTGGGTTATAATACACATATTTATAGGAGGAAGGGAATAAATGAGATGCAGGTTTATATAGAAAAATTATTGGAGCACGGTCCATGGCAAATTTGTAATTATCATCGATGTGGAGCACGGTCCAGTGGCAGAACCGTAAATAAGTTAGTGTGTGAGAGAGAGTGTAAAAAAATGAATTTTGTGAGGGGAAAATGTATGGACGGGAAAGTGTGTGTGTTAAACTATTTTGTTTTATATTATTATATAGATTACGCTAGGAAAAAGAAAAAAAGAAAGAAAGGAAGAAAGAAAGAAAGAAAAAATCTTTAAATTTTATAGTAAAGAAAATCCATTAAAATTCATAGAAAATTAGAATTCATAAATAAGGCATGTATATAGGCGTCCATGGTGTTATTTTTGGATAAATACAATAATTAATCATGTAGACTTCTGGCTGGTGATTGGGGTTTTGATTGAAGGCTCCACTCTGAAAGGTGTATGAAATTCGAATTCAACGCGAAGAAAGTAAACGAAGTACTATACTATGATAGAAGTTTGAAGAGCAGAGCAGGACCGCAGGAGCAGCGGATAAAGACGACAAGGGGAGGACGACAACGACGTCGTTTGGGAGGTCTCCTCTTCCCTTTAATGCCACACCAAGTAGCAACGCCGCCACTCGCCAGCAAACTACCGTTCAGACTTCAGACCAAATATTCCAGAAAGTTTGTGCAGTTATTTAGAATTTTCTTCCAAGTAATAAAAGAACTAGAATTTTGCTTATTCCCCTCCCAATCAGACGCGATCTCCTTTTACAACAATGTACTGGTAATCCCATCCTTCCCCAGTCCATTTTTCGCCAACTTTCTCGTCTCTATTACTGTGAAAACTCCTCTACTGTTTGAAGTCATTTTATTAGCTGGATTTGCAGGAAGAGTAAGAAGAGGAGGGAATTGGCTTGAGGTCAAATAATTATATATAAGCCCCGATTTTGCGAGGAAAGATGAGGAAGAAGGCGTCCGCATCGGCGAAACCGGTGGGGCTGTCGATGCGCCACGTGTTGAGCTTAGGGTGGAAGTTGGTGATTCTAGCGTCCATCCTTCTCGGTGGATTAGCAATCCTCAGGATTCAGCAGTATTCTCGCCTCACCGCCTCTCCTTATTCGGATCCTTTACCCAGGAAATCATGGGTTCTGAACCATCAATTCAGGGGCAATCCCAAGATCGCTTTTTTGTTTCTAGTCCGTAGGAATTTGCCCCTCGATTTCGTCTGGGAAAGCTTCTTTGAGGTGAGTCAATTATTTGAAGAGATTGGATTTAGTTTTCTGTTTCGCTAATCGCGGGATGTTTCAATTAGTTCTCTCCAAGTGTTGGCATTTTAATTTATCTGCTCATTTGATTGATGTTTGAGTTTGCAGAATGTGGACAAGGCAAATTATTCTATATATGCACATTCGGAGCCTGGTTTTGTGTTTGATGAATCAACTACTAGATCAGCTTTGTTTTACCATCGCCAATTAAAGAACAGCATTAAGGTAACTCCATCACATTTAGCATTGTCTGGATAACTGGATATTGGTAGATACATGCATTGAAACTAGTAGTGGAAAATATAACTGAAAGAACTCTTCATTATGGCTAATTGATTTAGTGAATTATGTATGGATGAAGTGTAGTTATAGGAAAATGTGCAATTCATTAAATTTTGTGGATCACTTCTCTCTTGTGTTTCTAAATTTATTCTTGGTGATATGTGCACTGGCACTCTGTGTCTCAGTTAAATGAATTGATAGTAGGGATCGGGTGTAGGTAGCGTGGGGAGAAGCAAGCATGATTCAAGCTGAAAGGTTACTATTTGATGAGGCTCTTCAGGATCCTGCTAACCAAAGATTTATCCTCTTGTCAGACAGGTTAGCTCACAGGCGTACTGCTGTGCGCTTATGCTTTCATGTGTATGTGTCCATCATGCTCTATGTGAAAATAAAATGTTAATTACTAAACTTTGTTAGCTGTCACTAAATTAGCATCATTTTGGAGTGGAGCTGCATGGTGGTGCTAGTTAGAATTATAGTCTATAGAGGTGAAAATTATGGCGATCGAGCATGTAGTGCTAAGAGTGCTCTTACTTCAGAAGAGGTTGGGCGAAAGGAAGATAGGACT
The DNA here is from genome assembly GCA_030278955.1 of Hygrophila difformis. Taxonomy (NCBI): domain Eukaryota; kingdom Viridiplantae; phylum Streptophyta; class Magnoliopsida; order Lamiales; family Acanthaceae; genus Hygrophila; species Hygrophila difformis. Next base: position 4,380,468 of record JAOANR010000009.1, on the reverse strand, counting down.
AGGTTTTGAAGACCCATTTACAAAAATCGACAGCACACCACCCACAACACCTAGTTTCTGGCAGAAATAAGTAAATGCACTAGTCATAGGTGCAAAAATAGAACCAAAATGTAGACTAGAAATTTAAAACTAGATACGAAGTATTAACTAAGTTTTTACTAGAGAAATTAAAACATTAAGGTTATTTAAGTGATATTATATGATTCATAGTTTGAGGAAGACTGAAATTGGCCACGTTAGAAATGAAAGACTTCATTCTGCCTTAAATGGAATGAAGACTAAGAGTACCCCAAAAAAAAACATACTAGAACATGTAACTATAATATACATATCATATAATATTTGAAATGTAATCTTGTCATCTTGTGTTAGTAACCTAATTTCTGACTCTGTGTCATCATATATAGCCCATAACTGTTTTGCATGGTCATGTTTAACCTTGTATTTAGTTATCTTTCCAAGTTTTGAGTTTAAATATTATATTGCAGCAGATGCTTATTGAGCATTGCACTTCTCTGACATTGGATTTTTCAACTCCAACAGCTGTGTCCCATTGTACAACTTCAGCTATATTTACGATTATCTAATGGTTTCTCCAAGAAGCTTTGTAGACAGGTACATGTTCCACCTTTTTTTATTGTTGTCAACATATTTTTAACGTGTGGGAATTTTGACAGCATCACATATAAACAACTCAAAATATTGTATCCTTTGTTCCAGTTTTCTTGATAAAAAAGATGTTCGGTACAATCCCAAGATGTCACCAGTCATACCAAAGAAGAAATGGCGTAAAGGGTCACAGGTGATCATTTGGAATTTTGAATATGTCCGTGGCAGAATAAAATGAAAATCATTTATCTTCTTATAAACCTTTAATCAAAAGTTTTGAAGCGTTGTATATGGTGGTTATAATACTAATGCTGACCTGCGGTTTGTACTTGCTTTTAAAATCTGCTATGTGTATAACTAATTAACATATTGCTTTAGTGGGTTGCTTTAATTCGAAGACATGCAGAAGTTGTTGCAGCTGACGAAATTGTCTTTCCAATCTTCAAGAAGTTTTGCAAGGTATTCAATTTTCCGTCTATCTGCTCTAGTAATTAGATTGTTTAATATTCCCTAGTCGAGAGAATAAAAGGCAAATAGCATGATAATAGAATATGGGGAGAAAATGAGTTGAGATTACTGTGCTCAAGAAAAATGTAATTCTGGTATGAATCCCTTGGTGCATTTATTTAGACAGAAACTTATGAGATAGTTTTCTACAGAGACGTCCGCCTGTTGATCCGAGTAAGGGCATGAAAAATATTGTAAGTTTCTATTCCTTCAATTACTGTAAAACCTCTCATTCAACGTGTAAAAATCATTACCCAGTTAACCAAATTCTGCAAGATATTGATATTAGCTGATGATATCATTGATGTTGGATGCAGAAACTTCAGAAACAGCACAACTGCATACCGGACGAACATTATGTGCAGACCTTGCTTGCAGTAAGCAACCATGCCTTAATATGCAGAGGGACATCCTTGCAAATTTCCTTTTTTTTGGTTCAATCTCGTCTGAGACCATCTTTGTCATAATTACCTGCAATGCTAAATCTGCTAACTATGTCGTTTATCTATTTCAGATGAATGATTTTGAATTCGAGCTTGAAAGAAGAACCCTCACCTACACATCATGGAACCAATCTTCTGGAAATCCCAAAAATGATGCTTGGCATCCTTACACGTTTAGCTATGCCACTTCAGGGCCTCGACAAATTAAAGATATAAGGGTTTGCTTGTTTTCTTCCCCTCCAAATTTGTTGAGCTTTATATTTCTCAACCTGTTTAGTTATTTGTCTTACCTAATCCACAGGATATCAACCATGTATACTACGAAACAGAGTACAGAACAGAGTGGTGCAGTAATAATTCTACGTCCGTCACCTGTTTTTTATTCGCCAGGAAATTTTCTCAAGGAGCTGCCATGCGCCTTTTGGGTTTGGGCATAGTAGGTAACTTTGACATTTCCACGTTAATGGATCCTCCTCCCTGATTTTGCCTGGATATAGTTAGTTATAGTTGCTAGAACTTACCCTGCTACCCACAGTAAATGAGATTATTAACTTTGCATTAGAATGCATACTTCTCAATTTGCTCTGCACTTGTTACATTCATGAGAAACATTGTGATGTCATATGTTATTTTAGGTAAACACACATATATGTGTATTTGGCGGAAATAGTTTGAAAAATTACATGTATTAGAGATCAGAACAACTTGCAGGCTGTGTGCCCGTTAGGACTACAATACTTGATTCATTGAATAATTCATACAACTATTGCATTTCTTGAAAATCTTGCAAATTTATTGATTATCTCAAACACTACATGGAATACTGAAAAATAGAAAAACCGTATGTGTGTATATATTCTTGCAAGGAGAGAGTATGACATGGACGGACAGTCGGACGCCCTTGATTACTGTACAAAAGGCACCAGAAAATATAATTCCATCAACAGCCAAATTGCTGAACCCTTGTCTAGGGGTGCATTTTGTTTTTTCCCCTACATCTCAGTAACCATAACGTGGAAATCTATCAAGCAGTAAAGGATCCGAGAAATAAATACACTGTGGACTGGCTTCCCACCTCATGTATTCCACTACTCACTGGTCCGGCAAACCAAAGAAGAAAGAGCTCTGGATGGCTATACAGGAATTACATCTCCGTTTTGACTCTCGTCACACGTCAAAACAAGCCCTTCGATATATGTGGGAAGAAGGCAACAGGTCCAACGACAACCAGTTGAGATGGGCTTACTAGGTGGAACAATCATGAGGACATTATCATGACGCTGAACCATGCCCATGACGCTTACGGTGCTTCCTTCTTTGATATAACTGTGAAAGCAATACAATATATAAATAAAATGGAAAAATCCCTACAATAAGACAACTAAAATGCACCTGAGACTAGAAAACAGAATCTTACCCTTCTTTGAGGCGCATGATGCGATCATCACTTGACAAACTTCTGTCGGAAAGCCAGCTAAGGAAGTTTGAAGACAGCTCTTTGTTATCATTTTTTACATCGAGGACTACAGTTGGTTTAACAAAAGGTGCAACCTTAGCACCATACCCTGCTTTTACCAGTGCTCTCAAACCTGACTGGAAATCTGATATATAAAAGTCTGCCACATACTTCTGTTAAAAGGGGAAGAAAATGAATTAGTCAAATGATTGCACAAGCCAACTTAAAAGGGGAAGCTGCATGTCTTTACTTTGATATAATTCATACTCCATCCAATGAAGAGCTAAATGCACTGACCTCTGTATGTCTGCATCCCCAAGAGAAGATCTGGTGTTTGGGATTTGCTGGTTTTCCGCCACAACCCCTATATTCATATAATTCCGAGGAAACATATACACATCGTGGTACCTTTTGGAATGAAGTTTCGAGAGCAACACTGCCACAAGTGACCACCTACACAAATACAATGCAGCACTAAATAAGAGCAATTTGTTTACAAACAAGCAGAATTAATTGCATCAATTATTGTAGCATTGGGTAGACAACCAAGGGTACTTGCAGACCTTAAATTAGCTCAAAGTTGCAGAATTAATTACTTCATGATACTTGAGAATGTGTAAAACTTGTGTTAATGTTTTCCCAGATCACCTTGGCATCCCAGCATCTATATCTATTTTTTTGCTGTTTATCGCCTAGTGACTAGCGTGTTGGTACACTTAGATGGAAAAAAACAAAGCAGCGGCACCACTGGGCAAAATACATGCTCTAAGAGAATTTATCACTGTGCGTTCATTAGAGAGGATTGCTTTTGAAATTTCATTTTGCCAAGGCTATTCATAAGTTTCACGTTGAATAATTTGGCGACATAAAGCTGCTTTGCTGGTAAATAAATCAATCCAACTAATTGGCATAGGAATTCTCACTCAAAATAGTCTCATCATGTTATCTACTAGTAAGTAACATACCCTTCATGGCAAGACTAGGAAAACAAACCCTCGAAGAAACACATGAGAAGATTAATCCATGCCCGATAACATTATTCAAGGCAATAAGACTTCGTAGATTAATATTCTTAAGAATGCTTGATGACCAAAAACTAACAAATTTAATTAACTCAAGTACGTATATAACATTAACAAATGCATGATAGTATTCATGGCTTCGGCTTATCCCAAAAAAAAAAAAAAAAAAAAAAAAAAAAGCATGATAGTATGAGAAGAATACACAGGTTCATTCCCAGCTCAACAAATTAGTGACTTGTTACATTTAGACTTAGCATTTCATATTTATCAACAGTTACGTCACATTCACAAAAGTTTTCATATCTTCAAAAATCCAATGACAAAACCAAAATAAATGAGTGAAAGCAACCATTGGGCACAAGAGACAATGCTTACAGAGTTACAGCTATTCCTTTTCACCTACTACATGCCCACTTAAAACCGCCTTCACTGTAATTTTTGACACTACCTCATTTCCAACTCAAGACCATAATATATGAAGCATATATTCAGAAGTTATACAGTGGTATTCACTAATGTTCTTACTCGCTAATTCACAAAGAGAGTCTGACGAAAACCAAATACATCCCTAATAAATTCCCATGACGGAAGTCTCTATCAGATGGATCGATCCTACGTTAACTGCTAAGTGCTACCTCCGATTAGAGACTGTAAAACAACAAACGGCAGTAGTCCCTTCCTTCCTGAATCTAAGAAAAATTAATTGTATTCACTCTACGCTGAATCATGTAAGAATATGGTTTTGTCCCTGCCCCACATGGATATTCCAATCCATAAAACAAAATTTCCAATCTCAAGATATCCTCCACAGAAATACCAAAAGTGAAACTGGTCCCAAAAAAATTGCAGAAAAATGGGTTTCTTTTTCAAAAGACAGAGACAACCACGTATTCATTTACACTATGCCAAATTGCTTACCTACCAAACTATAATCTACGATGCATAATTAAACACTAATTAACGTAATTAAATGCCCCCAAAATTTCCTTCAAACGAGACACCAAAAAAGAGGGGGAAAATTATTACCCCTGTAACCTTGACGTACTGTCCATCAATGGCGCCCCTGAGCTCAGCGTCCGGATACTTGCTCAAGAACCCCATCACCCCCCGCGTTTTATAGGCGCAATTCCATACCACAACGGCCGCCGCAGGGACCAGAACTGCGACCACCGCCACCAGTATCACCGGCTTCTTAACGGCAACCATGAGAAACGCCCCCACAAACAGCCCCATCAACACCACTATCAAAAACACCCACATTGCCACTCTCGAAACCCTAAACCCTAATTTCACATCCTCCCCTAAGCTCGTAACCGCGGAGCCGTACACGGACTTATTGAACGAGCTCGGCGCCGACGGTGTGTCCAGCTGCCCGGACCTGCGGTTCGAGTTCGACGACCCCAGCGGGCCCGAAGTGATGAGCCCAGTGGGCTGAATCGGCGTCATAGGCCCGGAGAACGAGTTAGAGGAGGAAGACTTTCTGCTCATTGGACCGGAGTTAACATTCTTAACCGCCATCGAACCGGAATTCGGGCCGGATCTGGCTGATCCACTGTTGTGCTGAGAAGACGACGGTGGCCGCGAAGGGAGCTTCGGCGTCCCGACCTGCGGGTGGTGGTGGTGCTCCCCCCCGCCGGAAAATTCGATGTACATCTTCCCCAGCTCCCCGGACCTCAGAACGTCACCGCCAGTGTACGGAACAGCGCGCGAACCCATGGTTGGTTGCCGCTCCTTCTGCTGCTGCTCCGGCCGACCGGAGACGATCAAGCCGTTACTCAGCTGGTGCGAACCGGTTCGAGCACTCATTGTAACTCGATCGTTGCGGAGAAGAGAGGAAAATTGCTGCAAATTTTGTAAGGGAAGAGTGAGAGCTTTTCAGTGGGGAGCACAGTACTAATGGCAATGGAGCCATGGAGGTCGACATGAAATGACAAAAAAGGGCATTTTGGAATTACATTTCTACCCCTCTGTCGCTTTATTCGGGGTACAGATTGCTGTGAGTGCATCGGGATTCGCAGAATGTGTGAATTTTTGTACTTACTCCTTTTCATTATTTTTGTTACATTGGCTTTCAACACGTATGACGAGACACATTTTCAACTGTTAATAACTTAAATTGTGTACAACGAAAAATTATAAAAAGTTGATTGTCTAAAATCTTGACGAATCTAACAAGATCTCACCTGACTATGTTTTTTCTTGCATGGCTATATTAAAAATTTTAATCAAAATTAAATAGTGAATAATTAAAAAAATCCTGTGTAAAAAAAATATTGAGAGGGAGGAAGTAGTTAATTTTGGTTACAGTAGATAATAAATTAATAACGTTTCCATGTGCACCAATTTGGTAATTCTCCCGTGGATATATTTAGGACATGCTAAATATACTCTCTCTCTCATCTATTTTATCTGGTTTGACTTTTTTACACTATTTATTATTTGATTTTGACTCAATTTTATTGTAGATATATATTCAAAAAAAGATAGTCAAGTCGTATGATCATGTAGTTTTATAATTGTTAACCAAGAATTTTCGTTGATTGATACTGATGAAGATGAATACAAGGATTGAGGAATGAATTACAATAATTTAAGCAACACTGTAAAAGAAAGAAAAAATTGCAGAACGGAAGAACAGGAATTAAACTTGCAGGAAGAAAAAATTGCAGGAAGTAAAATATTGAAAGTGCGAATCCTCTAGGGGTGTGTGTAGATCCTTGACTAAACTGCTGCCACTCATATTTATAAGCTCCTCAACCCTAAAGTGGCAGCAGCAATCCTTCCCTGATTTCGCGCTGCCTTGAATGTTACCGGATCTTCTCATAGGTAACCTCCCCTTGATTGCTCACTTTGATGGCGTCAATCATGGGTGATGCGTATCTTCTCATGAGCAGTCTCCATTGATCCGTGATCCATTCCCTTTAATAGCGTATGTCATTAATACCGCGGGATTTCCCATGTTGCAACGGATTAGTCTTCTTTTGGATAGGATTTTGGTGATGACGCAAGTCATGGTGCCTCAGCCTCCATAATCCGGATAGGTCGCAACCTAGGAAGTGGCTCCTCACCACTTGGCACCTCACCCCTTGGTCATTATCCGGATAACTCATGAATTGGACCGGGCTTCTCGATTGGGCTTAGTTTAATGGGCCTTTGGATTGGGCCTCTCGGAAAATGGATTGGACTAAATTCACTGGGCCTAATTTGTCGGGCCTAAAATATTGGTGTTAACAGATGCCCCCCTCGCGCTATTTGTCTGATTAGCATTTTAAGACAAATCTGCGCGTTTGAATTATAAGCCTAGCCCATTAGGCCCATTCCAAAACCCTAGCCCTAAGCTTCTTTAAAAAGCCACTTCTTCCCCATAGGTTAAAAATTTTGGCCATTTTTTGAAATTTTCCTTCTCCTTTCTCCCTTTTCCTTCGCCGGAAAGAACTTCGGTTTCCTTGTGAACATCCAGTTGCCAAGTCGTGAGTGCGCCATTCATCATTGTGCAGGACCAGCACCGCCACCCGTTTTGAAGAGAAACACCATCGTTCGGATAGGTAGCGTTGTCATCGTCGTCGGAAGGGATCATCGCGAGCCGCCATTGCCGGCTGCCGCCAGCCTAATCGCCAACGCCGCCAGTTCTCCAGCCGCCAGCCTTGCTTCAGACGCCGCCAACCTGATCCAACGCGCCATCCTTATCAAGCCGCGCCGCATCCTGGTGCGCTGCCAGCCTGGTCCGGGCCGCCGGCCTTGAAGCAGGGAGCGCCGCCAGCTTTCGCTTGCCGAGGACGCCGCCAGCTCGGAGTTCTCGAGTGCCGCCAGCCTAAACCTTCCGCCGCCAGGCATCGAGCCGCCAGCCTCGGACTTTGGCCGCCAACCGTCACCTTGGCCGCCAGCCATCCAGCTTGCCGCCGCCAGCTTTGATCACTTAGGCCGCCAGCATCACCTTGGCCGCCAGCCATCCAGCTTGCCGCCAGCTCTTGCGCCGCCAAGCACGGGCCGCCAGCATCTCTCTTCGGCCGCCAGCTTTGATCACTTGGGCCGCCAAGCACGGGCCGCCAGCATCTCTCTTCGGCTGCCAGCTTTGATCACTTGGGCCGCCAGCATCACCTTGGCCGCCAGCTTTGATCACTTAGGCCGCCAGCATCACCTTGGCCGCCAGCCATCCAACTTGCCGCCAGCTCTTGCGCCGCCAAGCACGGGCCGCCAGCATCTCTCTTCGGCTGCCAGCTTTGATAACTTGGGCCGCCAAGCACGGGTCGCCAGCATCTCTCTTCGGCCGTCAGCTTTGATCACTTGGGCCGCCAGCATCACCTTGGCCGCCAGCCATCCAGCTTGCCGCCAGCTCTTGCGCCGCCAAGCATGGGCCGCCAGCATCTCTCTTCGGCCGCCAGCTTTGATCACTTGGGCCGCCAAGCACGGGCCGCCAGCATCTCTTTTCGGCCGCCATCTTTGGGCCGCCAGCATCACCTTGGCCGCCAGCCATCCAGCTCCCAGCCGCCATCATCAGCTCGGGCCACCAGCTCCAGGTCGCCAGCTCCCTCCGCTCACCAACTATTCGGCCTCTAAGGCCGCTGTTGATGGCGTTCCAGGGCCACTATCCAGGGTTTTTACCACCCAAGGTTATTGCATAGGCCACCACCATTGGTTCGTCTTCCTCTTTATTATGTTTTAATTTCTCAAAACGAGTCCCGTGTTTAGGTAGACGCTTCTCATCTTGTTCCTCCAGGAACTTTTCCAAGCGAGCCGCTTTCTCGGCCAGCCGGGCAAGATCAGTGGAATCCTGCACAATTAAATGCTCTTTCAATTTTGGCAACATGTTAGCCACTGCAATTTTGGCTATCTCCCTATCAGGGACTGCCATTGTACATCGGCCCTTAATCCGTTGTAGTCGGTTAATAAAGGTGCTTGTCGCCTCATCGGCAAACTGTTTGACATTAGTAAGATCTGCGAGACTCACCCGTGACAGTGGCGTATAGAACCTGTCATGGAATGCCCGTTCAAGATCGGCCCAGTTTTGAATTGAGTAAGGCCGCAAGGATGCAAACCATGCGAAGGCAGGTCCAGTGAGGGATGAACTGAACAGCCTCAACTTCAGCCAGTCGTTGGCCGCCGCTTCACCACACTGAGCTGTGAATCTGCCCACATGTTCTACAGTGGACTTGCCATCATCCCCTGAGAAGGTGGTGAACTCGGGCATCTTGAAGCCCCTAGGGTACGGCAGCATTGTGTCTACCCAATCAGGGTATGGCTTCCTGTATGTAGGCCGCTCGATCGGCCTTAGTTGAATCCCAAAATGTTGCTGCATTACGTCTGCCAGCAACTCGGGCGAGACCGCTGGTGCCTGTGTAGGAGGCATGGCGGCTGGAAGTGTGGCAGGTGTCGCGTCTACTCCACATAGTTGTGGCGCCTGCCCCCCTAGCGTTGGCGGCATCGGACTAGGGTTTGGTGGGGGAGCCGCTACTGGCATGGCGGCTGTGGGAGGCGTATGAGGTGTCAAAGCCACTCCATATGGCTGTGGTGCATGCCTCCCTTGCGCCGGCGACATCCAACTAGGGTTCGGTGCGAGCGCCGGTACAGGCATAGCAGATGTGGGAGGCATGGCAGGTGTCAAAGCCACTTCATATGGCTGTGGTGCCTGCCCCCTTTCCGTCGGCGGCATCTAACTAGGGTTTAGGGGCACCGCCGTCGCTTGATGTGGTGCCATGCCAGATGCATCGGGGATTGTCGTACAGCCTGGTATTGCGCTGGCCGCCATCAAGCAGCTTGATGAAGCATACATCGGCACGGGAGGTGCCGCATAACCGAAGTTCGGCATACTAGGTGCCGCAGGAGTGAAGGCATAGGTGGCCTGATATGGGAATGGGGGCAAAGTGGCCAGGCCTCCGGACTCCGGGAATGGCGGCTGGCCAAGTGTGGTTCCCCAACTCCGCTGTGGGCCGCCAGACGGCCCTGGACATGGCGGCACAATAGTGCCATTAGCTGGAGCAGATCCATCTTGTTGAGTACACAAGGATCCACATATCTTGTCAATTTGGTCGGCCATGGCTGGCCGCAACACATCCATTAGGTGTCTTATGAGTAAAGGCATGAATTCGGCCATCGATTCAGTTATCGATAGCCGCATTTGCTCAGATAGGGTATGGATTCGCATTGTTCCCTGTTGTGGTTGAGAAGTGCTCGCCGTATTATCGGCGTTCTCAGAGGATGTTCTAACCCATGTGTTCTCTTGTAGCGACATTATTTCGAATTTTTGAGTCAAGTTCCTTACTACTCGTCCAGATCTAAATAGCATACACTCCTAAGCGGATATGGTCTCAATCTCGTGTCCCACTGGGCGTGCCAATTTGTTAACCAAGAATTTTCGTTGATTGATACTGATGAAGATGAATACAAGGATTGAGGAATGAATTACAATAATTTAAGCAACACTGTAAAAGAAAGAAAAAATTGCAGAATGGAAGAACAGGAATTAAACTTGCAGGAAGAAAAAATTGCAGGAAGTAAAATATTGAAAGTGCGAATCCTCTAGGGGTGTGTGTAGATCCTTGACTAAACTGCTGCCACTCATATTTATAAGCTCCTCAACCCTAAAGTGGCAGCAGCAATCCTTCCCTGATTTCGCGCTGCCTTGAATGTTACCGGATCTTCTCATAGGTAACCTCCCCTTGATTGCTCACTTTGATGGCGTCAATCATGGGTGATGCGTATCTTCTCATGAGCAGTCTCCATTGATCCGTGATCCATTCCCTTTAATAGCGTATGTCATTAATACCGCGGGATTTCCCATGTTGCAACGGATGAGTCTTCTTTTGGATAGGATTTTGGTGATGACGCAAGTCATGGTGCCTCAGCCTCCATAATCCGGATAGGTCGCAACCTAGGAAGTGGCTCCTCACCACTTAGCACCTCACCCCTTGGTCATTATCCGGATAACTCATGAATTGGACCGGGCTTCTCGATTGGGCTTAGTTTAATGGGCCTTTGGATTGGGCCTCTCGGAAAATGGATTGGACTAAATTCACTGGGCCTAATTTGTCGGGCCTAAAATATTGGTGTTAACAATAATATACTTCCTCCGTTTCCAAATGTTTGATACATTTGGTTTTGGGGCACTAATCACCCATGCACTTTGATTTAAAGTTTTATCATAGTTATACAAGTTAAAATATATTCAAGAGGGATCTTGTTAGATTCGTCTCGTCGTGTCGTTTTTAAATATCGAACTTTTAGAATTTTTACATATACCGAACTTGAGTTATTATTGATTCAAAATGTGCATTGGACTGCGTGCGCAGTGGGTATGTAAAAAAGATTTGGGAACGGAGGAAGTACTTCATCTGTCTTATTTAACTTGTTTTGTTTCGTTTCTGCACACAATCCAATGCACTTTTCAATAATTAATATATCTCAAAATATGTACAATAAAAAATTATGTAAATTATATATTCTGAAACTACATGATAACATGATTATAACAAGACTCAACTCGACTATTTTTTATTTCCTCCGTTCCTAAATTATTGACACATTGGAGATTTTGTCATTATTCATTGAGTAACTTTGATTCGATTTTTTAATACATTTATATAAGATAAAATATATTCAAGTGGGATCTTGTTGAATTCGTCTAATCGCATAAATTTAGAATATCAAATTTTCATAATTTTAATTTGTGTGCACTTTGAGTTATTACGGATTAAAAAAGTGTACTGGATTGCGTGAAATGTGAGTCCGTGTCAAACATTAAGAACGGAAGTAGTATCAAATACTTCATCCGTTTTCAATTTTTTGCTACATTGAAAAAAGTGGTATTGTTCATTGGACATCTTTGATTTCAATTTTTAACATAGTTATACAAATTAAAATATAGTCGAGTGAGATCTTGTTAGATTCGTCTCATCTTGTAGTTTTTAAATATCTAACTTTTGTAATTTTTATTTATACCGATTTTGAGTTATTAATGGTTTAAAATGTAAATTGGGTAACGTGCACTGCGGGTCCGTAGCAAAAAAATTTAAAACGGAGGAAGTATATACTTGCAATAAAATTGAGTCAAAGTTAAACAATGAACAGTGTCAAATAGTCAAACAAGACAAGTAAGGTGGGACGGAGGGAGTATATTTTATATATTTTTTAGTTGTACATATTTTGAGAAATTAACGGTTGAAAACGTGTATTAGATTGTATGCAGAAGTCCTACAAGACAAGTTAAATGAGATGGAGGGAGTATTAGGCACTAGTATACTTGTAGATTTTTTTTAAAGTGAAATATATTCCAATTTTTATGTTGTTCAAAGTTCAAACTACTCCTTTCCAATTTTCATGCTAAGTAACCAAACGCAATTGGCCTGAGCGATATGGAGTTATGACAGCTTAAACAAAAGTGTTGGGTTTGAGTATTTGAATATGCAGAATTCTGCTAGAGACAACTCTTAAATGCCGATCAGTAATGTGACGTACGATACCCGGTATACGTAAAAATAAATAAATAAATTCATGCTAAATATATTTAATTTTTGATATTATTTATAATTATAATTATACAATTAAGTAAAAGATTAAAATTTTAATACGTTTACTATCCAATAATTTTATAATATATAATATATATGTTATAAAAATAATTTGATAAATGAATACATTTGAAATGGTGGTTAAAGAATAGTAGTATTATTTTAAAAATAAAAATTGATGTATGTGTTAAAGAATAGTAGTATTATTATTTTTTCTTTTCTTTTTGTTTTTTATTAAAAAAAACTAGTTTTATGAAGTATTATTTTTAATTATATTAAATGTGGAGAATAGGGTACTACTCTGAGTATTTATAAACAACTTGGAGAATCATCGTGTCAGAGCCTTCCTCAAAATTTCTGACCTTGAACATAATATTTTATGATATAACTAATTCCGTACCATTATGACTTAATTATGAAATTAATTAATTTGATTATTGCTGGAATAAAATGGTACAATAATTAATTATGCATCACCATTTAAATTCATTTGCAATTGAGTAACAACAAATCACGAATGGTGGACAGGTATAAATGCATGGACCAGAATATTACTATTTCTAGGCGATACAATTAATAAATTATTAATTAATAAAAAGTTATGAATATTTAGGCATCATGTAATATAATAAAGTAAAATAACCTAATACACACATAGTTTCCCTCCACTCATCCTCCCTCTCACAATTCAACAATTAAAACACCCTCTTTCACACACTGATATAATTACGATAATGCCATTTTTTTTAAAAAAAAAAATTATTTTCACCTTTTTTTAAATACCTGTACATCCCCTCTCATTAAACTCCTCATTAATAACTCTTGCCGTTCCATTTCCCATGTGCACCGCATTCTCTCATTAAACTCTTGCCGTTCCATTTCCCATGTGCACCGCATTCTTTTTTTTTTGAATTTGTCTCAATCTCGAAACATTATTATGCCTCTACTTCTGGTTTCGATCTATAGAGAACTAGAGATTGTTCCCTTCCGTTTTGCTGTCCACGCCGCCGCCTCCATCCTCCAACAGTTGCCGCCTTCATCCTCCGACAGTTGCCATGGACTGGAGCTCCAACCGAAACCCTATGAATACCCATGGAAACCCTCCCGGCCCAAACCCTAACCAGTCGCCGCTCCACCTCATGTTCTTCCAAATCCTGAAGCAATCCCTCCTGTCCATCACCGTCGTCACTTCACTCTTCTTCCATTTCTGCCGCTACCGTGTAATCGCCGCCGCCGTCATCGTCATTTCTGCTCTCCTCCTCCGCCATTTCCATCTCTGCCGCTCTGCCGCCGCCTAAACCTCTGCCGCCGCTTCTATTTTCTCCATGCTCTTTGATCCTCCATTGTATTACCATCCGCTTTCGCTTGCACGACCACCTCATCGCCTTGGAGATTGGCCGGAGGAGCTCTTGCTATTCGGGTATGCACATCTCTCTTATTGTCTGTTGGATACTAATTTATGTTTTTTCTTTTTTCTGTTTTGGTTTTATGTATGCCCAGGCTTTGCGGAACCTCTTGCAATCTGTTTAGGAAATATGGTCATCTGCTCTACTGAACGCTCCAGCGGTGCCTCAGTTAGCATTCTTATTGCTTTTTTCTTCCTTTCATAATTCACGCATCTTCCGGTCATTGATTAAATCGGATAGTTTTATAGACAAAAACGGGTAGTGGTAATGGCCAAAATGTTAAAATGGCTAGCGAGAGGAACATGCCGAAGCAAAGAATCCCAAATCTGATGTGTATGCCTGTTTCCCTCATCTTCAGAAATGATTTCATTTCCTGCTAAGATCATGATGGCAAGTTGGCAACACAACCAAAAGAAAGTGTTGTCGCACTTGCTGCTGGTGCAATTGGATATATTGGTATAGAAAGTTCGTAAGTATGTGAGAATGTGCTTGATTGTGTACTTTCATAGACTGTTGCTGGATTGGTTTGAAAGATGGTTACAGAATTTGTACCATTTGTTGCAGAAAACTCTGTGCAGTATAAAAATCTATCATCTCTAAAAAAAAATATAAATAAAATAATGGTTAATTAACTTATGATTAGTTGCATTGTTTTCTCTTGACTATTGGATAACTAAGAATGCACCCCTTCTTTGTTTTGTTTTTTTAATTTTATTTTTGGGTTAGATTGGCTGATTTCTATGCCTGTATGTTAATCCTTTGGTACTACTGTCGCATTTCAGGTTTTAATGCTTGGAATCACTCAAAATGCTTCGCAGGATGACATTCACCATTTCCTTTTTGGTTGCCAGTTTGATTCATCTAACATTCTGTCGATTTCCAGGTTAGGCACAGTGGAATACACTAATCTGCCCTTTCATAAATTAGTTGGCTTTGGACTTCCTCTTTCTTATATTTTGTTGGGATTGGATAATCCTCTTTTCTACATTTTTACTGCCCTTTCAGTGTATTTTTCATCTTTTTGAATTTCGACACAAGTTTCATTAGATGCATATGTGTTAATTTGTGTGAACAATTGACAGAATCTACATTTGAGTATTGTGATCTAAAAAAAGGTGGAAGATAACTTCTCATCATTCAGTTCTTGGACAACCTTTGGGTCTTGCCTTAATGAAAAAGCTGTTAGCTCATACATCATCATTAAAGAATCAATTCTATTCTGTTACTGCTGAAGAAATTATCGCCAATTACATATTTTACATATTAGGAATCAAAGTTTGGAAAGGCTCCTAAACCATAATGAGACCAAATACTGGTGTTGTTCCTATTGAATGTTGATGGAAGCATCTTATTTATTTATTTATTTTTTGTGCAAGGTACTAAAAATAACCTTTGCCATACAGGCATAGAAATCAGTATTTGGAATCACTCAAAATGCTTCGCAGGATGACATTCGTCATTTCCTTTTTGGTTGCCAGTATGATTCATCTAACATTCTGTCGATTTCCAGGTTAGTACACAGTGGAATACACTAATCTGCCCTTTCATAGATTAGTTGGCTTTGGACTTCCTCTTTCTTATATTTTGTTGGGATTGGATAATCCTCTTTTCTACATTTTTACTGCCCTTTCAGTGTATTTTTCATCTTTTTGAATTTCGACACAAGTTTCATTAGATGCATATGTGTTAATTTGTGTAAACAATCGGCAGAATCTACATTTGAGTATTGTGATCTAAAAAAAGGTGGAAGATAACTTCTCATCATTCAGTTCTTGGACAACCTTTGGGTCTTGCCTTAATGAAAAAGCTGTTAGCTCATACATCATCATTAAAGAATCAATTCTATTCTGTTACTGCTGAAGAAATTGTCGCCAATTACATATTTTACATATTAGGAATCAAAGTTTGGAAAGGCTCCTAAACCATAATGAGACCAAATACTGGTGTTGTTCCTATTGAATATTGATGGAAGCATCTTATTTATTTATTTATTTTTTGTGCAAGGTACTAACCTCCCCCCTCTGACTACTTGCACTTAAAGTCTGTCCTTTTCCATCTCCGTGCTATATGCCACAGTCCTTTTGTATACTTTGTGCACTCACCTTATCAAATTTTTTCATTGGTTTCATTTTTTGTTTCCTAATGCCCTATTATTCCATCCCATTTGGCTATATAAATCATTTATTTGATGTTACTTATTCTTTCAGATTCTCCATGGGTGCTTTTCATGGGGTTTCCAAACATCTGACTTCCGTTTTTTATATTAAGGTATATGTCATTCTATTCATATTGTGTTGCTGAATGATATCGAGCTGCTTCATCGATTTGTTGGCAAATATGTGTCGACAGATTTCAGGTATCCTCACAAAGGGAACACATTTTCTTTTTGTTTTTTGTTTTGTTTTTTTTGTTTTTTTTGTTTTTCCATATAAGAAATAGTTACAGCTTTTGTGCCTTTTCCATTGATGTTTATGCATTTACTGACCTTTTGTTCCTCTTTTGTTTCCCTTTTATATCTCTTTAGTTTTTAGGTTAATGCCTGTCTCTTTTTTGATTTCGCCTATCGTCAGTAAATTCATAACTGAAGGCAAGATTGAAGATACCCTCATGTTATCATAAATTAATAATTTAACAGATTTCAGTATTTTATGATTTTTCCCATAAATGATTTACATGGTTTCCTCATAATGGTGTAATTCTTCTGAACTTTTCAAGATGGTTTCTGAGCCTGATGAAACTGATGCTGATAATTGATATTGGCATTCCTGTTGTCATGCTCCCTCAAGACGCTGGTGAAATATTGGGAAAAAAAATAATATGAGGAACAGTTCGCATGGTAAGCTTGAAAATGATTTTGATATTATAATTACAGATAAAAGGTTGCTAATGTTTTTTGAATTTATTATTAGTATCCGTGTTGATCTGAATTTTGCAGTATTCTATTCACCATTTCGTTTTCATTTTCAGTTTCCATTCAAATTTACTCAGCCAAGTAATATTTGAATTCATGAATAGTATCCGCAATGAGGAGCGTTTGAAGATAATCAGGTTCCATAATGCATCTC
This sequence comes from Hygrophila difformis, assembly GCA_030278955.1. Taxonomy (NCBI): domain Eukaryota; kingdom Viridiplantae; phylum Streptophyta; class Magnoliopsida; order Lamiales; family Acanthaceae; genus Hygrophila; species Hygrophila difformis. The sequence goes on along the minus strand of JAOANR010000009.1, from coordinate 4,363,456 downwards.
TTAAAGTCTCATGTTTCTGTTAAATATACTATGTGTTCTCATGTAACATTCTCTCCCATTTAGCATTCTAACTTAAGGTAAAAATAGCCTATTTAATCAAACTGTTTGTTGGTTGTGTTCACTATTTTTTGGGTGTATTTGTTTTCCTTCCTATCCGTTTTTAGGTAATATTAATCATTTGTCCATATGCTTATTTCTTTTGATATCTGTTCGTCTGTCTTTTTCTTATATAGGTTAGTGTATTTCTCACCACAATGTTTTAGTATACTATTTTATTTTGTGTTTTCTAGCCAATGTCATTCTGAAGAAAGCGGAAACATTATGTATTCGACGACCCTAAATCTCAAGGCCTCAACAACGATAATAAGGTTGACGATCTGCTCGATTAGTTTGCATTTAATTATTTTCTTCTAGCATTGCACTACCTATAAATATTAATATGTTAATGATAATGCTTTTTATTTGACTCCAGGTTCTACAAGGGATTTAGAATGAAATTGAGAACCTCAATTTGTTTGTGTGTTGGAGCTTGCGGCTTCCTTCAATGCTGGATTCGTTATCAGCAGTTTCATAAAGAATGGATGCATGTTCTGGAACTCTCACATTCCATTTTCCGAAAGATGCTACCAACACCTGAATGATTCGAGTTAGGGGACTTCCTTCGGGTACCTGTACACGATACAGGTTACTACTGAAGAAGAAGCATGTAACGGCAAGAGCAATAGCAACTACTATGTAATGCCCTTATATCAATTAGTTTCTTTCAATTTCATTACCTATTGTGCTTGCCTGTTGGACAATCGCTGCTATTTTGATCTCTGTCTTTGATTTCCTCAAGTTGATTCATATATGACTAAATGCTCTTGATGCCCTTCTCTGAGTTTAACATAGCACTTTATAGGAAAAATGACTTCTTAAATCCGTGTCTTTGATTTCCTCGAGTTGGTTTTTATATGAGTAAATATTCTCTTAATGCCCTTCTCTGAGTTTAACTTAGCACTTTATAGGAATCTGAATTCTTAAATCCACAATTAATCAGTTATTGTAGATGATGCAGAATCCATTCAGGGTCATTTATTTACCTTGGATTTATGTGATTCGTTTCCTAATATTGGCATGACCACTAGGGTTGCAATCGAATCGAAGCGAATACCACTATTTCGTATTCGTATTCGAAAAAATATTCGAATATTCGTATTCGTATTCGATATGTAAGCGAATAGCAAATTGTATTCGTATTCGATTCGAATATTTTGATACAATATTTTTTTTGTTCGATTCGAATACATTCGATTCGATTCGTAATTATTCAATTCGATTCGAACCTATTCGATTCGATATTCGAAAAAAAACCTGCTAATTAGTTTGCAACATCATCAAAATATCAATCCAAAGTGCAGTAACACAATAACATCCCAAGTTTCACAATATTTCCAAAGTGCAGTAACAAAATAATTCTAATATCATTCAAAGTTTCCAACATCATCAAAATATTTCCTATCCAGCTGCTCCATTCAGTTTGCCTCCTCCATTTCCTCATTTGTGGTTTCTTTTTCTAATGAATCATTTGCATCCTAAACATAATACACATAAGAGAAAATGAAAAATTGCACATGCCCACAAACCATTGATCAATTCAAGTAATGAACATACTTGTTCGTTGTCAGCGTCTTTAGCATTATCATATTCTGCCTTGAGCTCAGCAGCTCTGTCCACATATACTTTCTTTTCCTAAATCACCAATTTCAAAATTCTTGTGAATAAAGGGGCATTTATTAAAACAAAATTTCCAAATTGAAGTATATGCCAATGGATCACTCACCTCATCTGTCATGGATTTCCATTTCTCACCACCCTCTTTCGCAACCTAGTTTCAACACAATAATATTAATCTCAAATGAAACGCAACCTGGTTTCAACATAATAATATTAATCTCAAACGAAACCAAAAAACACAAAATTAGGTAAATAACATTCTCCGCATTCCTTTTTTTTTTTGTTTGTTTTTTTTCTTAAGAAGGATTAGTGGAATACCGTAGAAGCTTTATTGCAGTCAGGATTAGCCTCTTTAAAGGATTTTCTAAAGTCATCCCTGAAAAACCACAAAAGGCTGTGAATCATAATGGTATGGATTATAAATTGGATTTCTGATGTTTGATCGAGAATTACATGAACAGAAAGAATGCAGTGGGGGGGCGTTTTCGGCCATTTGGGTTCTTGCCCTTCTTCTCTCTTTTCGCTTTTGGTTCTGTCTGTTTAGCAGACTTCCTCCTGTTTGGCGACACCCATCCCAAATTAATCATCATGAATTTATATGGCATACAAAATCAACACAAAGTTGAATCAGTTCTGCAATATATGAGGAAAACTCACTTTTCTGCAGGAGGCTTCTTCTTCGTCTCGGTGGGCGCTTCCACTACTTGAGCCTCTGAAGAATATCAAAACCAAATTAAACGATAAACTACACAGAAGCCCAATTCCGGATCCGAAAACCTTCACAAGAATCAAAATCTACAGTACCTAGATTCATCTTAATTTTCGCATCAAGGCTGCAATTGTGAAAGCTATGGTTCCTCTGCTCTCGCATCTGGGCTCGTTCACGCCTCCAGGCCACTATTTTGGGCGCCACTATTGTCGCCTCGCCGGCCACCATCACCGTTACTGGCCGCGACTTCTGTCATCGACACAGCTCCATTGGCGCCGCTCTTGTTGCCATCGCCTGACGCTCGGCTACCCACAACCTCCATCGGCTTCTACCTCAGCCTTCTCGGCCTCTCTAGAATGAAAGAAAATGAAAGAAATGGAAGAAAAGAATAAGAGAATAGAAAAAGGGGGCGGCGCATCCTGTGCCCTAGTTTTGTTTGTATTTTTTGAATTCTTGAACAACAAAAGCAAAGAAAGGAGCTGTTAATTGAAAGGAGCTGTTAATTTTTTTTACTATTTTTCTTTTTTTTTGGGTGGGGATTTGTTTTTTGTGGGGATAATTATGTTATTTTGAGTCAATTGTAGAGTGAAACGGGGTTAATGTTTGGGCAATGTATCAATTTTTTTTTTTACCTAATGGCATGTACCAATTAGAAAATATTATATATAAATAAATTATATATATATTATTTTATTAAATATATTAAATATTTAATCGAATACGAACGAATATCGAATCGAATATTGAGATATTCTTATTTGTATTTGTTACTTATCGAATCGAATCGAATATGTTTTATTCGAATTCGAATCAAAAAATTTCGAATACAAATAGCAAAATTTCGAATCGGATCACGAATCGAATCACGAATCGCTCGATTCTGTTGCAACCCTAATGACCACTAGATTCGTTTCAATGTAGTATTATTTTTCCTAAATTTATAAAATATTAAAATCTAAAAAGATATACAAGTGTTTTCAAATTTAATTAAATATTCAATAATGATATTACATTTCTCAATAACTCTTCGGATATTATTCGAAAATATTTTCAATTCATACGCTTTCCAAGAAAAGAGGATAATAAATATTAAAAAGTAGAGTAATTGTAAATTATTGATAGAAATTAAGAATTTAAAATAAATAAAACAGACGTAAAAGAAAATGGTCATATAAGTGAATTCAAAATATAAATATAAAATAAAATAATTATTATAGTAATAATATTATTAATGAATTACTAATGCAATAATCTGGGTCTGAAACAAATAAACTAATTTTTTCATTATTTAAAAATACTTCATTGGTGTAAATATTTTTTACATCTATTATAACGTTTTCCATTATAGGAAATAATATTTAAAATATCAAATATTCAATTTTTTTTTAAAAAAAAAACAAACAAAAATGTATCGTTCCCATAAATATGCGTACACAATTAATAGATTACATATATCTTTTTGTAAATTTAATAATTGAAATATTATAAAAATATATGTGTGTGTGATTAGAGATATCCAAAAAGATATTCGGATTGAGACTTAGCCCAAGTGGTTAAGCCTCTGGCTCTCAACCTTTAGGTTGAGGGTTCGATTCCCATCCGGCCCCTATCCCTCCCCTTTCCCTCTTTGTAATTGTGTGGCATGGGCTCCCACCACTTTCCTAGCCTGTATAGGCTGTAAAAAGATATGCAAAAAGATATTGAAGTAAAAAATTATTATTTTATAGTTCTCATAAAAGTGGTGATTGAGTAATGATAGATTCATTTCTGGATAATTGTGCGAGGATGACATTCAAAATTTTTTAAATTTATTTTAGATTATCCCGAAAATATTAAATTCTAATTTTGTTTATCTTTTCTATTATTTTATTATTTTAAATATTTTTATTTATACACTTAAACTAATTTAAATAAGCATTATATTATTTTTTGGGTGAAATCGGGTATCCCATGCCACATTGGGTCTATGACTAATCCCTCGAGGATCTGCAATGACAATTAAGGGCGCATCTCCCAAGCAGTTTTTTGCATATACAAGGCTCGAACCCGAGACCTTGCTTAAATAAGCATTATATTATTGATGTATAAAAAAGAGATATTCCAATATTAAATGACTATATTTGTTAAATGATGTTTTTGCATTCCAATATATTTTATCGAGCATAAATACATCGTATATTCTTCAACTTTTTTTTTTTTAATTTCTTATGAAAATACATCTTTCAGTTTGTGTTCCAAATATTAAAATAATCTGTAAAATGAATATTCTATATTTCTTGGAATATTATATATTGCTTAATGCATATAAATAATTGTATTTTCCCTAATGATAATAATTAATCGTCTAATCGTGAGACAAATAGATGTTTTTCTAGATTTTCTACTTCCGAAAAATTATTAATTTGCTTTTTATTTAATTTTAATCTTCTGGATTTTAATGCATACAATGAATGGATTGTGAATGATAACATTACACTTACTTCAAAACCATTTTGAATAAGTAATGGAGTAATAAAGTTTCGGAAATTTTGAAAGTAAAGTATTTTTTTTTTTGTTTCGGAGATTGTGGTTTCATTAGAAATACTTATTTTTATTTAATAATTTCACCAAAGATACTTTTTACTACAACGCTGAATGCCACCAAATCCTCGACGGCTTAGTTTTGATTCCAATATGATATGTGGAAAAATAAAAATGGTAATAGTAATTTTATTCTTTAAATTAAACTTCTTCATCGTTTTAGTTAAATATGATTGGTTTAACCTAAATTTATTTTGTTAAAAAATACATCTCCAAATAAAATTGATATGTTAAAATCATTTCGTAAATTGTTCAATGCAATTGGGCCTTATTATATTTATGAAATTGGTGTTTAATTCAATTGGACATGATCATACTAATCAGTTTTATTTTCAAATATTTTAATTCAATTTTGAAAATTTAAATTTTTAGTATTACATTTTATTCAATAAGTATTTCGTATTTATATTTTTTTAAAGTGTTTTTGAGTTAATTTTGATTTGTTTTTTGCATTATTGTTTAATGAAATTGGGCTTCAATGCAATTGAGCTTCTCAGAATTTTATATTAGAAGAAAATAATAAAAGTAGTTACAAATAATAATTGGTCCTACATATATTAACAAATAATTAAAGCAAGTTAAAAATTATATATTAGAAGGAAATCATAAAAAATTGATTTCATAATTGACGTGCTTTTAAAAGCACTATTCATTCATGTAAGCAAATAGTTGGATTTTTCATTTTAAATCAATGAATATTGTAATGAGATTAGGGGTGTCCAACTTGGGATAATTTTATCAATGCAATTTGACCAGATCATATTGATTAATTGGTGAATAAAATTGGGCTTCTCGAAATTTTATATTAGAAGGAAAATGTAAACATTATTTTTATATGCAATATGCTTTTGAAAATAATGTTCATTCATGTAAGAAAATAGTTGGATTTTTGTTTTGAATCAATGTATATAGTAATGAAATCATGGGGGTCGGGGGTGTGTTCGAATGGCGACCATCTTCAATGAAATTAAAATTAATGATATCATGGGAGGGGGGTATTTGACTGATGATCATTTTATCAATTTAATTCGACCAGATCATTTTGATTAATTGGTGTATGGAATTGGGGTTCAATGCCATTAGATTTCTCAGAATTTTTGTATTAGAATGAAATGGTAAAACAATGATTTTACATGTGACATTCTTTTGAAAGTATTATCCATTCATGTACAATCAATGCATATGATAATGAGATCATTGGGGGATGTTCGATTGGCGATCATCTTCCATGAAATTGAAAATGAGATCATGGGGGATGTCTAACTGGCGATCATCTTATCTATGCAATTTGACCAGATCATGTTGATTAATCGGTGAATGAAATTGAGCTTCGATGCCATTGGACTTACCGAAGCATTGACTGACAGTACATTGGTTCTGATAAGAATGGGAAAAATTATCTTGAGGGTGAAGTATTACTGGCAGTACATTGGTTCTGACAATAGTGTGAAAAATGTTTGGGAGGGTGAAGTATTAACTGACATTACATTGTTTCCGACAAGAATGGGAAAAATGTCCTGGTGGTGAAGTATTGATTGGCATTGCATTAGTTCCGATAATAATGAGAAAAAATACCCTGGGTGAAGTATTGACTTGCAAAAGTAGTGGAGATAGAGTGCTTATTCCACGAATGAGATCATTGGAGGGGGGGTTGCTCATACAATACCGTTTAAATTTTCAATACGTTATTTTTGCAAGAGCCAAGGTCAGTCTCTACAGCATGTTGGAATCTTCTTGAAGGGATCCTACTTTTACTCATGGACAACTATACGTTGCTGCGTCCGTGTCGTAAGGCGTTCCGGTTTGAAATTTTTATTGCCGAACAATGATAATCCTGATGAAAATAATCTCACATTGAATGTCGTGTATAGAGAAGTTCTGCAAAAGATTTGAACATTTTTGTTTGATCATATACTATGTCTGAATTAATTTTTTTAGCTTTTCAGTTAACAATATATCATTTATTTAAATTGCGCAACCTTTCATTTGTTGTTTATAACTAATTCTTTAATTTAATAAATTTTATTTTGATTATATGATTAGTCAAGAATACTGTGTTTTTATATTGAATATAACATAAATATTTTCTTACAATTATTGATCTATTCAAGTCAAATTTCACGTATGTATAGAGACATAATGCGCATATTATATTGTTTAATATAGACGTTTGAATATTCAATATAAAATACTTTTATTACTTAGAGGGCCAAAGCAACATATTCCATTTAAAATTGTTAAAAATGGAAATAATAAATAAATTTCTTTAGGACGGTCATGTGTGTGAGAGGAAAGTACAATATATTTTTTTTTTGTGTAAAATTAACAGTCATCGGATGGAACAAATCCACGGATAATGTGTTGTTTACCCAAACAAATATCCGGACTTATGAATTTTTCATTTATAAAGCTAACATATAATTTATATCTTCACTGTACGAGTTAATAATAATATTAATCACATAGTATTTTTTATATTAACATATAAATATATTACTCTCAATTATATATCCCCGCGGTACTAAGGCGTTAGGGTAAAGGGTTAATTGTGTTATATAAGATATCATTGGGCATATGCACCTATTTTGAGAAATCTCTTTGTTTCTATTCCGGTGTCGTGTTTCATAACTTCTCCTGGTGATTCATGGAAAAGTGTTGGCAGTACATGTCTAATGATAGAGTGCTGGAGGGTGAAGTATTGACTCACAAAAAATGGGAAAAAATATCCTGGAGGGTGAAGTATTGACTGGCAGTACATTGGTTCCGACAAAAGTGGGAAAAATTATTCTGGAGGGTGAAGTATTGACTGACAGTACATTGGCTTTGACAAGAATGGAAAAAATGTTATGGGGTGAAGTACTGGCAGTACATTGGCCCCGACAAGAATGGGCAAAATGTCCTGGGGTGAAGTATTGACTCGCGAAAACAGTGATAGAGTGCTCATTCCACGAATGAGTTTGACCTCATCTGAGCATAGAATACCGTTTAAATTTTCAAGACGTTAGTTTCCACTAATTGTTTGCTATGCTATAACTATGGTGCATACAATCAGAATATTATTCATTACAAGTCAAATGTATCTATGCAAATTTAATTCACTGATTTTATTGATACATCTTTATAGAAAATTTAATATACAGGACATTTCGTGCAATATCAGTTATTTAGATTATTCAACATTTTATTTTTCTCTTCAGTTAACAATATAGTATTTATTCTTCTTGCTGACGTTTTCACGTCATTGTTATCCAAAAAAACAATATAGTATTTATTTATGTTATGCATCAATAAATTATATAATAATATATCTCTTTTATTTATACCGACAATAATATTCCTCACAAACATTATTATATTGAATATAATATAAATGTTGTCTTACAATAATTTATCAATTCATGTCACTTCACTCCCCTACATAGACATAATGCGCATATTATATTTCATCATTTACCATCTCTAAACAGTTTATTTTTCTTTAGTTATCAATACATCATTCATGAGTTTTCTTATTAAACTATGAATCAAATTTCAATTCATATAAATATTTAATTATATTTGACGTTGGGATTGTAATTCTAATTAAAATATATTTGAATTTAATTATACATTTTATAAACGAATTATTTTTACGTAATAATAAAAAGAACACAATGTTTTTTCGAATTATTTAAGATGATTTAATAATTTATGAGATGAATGGTTTAGTCTTTTTTACTCCCAAATACTGTTTTTGTATAGATTCATTGATTCCAAATTAATAGCAGACATGAGTCCATGTGCGTATAATCATAATATTATTCATTACAAGCGAAATGTATCTATGCAAATTACCAGGATTTTTCTTGCAATATCATTTATTTAGATTATTCAACAGTTTATTTTTCTCTTTAGTTAACAATATTCTATTTTTTTATGTTATGCATAAATAAGTTATATAAGTCAACATATCTCTATTATTTATACCAACAATAATATTCCTCACAAATATTATTATATTGAATACAATCTAAGTGTTCTCTTACAATAATTTATCAATTCATGTCTCACTTCAATCCCCTACATATTATATCATTTAATATACAACTTTGAATATATTATATACACTATTGTTATTTGTTATAGGACCAATGTTGTAATTTTCCATTCAAAGTTGTTAAAAATGCTATAAAAAATAATATTATTTACGAATTCCATGTTTTTTGCCATCAAATTTGTTTTTTTTTTTGCTATAAATTTTACATTGAACGGATAATTTGTAAAATTAATGAAGCAAATATAAGGACAATGTGTTGTTTACACAAAGAAATATTAAAATTATGTTTTATTTTTATTACTCTAACATATAAATTATATCTTAACTACAGGACCAAATAATACTATTAATCATATATTGTTTTAAACATTAGCATATAAATATAAATAAATTACAATTTATTAAAAAATCCCACGGGTACCGCGGGTGGTATGTCTAGTAATATAAGAATTTAAAAATATTAGTAGTTCCTATCATCCGTTGCCATGAATCATGATATAAGACGCACATTTGAATAATTTGAATTCCAGAATTCGAATAATGTTTGCGGTACATTTTGTTTTTAGCGATGCCCAAATGTGTCGGTGTACCATATGGTAATAAATGCATGAAGGTCCCCCCACTGCAATTATGCAAACGATATATAAACATCCCTTTGGGCAGCTGACTCTACACATGATCCAATTACTCGGTTTACCACATCGACTTGTTCAGCTCGGGCTGTCAAAAAGTCCGGTTTTATTAATTATATTGTCTTTATTTTTTAATTTTTTAAGATGTCATATGAAATGTTTAGTAAAGAAGTTTTTTTTGGGATAACTTTACCACTAGGGTAAGTTTTCAAATTCAGTAAAGAAGTTTTTTTTTTTTTTTTTTTTTTTTTTTTTTGCTTGGAATTCAGTAAAGAAGTTGATCTGAAAGTAATAATTAAATATTTTCAATTTCCGCAATACTCATCATTTATGCCGTCTACTCGATTCCACATTAGATTCTTTTAGAACTACAACATGATATGGTCTTCGAAATGAATATAATTAAATTGAATAAATAAATAAGCCAGAAAAAAAAATGTTAATGTGTGATGCCTACATATTGTTCTCGGAGTGCCTAAGGTGTTACATCACTGATTAGTTAATTTGAAATAAATAACAAACCATTAAACAATGGACATACCACGAGAAGTTGTAATAAAATTGGCCCATTCATTGATTGACGAATAATGGCCCCCGGTCCAGTATGTATATGTATATAAAGGGTCTGTTCTGCACGCAGAGCTGTAGCTGTGAGCTGTAGCTGCGAGCTGGAGCTGTAGGGAGCTGTGGGAGTTGTAGCTGTCAGTTTTATTTAAAGTGTTCTGTATAACTAGCTGTAGCTGTCAAAAAATGTATGAAATGACATAAAAAGACAAACATTAATGTAGACTATTGGGTAGTTAGTTAGTTATTGGGATAAAATTGTAATTGCTCAACAATAAGTTAGAAGCTTATTTTTTAAAGCTACTACAAGTAGTCAAGTAGCTTCTAAAAAGGGTTTTGTTTTAAACCCTAAAAAGAAGCTTCCAAAAGCTCTCATAAGCTCCTAAAAGCTAGTGTGCAGAACGGAGCTTTTGTTTTAAAACAAAAGCTAAAGCTACCAAAAGCTCCCAAAAGCTCCCAAAAGCTGCGTGCAGCACAGACCCAAAATATTGAGAAATGGGGTGTTAACGAATTATAGGGAAAAATAACCAAATAGGTCCCTTTTGTTTCTTTTTTAACTGGATTCATCCTTTTCAAATTTTTGACCCAAAATAGTCCTTTACGATCACTAATCCGGGCCAAATCAGTCCACCAAGCCCTAATGTTTTGTAATTAGAAGACGTGGCCTTTGGTTTAAGTGGGTAAGTGTTTGGACTGGACAGGTGGCCCGTCAATTGCCACATAGGATACTCATTTAAAAGGCTGCTGCTTAGTTATTTACTCATCTTCATTCGATATTTCTCCACCAATATTGTCGTCGAGCCCTAGGTCAGTGAAATCCACCACGGCAACAGCGGAGAAGATGGGGATGGATTCCCGTGAAGATTCCACAAATACTGGAGCAAGAATGGGGAACTCAAACACACGGGAGTCACTTGACCTACGATTCCCGAGAACACCATTATGCAGATGTGGAGAAAGTTGTGTGGTGGAGTCTTTGAGGAATGGGAACGAAGGTAAGTTATTCTATTGAATTGAATTGGTCTGTGTCATTGAATTGGTTTGTTATAATGCCATATAAATCCGTGTCTGTGTGCTATAATGCCATATGAATTGAATTGGTCTGTGTCATTGAATCCGTGTCTATGAGGATAGATCCCTGTCATTGAATTGGTCTGCTATAATGCCATACGAGTTACATTCATCCTGATAAATTTGGCAGAATTGGTATTTGTTAGTTGGACCTCATGTGATTAAATTTGTGTTTTTCAGGTGGTCATAAATGATGATATCATTTTGGACATGAATGAGGTTCCCAATCAGCCACCAGTTGCACATGTAGGGGTCTAGCGACTGATAAATTTCATATGTTTTTTACTAATGTGTACAAACACATACTTATGATATCCCATGCTTCAATATGATCTATGGCCACTGGATTCTTTTTAAGTGTGTTGTTTTTATTTTATTAATTTAATCTCAACTATATCCAAGCATTGCAAGTTCTTTCTTATCTTTTTATGATGTTGTTTTGTTTAATCTCAAGGAGGCTACTTTTCTAATTTTAATGCCTCTTTGCTAATCTTTATCTGTTGACATGCTCATAACATGATGCCATATGATTGTTCTTTATTGCAAGGCGAATAATGATGGATGTTGGTTTTTCTTGCAGGTGGTATCACATGATGAAATTGAGTTGGACATCAATGTTGATTCACAGCCACCGATTATAAACGTATGACTCGCATGTCTATGAAAAACCATCCAAATTTCTTTACATGTCATAGTTGTCCCTTATTATATAAATTTCTTCAATGTGTAGCAGGCAAGTGCGGATGCAGAAGATAGGGACCAGGCAGGCAGGCACCCATTCATGAGCAGCAGCATGAGGCTTTATTTGGTGTTGGCCCAACCTTGCTTGAAGACATGATTGTAAGCAATCCATTCATGAGCAGCCTGGAACCGATCCCATCTTCCAACGTGGATGCAACTAACTCTTTAAATCTGCCACCAACAATCAGCAAAGGTGGAAGCACTTCATCACTAACAAGAATTTGATTTCACATGAGAAGGACAAGGGAAAGGGCGTGTAGGCAGGATGTCGACTTGAACTTGATTCCACTATAAACTAATTATCTTTTGTATATTGCCCTATCTTGGATGCCTAGAACGACAATTTGGAACCAATGTGGTCTATTTGGCTAGATGTGAATTATATTATTTCACAATTGCATTCCATAGGTTTATGGCCATTTTTCCCCTCTTTTTGAGTACATAAACCTATGCAAAACTTTTGTAAAAGCCAACTCTAACTTATGCCACTTGCACATTTCCATTATGTAATAGGCTAATAGCTGCCAAGTTCATTTTGTAAATGCAGTGACTATTTGGTATGAATGTCAATCTATGCATTTCTGTCACAGTTATGATTCTATCTTCTTAAAGTAATTGCTCACCATTCTTATTTGCAAACTTTATTTTCATATCTCAGTTATGCCAAAAGGCTGCTGCACGAACTCACATTTGGATTTAATTCATTCTCAAAGAACTAATGCCAAAATGCTTCAAGAAAGGGTGTTGGAATGCTGCTCATTTGCAAGAAATAAGGAAACTTATAATACAAAACAAACCAAGCTTTTCCATTGCACATCAAAAGCCAAAATCAATGGAGCTTACATTGTTAGCCATACAATTCACCTTGACATTCACGCATCACTTCATATTCTAGGTACAAAATCTAACATTTCACTGATACAACCCAACCTTCTACATTTTTTTTTTACTTCAAAATGACAAAAACTAACAGTACAATCACAACCAACCACCAGGCCATTTTCCAGTCTATGCCACCGCTACCATTTCTTCTGCCCACCATGATTTGGTCCACATAACCATACTCTATCTCCGCCATCGCTCCCACACCTCGACGAGCACCAAACCCCAAACCATCATCACTTGGATGCCTTAGGAAATCTATACTAGGTTCCCATTGAGCCTTTATCGGAGCCACCTACCGTACAAAAAAAGACACCCATTCTGCAAAGAGGCATTAAAATTAGAAAAGTAGCCACTTTCAGATTAAACAAAACAACATCATATAAAGATAAGAAAGAACTTGCAATGTTTGGATAAAGTTGAGTATTAATTTTTTTTAAAGAAAAAACAACACACCTAAAAAAAAATCCAGTGGCCATAGATCATATTGAAGCATGGGATATCATAAGTATGTGTTTGTACACTTAGTAAAAAAATATGAAATTTATCCGTCGCTAGACCCCTACATGTGCAACTAGTGGCTGATTGGAAACCTCATTCACGTCCAAAATGATATCCTCATTTGTGACCACCTGAAAAACACACAAGTTTAATCACATGAGGTCCAACTAAAAATACCAATTCTGCCAAATTTATCAGGATGAATGTAACTCATATAGCATTATAGCAGACCAATTCAATGACACATACCAATTCAATTCAATAGAATAACTTACCTTCGTTCCCATTCCTCAAAGACTCCACCACACAACTTTCTCCACATCTGCATAATGGCGTTCGCGGGAATCGTAGGTCAAGTGACTCCCGTGTGTTTGAGTCCCCATTCTTGTCCGGTATTTGTGGAATCTTCATCGGAATGCATCCCCGTCTTCTCCGCTGTTGCCGTGGTGGATTTCACTGACCTAGGGCTCGACGGCAATATTGGGGGAGAAATATCGAATGAAAATGAGTAAATAACCAAGCAGCAGCCTTTTAAATGACTCTTCTATGTGGCAATTGACGTGTCACCGTGTCCAGTCCAAACACTTACCTACTTAAACCAAATGCCACGTCTTCTAATTACACAACATTAGGGCTTGGTGGACTGATTTGGCCTAGATTAGTGATTGTAATGGACTATTTTGGGCCAAAAATTTGGAAAGGATGGATCCGGTAAAAAGTGAAACAAAAGGGACGTATTTGGCTATTTTTCCACGAATTATAGAGTATAAAGTATAAACCCAGTTTGAAGAGGTTTTATTTGAAAAAAAAAATAGGAAAAGAAAAGAAAATGAAATGTTATTTTATGGATATCCACCCTTTAAAGGAGTATTAAATAGAAAAATAATTAATGAGTTGATAACAAAATGTGCTTTATTCATAATTAAGTGATGCTTTAGGTCACATTCACTCCATCAAGTCACCAACATATTCCTTACGTACAATTTTTATTTTATTGTTTAAAAAAATACTTACTTTTTATTATGGCAACGTGTCAAAACTTTAATATGTCAATGCCAAGTTTTTTGGACCAAGCAAAATAGCCATTCATACATGAACTATTATGGACTTTAATTTTATTAATGGATACTTAATAAAATGTCGGCATACGAAGTTAATATTTATTGTATTTTCATTTCTTAATAAACAAAGTAATTTTACTCAATGGCATCTAATTTAGGAATATTTGCCTCCAAATGTATCTGTAACGTGTTTTATTTGTTGTTTAATTTTAACCTTTTTTGGTCACATGTGTGAGAATTAAATATACGTCAAGTTCTTTATCTATTTGGTATCTATTTGTTGTTTAAATGCATGTTTTTAGTTGATTATTATTTAAATCACTTTCAAATGTTAAGTAAAGGTGTTGGTGAGCTTTTGCTTTCTTAAGATAAAACAAAATCCATTAAATTAATTTTGTCCAGATGCAGGAAAACTCGCACCAGAACGTTACTTTGCCAGATCACCCTAATTCCTATGTTAAATATTTGACTAATAATAGATTTGATTGATATTTAAGTACTTATTATTCTCATACATTCAAGTATTCAACTATGTGACATTTAATTATAAAAATTAATGATGGACAGGAACCATCCCACATTACTATATTAGGGAATAATAATCAAAGTTAGTACTAGTGGTAGTTTTAAAAAGAAACAGTGGATTCCTAATCATTTGAAGTTCGGTTGTCCAGATTTCAGACAGCTTTGTTACTGTCACTGCTTTCTTAATTTGGATAACAAGAATATTTCACCAATAATTGCTAAAAGGATTTTATATAAGTCAAATCTAATTATGTACCCAAAAAAAAAAAAAAGAATCATCCAAGAAGTGAAGTAAGAACTTGTCTGTGCAAGCAAGCTATATAATAAACACTCTATAAATAAGAAATACTTTTAGTAAAAACACTTCCCTTGACTTCATAATGATAATAACAATAATAAACAATATATATATATATATATATAACACAAATTTAAAACAATAGGTACTTCGACCTACTAAATTAACTCGGACTTTGAGAGGTCCAGAATTCCTTTGTTTATAAAAAAATTTAAAAAAATAAATAAAAAAGAATAGATACTACTTTTTACCTATGTGTTGTCTTTTAAAATAATCTTTAATTTTTTTTATTAAACATAATAACCATGTCTTCTTTTGCATTAGTTTTTTTTTAATTAAACATTAATACCTACGTGTCTGCAAAAATGTGTGAAAGCCCAAGCCGCATAAATTACAAATAGGGATAAAGGGGATGGATAAAGGACCGGTGGAAATCGAACTCCAACCTATGATTGAAAGGCAGAGAAGATGACCACTTTGGTCAAATGCCAATCACTCTACTTCTTTTGCATTAGTTTAGCATAAGGGGTTAAATTATTATTTATTTTAATGATCTTGTTATGTAATTTATGTAAATTCTTTAGTTATTCATTTTAAAAATGTTAAAATAACTTATAGAAGACATTTTATAAAATTTACATAATACTTTTAATAAGCTTAGTGAAGCATGGTTGTGTTTGAACTAAAGTTTTAGAAAAAGAAGTCCAAATAGTATCGATCCAGTAAAAGAAAAATTGGGCCTTTGAGGCTCGAGCCACATTAACATGGGCCAATCCAGTGTAGAAAAAGGCCCAAAAAGCAGCCCGACATGTGATAAAGACCAAGTTGATTGTGACTGCCGTTAGTCGTGGATTGCAGCAGGGCAAAGGCACCCGTTTGGATAGCAACAAATTTTGAGTGATGACAGCCATTTTTGTGTAGATATTTAGATTTATCCAAACAGTGCATTATGCCGATGTCTTGGTAATAAATTTTAAGTGCTAATTTTTATATTTACTAGTGCTGAAGTGTTTATTGTTGAAGCTGCAGCGCCATAGCATTAAAATGAGGCGTCAGAAAATTGGGGAGACGGTTCCTTTGAAAAAGTACGCTTTTGGAAACAATAATTCACGGGAAGTATCTGAAATCCCTGCTTTGAATTCACTTTTCTTCTGCCGAGTAATCTCTACTTTACTTCTTCACCTGATGGATGATGATGATGAACAAAGGTAAACGCTTCCTTTCTGCGGTATCCGAATATTTTTAGTTTCAATTTTTTGTTTGTTTTTTTAGCTATCGAGATGTGTTTTGCGTGAATCTGTGTGTATATGTGTTAGCATGGTGTTAATTTCTCGACGTTTTTTGGTACTAACGTCAGGATGTACGTGTAGAGGTGTGTTGTTGATGAATCGGTTGCTGGTTTCATTTTCGAGGTTTTGCGTGAATGCTCGTTATGATCCTTGCTGTGTTTGATTCGATTCATGATACTCGGTAGCAATTTTTCGGTAATTCTGTGGCGAATTCATGCATCTGAATCAATTTATGTACTTCCTCAAGTCGATCCGCACTTTCGGGAGGGAAATACCCTGCGATCGTGTGTTTTGACATTTCTGAATTAATCAACGTCGATTGAAGAAGAAGAAAGATGGCTGCATTATGTTTCAATCCATTCCGACTGCGGAAAACTAAGAGCCATTCATTATCGCTTTCTTCATCCTCGAGAAGTCAATGGAACAATAACAGTAATACTATGGAGAAGAAGAGATTCGACAGCATAGAATCGTGGTCAATGATTCTGGACTCGGAGAATATTGAGAATTGGGAAACATCCAACGACGAGAAAGAGGAATGGACTGCTGATCTTTCTCAGCTCTTCATCGGCAATAAATTCGCTTCTGGAGCACACAGCAGAATTTACAGAGGAATCTACAAACAGAGAGCTGTTGCAGTAAAAATGGTGAGGATTCCGACTCACAAGGAAGAAACAAGAGCTCTTCTGGAGCAGCAATTCAAGTCCGAGGTTGCTCTTCTTTCCCGGCTGTATCACCCCAACATTGTGCAGGTCAGATTCCTTTTTTTTTGACTTATGGTATGTGCATCAGTTCAAATCATATGTGCTAGAAATTAAGAAAGTAAAGTTTCAATCTGCAAGGTATTTGAAAATTTGTCCAGCAGAAGCCTTCAATGTTACTATTTGTTCCATTTGAGTATTGTTTCTTCCTTGAACTCTTTAACACATGAAGGTTACTTAAAAACCAATCCAAACCCTTGCCACTGCACAGTATAATGTGGATACCGTTGGCTATAAGGTTAACTTGCATGAAATTGGATAGTGATTGATTAGTGTGCTTGACAAAAATTTCATTCTGTTAGTTTGATTTCCTCTGCAGTTCATTGCTGCCTGTAAAAAGCCTCCAGTATACTGCATCATCACAGAATACATGTCACAGGGGAATCTTAGGATGTACCTCAACAAAAAGGAGCCCTACTCCCTTTCCATCGAGACCATTTTGAGATTAGCCCTCGACATTTCAAGTGGAATGGAGTATCTCCATTCACAAGGCGTTATTCACAGAGACCTCAAGTCAAATAATTTGCTTCTGAATGATGAGATGCGCGTTAAGGTTGCAGATTTTGGGACATCCTGTTTGGAAACACAGTGTAGAGAAGCCAAAGGCAACATGGGGACATATCGTTGGATGGCTCCCGAGATGATCAAGGAGAAACCCTACACTCGCAAAGTGGATGTGTACAGCTTCGGAATTGTGTTGTGGGAACTCACTACAGCTTTGCTCCCTTTCCAGGGAATGACTCCTGTGCAAGCTGCTTTTGCTGTGGCTGAAAAGGTCGATAGACTACTAGCTTTTTCACAATACGTTAAACAAGGTTTTAAGTTTATACCCCATTGTGTTGCAAAATTTGTTATTAACCAAAACTTTCTGCACAGAATGAGCGACCACCATTGCCAGCAAGCTGTCAACCAGTTCTTGCTCACCTCATAAAACGGTGCTGGGCGGCGAACCCCTCAAAGCGGCCCGACTTTGGTGAAATCGTGTCTGCATTACAGAGGTATGATCAGTGTGTGAAGGATGGGCTTCCCCTTACTCTACACTCGAGTATAGTCAGCCGGAACGCCATTCTTGAACGCTTGAAAGGCTGTGTATCCATGGGCTCTTCCATACCTGTGCATGCATGACTAACTGCTCCATTTTATATACATGTATATGTTGCTGTTTATGTATATATACATATATATATACACACATATATATATATATATATGTTGTTGTTATTTGGATCGATTACGGAGTTGAGATAGACATGTTTGTACCTAATTTGAAGTTATAAGGTGTTGCAACTTGTAACTCGTTAGCACTTGATGTAACTCATGAGCTCTTTGTACCTTGTATCTTCTTGTTCACGGTCTTTGCTAGCTACTGATCAATAATGCCAATAAAGAGGAAGGAAGGAAGGAATTTATTGTAATCAATTTATTCCCTTTGAATTTTATACTGTATTTTTACCCATGTTGTCTTCCAGATGATATGATGTGTGTTTTTTCCATTAAATTATACATAAGGGTGAGCTTTTATAAAGAGAACAATTGGGAGAAAATGAACAGAAATATTATACTACTATATAATGTAACTTTCGGTTCTATTTTAAGACAACTTTCAAACTCGCCCCTACGGTGTGTTATAAACTCTACACCTAAAATAAAACTCCATATTCTGTTTTTTGAAGTAACAAAACTCCATATTCAAACACCTTCAGTTTGCGAACTTGGATTTGAGACGAACCCATTTTAAAGAACATTTATGTGTGTGGTTTCGAAATTCCAAGGTTGTGCTGCACCAAAAATAAAGGCGTTCTGAAGAGGGTGGAACATTGTACTTTGAAAATCCTCCAAACGACCTTACCGTGCAGCTGGATGGGATGGGATGGGATGGGGATGGGATCAAACATAAAAAGAAGAATGTAATCTAATTCTTCTTCCTCTGTAGAAAATACTACTAGAGAAAGGCGGTTTTGCTTTATGAAATGGTTTTGTAGGAGTAATATAATAATGAATGGGCCATCTGAGACCGCGAGCTGGTTTGCTGCAAGACAATTTTGGGCCCATCTAATCCCTTGTAGTAAAATTGTAGGAGTAGTAGTATATTCAATTAAAGAGGAGCTATTGAAGCATTAAAAAACTGACGTTGCCTTCAGGCTTCAGGATAGACCTAATAGCAAGGGAATTACTATTAATTTATTGGCTAGAATATTTCACATCCACAGAGTTTTGGCTGTATTGAATTTGTCCCCAGATTTATTTTTATTTTCATTGATCTTAACTTATAATGTATGCTAAGTGTCACGGTCACTCATTTTAAGTAAAATACTTATTTTGTTAAATTATAAATAACAATATTCCACTTATTAATTCAATCTGACTCATAAATATATTGTAGAGTTATTAAATCAGAATTTTCTAAACTAAGATCTCTATTTCGGTTAAGACTCCAGTCCACTTTCATTGTTACTGTTGCTTGCTCACGCAGCTGTGAAAAATTGAAAAATATTTTGATGTATTTATTTTGTTTATAACTACTAATACACTTGTTTAAATACTACTATATTTTAAAGAAATCAACACCAAATTAAATAAAAAATAATGATCTCAAACTGTCATCGTAGCTTGAGTGGTATAGAGCTCTGGCAACTTAAGCAAATGTCTCGTGTCGAGCTTTGTGTAAGTGTAGTAAAAAATTTTCTCCAGCAGTTCTTGTCGCATATATTTAACATATTTAACATAATACAACAATTCTATTTAAACTTAGAATATAATTTGCTGATTAATGATATTTCGTGATTTTATGTCAATATGTGTCGAACCATATATGTTCCAATAAAATTAGGTGGAATTCAAGTCAATCTTATTGACCCATTCTTTTTTATATTAAAATCAACAATAAATAAAATACAAACATTTGGCATAAAATATACTACTACTTATTATCCACCCAAGTGGAAATTGTTTGGGTGCTGGTGGCCTATAGGTGCTGGCACATTGAAAAGTGATGGGTATGCGTATATCAAATGATGTGTGAGTATAAAAAAGTGATGGATGAAGTTTATGAACAAAAAACTAATAAAAAATAAATAAACTACCATCTATACATCACTTTATAAGGCTTATACATCACTTTACAAAGGGCTACATCATTTTTAGCGTTGTCTGCACCTACTGGCAATTGTTATGCCATTACAGAAACCGGATTGCACCCAAGTATTTGACATTTTGGCGAACATGGTCTACTTTCACAATATACTCCCTACATTCCAAAATAGTAGTCTTTTTAGAGATGAAAAAGTATTCCACAATAGTTGTCATTTTGGGTATTTCTATAAAAGTTTTCCAATATTATTCATTTATTCCCCCAATGATGTTCATTCTCTCTCCGCCTCAAGTACATTTCTTGGTAAGTGAGAGGGTGTAGAAATGGAAGATTATGTGGTAATAATTATATTTATTGGTTTGTGTAATATTTGCTAGAAAGATAATTAAAAAAAGAACCGATGGAGTAATTATAATTTTTCTTTCAATTTTTGCTCATACGCTGTCACTGAGCCAGTATGACTAGAAAATATTTACATTCCTACTTTAGTATTTTTATTTTAAGAAGTGAAATTGTGAAAATTATACTACAAATTATTACTACTAACTCAAAAAGTAGTTGGTTGGGATGAGGACCTAGCCCAAGCGGTTAAGTCCATTGACTTCCAACGGAAGGTTGGAGGTTCGATTCCCACCGGCCCCCTATCCCTCTCTTTAATTTTCCTTTGTAATTGTGTGGCATGAGCTCCCACCACCCTTTTCCAGGCCTTCAATGGCTCCTCAAAAAAAAAAAAAAAGAGTAGTTGGTTGAACAAGGGAAAAGGATACTACTAACTCAAAAAATTGCCTCAAAATAAGAAAGAAGGAAAAAACAATAAACGACCTCTTGATAACCACAAAATGTCATTTAATTAACGCATTAATTAATCAGACCACCATTTGTCGTCACCTCCGCCACACCTGATAAATGACGTTGAAATTTTTTTCAGGAAAAAAAAAACAAAAAAACAAAAAAAAACAACTCCAAAAATTGCTTTAAAAAAGTACTAGGTCACTATTAACCTACGTGGTTTAGGGTGCATTTTTATCTTCTTTTGTGAGTAATTTTTTCAAATAAACTGGCCAACCAACACACCTTACCTTGAGATTAATATTTTGAAACAGTCTAAAGTCATCCAGTCAAACTTTATCAGCAAAAACCCCTTTTGGGCCAAATTATTGGTCGAAAGAATCCCATGTTTTTTTTTTTTTACAATATGGTTCAACTTTCAAGTTTCAACTCATGACACTTGATTCTTTGACTTATGGGCACCTAAAATGCACACTTGACAGAGTCACAGATTCACAATTTGAACTAACTTCCAAAATGTGGCAATATAAGAAACAAGACCTACTGCCTGACAAATGTGACCAAATATAAGTTCTACTTCACCAACCTTATAGGAAGGAGAATCTTACACAAAAAAAGGTCTTTCAGGTCACCATTCAATTGGGTAAAAGATGGATGGCCATTTTTGGATGAATTTAATTTGAATCAATTACTACTTTGAACACAAA
Organism: Hygrophila difformis; assembly: GCA_030278955.1. Taxonomy (NCBI): domain Eukaryota; kingdom Viridiplantae; phylum Streptophyta; class Magnoliopsida; order Lamiales; family Acanthaceae; genus Hygrophila; species Hygrophila difformis. Next base: position 4,341,503 of record JAOANR010000009.1, on the reverse strand, counting down.
GATGTTGAAACTTGAACCCAATGTTTGAACCGGGGTTCATATTTGTCACGTCCTTGCTTGCCTTCCCACATTGAATTTAAAGGTCCATTGATTCAATAGTGGACCAAGGGGTGTGTTACATTTACTAATTGTCTTTTTAGATCAATTTCCAATTTTTTTATTTTTAAAATTAATTAATCCATAAATTTTTATTTTTGCCTTCAACTAGAGCTGTAAACGAGCCGAACCGAACCGAGTTTCAAGTGTTTGAGCTCTGTTCGTTAAGCTTAACGAGCGAATACGAACTGAACCAAAAATCTTAACGAGCCAGTTTATGTTTGAGCTCTGTTCATTTAACCTTACGAACGAGCTAATAACGAACGAACACGAGTCTAGTCGAGCTCAATTAACGAACCATTTATTTTATTAATAAATTTATTTATTTTAGAATTAAATTAGGTGTGAAAATGTAATGTACTAGTATATTGTAATATAATTTATGAGAGAAATGTGAAATTAATAAAAATGGAAAATGGAAAGAACAACTAGATAAAATATTTATTTTTTATAATATATATTCCATTAAAAAAGAATTCCAAACTGTTTGTGAACTTAACGAACGAACACAAATCAAATTATGTGTTTGAGCTCGGTTCGTTTAACTTACCTAACGAACTGTTAACGACCGAACAAGTATCGAAACGAGCTCAGCTCACGAACTGTTTGTTCTATTTACAGCTCTATAATCAACTAAGGTTTTTTTTTTTAATCAAAATGTAATACTCCTACTACAATGTAAGGAGGCATTAGATTAGTTTACAACATAGTAAATCCAACCATAAATTTACAAACTACCCAAACATTTATATTGCAATAAGAACATAGACAAGGCCATGATGAATAGCACCACTCATCAGTGTGGGGAATGTTGCCATTTGTTTGATGGAATAGATTGGTAGTAATATTAGTAGAACATAGACAAGGCCATGGTGAGAGTCCCGATAACCCTTGGAAAGAATAAATACCCACTTTTTACTTTACATGGGAATTGGTTCAGACAGTATTATTAAAAAGAAAGAAAGAAACAGAGAAACAAAGAAAGAGGAAAGAATTGTTGGGCAGTGGACTCCATAGCAAACAAAGTCTTTTCATTGCTTTGATCGAAGCCCTTTCCTACCTTTTGCCGACCTCGTTTAACCAAACATACCCCCTCCATTTTTTGTATTCTTTTTTTCTTTTTTCTAATTTTTTTTATTGTTTTGCCACCCTCCTTAATATGCTCACACACAGCGGGGAAGGATCATATATTCATATTTGATAGTATTTCATAGCCCTTTTACAATTGAAACATATAATTGGACATGTGCCTAATGTTTCTGTTTTAATTGTTTCGGTCGTGGAAATGAATCTTTTTTTTTTTTTTTTTTTGTGCCAGAAAACAGGGGCCCCTTTTTCTTTCAGTGCTTTCCAAAGGTATTTGTTTTAGTATTAAAATATTTGTAGCCTGGAGGGCTAGCTAGCTTTAATAAACTAAACTGAGAACACAATACACACTACACACCTATCTGCCTGAACTTCTGAAGCATAAAGTACGCAACAGCACGATCTAGCAGTGACAAGGATATCACCATTTTTAAACCGAGACCACAGCAACTTCATTTCAAACCATGGAGAATTGTGTCCCAAACTCACCTAATAAACAAATGAGCCATGGCAAGAAATATACTAGTATCACTGAACAAGGGAAACCATATTGTATAGTAGTTCCAAACACTCTTTTCAGAGTTCATAATTACAAGTACAGGAGAATAGCCCATATCTCTGCAGTTGCTAAAATGGGGTTTGAATTAGAGAATGGATCAATCAAACCTTTCACCAAAAAAGGATGCAGCAATCAACCATAAATTTTCAATATGTAAATGATAATATAGAGAACCAAGGGATCATTGATGATTCATAAAATGTAGTAATTTACATTGTAGATTGGGATTTCTACAGAGGAAACCGGTCATACAAATGCTACCCAAAAAGACCAAAATCAGCTTAGATTTCATAAGCAAAACAGAGAAAAAAAAAACTACAACCACCTTGTTTAGTTTTCAAGATTTTCAATTGCCCTAAATTTCTTTCCCCTTTTATTCATCCCCAAAGCTTAAACATCCTTTCCCCAAGAAAATTCACAATCTTCCTCACCGATCCCTTCTCCACATCCCCATCCACCGTAACCTCCTCATCATTTCCGGCGTCAGCGCCGCCCTCCGCCGCCGCCGCCGCACTACTCGACTCACCACCAAAATGAAAATCTCCCTTAGTCAGACACAGATCAGACTTCTTTGGCACATCCAATTGAAGTTCAATCTTACCTTTCACGCTTTTCTCCTTTCTCTTTTCCTTCTTGTTCTTCTCCTTTTTCCCCCCTTTGAACAAGTTATCCTCAAAAGCATCGATTATCTCATCTATCAGCTGGCGATTGGGCGACGAATTCCACTTCGCCCAATAGCTCAGGTAGCAACGGAAGCAGTTGCATCCGAAACAGGGCGGATGGTCGTCGTTCCCCTTAGAAGAAGGACCACCGGCCGCCGCAGCTTTCTGATTAGCCTTGCGCTGAGTGTTGGAGTGGCTTCCGGAACAAGATATTAGGTAAGCCAAAACCTCCCTGTCCTCCGGCGACAAAGCAACGGTCAGAGCTAAAATCGCGGCCGGCAGAAACGACAAGAGCTGGTCGGAGACAACCGATGACGAGGGATGGACGGTGCCTTTCCTATAAAGCTTCTTCATTGCTGGAAAATCACTCTACAGTATTGAGCTTGAGAGAGAATTCTAGGCTGGGAGTGGGAGAGAGAGAAAGAGAGAGATGGAGGTTTGAAGGAATGCTAGAGGTTTCAAGTTTCAAATGGGTGGTGATGTACTAAATTGTGGGGCTGAGGGCAATGATTGCGTGCGACGCAAGCGTTTCCGTAGGGCTGCAGTGTACTGGCGCACAGTTCGTCTTGGTAAACGAAGGAATATGATTGAGCGGGGTGCAATGCACTGCAAACACGGGATAGAATGGGGGCCCACGCGAATCTCTCGTTCCGCTTGCCTTTTTGGAAATCGAGCACTGTTTTTACAGCGAGTGCTGGTTAGTACCGTTTGTCCGTTTAGTGATTTTAATCTAATTTCTGCAGGTATGTATGGAGTAAATGATTATTCGAACACCGTGTGGTTAATTTAATTTTGAGTTAATAGTTAATTTAGGCCATAACAATTAGTCATTTTCACTTTTGAGCCATAGCAAGTTTGAGTTATGATTTTAGGCCATAACAAACCACTTTTGTTCAATTTTGGGCCATACAGACTTTTTAAAATAATAATTGACCACACCTACTCTCCTTTATTATATTTTGACCCCATCAGTTGACTTATCAACTTTTGTCCTTTTACACTTTGACCTCAAACTTTAGATTTTTCATTAAATTTAATCCAATAACTGTCCATCATGCTTCCGATAATTAAATTAAGCACTAAACTTCATACCTTGGCTTTGACCGCCTTGCTGCGGGGTTTCCTAAGCTCCGGGATTTTACGGACTTCCTCCAACCACGCAGCCGCGACCGATGGTTCACCGATTCTTGGCTCCTTCAGCAACAAACAGCACAGTCCTATTTCGTTTCCTACCTTATGACGTATCAAGATATTAATTAAGGGTTTTTAATAATATTATCGGAGTATTTGGGATATTTGGAAGCCTGGATTTTACTGAAGAAATATTAAAAATATTATTCAAACATTATTTCCCCTAATGGAGAAGACAGATACTTAGTTCCTCATGGAGGAAGTAAGACTCTTGGGGATGCTCCCCATAATATTACAGACACAGAAAGGAAAATTTGCAGAAAGGAAATATTACAAATGTTTTGAAGAGTTGGGAGGATTTTTCGATGCCTTCCATCTGCTTCAAACTCCTTTATTTATAGGCGTCCGCGGACTTCAAACCCGGATTCCAATCTTCCTCTAAATCCTTGTGACGTCACTGCGTTCGTCACTTGGCCTTAATTTCCACCGGCTACATTATTGTCCTTTTGGAATTATTGCGTTAGGTGGCTTTTTGTCAACTCTCCACCTTCTCCTGTCGGCCACTTTCTGCCAGCTACTCTGCCCTTTTTTGTTGGCTTTTAATTATGAGTGTTGCCAACACCTCTCTTTCTTTTACATCCAGCTAATCTCACTTTGGCTTGTGAAAGTTTTTTGGACGTTTCTTCCCTTTGTCCTGTTCGGGTCCGGATTTTTTCTGGGTTACCCGGATCTTTGTACCGAATAGGGGTTTCTCCTGTTCTGCACAATATGGGCATATGTGGTTATCCCATTGGCCAACATGCATCATGTTGCATGCCTTTTTTCTGGTACACTTGGTTGCTGGCAATTTGTTTTCCCAGATGAGTAACCTCTTCTTTTCGAAGGAGGTTTCCGCAAACTCTGTGCTTTTCCCTATTAAAGAATTAACCAGGAACGATCCATTTAAATTGTTTGAGAATATTTAAACGGATATTTAACCTTTTTCATCTCGGTGAGACGGACCCAGAATACCCATGCTCGTCGTGTGGAGATTTCATCTTCGTTGATTGAAGATACCAATGGTGCCTTCTCATCGATAGACTTAACTCTGTTGAAGGCAATCATATCAGGTCTCTGTAATTTAATAAATTGGAAGACCGGATAAGAACCTTTTCCGACTATCTCTGGTGCCGCTGAAATGAACTTAAGCTCCAGAATATCTCTTCTTTGCAAGTGCGGGTTGTTTTGCCATGATTCATGCACCGTGCTACTTATCCATCCCGGAAGTTTTTCGATTTCCGGAAACCCTGGTGATGTAGTATGAACAGATGCTAATGCTCCAAAGTCATACCACTTTCGAACTTCCTCTGGCTTCGATCCTTCGAGCATCCAGACACTGTTGTATCTTCCGGATGTCTCAATTACTGTTTTGCTTGGGTTAATTCCCCTTTTGGAAACAAGTTGTTCCCATTTTCCTTGGTAATCCAGCCAGGCTGCAGATATGACCTTTTCCTCTGAATTAACCTTAGAGGTGCCTGTCATGGGCCTAAGGTTAATTTCTTCCTCTTTTACCCCAGAGGCTGTGGGTTGACTTGAGCTTTCGGAAATGTGACTTTCCTCTTGCTCAACATTTTTGTCGGTATCCGACAATGGTTTCTTTGAAGCAGTACTTGAGTCTGCTTCTTCATATGTGACCACTTTAGCTTTTTGGGCACTTTTCTCTTTGTTTACCAGGGAGGCTGACGCTTTCCTGATTGGCTCTAATACTGTTTCCCATAGTGCTGTCATTGCTATATGTAGGGTTGCAAACGAATAGAATAATTTTGATTCGATTCGTGATTCGATTCGAAATTTTACTATTCGTATTCGGAATTTTATGATTCGAATTCGAATAAAACATATTCGATTCGATTCGCTAAGTAAACAAATACGAATACAAAATCTCAATATTCGATTCGATATTCGTTCGTATTCGATTAAATATTTATTATATTTAATAAAATAATATATATTTATTTATTATTCGAATTGAATAGTTTTAATTAATTAGGATATATTGAGGCTAATTATAATTAACTAAATAATTAATAATTAATTCAAGCCCAACCCATTAAAGCTGATCCATATTTTATTTCCCAGCCCAATATCAATTCTTACCCATAACCCTAAAATACACAAGTCCACTATATATATATTTTGAGACACCCATTTCTTCAATAGGGCAAGAGTCAGCTGCGCCGCTACTCCTTTCCTTCTCCATTCTTCATTTTTTTTTCCCACTATGATAGAGAGACAATTGCTTCGGTGGGTGAGAGGAACTGTGGAGTGCGAGAACAACCACGCATCAATGGAGGCGTGAGCGATGACCATGAGGAGGCACTGGGCTGAAGCAGAGCAGCGAGCAGCAGCAATGGGTGAGAAGGAAGCTTGACAGATGGGGACGGCGCTTGAGGGCTGTTCTGGCGGAGGCAACAACGAGCTAGAGGCTGCGGCGGGGATGGGGCTGAAGGGGCTTGGTATCTTAGTCTCTTCGCTACTATTTTTGTTATTTTTGTTCTTTTCCCTTTTCTTTGATATAGGTTGAAGCATTGTTGAATTTCTGGTGATTGTTGTTCTTCTTGTTGGTTATTTGGAGATTATATTCTTTTATTTTTTGGTTATGCACATATGATAGTTTAATGTGTTTCTCATAAACTCTAGATAGGATTTTATTCCTTGATTATTCTCTTGGTGATAGGAATCGTTGCGTGCATGTATTGTTTTTATTGGAGGGTAAAAGTTTAGATGATGAATTTGATGTACTTTCTAGTTCAGATCTTTATAAATCATATGTTGAGTGATGATTTTTACACATTTGAGTGGTTTTTGAATAGGGATTTATTTGGGTTATTATACAAGTGTGTCTTGGAGCCCTTTTTTTCCTTTGTCAATATACATATGTTGAGTCTGAATAATTTGATCCAAGACAAATCAGTTTTTTGAGTGTTGTCCTTGCCTTCTTTTACACATTTTTATGTTGAGCCATCTTTTACCCAAACGTTTGTGCACACTTGCTATTTTCTTACAGGTAGTGAAAGCAATCCAAGGACTAATCCAGACACCCATCTCTCCCCAAGATCCAAGAATGCAGGAACTCCAAGAGCTAGAGAAACAGAAGGGTGTGATTGACAAGAAACCCACTAACACGTGAAACGGGAGCTCAATTTGTGAATAAATTGAGGTTTTGAGAAGATGAATGTAATATTGGTTGTCTTGATTTTATTTGAATTGGTGTAGGAACTTGGAATTTATTTGAAATGGCAGCCTAGAGCAAGAACTTGGAATTTTATTTGAATTGCAAACTACTTTTATGTTTTTGTGATTTCTTATTTGTATTTTTATTTTTAGCATTTTTATTTTTTTTGAATTTCGAATCGAATAGTTCGAATCGAATAATTACAAATCGAACCGAATATATTCGAATCGAACAAAATAATATTGTATCAAAATATTCGAATCGAATATTCGAATCGAAGCAAATAATTCAAATATTCAATTCGAATCGAATACGAATACTATTTGTTATTCGTTTAATAATCGAATACGAATACGAATATTCGAATATTTTTTCGAATACGAATACGAAACATTGATATTCGCTTCGATTCGTTTCGTTTGCAACCCTAGCTATATGGGAGGTTTGTATATTGTTGCGGACCATGTCCACATCGCTCTGTTGTATTTGGCCAGCTGCTCGTGCATTGATTTCGAGCTGTCCAAAATGCTTTGATAGCTCCTCTAGGTTTTCTCTGAGGTGTCTGGATCTCGTAATGATGGAATCAGCTTCAAATGCTTCCATATCTCGTCAAGAAATCTGCAAGAACATTTTCATGAGATTTTATAACATCAATATCATAAGTATAATATTGACATTCAGCCTGCCATCTGATAATACGAGCTTTTTCAATTTTTGATTCGAGTTTATTTTTTAGAAAAGCTCTAACGTTAGTATTATCAACTTTTAATACAAATTTATTTGCAAGTAAGAATAAAGACCATTTTTTAAATGTTTTCCATACTGCAAAGAATTCATTTTCATTAATGTGCCAGAGTTTGGCTTGTTGTTCAGTGAACAACCCTCCTGTGTATCTACAGGGTTCTTGACCCGTAGTTGTTTTTCTCATGAGCACTCATGCCCATCGAAAATCATTGGCGTCTGTGTAGACTACCAGCTCAACATCATCTTGAGGTATCGCGAGTTTTGGCAAGCTATTGCAGACTTGCTTTAGTTCACGAATTCTCTTGGTATGGATTTCATCCCATTTCCATCTAGAGCTTTCAGTCTCTTTAAGGAGTGGTCTAAAATCCTTTCTATATTTTGCAAGGTCTTTAATAAACATACCCGCAAAATTTACAACTCCTAAGAAACTCTGAAGTTGTTTCTTGTCTTTTAATACATCAGGAAAATTGCGGATTTTCTCCACAATGTGTTCCTGTAATTCTATTCCTGCTTCATCAATTTGAACTCCTAAGAATTCAATTTTGTTAGCAGCGATAGTGGCCTTTTTCTCAGAGAGAACTAGACCTTCCATGTGACATGCATCAGAAAATATTTCAAGATGTTTAATATGCTCTTTAGTATTTCGAGATGCAATAAGAATGTCATCTATGTAGACGAACATAAACTCCAGATAATCATTAAATAGATTATCCATCTTTATTTGGAATATCTGAGGGGCATTAGAAAGCCCCATTGGCATAACATTCCAAATATATTGCCCTTGTGGGGTGGAGAATGCTGTGAATTTCTTCGACTCATTCTCCATCTTAATCTGATAGAAATCAGATTTGCAATCAAATTTAGAAAACACTTTAGCACCTTTGATGCAATCAATTAAGTGTTCTCTACTTGGAATGTAATAACCATCAAACTGTATTATTTTGTTAATACCTTGATAGTTTATTACCAACCTGGGTTTACCTCTCTTTATTTCACCGTGGTTTCTTACCAAGAATCCAGGGCTACTATAAGCTGAGACTCCAGGCTCGATGAGTTTAAGATCAATATGTTCCTTGATAATTTGCTGCATATCTTTCTTATCCTGCATATTCATTAAGATGGGTTTGTATCGAACATACTCATATTTATATTGTTCTTTTACCTGTAGAGTAGCTTCGATCTTGTTTTTATCCCACCATGCCAGAGGATCCTCATTAAAGTTTATCCGGATAAGTCTTTTGACATTTTCGAGGGACAATTTAGTTTCTCCCTCAATGTCTAATGAAGTTATATTCAATAACTTCATTTCCTGCATTGCTTCTTTGAGGTTTATAATCTCCTCAATAGAAGCTTCATCGAATCCTTGCTGTCTAAAAGACAACAAAGCCTCACCGAACTTTCTTTTATCCTGCATTTTTGGATGGGTTAGTTTGGCATCATTATCACCACGTTTGCTGCGAAATAATATAGGCATTAACCTGTTGAATGCCTTTTCCCTGCGCAACACCTGTATCTCATTTCCACAACTTGTGGTAAATATTAATAAATTTCTTTTGTTATCTTGAACATATTTTGTAAAGGAGTGTATAAAATTATTTCCTAACAAAATATCCGCTCCTTTGTCATGAAAGTAAATAGGAGGCGTTTTTACCTTATACCAAGGTGTACCAAATGCTCCTCCAATCATGATATTGGCTTGTCGAATACCCTTATTTAGTACTAAAATTTTATGGGAAAAATCTCCTCCTGCAATAATGGGCAATGATTCCATAGCTTCGCTAGGGAAAACTCCTGGTTTTGCCGTGCAAATACCTGATCCTGAATCAATATAAGCTGCGACATATTCTGACTTATATTCTTCATATATTATACCTACTGAGATATAAATGGAGAATGGACTTGTCATTTAATTCTGATGGTGTGACCCTTCAAATTAAATTCTATACCATTATCCTTTCTTACCCATGGTTTATGATTTTCGAGAAAACTTAATCCCAAAATCATAACCCCATTGTCTTTTCCGGCGGTGCCTAAGACTCTGATCTCGTGTCCAGCAATTTCAATTGTTCCTTCATAGGTTCCAATTGATGGCTGCTGCAAGTAGTATAAGTCATCACATGGAAAACGGTTAATCTTTTCCGTGATGTCGAATATTACTCGTATTTCTTTCCATCCTTCAGGGCATTTTATCTTTATATTATCTACCCCAATGGATTGAGGAGTTAGATCTTTGATGAACTCCTTCCCTTTATATGCCATAATTCTGTCTTCCAAAAAAGACATACGGCTTGCATACTCAATTCTAGCACTCGTTGATCTGTCTAGAATTGGATGCTCTTATTTGTATGTCTACTCCTCCTAACCTTGGAATCTGGGTAGGATTTAGAGTCATGACTTTAGCAAATTCCTTGAAAATTCTAGGAATTACTATATATTCTTTCCTGAGAAATAAGTTAGAATGATGACTATTGGAAAGTGCATAAGAGATTCTATAAGTTATAGAATATGGTCTGTTCCCTTCTTTCATCAGATTTTTTCTTTTAAAATCCTGATGAAGGGTTAGAACTCTACTAAAATCTTGGTCAGCTAAGTTATAGGAAATTCTGGGATGTATGTCAAACATTAACTTCCCAGCATATAAATTTCCTACCATAGTTCCAAGAAGACCATCTCTAAGGTTATTGATTCTTCTATCAGTGACTGATAGATGTAATTCAGAATCAATACCTTCTTTGAAGGTTGCCTTAATTACTACTTCAATGGCTCCTATGTGGATCCATTCCATAGTAATGGCGATCTCCTCCTTCATTCTACTTAATTCCTCAAGAATTTCTTCTTTATGAATTAATTGCATATCCATAACATTACAAGTAAGTTCCATAGGAATTGTAAACTCACCTGCACTTATCTTGTAGATGATGTTATGTCTTCTCTGGTTGAGTCCTATCTGGTTAAGAACTCGTCCAATCCCGCCAATTTGGAATCCGTCATATGGGCTGAGGTTGGAATCTTGTCGCATTATTCTTTCCATGGTTCGATTTGGGATTGTCATCCTTGAAAAGAATCCAGACAGGTTTTCAGTGGTCTGAATCCTGTCTTCTTCAGTCAGACTCGGTTGAAGATCCATCTGAATATGAGTCCGAGTCACTTCTTAATTCTTCCTCGTAGATGCTTTCATCCGAGGGGATGTCCTCAAACTGATAGACTGGTACCAGCTTTCCATGGTAGACCGCTTCCACGATATCCTCCGTGGCTTCGTACATTCGTACCTCACGATTCTGAGGGCAATCGGGTGAGATATGACCTCTGGCTCCACACTTCCAACAGTTGCAGTCCTTGAAACTTTCGTTGGCTCGGGTATGGGCTCGTCTGAATGTTCTCTTGGATGTTGTTCTCCCCGTGCTCCTTACTGCTGAGCTGGTTGAACCTTGGGATGAACTCTTCGTCGTTCCCGTTCTTTGTCCAGTTTTGTATGTTCTGGCCTTGCCCTTGGACCACCATGCTCTTCTTCTTCGGAATGGAGGTCTTCTGAAACTCCTACTGTATGAGCCTCGACTCTTCTTCTTTTTCCTCTTTTCTTCTGATCCTCCTATAATTGTTGGAAAATCGTTATTTTCACAGCAAAGAGGAGTTCTTTTTATTTTACCTCTTAGTCTCTTGATGTTCTTTTAGGCTGCTGCCTGTTGACACCATTCTCTGAGCTTATCCTTTAAGAAGGACATTCTTCGAGCTATTGAGTCCACCGTACCAGGGGGTACTGTGTACGATTGGATCAACATTTCTCTCTATGGGCTGCAGATCTTTGCAAAGAACATGGGACATGCTACTTCAACTGTCATTTCACTCCGAAAATAGTATTTACGAAACCAGTAGATATACTCGTCTACTGCGCAAATACTTCTTAACTCCATACCCAACAGTGCTTGGGTATAGACTTTGATTTTTTCTGTTCTCTGTTCTTCAAAATAACCATCTCCTACAAAATGGGTTTTGAACAAGAGGTCAAACCTTTCGTAGATTGTGCTTTTGGATTCTCCTTCTAGTATTTGCTCCTTTAAAGCAGCCGTGGAGTTTTTCCAACCCAGCTTTGCCGATCCTTCGAGACTTAGCTCTATTAATCTGACAAAGTTTTCTTTATCGAGTTCCAGGGTGGTTGCTGCAATCTTCATTGAAGCTACCCATTCGTCGATCAGGTCTTCGATGTTTCGGAAGTCGATAACGTTGAGGTTCAGTGTTATGCCATATGGATTTAATGGTTGTAACATCGTCTTGGCCCACGGTGTGGATTCTGGTGCTCTACTTGGGTTTCGTCCTGGGTTTCGTCTTGCATTGAGATGCACCTCAGGATACATGTTCATGTAGAAGTCTGTACTTTCTCTCATTGGGACATCAGGCGGTTCATCGTGGGTCACGTTGGATCCTGTTCCTTCCGCATAACCCAATTGAAGAACTTCATTGGGTTTTACATTAACCAGATCCATAATCCCAAGTTGGGAAAATGACTATGCTAATTCTTGTAGATCTGATAGATCTGCCCTGGAAACACTCATTCGACTGTTTTCAGGAGATCGATCATAAGCTCTTCTTGTGATTTCTGCTTTGGAATCATAGTTGCTTTACCTTTTTGATGTAAAGCTTGTACGGGTCCGAATGCATCTCTAATATTGGCTTGGTTATTCTTGGAAGATCCAGGAATATCCTTCTGCCTTTTCTTAATATCCGAAATGTCAAATTTCAGATTCAAAATCTCTTTCTTTAGATCTTGAAACAATTTCAAAATCTCCTCTGTTGATTGATTCAGGTTATCTATTTTTCCAGGTAAAATTAATACCCGGTTACCATAATCTTGAATCGTTTTTTGGATTTCTCTTAAGTCTTGTGATAACTTAGAGCTATCTGGATCAATTTATTTCCAGTCAGTTCCTCTCATTTTCATGAAAGAAATTACTGTTAATAAAATCTTGTCTTATAGACAAGTTCGAGAATTTTATCTGGAAATTTCTATTTTTTATTACCAAAATTTGGAAATAACTCGTTGGTTTCAATTTAAATGAATACATTAAATAATTAAGTCTTCATCATTAGGAGATAAAATATTATAAATAATATAATTAATATGTTCTTCAATAAAACCTAGGCTCTGATACCAATTTTCAAGCGCATTAAGAGTCATTTGCATAATGAAAAATTAAGTATATTGAGAAAGGACTAAAGTAAATAAAGTCAAACTTCCTTGGGGTATGAATGAAATAAAGAAAAAGTTGTTGGATTCCTTTATTAATTTCAAATTGGTCCTATGGCCTAAATTTTACAAAACTGTGTTTGTTATGCCCTGTTTTCATAATTGTAACTTGTTATGGCATAAAAGCGGAATAGCCTCATTGTTATGGCCCTTTTTAACATTTAACCCTTTAATTTTTATAGGTATTTACTGTAATTACTAATTTAATCGAATGAACAAATACTAATATCTCCATCTCAAAGTTTTTGCTACGGACCCACCTGACACACATGCCGATACACATTTTTAATGGTTAATAACTTAAATTTTATACAATAAAAAATTATAAAAATTTAATATGTTAAAACTACAGAATTAGACGAATGTAACAAGATCTCACTTAACTATATTTTTCTTTGCATAACTATGATAAACATTTGAATCAAAGTTAAAACAGTAAATAGTTTCAAAAAGTCAAACGTGATAATTACAACGAGATGGAAGAAGTATAATAGTATAGTATTAATCGAAATTAGTTGGCAAAGTTTGATTAAGGATCCGTTCTGCACGTCGAGCTGTAGTTGCGGGCTACAACGGCGAGCTGCAGTTGTAGGGAGCTGTAGCTATTGGGAGTTGTGGGAGTTGTAGCTATCAGTTTTGACATAAGTGTTCGGTAAAAATAGCTGTAGCTGTTAAAAATTATAATTTGAAGAGAAAAATTAATTAAATTTTGAAAGTAGCTTCCGAAAGCTCCCAGAAGCTCCCAAAAGCTACATCTCGTAGCTTCTAAAAATAAGCTTCCAAAAGTTCCCAAAAGCTAATGTACAGAAGAGAGCTTTTGTTTTAAAATAAAAGCTAAAGCTATCAAAAGCTTCAAAAAATTGCGTGCAGACCCTAATATGATTTTTATAAGTATCTAATCAAATTGAATTGAACAAATACAGTACTATTTTTTAATTAAAACTAATGGAATACAATTTGGGCTTTTGGGGATTGAGGGATTATCATTATACTACATGACTTTTTGGTTTTTTTAAAACTAATACAGTAGTATTCATGAAATGGGGTAATAATCCAACCTAATGCCTCCTTTTCTGGTACTAGTAATAATAATTTGATGAGGCTATCCAAGTTGGATTAATCATCATTATTACAAGCCTATAATCTCACAATTTTTTAGGCAGCATAACCCATAATAACCAACATTATACTTTAACTTCTTATCAAAAAAACATTATACTTTAACTTGTGCTTCTTAGTTCGTTATTTCTTGCATGAAATTTGCATATTAGTTACAAAGATCAAGATTTTTTCAATTATTTTTTTTTAAAAAAAAAATTCACTCGGTAAATGTGCAAATTGCAGCATATTTCATATTAAAAATTTAAACTAAAAAGTATGAAAAATGGAAATGGGAAATTATTGAGCGTTGACTTAAAAAAAAAATCCAAAATCGAATTTATTTGTTGTGATCGGAAATAATAGTGTATAAGATCCACCCTTTTTATTTTTTTATTTATTGGTGTGCTAAAAAATATCGTGTTGTTGTATATTTAACATTTAATTGTTTGAATTGAACTAGGTTAAGCATGGATTAAAGTCAGCTTATTTTGGCTACTACCGTTTAATGATTTAATATTTTTTCTCCTTGTATAATTTAGTTGAACGTCTTTTTTTTTTTTTTTATTATTTAAAGTATCAATTTGTATGTCATGGACGAACATGCATTTTCTTTCTACACGTTTCTACTAAAGAATATATATTGTTATACCTGTTGGGATATGGCTTACTAAATCATTATGTGATGTTTGAGAGCAAACAGATCCGTTAGCAGATATCAAATTAGAAAGTAAACTGTCTCACAGTTTTCTCTCCGAATCCGCTAACTCCAACATCTTTTGTAAATCACCGAACTATATAATTAATTTTTTAAATTTATATCAGATCATGCTTGATAATTACTACAATCAGTTATATTATGTACTGCAATTTTCTGTATTATTAATTTGTACATAAATTTATTTGAATGTCGATTACGATAGTCACTGTTAGTCGAAAACAATGAATATATGAAGTTTTTAGAATAGTATTTTTCATATAATTTGCATTATATTTATAATTATTTTTTCTGTATTTTCTTTCTATATTAAGGTTCTAAATTTTTTTAGCCCTCTGTAAACAAAGTTTTTGGTTTAATTCCGCCATTTATATTGGAAGTTAAGATTTATATATATTGTAGAACAAAAATTTTGATAGACAAACAACTGCAAATAATTTTATTAATTCACAATCACTGTCTACAATTTACAAGAATATAAGAAATTTAAAAATATCAAACGATATGTGGTCGACTTCTAGAATTCGTTTGATTCCTCCAACTTGAATGATTGGAAGTGTATTTGATACTTCCTTTAGATCTTTTACGGCTCTGCAGCGTTTTATTGCTGTAGGCTCTCAAGTGTATGAGTCTTGAGAATTGTGTAGTGTCTTTTCTCCTCCTTCATTTGTAAAGAGAATGCCTCTAGAGAAAAATATAGGAATTGTGGGCCGATCAAAGAACAGAGTCTTTCATCTGGGCTTGCTCAGACCTTTTATCCGGGCTTGTTCACATGAACCGATCTTCATAGTTTTGGCCTTTTGGGTTCGTTCCAAGTGTCCATTGGTCATTGTATGTGAATATTTCATTTGGACTTATCCGACCCAATATAAATCAATTCGACTTGATCGATTCAACTAGCCCGATAAATATTAATAATTACTTTGAACATTTAATTTATTTAAAATGCTAAAAAAAGAATTAAATTAATATTTTAAAAACACAGTGTCGTATTTTTGTTGGCGAATAAAATTTACGTATTTACATATATAAACAAATAATATTTCCTCCACCTATAATGAAGTTCCTTTAATGCAATAGCATCCTTTCTTATGCTCAAATATAAGAAAAAGAAAATGATTTTACAATTTGCCGCAAAAGGAAAATTAGTAAGTACCAAACTTTAAAACAACAACCATTTTAAATGCAGAATTTATGTAGGTCGAATTCCCAACCGACTCCCTATCCCTCGCCTTTATTACCTTTATAATTTTTGTGGCATGGGCCCAGTACCCTTGCAGGCGCTCCTCCAACAAATAAAAACAACCATTTAAAAACAGAATTTTTATAGGTCGAAAATAAAACTTATGTGTGGCCCAATTTGGATGGCCCCATTGCGGGAGTTTTAGTGGTTGGGTATGAAGCCCAGCCCAACAAAGTGTCTATTTAATTCTCACCTCTAGGGTTTTTGTCCAACAGTCGAGCGGATTCCCCATTTCCGCTCCCATCGTCGAGGTCTCGGAGCGCTACTGGTGGTGGTGAGATCTATGAGACATTTTTCGATCATACAGTTTCGTTATGTTTTCGATCATACAGTTTCGTTATGTTTTCGATTTTAGAAAGGATTAATGCTACATGTACTCCAAGGATGGGTGGATGAAGTGCCCTTTCTTGATTTGCCACTATTGGCTGTAGCTATATTGAATTGAGAAGTTATCTGGCCGGTTGTTGTATTATTCTCGTCGACATATCTGCTTACCGAACTTCTCACATCGTGTAAATCATCCCTGCTTGCTCCTTTCGTCATTATTTTATCTTATTGCCGACCGCCGGCGTTTCAATTGGTTTAGATCTTTACGCCATATTCCGAGATCAATGTCCCCCTTATCTTCCTGCTATTCCAATTCCAACGAAGCTGTTTTGATTACCTTTGTTCCTTGGTTTTGTGTTCCTCAGTTTTGATTTAGTTTCGGAATAGATGTAGAATGGAAACTGTAGCGAGTGAATCACGCAAAAATGCTTGACATCATTCTGGCAGATTGGATTGCACTAACCTAAAACATTATGAACGATAGAAAAGCATTATCATAAAGGTATGGGTAATTTGTTGTCAATTGAATCTATGGGAACCTTCTTTTCTTTGCCTAAAAAATTACTCCTATTTTTAGTTGTACTACGTATTTTGCTAAACCCCATCGGCCATCATGTGTTTGATTTAAACATTTCCTTTTACTAGGTTGATCAGGAGAAAATGTTTCTTAATTCGTTTACGACGAGTATATTAAAGTTTTTTGACCAACTCATGTTTAATCCGTTTTATCTTAAACTTGTTGTAAATAAAATTTAGGAGAGAGTATATAGATTGATCGACAAAGGCTGGGAGAATATGATTCACTCTATTTCTTCAAGAATAACAAGATACAATATATAGAATAGAAGACTCAACTAAGATCCACAAAATCAGGAATATAACAGACCACTACTTGACTACCAGTAAAGTCACTAAAAATAGCATAGACTTATTCAAAATCATAATTATCTATCAACATCCCCCCTTAATTATGATTTGGGAAGATTCCTACTCCAAGAGCATCTCTGAGTTTAGTGAAGGCTTCAATCTTTAACGGCTTGGTGAGTATATCAGCAACTTGATCTCCGGATTTGCAATACTTCAGCTCAACTTTTTTCTTTTCAACCTGGTTTCTCAAGAAATGATAGCGCAGCTCGATATGCTTAGTTCTCCCGTGCGTAACTGGATTCTTGGCTAAATTTATTGTTGAGATGTTATCCACATATATTTTCAGCGGCATTGTTGATGAAAACCTGACATGGCTCATAACATATTGTAGCCATAATCCTTGACGAGTTGCAAAAGCTGCTGCAACATACTCAGCTTCACAAGTTGAGAGTGCAACAATCTCTTGCTTTTTTGAAGACCATACACATGCAGTACCATTAATAATGAAGCAGTGACCACTTGTGCTTTTCCGATCATCCAGGTCACCGGCCCAATCGCTATCCGAGAAACCAATAAGCTCACCCTTGTTGCTTGAGTAATAAAACAGGCCATAGTTATAAGTTCCCTTGATATATCGCATAATCCTTTTAACAACTTGAAAATGAGATTGTCTAGGGTGCTCCATGAACCGACTAACCAAGCCAACAGCAAAACATATATCGGGGCGAGTACAAGTAAGATACCGTAGACTTCCCACAATCTGCATATAGTATTTAGAGTCTACAGCATGGTCATCACCTTCCCTAGACAATCTGGTACCCGTCTCAATGGGGGTTTTGGCAGGATTACAATCAAGCATTTGGAACTTCTCCAAGAACTTAGTAGCATACCTCTGTTGGTTGATAAAAATCCCGTTTTCAGTCTGAGTTACTTCAAGACCCAAAAAGTAAGACATAAGACCAAGGTCAGTCATTTCAAATTCCGCCATCATCGAATTCTTGAAATCTTCAATGTCACCAAGGTTGCTACCTGTGAAAACTAAATCATCAACATAGAGACACAATATGAGTATGTCATTGTTAGAATTAGCTTTCACATAAAGACCATATTCTGCTGGGCATTTTTCAAATCCAGCATTAATGAGAAAACCATCAATGCGTTTATTCCAGGCACGCGGTGCTTGTTTAAGGCCATATAAAGCCTTGTTGAGCTTGTAGACTCTATCTTCTCCATCCTTCTGCAAGAATCCCAGAGGTTGTTTAACATATACTTCCTCTTCAAGCGGCCCATTCAAGAAGGCCGACTTAACATCCATTTGGTGAACTTTCCATTTATTTTGAGCAGCTAAAGCAACAATAATTCTCACTGTCTCCATTCGTGCAACAGGGGCAAAAATTTCTTGATAGTCACTACTAGGCCTTTGTTCAAATCCCTTCGCCACAAGTCTTGCTTTATACCTTTCTACCTGTCCACTTGATGACATTTTTGTTTTGTACACCCACTTAACATCAATAGCTTTCTGCCCCTCTGGAAGATGAGTGAGATTCCAGGTTTGATTCTTTTCTATTGCCATAATTTCTTCCTTCATGGCAAGTATCCACTTGGGATCTTTTGAAGCTTCTTCAAATGTCATTGGCTCAGCATCTACAAGAAATGCAAAATGTACCAGTTCATCAACTTCATCATCAGGCGTCACTTCATAGTCTTGCAAATACGCCGGTGGCCGACGCTCCCTCCTAGGCCTCTCTGCTCGTATAGGCTCATTTATGAGACTTTCAGTTGGTATTGGTTGTGTCACCGAGGCTTCAATTGTACCAGTATTGCCATCTTGAGTTCCACCATCCACTTCCAAGTCACAGATAACATGTTTCATAGAACCACCATGTGTCTCAGTGTTCCAATTCCAAGTCTCATCTTCAGCAAAGACCACATCTCGACTCACAATTACTTTCTTTGTGGTGGGATTAAACAGTTTGTAACCACCTTGTTTGTAACCAATAAGAACTGCTTTCTCAGCTCGATCATCTAACTTCTTCCTTTTTGCTGCTGGTACATGAGTATAGGCCACTGATCCAAATACTCTAAAATGATTCACACTTGGTTTGAATCCACTCCAAGCTTCAGTTGGAGTCACAGCAGGGCCACCTCTTGTAGGAGACCTATTTAGCAAATACACAGCACATGATACAGCCTCTCCCCAAAAATAATTAGGCATACCTTTAGTCTTTAGCATACTCCTTGCCATATCCATTATTGTTCGATTTTTCCTTTCCGCCACTCCATTGTGTTGTGGAGTATAAGGAAATGTCGTTTCATGGCGTATCCCATGTTCATCACAATAACGGTTGAACTCAGTGGATGTGTATTCTCCTCCACCATCGCTTCTCAGCACCTTAATATTGAATTCACTTTGCCTCTCGACAAGAGCCTTGAATTTTTTAAACTGCTCAAAAACTTCAGACTTATTCACCAGAAGGTACACCCAAATCTTCCTGCTATAATCATCAATAAATGTCAAAAAATATCTATTCCCACCAATAGACTTTGTATTCATAGGACCACAAACGTCGGTGTGAATTAGTTCCAAAGGATTCTTTGCACGCCATGATTCACCAGGAAATGAAGACCTGTGACTCTTTCCAATAACACATGCTTCACACAATTGATTAGGATGATTAATATCAGGAAGTCCATGCACCAAATTTTCCTTACAAAGCTTATTCAAACTTTGAAAATTCAGATGACCAAATCGAAAGTGCCAGAGCCATGACTCATCATTTGACACCATGCTTAGACATTTATAGCTGCCCTTAGAAATATCTACAGAGAACATACGATTCTTGGATAGAGGAGATTTAATGATAAGTATATCTTTGCCATCAAAAACTGAAAGATGGTTATCCCGAATAGTCATGGTATACCCTTTCTCCAGCAGTTGCCCTATGCTCAACAGTCTAGCCTTCAAATCAGGAACATAGAAGACGTCTGAAATATAGCTATGCTCTCCCGTTCTTGAAGAGATAAGAATCCGGCCTTTTCCTGTTACCGGTAGTGATCGATCGTCACCAAACCTTACACAGGTGCGAAATGACTCATCAAGTTCGTTGAACATTTCCTTCTCCCCACACATGTGATTTGAGCAACCCGTATCCAAATACCATGTATGTGAAGTTGGTATCTCATTTCCAGAAGTGACCATCAGGAGTGCATGTCCGTTGTCTGCTTCGTCATTCTTATTATCACCTTCTTGAGTGTAATGAGCAGCTTGAATATCATTTCTGTACCTACACTCATTTGCAAAATGTCCACGCTTATGACAATTATAACATTCCACATTGGACTTGTCATACCTCTCTTTATATCGTCCACGCCCTCGACCTCGAAAATTTGAATGACGACTTGCATTGGGGTCGAAAGATGAAGAGGAGTTGTTATTGCCACCATAACCTCTTCCTGGACCTCGCCCTCGGCTGTTGGATTGATTCCAGGTTCTTCCTCTTCCTCTACCTCTGAAATTTCCATCCTTTTGGTTGGTTTCACCACGAATGTTAGCCTGTGCTTGAAAGGCTTGCTCCACCGGAACAACATCTTTGTTTTCATTCATCCGCTGTTCATGGGCCCGTAAGGATCCAGACAATTGTTTGACTGTCATTGTTGACGTATCGTTGCCTTCCTCAATAGCTGCCACAACATGTTCGAACCTAGATGTTAAGGTTCTTAGAATTTTCTCCACCTTATTTTGCTCTGTAAGAGTTTCTCCATTGGTCTTCATATTATTTGTCATGGACTGAACTCGTGCAACGTAGGCTTCGATTGTTTCCGAAGGCTCCATTTGCAAGAGTTCATATTGCCGCCTTAATGTTTGGAGTCGTATCCTCTTGACTTTGTCATCGCCTTTGTATGTTGTCAATAAGATGTTCCAAGCCTCATGTGCCGTGCTTGCTCCTTCTATCTGCTGAAATGTGTCGTCACTCATCCCTTGGTGGATGATAAACAATGCCTTCTTGTCTTTCTTCTTCAAATCGGCATGGGTGGTTCTTTGTGCAGCAGTAGCATCAGTAGTTAGCGCTTGGATTCCATTTTCAACAATATCAAGCAGATCTTGATAATCAAATAGAACCTTCATTTGAGTACTCCACCTGTTGTAATTTTTTCCATCTAAAATTGGAACAGATAATTGAGTTGAGCCATTCATGGTTGAACGCTGGCTCTGATACCAGATGTTGTAAATAAAATTTAGGAGAGAGTATATAGATTGATCGACAAAGGCTGGGAGAATATGATTCACTCTATTTCTTCAAGAATAACAAGATACAATATATAGAATAGAAGACTCAACTAAGATCCACAAAATCAGGAATATAACAGACCACTACTTCACTACCAGTAAAGTCACTAAAAATAGCATAGACTTATTCAAAATCATAATTATCTATCAACAAAACTTTAATGCAATCACTATACATGAAACTTGAAAGATACATTTTTAAAACAATGAAATCCTTTCGGACTTTTTTAAAAGCTAACTAGTTGTTAAATAGCAACCTTGTATTGCATTTATTATTTTCCTTGTATTTGAATTATTAAGCAATAGGGGTTGGATTTGAATTGCTTTCTCTGTAATTTATTTTTTATTTATTTATTTATTCATTGTGAGGATTTTACTAGACTTTGAATACATATAAACTGTCAGAACGTTTATAATTCAATTTGATGCTGCCGCAACTACGTTTATAATTTCTTATTGCTCGTTAATGAAACGAAGTAACCATCAATTTTTTTAAAAAGATATCTGCATCTATACGGCTTTGTCACAATAAGGATTAAACACAATAAATTTCCCAGCAATAACATGAAGATCTAAACAACCATATAAGAATTTGAACTGTGGGTTGGTCAGCAGGAAATGGAAGGCAAAAATGCCATACATCAAGCCAAAAATCATCACCGGTGAGTGTTGAAATACCAAAAATCTTGAAATGGAAGGCGAGATTAATTGAGTTGAGGGAAAAATAAGAGACACAAAAAGGTGATGATTTTTGTTTCATGAATCATGAATTCATCATAGGGAAATGCCATTGCACCAGCAAAATCATCACCTGGTCAGTGGGCCTGTGGGGTAGTGAAAAATAATATGCACACCAGCAAAATAGATGCATACCTTTGTTTATGTTTGTTCATGAACAATGATTTCATCATGGTAAAATCACTTTACGACTTGGGAACCATTGAAGAAAGCCACCCTTCGGAAAAACCAGAAGACATAATCAAAGCCACCATAAAAGAATTGGAAGGTCATAGGGAATTCGACTTTCTTCCTTCATTGTAGGATCTTCGCTATATGCCTATTTGAAAATTTAAGATGTACTTCCGTTTTGTTAAAATTGAAACATTTGAAAATTAGGAACTATTTACCCATGCATTTTGACTTAAAGTTTTATAATAGTTATACTAGTTAAAATATAATCAAGTGGTATCTTGTTAGATTCGTCTCGTCGAGTATTTTTAAATATCGAACTTTTAGAATTTTTACTAGTACCGAACTTGAGTTATTAATGATTTAAAATGTGCATTGAACTGCATGCACTGTGTGTCCGTTTTAATTTTTTGAAAACGGAGGAAGGATAATATAGGCTTCGGCGCCCCCTTTTCTCCGAAAAATTTAAGAAGATACATACTTCCGCCTTTTTCTAAATAATAATTGATAGTAATTAAGCTAATTGAAAATTCCAATTACTTATTATAGCTTAATTATTTTATTTTATCTTCCTTAATTTTCAATTATGGTCTAATTATTCTTTTGAAATTGTGCGTTCAAATCATACTTTCTCTGATTTTAAATTTTTGTTATGGATTCACCCAGTACGCAGTCTAATGCACATTTTAAACTATTCATTACTTAAATTATGTACAACTAAAAATTATAAAAGTTCGATATTTAGAAAAACAAACGGAGGAAGTATATGACTATTTAAAAAGGATGAAGTACTGTATATAATTATCACAATTCATTTAATATAATGACGTATTTTTTTAGAAACAATAACAAAATAGAAATTATGCATAAAAAGTGCATGAAGCCAGTAAATTAAATAGACTCCCTTCTAAGATAGTTTATTTATTTATTTTCTAGTTTTGAGTTTTGACAATTAATGCCAGTTTTTTTATTCTCCATCACGTTAATCTGAAGTTTTTTTTTTTTTTTTTTTTTTTTTGTTTTGTTTTTTTTTTTTTTTTTTTTCTGGATTGTGTCCAATAACATTTTGGTCTATTTTTAGTTTTGTGTAAGAAAAATTGAACTTTAACTAAGCCATCCTTAAAAAACAAAATATTAAAATATTCTCACATCAAACTAGAAGTTAAATAACTATAATTATACATCATTCAAAACCATTATATTACACTAATAAATAAATGAATTAAAATTAAACCTCATCTGTATTTTTACACGGGAAAAATTGTAGCAAAAAGGGATGAAGAGAGTAAATTTTTTTTTTTTTTTTTGGACTTTGTTGACTGTTGACTGTTGTTAATTGAATATAGATTATTTTATTTATATGTGCGTGAATTTTAAAGTGATGGAGGACAAACTTAAGATTAGTTTTGTTTTGGAAAAAAATCACTCATTTTGGTAAAGAAGTGATGCCGTGACACCTGCTTCGGGAATAAGGGGTACATGACTATGAGGGATTCGTGTCACACGGGCGGTCTTAGAAGAGCCTCACAACGACAAGTGTGCAGTCCATATGGTTGGTAAAATCGGCAAAAACTCAACGGTACAACAAAAAAGGGTAAGATCGTCCATAAAATTATGGTACTAGGTTTTTCTTTTTCTTTTTTCTTTTTTCTTATTTCCTTTTTTTCCTCCTACCATACAAATACAATGTAGGTAGTACTAGTAGATGGTATAGTTCAGTAGGCGAGGTAAAGCCATGTGGCCAAAATTTCCATAGTGTGTGTGTGTGTAGGGAGAAAGAGAGCAGTACGTACGGTGAGCGCCTCTGTGGCAGCATTTGCACTGCGTAAAAGACTAAAAGCAAAGCACCGCCTCACCTCACCCCCTCACTCTCAACCCATCTCACCTTTTTTCAGTTTTCCCTTTTCACATTTTCATTTACAACCTCCTGACCTGCACCTTACCTTTTCACTTTTCACTCTTCACTCTCCGCATGCTCAGTTTCTTCATTCCACCACAATTTCTTACCCAATTCTTGTAAAGAAAAATGTCTGCTGCACTAGTCAGGCTGATCGCCGCCGTGTTTGTGGCGGCAGTGGTTGCTGTGGGAGTCTCTGCCGAGACCCACCATCTCGGCAACTTGGAACCCGATTTGGACGTCGCTACTTGGCTGTCTGGTCGAGTCTTCCGAGTCGGTGACAAATTACGTAAGGTTCCTTCACTCGCTTCTTAATTTTATATTGCTTCACAAGGAAAATATGTTTAATTTAAAATTGACGGGCGGAGGAGGAGGGCCCATGCGGGATCTTTGGTGGGGTTCGCCCAATCGACAGTTAGGGTTTTGCAGTGTTGAATGGAGTGGAATTAAATTCAGATCCTATATTTGTGGTTTAGTTCCCTTCTTTATTTTCGTTTTTTTTTCCTTTCTTTTTTCCCCTTTTTTGGTGATATTGGGGGGTTTTCGTTGTTGTAGGGTTGCAGAACATAGGAAGAGATGAGATCATTGTGGAGGTTGGGGGCATGGAGGAATTGGAGAATTGCGACGTAGCGAATCCGATCAGGATTTATACAGATGACGTTCCCCTGGAGGAGGCCGGCCTCAGGTACTTTACCTCCGGGAATCCTGAGGCATGCCGAAACGGCCTTAAGCTGCCGCTGGATGTGAATTCCCCTGGCGAATTTGAGCCGCCGTCTCCCTTCCGCCCGTTCGACCCCCCGGCTCGTTGGCCGCCATATGGACCGGCCTCTGGTCCTCCCCCAATTAAACCCCCGGAGCCCATTTTCCCTCCTCATGGTCCACCTCCAATTGAACCACCCCCTGAGCCCGAGCCCGAGCCTGTTCTCCCACCGCCTCCACATGAGCCCTCTATACGCATTCCTCCTCCGCCTCCACTTGAGCCAATTGAACCCCCTGTTGAGCCGTCGCCTCCGCCGTATGAGCCAATTGAACCTCCTGTTAAGCCTCCCCCTCCTCCTCCTCCTCCTCCTGTGGAACCCCCCGTTCACCCTCCACCGCCGTCGCCACCCTCCTCCGCCGCCCCTTTCATGAATGGGGTATCGTTTGTGATTTTGGTATGTGGCTTACATATGATTACTCAGTTTGCTAGCTAGGCCTCTAGCCGCTAGGAATTTCGGCCATGGGTGCCGCCACACTAGCGGATCGGGGCATTTAGTGAAGATCACGTGGTGATGTTGTTGGAGTGGAATTTGTAGTCTCAAACTTGTTTTTCTTTGTTTGGCAACGTGCACCATCGTCGGGCAGTGAATAAAATTTCTATGATTCGAAAAATGCCCTTATTGTTGTGCTACACGATTATTTTTCAATTGGCTAGACACTAGTATCTGAGTTTTCATGTTTTTACATTTTTCAAAACTGGATTACATAATTTGCCTTATCAACCTTCCGCTATAGTTCATAATCTCATTTTAATGGAGGCTTCATCGAATCTTCAAGCGGTCATCCTCCTTTTGCAGTTTTGATGATCCTCCTCTCGGCTCTTGCGACACCGAGTCACCGTCCTGTGTGATTGGTGGCTCCTTGTTGTCTTACCTGCCTACCATTTTAATGGGCTCTTTATGGGCCGATATGCAGCCCACAATCCACTGATATTGGTCGTGTTGCCTATCTCGTCCAGCTCAATGATTTTTACAAGTTCCCAAATGTTTGAGACATTTGGTGCACTGTGATTTAACATTTTATTATAGTTATACAAGTTAAAATATAGTCAATAGGAATCTTGTTAGATTCGTCTCGTCGTGTAGTTTTTAAATATCGAATTTTTAGAATTTTTACATATACCGAACTTGAGTTATTATTGATTCAAAATAAGCATTGGACTGCGTGCGCAGTTAGGGGTGGGCATCGGGTCCCGACATTGGTGGGTACCCGACTTGTCGGGTACCCGATCGGGTCGGGTACCCACTTCGGGTACCCAATTACCCCACTTCTTCTTTTTTTTTCTTTTTTTAATTTTTTTATAAAATATATATGAAAAAAATTGAATTAAATAAATAACATCGAAGGGCATTATATATACAGTCTACACAAAGCTAATCAATAACAAAGAAATCTAGAATTAAATATTTAATTCATCCATAACAAATATATATGTGATTAACTACACATTAAAAAAATTACGAACACGTATAAAGAGGTTTTTAGCAAATACTACTAAATCTAGACAAATAGAATAATTAATAAATTCTTTTATTTGAGAAAGACATAATGAAAAGTGAAGAATTTGAATAAATATTTGAATAAATACTGAAGAATTCTCATATTTATAAACTAATTAATTATAAAACTTGATTGTGTATATATCTATTTGTATATGATAATTGTGATAGTATAGACTAAAAGATAATGGCTTGGGGAATATTAAGTGTTTTAAGCACTTTAAAGAAATTATAAAATTGTGGAATGTAAAAAATAAAAAAAAAAACTTCGGGTTATTCGGGTACCCGATCGGGTAATTCGGGCCCAAACTTAGGACCCGATACCCGACCCGAACTTTGGGTTTGGGTTCGGGTACCCGAACCCGACCTTTCCCATTAAAAAAAACCCGACCCCGAATACAATTTTTTTCGGATTCGGGGTGGGTACCCGACTAACCCGAACCCGATGCCCACCTCTATGCGCAGTGGGTCTGTAAGAAATATTTGAGAATTGAGGAAGTATTAATTTAAAAATTACACGACGACTATAAAAAAATTCCTTAAAAATTCCTTTTCCCATATGTGTAAATAGGGAAGGGGATATGGTACATGCACCTTTAGGTGCAGACCTTATGTCTTAAAATTGTAATGTTTGGACATAGAGATTAGACATATATTATTGGGATATACACAGTTCTTTTAGTCTCCCATCATATAAAATGTTGTACACATCACATGGAATACATGCATGCATCACATAATACAGGTACACAGTGCAATATGTAACCACCTTTAAACATGGTTATTATTCTTATATACTTACATATGGTTTTAAATAACCGCAACATTTCAATATTTTACGCAATTCAATAAACATTTTTTACCAATAATAACTCATATTGTATATAAGTAAAAATTATAAAAATTTGATATTATAAAACTACGTGATTAGACTTAACAATATCTCAATTGATTATGTTTTTTTTTTCTTATGTAACTATGTTTAAAAAAATTCATCAAAATTACTCAATTAATAGTTACTATTGTGTAAACATCTCAATTAAATGAGAACGGATGAAGTATACATCACTTTTAGTCTCCCATCACATGAAATGGCGTATACATCACATACAATACTTGCATGCATCACATAGATAGAACTACGCATCACACATATCTGTATAGACCGGATGAATCACGAAACCCATCCCCCCTGAGATTGCACCCGAACGTTCTTCATCCATGGACGTGATTTCCATGCAATTTTCTGCCATTGATTCTTCCATAAATTCTTCATTCGATGGTGGGATGTTTAGATCTACCATTTCGGCCATCAAAAATTTATCGGAGTACAAGCGGAGAGTGATTGTAGCCGGTAGGTTTCAGAGAATTTGGGTGGAGAAGATGATGTTATTGGGTGGGGAGGATGACAGTTTTGGTGGGGGAATGATCACAGTTCTCGTGGGGGAGTTCTGTGGGGGAGAGTAGGACGGTTTTATTTGGAGAATAGCACGGTTTTGTTTGGAGAATATGACGGTTTTGGAATGATGACAGTTTTGTGTTGTGTTGTATGTAGTCTGCATGTACAGACCCACTATGGGTCTGTACCGTATCCCAACTGTGTAAATAGTACTCTCTCTGTCTCGTGAAATTTGACATGTATTCCTTTTTTAGCTGTTCTATGAAATTTGACACATTTCACTTTTTAGATAAATTAAATTAATATAAATATGATTAGAATCATAATGGTTTCCAAAATCCCATTAAAAGTGATTAGTTTAACTATTCTACACAACTCCCATTACACTTTTATTTTTCTATACAAACTCCTTATATTTCTTTAATTCTTCATATCTCAAAATGGGTACAAATAAAAATTATATAAAATATATATTCTAAAACTAGACACTTAGACGATTCTAACAAGACCACACTTGAATATTTTTTTCTTGTTAAATCATTACCATAATATTAAGTCAAAGTTAAACAATAAGCAAAGTGAAAATTCATTAAAATTTTAAACACAAATACCCAAAACACTTAAACCATTAAAACCAACTACATAAATTACATTGCTCAAAAGAAACGTGTCAACTTTCGTGGGACGGAGGGAGTATCAAAAATTCAAAGGGGCGATATTTAAAAATTGGAAATGGAGGAAGTAGACGTTAAAACTATTAAACGGGTGAGTAATTTGGTTTTTTGGATTTCTCATTATGTTTTGAGATATAACAAAAATTTTAAGGTTTATTTTTGGTAATCAGTAATGAAACAGTCACATTTTAGAGCAGAAAATGGATTGGGGCTAATAGGATAATATATATATTTGATTATTTTCTAATATGGTTGGAGCCAATAGATAAACGGGAATTAATTCTAACTCCCACATGAGAAAAAAAATAAAATAAAAGGTCTCAAGAAGAAAATAATCATATTTGTCCACTGTACATTGCTAACAACCGGCCAAGCCGCTAAGGTAGCTAAACTGGTGATAAATTCCGTCAGTAAAATAGGTCCTATAGAGAGTCCATCTATTCCTAATCACCAATGGAAATAAAAAAAATCGATCCATTTATAATCTTCTACTTGTTGGATTAATGGATCATGGCTCCAACCATATTAGAAAAAATATATATTATCCTATTAGCCCCACTCCATTTTCTGCTTCTAAAATGTGACTGTTTCATTAATTACCAACATAATAAACCTCAAATTTTTTTGTTATATCTCAAAACATAATGAGAAGTCCAAAAAACCAAATAAGTACTCACCCGTTTAATAGTTTTAACGTCTACTTCCTCCATTTCCATTTTTTAAATATCGCCCCTTTGAATTTTTGATACTATTTACACATACACTTTCTCAGGGGAAATGAATTTTTAAGGAATATTTTTATACTCGTCGTGTAATTTTTAAATACCTAACTTTTAAAAATCATTGAGCTGGACGAGATACGCAACACTATCCAAAATTATTGTTTTTTTTTTTGGATGAGCTATGATATCCAAAATTATTGTTGAAACAATGAATTTAACAAAAACCTTAAAAAAGTGTTATCGATAAACGGAAATTAATTCTAACAATTGTAAAGGTAATTATCTAAAAAAAGTGTTATCGATAAAGTTTTTATGTATATAAAGTAATTGATAATTAATTTTTAAAATATCTACACCCTGAAAAAAAGTTAATGTAATTTTTTTCAATTACCTATTAATATTGTAGGAAGCTTACCATCACTTCATGGTTTTCATATTCATGGACTAATCTTTTGTATAGTTAAAATTAAGAGGGTGCTTGGATTGGCTTCTACCAAAATGCTTTTGGTTTTTGCTTCTGCCAAAAACACTTTTGGGGAAAAAGAAACGTTTGGTTTGGCTTTTTTAAAAAAGCAGAAGCACCTCGAAAAGCTGCAAAAGTGCTTCTGGGAGAAGCAGCCCAGGGGTGCTTCTCCGAAAAGCAGAAGCCAAAAGCACTTCGTAAATTGTGCAAAGACTTAAATACCCTCATTACTTAATATAAATTACACTATAAATATATCTTATTATCATATTAAGTAGCATGTCTTTTTTTGTAATTTATACATTTAAAAAGCACTTTTCACTTTTACACATCCAAACACACTTTTGAAAAAAAGCTCAAACATTCCATCCAAACAAAAAAATTATCTGCTTCTGCTTTTGGCTTCTGCTTTTTTCAAAAGCCAATCCAAACGGACCCTAAAAATATGATTCCTTTATCTCTTAAATACACAGTGCTGTATTTTGTTCGTATTCGCACTTCAAAAAGACTCGAAATTCATTAACAATTTCACCCTTCACTTTATTCAAATTTGGTTGTTAGAAATACTGTACTTATGATTCTGTCTATATTAAAAAAAAAAAAATTAATATTCATTGTTTTCATGAAAAAATCAGATCAAAATCACTCAATCAAACTCAATCAATAGTGTTTATGTCAACTTTAGTTTCTTAAAATTACGGAGGAAGTAGTACTTAAAACGATGATAACATTTCCTAAGTCAACGAAAGAACTCAGGCACAAATAAATTGTCCGCTACGACTGTTACGAGCCTCACAATCTACCAACCTTCCAAAATTTAAGTTATACGGAGTACTACTGTACTACATAGGAGATGTTTGGGAGTCAGCGGATTCGCTAGTATATAACAAATTCGGAGAGAGAACTGTGATACAATATGCTCTTTCTTTCAATATGCCATGCCAGATGCTGGTCTCTTCCAAACAGCCCCATATTCACATCCATTTTGGCAGGAGGGCATCCGCCATCCGCATTGATTGCCGTTCCCCGGCGCCGACGGTCGTGCACCTGCCGGTGTGGAAGAACATGTTCTCAGCTAAATCCGCCACATATAAAGCTAATGACTTCACAATAGTGCATTAACTGTAAACCCCCACTCCCTTTGCCTCCGCCTCTCCAACTATAAATAACCTTTCGCCCTTTCTGCCCCAACTCTACTCTCTGTGCAAATTCCCCACTCTTTTCTATCCGCTTATCCTTTTTCTGGCGTTGCCTCCGTCTTTCGTTTTGCCATGGTTCTCAAATCGTTTGTTTCAGTCCCTCCGGACTCGCACTTCCCGATTCATAATCTTCCGTACGGTGTTTTCAAGCCGGATTCGGGTGCGGAGCCCAGGCCCGCCGTAGCTATTGGAGACTATGTGTTAGACCTGTCCGTTGTTGCCACCGCCGGTCTCTTCGATGGACCGTATTTGAGAAATTCCGATTGCTTCAATCAGGTGACGGTTTCGTTATGTTCTTTTTTACTTGAATTTGTTGAACATGGGGGTTTGGTGCTCATGAGTGTAAGGGCAATTGTTGGTCGTGTGCTCACTATTTTCATATAGTTAATGTGAGTGCTTGTATCATCTGAACGTGAAATTTTTGTGGATTCTGGGAATCATGGATTCATGGGCAGATCAACTGGAGGAGAGTGGGGCACGGATCCTGTTTAAATTTTGCCAACTAAATATTTGGATTGATCACTATCCTAAACTGTCCTCAATTTCAATATAACTTTCTTTCAATTTTCTTTTGTAACCCTATTCTTACCAATTCCAACTTAGATCAATTTTATTAATTTATGAGACTACTGCTAGTGGGAATATAAAAGTAAATGTGGCTAGAGAGACGAGAATGACCAAGTAGAGCAGGCATTGAAGGTGTGATTTAAAGAGTTTGGCTAGTTTTTTCACATTAGAATTAATCATATTAGGATACTGGGATTAAAATTCTGAAAAATACTACATACATAACATAATGAGGCTAAATGGCTATTTTACAGATTAATCTCAACAAGTTTTTGGGAATGGGGCGGCCAGCGTGGAAGGAAGCTCGTGAATCATTGCAAAAGATATTATCAGGTTTTCTATCTCAACCTTTGTATATGTTGTTGATTCCTGTCTTTTCTGCCTGTGTACCAAAGTACACCTGGAATATCTAGTCACATGATTTTCAGATTGTCATGTAACTTACGTTTTGGAATTCTAATTTTGAAACATGGTGATGCAGCTACAGAGCCTATTTTGCGTGATAATTCAAGTCTACGGGAGAAAGCATTGCTGCCTATGGTATTTATGGCACACAACCTATTTTACAATTTTATAATTGATTCTGTGTTTTTGTTCCATTGTTACAATCCATCCTGATGTATCAGGGCGATGTGCAAATGCTTCTTCCAATTTCAATAGGGGACTATTCGGACTTCTTTGCATCAAAACATCATGCCTATAATTGTGGACTTATATTTCGAGGTCCAGCAAATGCAATGAACCCAAATTGGTATGACAATGCATAATGTAAACAAATGGTATTCCATCTCTCTCATTTTTTGTGGCTTTATATATTTCAGGTTTCACATTCCTATTGCCTACCATGGGCGTGCATCATCTGTTGTTGTCAGTGGCACTGATATAATCAGACCAAGGTTTCAGAATCTAATTCCTTTTGACTTTCCACTTTCCACCATTTGTCCTCAACTCTTTTTTTGCAAGTAATACTTGCATCTTAGTTGTTCCCTTACAATCATAACTAATCAGCGTAGTGGGGAAAAAGTTATAATCTAAGATGATTCTTAACTTGTAATCTTTTATTTCATATCTCTTCTGAAGCAAGAAAGAAAGAAAGCAGTAATCACCTCATCACTATGGTTTTCCACACGCTTTAGCTGGTTTATATACCACTTAAATGTTCGCTGTTGAGGCTTACTCGGAAGTGAAGTTTTTGTTCTATCTTTCTACTCATGTATACTTTGCATGTTTTCTCTATGTGCATATTAAGATCCTTGAACCACATAGACTTAGTTCCAATGAGCCATTTTATTAAATAAAATATTGTTTAAGGTGCTTGAAGCAAACTAAAGACAATTTGTCTGATATATAATTCTGGTGAACTTCTCAATAAGTCTTCAATAGGATTGCTAAATTCTCAAATGCCAGTTGTTCCTGGTTGCCTCTAGTTGCTTTATGTCCTACGTTCTAGTTAGTGCCTATTGCCTATAAATCTCTTTGTAGTCTTCAACATCACAGGGTGTTCTTGCATGTTTCTACCCTAAATAATCTTGACATTTCAATCTTATTGTCTTGAGAGGCTGGTTTGTTTCATGTTTCAATGAATTTCTTCTGCTTGCATTATTCTTCATTTCAAATGTGAATACAAGGCATTTATTCAATTTTTCGTTTATTCTAGAGGACAAGGCGTTCCCACTAGCAATTCTCTACCCTATTTTGGACCTTCTCGCAAGTTGGACTTCGAACTTGAAATGGCAAGTACTTGTATCCAAAGGGCACGAATGCTTTCTTTTGGTGTAACTGTTACTCAGCTCCATTCATCTCATCATTCTTTCCTGATACATGTGATAAAATGTAATTATATCAACAGCTGGCTTTTCAAACTAATTTCCTACCTGTACATGCATTTTGTTAAATCCATCCAGGCTGCTATAGTTGGTCCTGGAAATGAACTGGGGAAACCTGTGGATGTTAATGAAGCTGCAGATCATATCTTTGGACTTGTTTTGATGAATGACTGGAGTGGTATACATAAACATCTTTGTAAATTCATCTTGTTGATAACATAGAACTTGCCTGCTTGAATTTTGGTGTCTCATAATGCTGTTTTTGACAGCAAGGGATATCCAGGCGTGGGAGTATATCCCTCTAGGTCCTTTTCTGGGAAAAAGTTTTGGTAATTAAATCTTTCTGCTTACAAATGGCTAATTTCTGGAGTTATATTCAAAATCTCTAAATCCATTTATACTCTGTTTCAGTCGCAAGTAAGCAGCTGTTTTTTCTGTGATGCTAGTGTACTCTTTTACCATTTACTTTTGTGTCCATTTTAGGCACTACTGTATCCCCATGGATTGTGACCTTAGATGCTTTAGAACCATTTGCTTCTGATGCTCCAGAACAGGTTATCTCTACTTTTAATTTTTCAATGCTCAGTAGAATTTGTGTTTCTGGCTTTTTGATGAATTCATTCTTTGCAATAAAAACAAAATTCAGGACCCTCACCCATTACCTTATCTTGTGGAGAAGGAACACAAAAACTATGATATTTCCTTGGAGGTATCAGGAACTCTATACATCTTCATGTGTTTAGTTTCATTAATTGCATTCTTCTTATCTTCTGATTCTTTCACTGTCTATTTTGTTTACTGTTCCATTGGGGAAAAAAGGAGTGGGATGCACGTTTTCTTAAATAGTTAGATTTATTTTTTTACACTGAATACTGTCTTTCTTTTCCGCTACCAGGTTTCCATAGTGCCGGCTGGTGAAGAAAGCGCATCCATTGTATCAAGAAGCAACTTTAAAAATCTGTACGAATATATATCCACAGTTTGACAAAAATTCTTCTGCTTTATTGATATGAGAAATGTCTACTTTTTCTGTGGAACAGATATTGGACAATAACCCAGCAACTTGCCCACCAAACCATCAATGGTTGCAACCTAAGACCCGGTGATCTTCATGGGACTGGAACTATTAGTGGCCCTGTAAGATTCCTTCCATATGCAGCTTTTGATTTTTGCACCTTTAAGCACTATAGAATGAAACTAAACGGTGGCAAACTGGCAATACCTAAATTCTCTGGCTGAGCTAAAATCTCTTTGCTTTTGGCTAACCTGGCAGGAACCAGAGTCATATGGATCCTTGCTCGAGTTATCCTGGAATGGACAAAAGCCTCTATCTGTAGGTGGAACTACTCGCACATTTTTGGAAGACGGAGATGAGGTCATCTTCACAGGCTGTTGCAAGGTTAGTTTCCTTGAAACTTATGAGTTGAAGACTTAAGAGACACCTCTGGTTTTGTTCAATTAACTTGCCGCATGTTTGAACTGCAGGGAGATGGTTACAATGTTGGCTTCGGTAAGTGCTCCGGGAAGATTCTTCCATCGCCACCTTAGAAACCTGCTGTTGTCCAACTCGTGCATAAGTGCATTTGGTCCGATTCCTGGGCCGTTGCAGGCTGCTACTAATAATTCATGCAGAAGTTGTCTTGGTATGGTATGAAGTATAAACTCGGCTGTATTGTAGTAATACTTCCACCACTGCCTTGCACTTTGACGACCGAAATGTGTACGCTTGTCTGTTTTTATCATCTCTTACAACAGGCTTATTTAATACTCCTAGTAGTGTATTACGAAAATTGAATGAGCTTTGAATTTAAAAATTGAAGCTAAAAAATATTAGACCTAACTACTAAAATATGAATGCAACATAAGTTGATCCAGCACCAACAGGTTAATGAAAATAATTAAATTACTGGAAGCCACTCCAGCCTCTCCTACCACCCAAAGGCTCAAGGCATAAATAGCAATGTCGGTTAAAAAAAAAAAAAAACCGAAAAACATTAGTGGGGCGGGGAGTGGGACCGACAAGCCACAAACAACGGACAGTGCTAATCCTTACGCGAGTGCGAGCCAACGTTCCAAATCCAAATACTATTTCGCCACTGATATTCGGAGTAGTACTACTAAATAGAAGTAGAATTAAAATACAGTAAGAATTTGGTAACTTCTACATTCCGCAACCTCAGTTTTCCTGATTTGCCTTTACATTCCCATCCCATAATTCTCACTCCTCAGTCCTCACATCTCCAGCTGCTGAACATGAAATCCTCCTACCGCACGCCTCGATTCTTCTCCTCCGCCGCCGCCACCCAAGTACTCTACACTTTCCCAAACGACCACTCTGCTGCCGGCCCCCAATCCAAATTCACCGATATTCCTGTTCACTCCGCCCCTGTTCGCCAGCAGCCACCGCCGCAGCAGCCAGTACCTATTCCTGTTCACGTTCCAGCTCACTCTCCTCCCCGAGAATCCTCTGCTGCTGTCAAGATACAGTCAGCATATAGATCTCACGCTGTCCGGACTCTCGTCAGGAAGATCTCCGCCGTCAATCGCGAGGCCAATTACTGGCAGAGGGTCATCCAACGTCAGGTATCCATCCATCCTCTCAGTTTCCTTCTCATTATCAGTTTACTGGTTTGATCCATTGCACTATTTGATGATCATCCAATGTGAACTCATGGTTTTTGCTTTAATAGTAGTCGAACCCTGAGGCGGGGAATTTTCTGGTTATGCTGTAAATAGCAAATTCTGCAGCCATTTTTGGTCCCACCGGTAGATCAATTTGAGATATATCTTAACTGTTCTTACTTAGACCTCAACAGCGTATGTGTTCTGTTACTTTCGTGGGAGTCTCGTCGTGCTACTTTTTGCGCGAACCTTTTGACTGTCCTTTGGTTCCACATTTTTTACCTTTGTGTGTAATACGCGCAATGGGTCGGGTCTGGGTCGGTTCCGCCAAGACCCAAGACCCGACCCAGGGCTCGAACCTCGGTTACGGGTACGGGTCTGATCCGGACCCATTGTACGGGTCTGATCCGGACCCATTGCTATTTTTAGGGAAGGCAACGGGTCGGTTGTGGATCCATTTTTGTAAGACCCAAGACTCGAGTTTGCTCGGGTCTTTTTCGGTTTTCGGTTCTGACTCGAATCTATTGTCATCCCTAAATACGCTTGGGCCTAACATACTGCTAGGGCCTAGGGGCATGATATTGCACACCTTTTTAGGTAATTCCAAAGCCACTGGAATTTTTAGGTAATTCCCGAAGCCACTGGAATTTTAACGTGGCACATAAATGTAGTCAATTGTGTATGGCAGGAGACAGTTGATGCAGTGCGTAGCAGTGCGCGGGAGCGGATTAAGATAAATGAGGCACTAATGGGGCTGTTATTCAGGCTTGATTCAGTCCCTGGTATTAATCCAAATGTACGGGAGCTGAGGAGGCATGTCAGCCGTAAGATCGTGGGACTGCAGGAGATTCTGGATGCGGTTTCGGATGCTAGAATTGAGCACTGGGATCGGTTTTTCACGGACTGGGATGACATTGTTGAGGGGATTGAGAGAGAGGTTTGCAGAGAAAGAAATGGAGGGTATGAAATGGAAAAGTATTGTGCTGAACATTTGGGATTTCAGTGTCTGCAGAGGTTCCTTCGTGATCAGTAATCTAAGGTACACAAATGAATTAGTGCTTCTTTCAGAATTAATGCCAGGAGATAAGCTATATATATATATATATATATATATATATATATGTTGTAGCCTGTAAATAACCTTTGTCCTGCCAGTTCAATATTGAGCATTGAGTTCTGCCTCGCTATTATATGCCCTTGCCTTTACATTTTACTACCGCATAGTTACAGTTGCTGTATGGAACTATCTGTACTAACACAACACCCTATTTTGAAACCTGTAATGATATTTACAATACGTAGTTGTATATTTTGATGAAATAAAAGAACATTACTTATTATTGAAAGCCAATTTGAGGATGTGCATTTTGAGAGATTGATCAGCTGTAGAACATTTGTGATGAGGATAAGTCTGTTGTGAACTCACTTTATGTGGTAAGAGACCCGAGTGTCTTTGCTTTGTTGCTTCTACTAGCTTTGAACTTGCATCTTGTAAGAGAGAAATACCACTTCAAATGGCAACACATCAAACACTGCACAAATTTTGGGACTTCCATTCTGCAAGACCTTAAGTCTATTCTTGGACTACCGAACCCTCAAGTGGGCTTTCTTACATTAATGGTTTCAGGAAACATAATTTTCTCGATTCCTGATGCATCATTTGTTGATGCATCTCAGCATTCTTGACAGAAACAGAAAATATCGCCAGCCAAATGGAAACCACTTGATTGGACGTTTCATTTGTGTGAAATAATCTTGAAACGGTCTTTTTTATTCTTGGGATAAGTCTGAATGTGATTATTTGTGGTCATTGCCATGCTTGCAAGGCTGTGGCATGTTTCAATTCTTAATTCTCATCCTCATTTCATTCTATTAAGTTCTTTCTTTTTGTAAGAAATGCATAAAAATGCATGCATCCACACCGAAGTCTGCAATTGTTCTCTTCTCTCCATCTCAGCTTCTCAGGCTAACCGGTGACAAGAAAGAGCCATGACTACTGTAATAGCACTCACTGTAATGCCTGTTGTTCCATATCAATCTTAACTGACATCCTCACTTGTTTTGACTGCTGCAACTAACATATCGTAAGTAGTGGATTAGATTGGTTTCAGACTTGTTTGATGATGCCGGGGCAGCGCTGCACTAGGAAGTGTAGCCCACATTACATCATGTACTGCGCCAATTCTTGCCACAATGTGGATACTACAAATGATTAGACTCGCGCTTCCATTTTCTGTCCTGGACAGGTGATGAAGAATGCTGGATGGGATTGAATATGGAGGTGTGTAGAATCCTCGAGTCTAAGAGGTTCCATATGTGGCCCCAGTAAACTTGCAGTGAAGTGGAAAGGCAAGGCTTGTTGATAGGTTACTCAATGTCAACCTGATTGTGTAGTAGTAGGATTTTTACCTCGGATGGCAACTACCCGTAATATCACTTCCATCAATATGGAAAGATAGGTGGCTATGCGGAGTAAAACTATGCCTCTGGGGAGGAATTTTTGCTTGTTAAGAACCATGGTATCAACGAAATCATGATGAAACCCCTTTTAGCAAAGTATGGGGCAAAGGCTCTGAGTTTTGGTAGGAGCTAATCCCAAACTCATAGATGCTTGTCACAAACTCGCAGATGGTTATTCCAGATAGGACTGTTTTTATGCTTTGTATTGTTGGCATGAGATTTTGCAGTCTCGTGGTGTTGGAAAACAAGGGCAAACAAAAGATAAGTTCTAAATGGAACCTAGAAAGGGACTGATTCAACACTGGCTGGTGTTAAAACGCAGGAGAACGTTGAATGTGGCTATCGTTGTAATAACCAGAGTGATAGATTTCTGAGTGGAAGGACAAGGAGAATACACAGGAGGGTAAGAACATCAGTAATCTTAAAGTTGCCCGAGGAACCATTTCAGTTGGCATGATGAGATAAAAGAATCAACACAACACTTTGAAAGTGATAATTTCTTCCACCGAGCGCAGCATCTCGTCTATTCTGTCCTATGATATTAAATGGATTTTTGGAAACTATAGATGGACAGATATAGGGGTGTAAATGAGAGTGATAAGCTCGTAAAATATTCGGGTTCGACTCGATCAAAGCTCGACTCGAATTCGAGATCGGCTCGGAATATTAATGAGCTCAAGCCGAGCTAATCAATACTCGGCTCGAAAGCTCGATAATAGGCTCGAATATATTATATAAATATATATATATATATATTTTCTTTCTTAAAAGTTTAGTATATTTTCTTTCTTAATGAAGGTGAGGAAGTCCAATTTTCAATATGTCATTTTGGGAGTTGGGACTATTAACAGGAACTAGAAATAGTGGTTTAATGTGCATCCTCATTGTATATTTATTTTGATGCATGTCATTTTGTGAGGTAGGTTAGGACTATTAGCAGGAACTATGAATAGTTTAATATATATTTCTACGGAACTCCATCTTTTAAGTTTTAAGCTCATTATTCAATAATTAAAAGTTTTTTAGTCTTAGGTCTAATGTGGTCTAGGGATACCCGGTAACTCAAACCCAAAAAAAAAAAAAATTAAAATTTATGTTGAACTTTTTTGGCACTTCGAGCCGAGCTCGAGCTTCAATATATTGTGCCGAGCTCGAGCTGAGCTCAATTTTTTAGAGCTCGTCAAGCTTCGAGCCCGAGCCGAGCTCAATTTATACCTAACCGAGCCAAGCCGAGCTACACCAAACTCGAGCTCGCCTTGGCTCGTTTACACCCCTACACAGATACATAGATATAGTGATTGCTGAGAGAAATGATGAGATCATGCAAGCTTTGAAAGGGGAGCTGATTTTCTGATGCTTGATTGGTTAATGGATTAACAGGTAAAAAGTGACCACCCAATGCCCCAATCATAGGTATTAGTATGTGGTTTATAGGAGATGTTTGGGAGTCAGCGGATCGGCTAGCAGATAGCAGATTCGGAGAGAGAACTGTGAGACAATATGCTCTTCCAATATGCTATATGTTGGTCAATATGCTGTCATCCAAACAGCCCCATACTTCAAATTCGTAGCATGCTTATTGTATTTGTACCGGCCTGGAGGCTGGAAGGTCCATCCTTTTTTTTTTTTTTTCGATCCTTCTCTTTTTTTTAATAGGTGATTTGGCAACTACCAAACACAGTTGGTCTCAGTGGTAGTGGTATGAGGCTATGGTAGTTTAAGCAAATGTCCAGCATTCGTATATGCAAGAATTATGACATTGGGCCAAATATGGCATGGAAATGGAATAGCCAAAAAAAATTAAAAATTTAAAAAAAAAATAGGTGATTTGGCAACTGGAACGTTGAATATTTTGGATTCTGCCTCCTCATTGAAATGAGAATAATGATTGGAATGTACCCATAAGTCTGAAGAGAAAGCAATATGAGCTATATACTATGAACGATGGAAGATTTAGTGAATGTGTTGTGAGACTGATTGATCTCGTAATAGATTTTATTAAGACACATGGCTGAAACAAGAATCAGCATGATACATTGATACAGGCAGCATGAAACAAAATGCACACCAATTGAAACTGGAAGAGAGAGTAACATGAAGTAGTAACTACTAACTAGTAAGGCGTTCTCAAATCAGATGGAAGCAAGAGCACAACCCACAAAGGAGATCCAAACTCTGCTGTGTCAGCCAAGAGAGAGAGACCTCTCAGCAAATGTGAAAGGAAGGAAGGAACACAGAGTAGCAGGTCCTGTATACTTTTCCCCAGGGAACGGCCATGATAAAATCCCTAATACCAAACTCAACCAGTGAGATGAAAAGCTGCCAAATGGGAAGGAATGCGATTAATATACTATCAACCCCAAGCAGACATGAAATCGAAACAGCATCTGAAGATGCAGGGAAAGGGTCCGAAGTTATAGGTAAGAGATGATCCCCGCATAAGCCTCCAGGACAAATATAATGCTACAGAGAACAAGAAACTGGTGACTGAAACAATCCCTACTCTTGAGGCGATCGCATAAAAGTCCAGCCTAAAAGCTAATCCCTGTGGATGCAAACACTCAACACATCGCCTGCAAGAAACACTCTCCACCACAAGCTAATTGCCCACGCCGCAGCAGCAATCAGTATTACTACTATTTATTTCCACAAGCAAGAGTGATTGACTAATAATCCAGTAGTGATGATAACAATAATAATATCGATAGAGATAATAAAGGCAGGCTACCCAAGCCCAAGGGGCTCAGATGGGATGCACCTCCTCTGGCTCCGCCAGCTGGTGTTCTTGTACTGCCACTGTTGCTGGAGCTAATTCCGCCACCCGATGGTACTCTTGCACCTCCATTTCCACCCCCAGCAGGAGGAGCAACAGAGGAGCCAAGAAGGAGACAAGTGATTGTGAGCACAAGCACAAACTTAACACACAGCTTCATGTATTGAATTTGGTGGAGTAATAATTGGTTGAGAAAATTAAGGGCGCCTGCCTGAAAGGGGTCTATACTCTATACATGGGAGAAGTAAGCAGCTGGAAATGGGGACAAGAGTGGTCATTATGAATAAAAAATGTAATCATGAATCATTAGGCCGGCACTATGGACAAAAGTGGGTTGGAATAAATATCCTTCAATAATGAAAATCATGTGCACCAAATCAATGTGCTGTAGTTTTAAAGTAAGAACACTGTGCCAAACTCATTCCAGAAACTTGTCAATCAATCACAGCATTTATTTCGTAAAAGTCTATCATGAGCAGGGTCAAAGATACCTCGCAGGCTCGCACTCGGAACAATACTGAAATTGGTAACTTAAAAATAATGGACTATTATGACTTATGGGAATGTCGACAATCATAACTGTAGTTTGGCAAAATATGAACCGTGCACTGCATCATTGATTCATTATCTCAACTAGCAGTGTTGCAATTAAAGAGTAACTCACCTAAATTGGCTATTGGCGATCCTTTAATAATCTGACAACATCAAACACGCTGTCGGTAAAGTATTCTGGTTGAATATGGTTTGATGGATCTTGAAGGTATGGCAGATTTGTCACACCTGGAGATGCATGTAAGAAAACAACTACATTTAACATGCAATGATGGAAGGTCTTGTGTAAGGGAAAAAATATAAGTGACCGTTTTGGTTCTACCTGAAAGAACAAGAAGTGTTCTGCAACCAGCATTCTGTCCAAATAAAATATCAGTGTCCAATCTATCCCCAACCATGCACATCCTAGAGGTAGGGATGTTGAAACTGCAAAATTTAATTTAAGATGATAAACATCCTGTAGATTGTACAGTAGAAATGTAAATACTTATAAAACCCACATAAAATGTTCAAAAGAGTGATGTTGTCCCAAATCAATATCCAGTATGTAATCAAAGATTCTTATGAGTATCTGTCCATGGTATCAATTATCAAAGAAACCACCTACTTTTTTAGTAAAAATTCCATCAGAAATGTAGATGGTTTTCCAGCTACAATAGGCTCCCTCTGTGTTGAGCCGCAAACTGCAGCAACCATGCATCCTGCACCTGAAACTCGAGAAAGGGCACCAAGTATAATTCCACATAATAGTCTTGATTTTAAGGGGAGTGGAGGAAATTTGAACTTACCAGGCCATTCTTGCAAATCAGTTAGATTTCCTACAGCATCTCGGTTTGTAGCAATGAATAGGCATCCTGGGTTCTCACGTATACATAGAGTGGCATACCTAGTGCATGATATATGAAGGATATATTTAGCAAAATAAAATAAAATAGAAAATATAGGTGTTTGGATTCATGTAAATAACTATAATACGAAATAATGAAATAAATAAGATACCATTTTATGACATATAAGTTTGATGAGCGTGGACTGTACTGTACCCAAAAAAAAAGAAATAACTTTGATCTCCTAATATACGCATTCATCATGATTTATGTGACAATGGAAGTACAAGCATAAAAAATTGCAAACAGGTGTTTAAAAAGAAGTTGAAATTAACCGACAGTATGCAATGCTACTTTCACTCTGGTTCTCCTGCAGTGATGAAGACTCGAGACAACTTTATTTAGTGAAATACCATGAACATATATGATATATCAAGCAACAAATTTGTAAGCGGAGGGAGAAAGGGCCAGATTACTGTAGCTTGTAAAAGTTTATGTGCTGATCAAGTCCAACCACCACAGCTCCCACCTGAAGTAGCCAAAGCAAAATGTTGAAAGATAATGGAAAATAAGTTGCTAAATTAGGTGCTTTAACATGATTGGGCAGTAATAAACTTACATTTCTATCATGCTCAAATAGGCGATTTGATTTGACATCGACAGTTTTATCTCCATCCGCCTGCAATAAAACATCATTTAATCACTAAGCATAAAAAATATAGCTAGATAATTTCAATTAAAAAGGGTTCAAGTGTGAACAACACACACACACACACACACACAAGATTTTGAAGGGAGCCAAATTATGAGAATCTTACAGGACCACCTAGACAGGTGAAACCAACAAGTGCCATTTCCTCCAATATGCCTTCTTCACCAATTGCATATACCTAGAAATCAAGTAATTGTAGTGAATATTTTGCAACATTTTACAATTTAGCACAGTTGGTTACTAAAGGTCAAAAACATAGTACTCCATATAACTAATAGTCTAATAGAGTAAGAGATTTATCAGTTTCTGCTTTATGTCAGTTCACACTACTGAACTCATGGAAAATTCTTTCTTGATAATTGAAGCTCCCGCCCCCAATATATGTATACGCTTAATTCTCATACTTTTTTTATGTGTTCCATTTGCGTAGTTGATACTATTCATTGAGTAATTTTCATTCTAACTTTTTATCACAGTGATATAAGATAAAATATAGTTATGTGAGATGTTGGATTCGTCTAACCACGGTTTTAGAATATCGAATTTTTATAATTTTTACTTGTATACAATTTGAGTTATTAATGGTTAAAAATATATTTTGAATTGGGTGAAACACAGAAGTGAATCCCATATAAAGAAACGGAGAGAGTATCTGTAATTAAGGGCAGATAGACCTAACAGAATGAGAAGCACTAAAATAGAGAGCACAACAGGAATTAGGAAACACTAACACTACAGACATTTCTAATGAGATTATTATCTAGGACATAAAGCATCTCT
Organism: Hygrophila difformis; assembly: GCA_030278955.1. NCBI lineage: Eukaryota > Viridiplantae > Streptophyta > Magnoliopsida > Lamiales > Acanthaceae > Hygrophila > Hygrophila difformis. The sequence continues at coordinate 4,297,588 of JAOANR010000009.1, read as the reverse complement.
AAAGATACATGTCCTCAGCCAATTTTGACGTGTTGTCAAAGTTTGGGAAATCATCTCAAAGGTCATAAGTTAATAGTAATAGCATATTAGTGGCAACAAATATCACGAAGCTGCAATTTGGCAAGAGCGGTACTTTAATTCAATCCGCAGCTCCAGAAATGTATTAACATTGCATATAGAAAGTAGGAAGCGCCAAGTATACAAAACCTTCTTTTCTTTAGGAAAATTGTTGATCTTCAAGTACATTGCTGCAGCAAATGACGAGGAGAATATCTCGTCCTGTAAAGACATGGGGATGAGCCTCAACAATTTGTTGAATCCTACTCATAGATTGATCAATAAAACCAACCTCTGAAACGGCAATGCCAAGAGAATGGAACTTCTTAGCATATTGCTTCCTGGATTTCGTCGAGTTATTGGTTACGAAAATAAGTTTTTTTCCCTACACAATATGCATTGCCAAAAGAGGTTTTCAACGCGAATTTACACGTCCCCAAAAAACAAAATCAAGTACGAAAATACCATAGCTCGAAGCGCATCTAAGGTATCCGGAACACCATCAATCAGAGCATCTCCTTTCCAAATGACACCTGAAATTATCAGCGGAAAGATTCTAACTTGAGACGATCGTACGCTCTCTGAACATTATGAAACTCGTCAATTGAATTCGTGAAGTGAGCTTGTGTGTGTGAACGAACCATCGCAGTCGAAGAGAAAAGCGTCGACCGAATCAACAAGCTCCGCTGCAGTCTGAGGAGTAAGGCGGCGGCTGTTCGAATTCTCTGCACCAGATGGATAATCGGGGATTTCCCCGGCCATCGCCGTCGACGAGATGAACCTGAAACGGCCAAATTAACGGGGAATATTGTCGTCGGAGAAATCCCGCTATGAATTGTGAGGATGGAGTTTTTGAAACTGAATCGTGTGCGTAGATATACGCTTTTCTCAGAATCATCGCGTTTCTCCCAAAGTCGCTTTCAGGGCTTTTGCATTCTAGAAGAAAATAATAATGTAATGACTAGTGATCTGTGACTGTGAGATTCGAATATGCCGACCTCTTTTGAACTAACCCATTTAACTTCTTTGTTTTGTGTGACTTATCGCACATAATCTAATATACGTTTTCAATCCTTAATAATTCAAAATATATATAATAAAAAATTATGTAAAGTACATATTCTAAAACTTCATAATCATACAATTCTAACAATACCCAACTCGATTATTTTTCAAATATATACTTACAATAATATTGAGTTAAAGTTAAACAATTAACAATTTTAAAAAATCAAACTTGACAATATTGGCATTTGGCGGGATGGAGGAGAGTACATTATTGACTAGAGAAGGATATTGCTTAATTTAGAGGTATCGAAACAGGCCCGCGAGGCAAAACGGGCCGGTCCGTGCGGGCCTCCGCATTTTTGCGGACTTGAATGGGTCGGGCTCAAAATATTTAGGCCCGACCCGCCCCACACACGGGCCGCGGGTTATGTGGGCCGGCCCGCGGGTTTTTATTTAAATAATAGTATTATTTTTTATTTGTAAAAAAATAAAATTTGGATATATTTTAATGTATATATTAAAAATAAAATAAAGACATTTATAATTGGTATTTTTTATTATAAATAAGTAAGTGTGTATTTATTGGCACAATTATTTACTTTAATATGGGTTTGTTGAATACTTATTTAAAAGAATTTATGATTATTCCATTTTTAATACTAAAAGAGTATATTATATTTTGCAAAATATAATATGTGTGACAAAAGTTTTATAATTAATGATTGAATTGATTAAAATTTTAGATTTCATAAATGAAGCCTTTGCTAGAGTTGTAGTATTAGGTAAGACTGTTTGAGCATAATTTATTAATTTTATATTTTATTAGGTAAGACTGTCTGGACATAATTCACTAAATTTTGTATTTTATTAGGTAAGATTGTATGGGCATAATTTGTTAATTTTTATTTAAAAAATAAAAATTTATCTGCACTCATAATTTTTAATAAATAGAATAATAAGGAGTTTTAAACTTAAAAAGTTGATACCCATAAAATTAATGAACATGGAAATATTAGAAGAGACATATAATTTGTATTAAGATAATTCAATAATTTAAATATTTGATGACATTATGATAAACATTCATACTAAAGAATAATAAATTAAATCGATGCCCGTAAAAAAAATTAAAAAAAATTTTTAAAAAAAATGAAGCCCGCGGGTAGGCTCTCCCCTCAATGGGCCTAACCCGCAAAAGCCCGCCCCGCCGCAGGTTAGGCCCATTGAGGTCCGCATCTAAACGGACCTCTAAAATTTGAGCCCGCCCCGCAATTTTTATCTTGCAAGGCGGGCCGGCCCAACGAGCTAGGCCCATTTTGACAGGTCTAGCTAAATTGAATGATAGTAATTGTTGAAATAACAATTCTTGCAAACTCACTGAGCATTTGACAGACCGTTTAGAATGTTGTTACAACAATACTGTCTATTATACTAGTAGTTATTATAATATGCATGTATCTAATTACCTAGTACATGTGCATGCATCTGATGTCTTAGTAGTTAAGTAAACGTAGATGAGAAAGCAAAATCCTATTTCTCTACCTAATGTGGCGGTTTTGTGCCCATTATTTGTAGTATAAATACATGCTCATACAAGACATAAATACGATCGATTTCACTACCTTGATCTCTCTATCCCGTGTTTATTTCAAATACTTCCTTATACATACCACTCCATCACACACATATCTAGTCATATTTATACATCTACCGATCATATAATACACTAATAGGCCTAGTTATATTACTATCACAACACGTTATCAGCACGACTGCTGTTGGAGTTTGCCGTTCCTATCGAAGTTCCGTCCGAGTGCTGTTGGTGTTTTCCGTTCCTGTCGAGGTTCCGTTCGAGTTTTGTTAGAATTCCAGTTCATACCGGGGTTCTGCCAAAATTTTCCAAATTCACAAGAAAAATCAGTTGGGTATAAATCTCTACTATTTTCTATACAAATATGGCTAATCTTTCCAAACAGGAGTTTGTACCGTTGGCCGTTTCTGGGCGAAACTATATATCCTGGGCCAGGGATGTTAAAATGCATTTAGCATCTATGGGTCTTGGTGATACGATCGTTATGGGCAAAGAAACAACTAGCCAGGAACAAGCAAAGGCGATGATATTCTTATGCCACCATATCGATGAATCGCTGAAATGGCAGTATGTCACACTGGATACGCCACTGGAGCTGTGGGAAAAATTGAAAGAAAGGTACGATCACCTGAAGATGATCGTACTGCCCAGTGCACGTGACGAATGGCTTAATCTACGTATGCAGGACTTTAAAACAGTCCAGGAGTATAACTCCGCCATGTTCAGAATCACATCCCAGCTAAGGCTCTGTGGTGAAACTATCACTGAAAGTGATATGCTTGAAAAGACTTACTCCACTTTTCATGCTACAAACATGCTTCTGCAGCAACAATACCGCGAAAGGGGTTTTACAAAATACTCTGAGCTAATCACCTGTCTTCTATTAGCTGAACAGAGAAATGAATTGCTGCTTAAGAATCATGAATCCAGGCCGCCAGGTGCCCGCCCATTCCCTGAAGTGAATGTGGCTTATGCTGAAAGTTCAAGGCGTGACCGCCAACCAGCAAAATATCAAAATCGTGATCGCAAACAAAATCGGGCTGAGTCATCCAGGCACAATGAAAATCAGAAAAGGTCCCAAAATGATAGAAATCGTCAGTACAACGATAAAAAGGCTTATAAACCCCAGAAGAGGTTTAATGCCAAGAAAAACAACTACTATGATGAAAAATGCAGCCGTTGTGGGATCAAAGGCCACTGGTCCCGTATATGTCGCACTGCTAATCACCTGGCTGAATTGTATCAAGCCTCAACTGAAGGCAAAGGGAAGGCCAAAGTTGAAACTAATCATGCAGATCACGATGATACTTTTGATGATGTATTAAATGATGACATCACGCACTTAGATGCTGATGATTTCGTTGAGCACGATGATAGTGCCAACTAAACTAGCGGCCCTATGTATTTTAAATACTATATGTATTTTGCTTAGTACTAATATTATATGTATTTTGCTTAGTACTCCCCATTTTGTACCCCCCCAAAATATTATGTATTTTGTTATGATGTTTGTTTCCTTTCAATGAATATTATTCTGATAATTGTTCTTTTTACCTTCTTGAAAAGATATGGATGCCAAACAAAACAAAACAGAGGATAACATATGTCTCATTGACAGTGCTACTACACATAGCATTTTAAAAGGCAAAAGCCATTTTTCTCACCTGAAGATGAGGGAAACTACTGTTAGCACTATTGGTGGTATTTCAAATGTGATTCAAGGCTCTGGAAGAGCTATCATCTTTCTCCCAAAAGGGACAAAAATAGTGATTGAAAATTCCCTATTTTCGACAAAGGCTCGAAGAAACTTGTTAAGTTTTCATGATATTCGAAAGAATGGGTATCACATTGAAACAATAAATGTTGAAAATATGGAGTATCTTTTGATTACTCAAGTTGTTAATGGAAAGAAATCCATCAAAGAAAAATTGCCATCATTATCCTCTGGCTTATACTATGCAAAGCTAAGTGCCGCTGAAACACATCATCTAATAGACCTAAAGTCTACTAGTAATTTTATTACTTGGCACGATCGACTTGGGCATCCTGGCAGCGTAATGCTGAGACGAATAATTGAAAATTCAAATGGTCATTCCTTGAATAATCAAAGGATATTGAATTCAAATGATTTCACTTGTGCTGCTTGCTCTCAAGGCAAATTGATAACAAGGCCATCTCCAGCCAAAGTGGGAACTGAATCCCCTGCATTTCTTGAAAGAATTCATGGCGATATATGTGGGCCTGTAGATCCACCATGTGGACCATTCAAATATTTCATGGTACTAATTGATGCATCTTCACGATGGTCACACGTTTGCTTATTATCAACTCGCAATATGGCATTTGCAAGATTACTTGCACAAATTATTAAATTGCGAGCTCAATTTCCGGATCATCCGATAAAGAAAATTCGCCTTGATAATGCTGGAGAATATGCATCACATGCATTTGATGATTACTGCGTGTCAATTGGAATCACAGTGGAACATCCTGTTCCCTATGTGCATACACAAAATGGCCTTGCTGAATCGCTCATTAAACGGTTACAATTAATTGCTAGACCATCATTGATGAGATCTAAGCTCCCCGTATCTGCTTGGGGATACGCCGTACTACATGCAGCAACACTTGTGAAAATAAGGCCGACAAGTTATAATTGTTACTCCCCTGTACAAATTGTATCTGGGAAAGAGCCCAATATATCCCACTTGCGAATTTTTGGGTGTGCTGTTTATGTGCCAATTGCACCACCCCAACGCACTAAAATGGGACCTCAAAGAAGGTTGGGCATTTATGTCGGGTATGAATCACCCTCAATTATTAAATATCTTGAGCCAACAACGGGTGATTTATTTACTGCAAGATTTGCAGACTGTCATTTTGACGAAACTCAATTCCCGACATTAGGGGGAGGAAAAGATCAACTGAAAAAGGAAATATCGTGGCAAAGTCCATTTGATTTCCTTGATCCTCGTACAAGGCAATGTGAACTTGAAGTTCAAAGAATTGCTCATTTACAGAAAATTGCAAATGAATTGCCTGATGCATTCAATGATGCTGCAAAAGTTACTAAATCATACATTCAAGCAGCAAATGCACCAGCTAGAATAAATGTCCCAGAAGGACAAATACCAAGTGCAAATGAACCTACTGCACGCCTGAAGCGTGGTAGGCCTTTGGGTTCCAAAAATAAAAATCCAAGAAAGAAAAGGATTATACAAACAGGTGAAAACTTGATAAATAATCAAACACCTGAAGAAGTTATTGATAGAAGTTCAACCCCTGAAGAGGTTGATGTTGGGACTAGTAACCCAGATGAAAATGAAGTTGTTGAAACTTCATTCAATTATATCAATACTGGAAAATGTTGGAATCGAAAGGATACAAATATTGATAATGCTTTTGCATACAATGTTGCACTTGATATAATGGAAAATAACGAGGATCCTGAGCCTAAATCAGTTGATGAATGTCGGCAAAGAAATGATTGGCCAAAATGGAAAAATGCGATCCAGTCTGAATTAGACTCATTGGCTAAAAGAAAAGTTTTTGGACCAATAGTCCAAACACCAGAAAATGTGAAGCCAGTTGGGTATCGATGGGTGTTCGTGAGAAAACGAAATGAAACCCACGAAATTGTTAGATATAAAGCAAGACTTGTAGCCCAAGGTTTTTCCCAAAGACCGGGTGTTGATTTTGAGGAAACATATTCCCCAGTCATGGATGGGATAACCTTTCGATATCTTGTGAGCTTTGCAGTACATGAAAAACTTGATATGCGTCTAATGGACGTTGTTACTGCTTATCTTTATGGCTCCCTTGAAAATGATGTATATATGAAAATCCCTGAAGGGTTCAACATGCCTGAAGCATGTAAATCAAAATCAAGAAATGCTTACTCGATTAAATTACAGAAATCTCTGTATGGACTCAAGCAATCTGGACGCATGTGGTATAATTGTCTCAGTGAAAGTCTAACAAAAGAAGGTTATATAAATGACCCCATTTGTCCATGTGTTTTCATAAAGAAAAATGGGTCAAAGTTTGCAATAATTGCAGTATATGTTGATGATCTCAACATAATTGGAACCCCCGAAGAGGTCCAAAAAGCTGTTGAATTCCTGAAAAAGGAATTTGAGATTAAAGATTTTGGTAAAACCAAATATTGCCTTGGTTTACAAATTGAGCATATTGAAAGTGGTGTTTTTGTCCACCAAACAGCTTACACCAAAAGAGTGTTAAAGCAATTTCTAATGGAAAAGGCTCATCCACTAAGTACCCCAATGGTCGTTCGAGCACTTGATCCAGAAAAGGATCCATTTAAACCAAAGGGAGAAGATGAAGAAGAACTTGGCCCTGAAGTGCCATATCTTAGTGCAATTGGTGCATTAATGTATCTTGCAAATAGCACTCGACCTGATATATCGTTTGCTGTAAATTTACTTGCACGATTTAGTTCATCTCCCACTCGACGACATTGGAATGGTATAAAGCACATATTCCGTTATCTCCAAGGAACAATTGATCTCGGGTTGTTATATTCAAATAATTCTCAAAATGAATTGCTTGGCTTTGCTGATGCTGGATATTTATCTGATCCACATAAAGCCAAATCTCAAACTGGCTATGTCTTTACTTGTGGAGGAACAGTAATTTCTTGGAGATCAATGAAGCAGACTTTGACTGCTACTTCCTCAAATCATGCTGAAATATTGGCAATTCATGAAGCCAGTCGAGAATGTGTCTGGTTAAGATCAATGACCCATCATATCCTGAAGAATTGTGGGTTAATATCCGAGGAAAAGCTTCCCCCAACAATATTATATGAAGATAATACAGCTTGTATAGCTCAACTGAAAGGGGGATATATAAAAGGAGATAGAACGAAACATATTTCACCAAAATTTTTCTATACTCATGATCTTCAAAACAATGGTGAAATCAATGTGCAGCAAATTCGATCAGACAATAATTTAGCGGATCTATTGACCAAGGCATTGCCGACCGCGACGTTCGAGAAGCTCGTGAACAGAATTGGGATGCGGCGGCTAAAGAATCTACAATGATGTACAAAACAGGGGGAGCAACGAATACAAGAATATTGTACTCTTTTTCCTTCACTAGGATTTTTTTCCCACAGGGTTTTTTCCTAGTAAGGTTTTAACGAGGCATATTCTTTGTATTGAAGACATCAAGGGGGAGTATTATAATATGCATGTATCTAATTACCTAGTACATGTGCATGCATCTGATGTCTTAGTAGTTAAGTAAACGTAGATGAGAAAGCAAAATCCTATTTCTCTACCTAATGTGGCGGTTTTGTGCCCATTATTTGTAGTATAAATACATGCTCATACAAGACATAAATACGATCGATTTCACTACCTTGATCTCTCTATCCCGTGTTTATTTCAAATACTTCCTTATACATACCACTCCATCACACACATATCTAGTCATATTTATACATCTACCGATCATATAATACACTAATAGGCCTAGTTATATTACTATCACAACAGTAGTTAATTATTATTCCCTGAGATTTTTGAACAGTCTTGGGCTCTTGGCAGGCAAGTTATCTTGGTTTCTCAAACATGTTGTAACGTGCTTGGTTGCACTTGCAGTAAACTGTAGCCAATTTCAAAACATGCAAACACAAGATCCTTGACAAAGATCCCCACGGCTGCATACTCTTCGATCGCCCTGTCATCAGCCTTCAGCTCCAGAAATTCCGACAGTATGAGCCACAAAAATGTCCACACTTGAAACACAAAAAGCAACGGTCCAAAGATAGCCTGCGGCACTTCCCACCCACCATTCACTCTCCTCTTCAACACATTCTCAAAGGCAACGCACATCCCTTGAAACAGAAAGAACAATGGGATGCTCCATCCGAACCTCGTCCGTCCCCCCACGTAGTAAAACAGGAGGTCGTGCATCAACCCAGACACCAGAAAAGTGGCCATCAGCGCTGCAAAGGCGGCCCATTTTCTTCCCAGGATAGGTGATGAGCGGCGCAGGATGGGATCGAATATGGTGGACCGTAGAATGGCCGAGCCTGTGTTGTTCCATCTCTGGCTCCAGAAATCCTGCAGTGAGGTGGACAGGTACGGCTCGTTGAAGGGGCGTTTGACTTGGACCTCGCTGCCCAGCACGAGTTGCCCAACGATGGAAACGACCTCCAGTGTCACCGTGCTTGCTATGTAAAGAAACAGGCACGCGAGGAGTAAGAATACGCCTCGAGGGAGTTTGTGCTTGTTGAACCCCACAAGGATGAGGAGAATCAAAATGAGGACCCTTTTGGCTAAGTATGGTAGTGATGTTAGTACAATGTCAGTGACGATGTTCTTATAACGCGCGATTAGATTGTTCAGATTGCTGTCGTAACGGTTTGTTTTGTTTTCGGGAGACTTTGGATTGGTGGGCTGTTGGAAGGTAAGGGGCAAACAGAGAATGACCACAAAATGGAATAAGGAAAGACAGGGGTAGGAGAGAGGGCCAGTGTTGAAAACTAATAGGAGAATCTTGAATGTGGCTAGCCAGGTTATGAAGAAGAAAAATGGGATTAGGACATTAACAGATGTCAGAGTGAGAGGGAGGAGAAAGAAAAGGGAGAGGACAGGTAAGAAGAGGAAGAATCTGAATTTAGGCTGAGGGATCATTTTGGATATGGCAAAGGAATAGCATGATGATGCAAGGACTGCAGAGCATACCATGGTGACATTGATGATTTCTTCCTCTAAGCAAAACATCTCTCTTTTTTTTTTCCTCTCTGGTTTTATGTAAATACTTATGTTGGAATGGATTGTTTATGGGGTGGAATGTAATGGGTAGATTGGATTATGGATCATCATACATAGATGATATATGTAGTGGTTGTTGAGAGAGATTATGAGATCAGGCATTCTTTGAGAGGACCTGAAATTTTTGAGGTTGAATGACTGAATTGAGGCATGGGAATTCAAAGTGAACAGGGCATGCTTATTGTACCATTCCTTGGAAGTTAAAAGTTCCATTTTTTTATGTGCCATTCTCTTTTACCATGGTCTTTTAACAAGGTGATTTGGTGCTTATTCAAAGTGAAGGGTCTGGACATAGTACTGTTGGACAAAATAATTCGAATTTGAGAAGTTTTCCAGCTAAGATTGTAAAAAATGTAGTAGTGTCAAATATAGTACTGCACTACATTCTGAATCAAACGTTTATGATTTTTAGTTGTGTATTTTTTTTAAAGTGTAATATGTTGGAAATAAAGATTTATATATGTTCAAATTCATTAAATCAAATGTTCTCAAATCTCATGTGTTGAACAAATTGTGTTGGTCGATACATATAGTTTTGGTATTATATTGGCAGAGGTCGTTTTGAAATTGTGTTAGGGTCGTCGGTATTAAAAATGAGCAAAACTATATATGCTTTTCTGAAGTATCGACCACACTTTCACACATACACTGTTTTATCATAACTAGATTTTACACCCGCGCTCCGCGCACGGGTATTAATTTTTTTAATATAAAATATAGATATTATTATTTTAGTGTATTTATGAAAAAAATATTTTTAATAAAATATGATTTCTATTATCTTTTTCTTAAATGATAGAAGAAATAAATTTTTAATTTTTTTTCATAATACATATACCACAGTATAATTCAATTTTTTATGCAAATAAAATATAAATAGAAAAACTAATCCATGATTACCACCCCTACTATTATAAATATTATATATATGTATAATTAAATTAATAAGTACTTTAAAACTTTCGTCTTTCTAATTAACTTTAATTACCCGTAAAAATATGTTGATGGTATATATTATATTTATACAAAAGGAACAAAGGTAGTATTAAAAATTATGCATGTAGATTAATGACATTAATTTGTTTTACATAAAGTAGTATATTGAATTTTTATTATTCATGAAATGTTTTTTTTAATTTTATGTATAATATGTAGTTTTTCAGAAAACATTTTACAATAAAAATTTAAATTCTAATACTCCTAAGTATTTTTAGTCAAAATAGTATATACTGTATATTTATTTAAAGATTTGTTATGTATTTTTTTTACTGTTTAAACCCGTAATATATATTTTTACAAAGAAAAATAATGATGACTTAAAAGGGCAATATAGGTATCGCAATAAAATTGTGGTTTCAAGATTTATTTAATGTACGGAATAAATGGTGGAGATTAACATATTTTCAATCCTACGGTCATGAAATTTTAGGATGAAGTGATTTTACTTTCTAAACCTTTGATATGTATCTTTATGAAAGATATGCATATCTTTGAGTTAAAATTACTATTTTAACCCATAACATATAATTTTTATAAATAGATTAATTATAACTTAAAAGGGTAATATAGTCAAAACATTAAAATATGCTTCCAGGATTTATTATAGTATAGATTATACTTATACAAGTTAAAATATAATTAAGTGAGATTCTATTAAATTCATTTCATCGTGTAGTTTTTAAATATCAAAGTTTTATAAAATTTTACTTGTACACAACTTAAGTTATTTATAATTTAAAATATGTATTGGACTACACAACACGTTGTGGGTACGTAATAATTAAAAAAAAAAAGATAGGAGTATATATTATAGACCCCTATCCAAAAATAAATAGATAGGACCCTTACAGTAGGGGTGGGCAAAAAAACCGAACCGAGCCGCTGAACCGCTGATCCGAACCGAAACCGAATCGAATTTTCGGTTAACCGGGGTGTTCGGTTCGGTTACAAATACCTCAACATAGGTATTTGTTCGGTTCGGTTCGGTTTCGGTTTTTGCAAAATTTTACCCCCGGTTAACCGAACCGAACCGTATATTATATTATTATTATTAAATTTTATTCATTAAATATATATATTTATATATAATATATTATTAAAAAAATATAACAAATATTTGTAATCCTAATACAGCTTTCCTCGCCCTTCTTCCATTCAGCGCCGCTCCTCTCCAGTCTCCAAATCTGCTCTTCCCCATCGTCATCGCTTCATCCCGCATCCTCTCCTCATCCCGGCACAGCGGCGCCGCCGCTCTTCCCGTCTGCCTTCTCTTCCTTCGCGAAATCGCCAGCCCGTCCGTCCCTCCGCCTGGTTTCGCTGGTTGCTGCACATCCGGAAATCCCCGTCGCTCGTCCCCTTCCTTCACGAAGCAGTCCCCCAGCACACTTTGTAAGAGCTTTGCTGTATTCTTGTAAAAATATTGTAAGAGCTTTGCATATTGCAGTTATTGTTTGTTACCCTTTGGAAGAAATAACTATGCTGAAACCTTTGGGTTGTTGAATATGGACACCCATTTTAGCTTTTTTGGCAACTCCTGCTTCCAAGTATAGTACTACTTGGTCAATTGGTATTCATTCCTTTTTCAAATTAGTTTTCTCACAAAATTTGCTTTCCATGCCAATCGCGAATGTTACTGCTGCAATTAATTTATAGGACGACTTTATGCTAAAATATTTGTCATTTCTTTCCCTTCTCTCTAAATCAATATTTAAAAATTTATGGGTACAGTGTAAATTTGCTATTACCTAATCTGTGTCCATGATAAAAACTAGCAATGGCTGGACTGTATTGATATTTTGACATCTTAAGAATGTTACCCTCTGTGCTGCAAATTTTGTGGGGGGAAAAGGAAAAATATTCCTTCTTACTCATCCTGCCTGCTACATTTGAAGATATTGGAAAGGGTTGTGTTTTTGAGTTGATGAATGAGGATATTTGTATTCCCAGCCATTATTAGCATCCTATAGGTGATATATGATGTGTATAGATCTCTGGATGTCACAATTTGGTTTCTAATTATGGAATGTCTTATTTTTGTTTCAATGTAATCTGAGCACTTCAACCCCTATATACTGTGCAATCTCTCTCTCTCTCTCTCTCTCTCTCTCTCTCTCTCACATTACTTTTCACCATTTGTATTATTATGATTTCATTAGGTTCTCTTCTGTAGCATGGAGAATGGCCGGGCATCGTTTCATTAATAGCACTTTGGTTTGAGATGCAAATTTTTGCTTGGAAACAAAGTTCTTCCAACTCTGTACTCAATAAAAGGTGCATTTTACAATAAATCAATAATGGAGTTTTGCTGAGTAGCTTAGTTGTATAGAGGTAAAATTTACGGGTTGCAATTTATAGTTGCAAGGCTTCAAAATGGGAAATCGTAATTGAATTACGAAGTCCAAAACTCATACTATTGTTCTATATTTCATGATATGTTTCATTTATGTGTCAATACCAGAGTGTAATAGTTAATTCCCCGATCTTGATTTTGTTTACTAATTTATCTCCATTCTAGTGTTCCTAATTGAATAACTTTTTGATCTGGAAATGTATTTAATCTTTGAGGTGGTTAAGAGTTTTTTAGTCGGATTCATTCAGTTGTGCTCTCTATGTTGATCTTCAGTTTTTGCCATGTATGAACTTTTTCTCACCATACAGGATTGATTATTTTGAACCAGTTTTCTTTTATGACCTCTCTCCTTTCCAGAGATTCATCAGGTATCAGCTTTATGTCTCTTCTGCAAAGCTCGAACGACCTGCTGCCAATATCTTCACCGCCACATCCTTGGAACAATTCTTTGGTTGTAAGAGCTTTGCTGTATTCTTGTAAAAATATTGTTATTTTACTGTGAAAATAGGTAATTTCATTCAATAGCAAAAGCTAACGTTTTTTATGGCATTGATTGCGCAAGGCAAAGGCCAGAAACGTTTTTGATGATATATATGGTTGTGAATGTTGTTTTGTTTGTAGTTTTAGATTTCAGGCCTTGTCGGCCATGTGGAGGGATTGTTTATTTCTTGCTCATGCCTGATGTGTATTAGTATCTTGCTTTGGGTGTAGAGTTGTATGCTTTTACTGGTTTTACATCACTGACTGATCTCATATAGTGTATTAAAATTTTCTGGTGCATAGAACACTGCTATTGTTCAGTGGTTAATTAGGATTGCTTAATTAAATAGCTCTTGTGTCTTGTTTGAATATCTTGCTTAATTAAGTATGCAGCTTGTATAACATAAATTTTTTACTTCTTGATCGAATATAGATTAATGGAGTCAATGGGTTCGAAAACTAGTGGTGATGCCGTGGAAGTGGAATCATCCCAGCCATTAGAAATGGAACCACACTTTGAATCAATGGAGCCATTCTCAAAAGAAGCAGAAATATTATTCCATCTCATGGCTGATTTACTTAAATATAATCCTAAACTCAGTAGTAATTAGATAATCTCTTATTCTAAACTTACTTCTCAACAAGCTCAATGGACAAACTGTGTTTTATATGTGTTTCATTATCTCTCCTTTTTTTTCAACCCATATGCTTAGTTTACTAGTTACGTGTATCAAGATTTGGGGAGACATGGTGATAGATCATAAGTAGTATAAAGGGCATGGACAATTAATGGTTTGTGTTATCAGTTTCATTTTGTGTATTCAAAATGATGTTCTTATAGGTAATGTTGTTAATTATATCATTGACTCTATCTCTTGTTGGATTTTACAGGTATTGTTGTTTTGATTGGAGAAATTGAATCGAAGACACAAGATGTTTTGTTATGTGGGATGATTTAATCTAAATATGTTTGAATATTTTGATTGATGAAATTTATGATTTGGAAGATTGTGATTGTTATGACAATTTCATTTGGATATTTATTCTCTAAATTTGTTTTTTAATTTTAGTGATTCGGTTCGGTTCGGTTTATTTGTAAATAGGAGTTCATTTTTTCGGTTAACCGATATTTCGGTTATTCGGGATGAATTTTTGTCATATGTTAGCTCGGTTCAGTTCGGTTCGAGTAACTCGCAAATAGTTGGAATTTTCTCGGTTAACCGAAAATTCGGTTAACCGAATTTTTCGGTTCAGTTTCGGTTAGCAATTTCAAATATTTGCTCGGTTTGGTTCGGTTAGCAAATACCTGAAAAAATTCGAGTATCCGAACCGTGCCCACCCCTACCTTACAGGGTAGCTAAATCTCAACATCAAATTGATTGCAGTGGACTTGAAGAAGAAAAAAAAGACCAATATAGTACTTTTTTTACAAAAAGCCAAATCAGTCTTTTTTTTGCCCAATTGGTCCGCTACATATACTAGTTACGTTACAATCGGTCCTTCACCCATTAATTATGCCCTAATTACATATTTTAGGCCAAATCATTCTTTTTTTTTTCAAAAATCTAAATTGGTCCGTTATTAATTTTTGCCCCCTTTCATGCAGTCCAATGCACATTTCCAACCACTAATAACTCAAATTCGATATAAATAAAAATTCTAAAATTTCAATATTTATAAACTAAACGACGAGACGAATCTAACAAGATTCTACTTGGCTCATTTTAATTTGTATATCTAGGTCCGTCTCGTCGTATAAATAACGGACCTAGATATACAAGTTAAAATGAGCCAAATAGGATCTTGTTAGATTCATCTCGTCGTGTAGTTTATAAATATCGAAATCTTAGAATTTTTACTTATATCAAATTTGAGTTATTAGTGGTTTGAAATGTGCATTGGACTACATGAAAGGGGGCAAAAATTAATAACGGACCAATTTAGATTTTTGAAAAAAATGACTGATTTGGCCAAATATATGTAATTAGGGCATATTTAGTGGGTGGATGACCGATTGGGACGTAATTAGTATATGTAGCGGACCAATTGGGTCAAAAAAAATAACTGATTTGACTTTTTTGTAAAAAAAAGAGACTATATTGGCCTTTTTTCCACCTGAAGAAGAATAGTAGTATAAAATTAAATATAATTGTGAGTTCCTACATGGAGTATTAGGAAAAATCGAATTATTATTTTTTAATGGTACTGAGAGTTTTTGTCCATGTTTTTTTTAAGAAAAATTAATGGATTAACAATTAGTCATATTACTATGTTCTAATTAAGAACCTATAGTAAAGAAAAAAATTTATGTCTTCTCCAGTGATCATAATAATAAAAAAAGAAAAGCGTACTAATGTGCAAAAAATTAGAAAAAAAAATGTAATATTATATTTGTGATAAGTAATTGTGACAAAGAAAAAGGAAAAAAACTCATCAATTTAAATTACATAGTCTTTAATTAATGTAGGTGAGAACCTAACATAAATTGAAGGTTTAGTCTAGATTTCAAACTCAATTCTGGCCATTACCACACACATAACTATTCTAATTTAGGTATTGCTAAGCCGAACTCCTATATACTCTCTCTTTACTAGTTAACTTGTCCTGTTTTATTTCTACACACAATTTAATATACTTTTTCAATTGTTAATATTTCAAAATATGTACAATAAAAAATTAGGTAAATTATACAACCTCCGTTCTTGAATGTTTCTTGCATTTAATAAGTTGTTACTATTCACACAAAGACTTTTACTTAAAGTTTTATCATAATATACAAGTTAAAATATAGCCAAATAGGATCTTGTTAGATTCGTCTCATAATGTAGTTTTTAAATATGGAACTTTTAGAATTTTTACATATACCGAACTTAAGTTGATGATTTAAAATGTGCATTGAACAGCGTGACAGGTGGGCCCGTTAAAAACAAATGAAAACAGAGGAAATATATTTTGAAACAATATGATTACACGATTCGAACAAGTCCCAACTCGACTATCTTTTATCGAATATATACTTGCAATAAAATTGAGTCAAATTTAAATAATGAACCATGACAAAAAGTCAAAGATAAGTAAGTACTACTACTTTATTACATATATTAATAATGTAAATCAAATTCAATTATTTACATTTTGCCCCATTAATTTTGTGATACAAGTTGATTTTTCATACGAGACATCACTGCATAATTTCTTTCGGTGTGAATATCTGTCGTTAAACCGACATTCTTTCACGACACCGGCCAGTAGCTACTTTAAAGTTATATCAATGGAATCCGGTGGCCAATCTACGACCGTATAACAACACTTACCACATCCTTCACAAATGCCATGGCGGCGGCGATCTCCGCCGCTCCCTTTTCGGGGGCTTTACACCTCAAGAACTGCGGGAAAAACAACCAAAACCCGGTCACCGTCACGGATCCTAAGGTCAGAATCGTCCCTACAGCCCTCGGCAACCGCCACCTGCCGTTCACTGCTTTCTTCAAAACGATCTCCACCACCAGCCACGCGCCGTGCAGCACGAAGAACCAAGTGATCTCCCATGTCGGCCTAACGCGCCCAACATAGTAGAAAATCAGCTCGTGCATCAGCCCCGACACTACAAACGTCGCCATCACCGCCGGCAGCGCCGCCCTCTCCCTCCCCACGACCTCCGCCGCCCATCTGTGCACAGGCTGGTACACCGTCGGGCGCAGGATCCGCGACACCATGATGTTCCACCGCCGGCCCCAGAAGTCCTGGAGCGAGCTCGATAGATATGGCTCGTCAAACTGCGGCTCGAGCTCCGCGCCGAGCAAGCCGCGAGCCGCGGCGGCGCCAACGGCTAGTATGATCTCCAGGCTAAGGTATATGTGCAAACCATACATGAACAGGACAACTTTATGAGGCAGACGATCAGCGTAACCGTAGCCCCTGAATAGGAAAATCAATACAAAACTCTTAACTGCGTAGTTCCAAAATGATTTGTTACCACGGTGCGCTAATTGATCAACATTATTTTGTAGGGTTTTAAGTTTGATGGGAAAGGAAGCAAGGGCCAGAAATGTTGGCAGAGAAATTGAGGGATTATCGGCCAAAGGGCCTTCACCGAAGGCGAACATGAGGAGTTTGAAATTGGCAAGCCAGGCGAGGAAGAAGCCAGTGAGGCCACAGAAGTGGATGGAGTAGAGATTCATGGGGAGGAAGAGGAAGAAGGCCACTACCGGGAGGAAGGCGGCGAGCCTGGTGGCGCCTGCTGGGAGGATCTTGGCGGCGGAATGGCAGTAGATCAGGGATAACACGGCGGAGACCCATACCCATAAGAGGTTGGTGATTTCACCTTGCATCCAGTATTTTATCACATTCATCAGTTCTGATGAATATCCCTCCATTTTGGTAATTAATAATTGAGATTCTGGACTGAATAAAGGTTCAATTTGTTGTTGAATGTTGGAATTTGGAATTGTTGTTACTTATGCTCTCGATTCATGGTTGTTTGAATGAGTATGCATATCCTAATCATCAATGCGCAACATTGTGGAGACGTCAAGTCAAATGACGAAATCTGCATAATGCACAATCTGACTTCTGTTATTTAATTGTCTTGTTATTTTAGTAGGACTGAATAGGAAATAAACAAATGTATACGCGTATTTTTATATATGCAATTATGCATGCATATATCAAATAAAATTATATATGCTCCATATATATGCGGTGTACAATAATACAACGTCTGCATATGTATGAAAATAGAAATGTATAGTCAAATAGAGTGGTGGCTAAAGCATAATTCAGGGAATGACGTCGCTTCCGTTTGTGGTTTGGCTCTATTTTTTAAAGGAAGAGGCACATATTATATTCCTTAATCCTTTGCTTGGCGCAATACACCGTGCCTTGTGTGGCTTATTGGGAGCATGTTGAAATGGGATAACCTTTTTTAATCCCACTCCATTGTCATACAAAATTTGTTGAATGTATCATCCTCGTAACATTTAGGCTGAGTATGCCCGCCTACATGATGTTCCACACTTCCACTGGCAGCATGCATGCAAAACATACATTAACAATTCTAGGAGGCAAGCAATAGCTAGAAATTCAGGGAGAGAATTAGAAGGATTAGATAAGAACCTGTACCAAAGATGAACGTAAGGAGCTTGATATTAGAAAATAAAGAAAAGGAGGTGGTGAGACCATCGAAGCAAGTGGAGCTGTAGGGAGTCCCATGGTTTCTGGGAAGCAGTGCGTCCCCCACTCCCCATAGAGCAGATGTCAAAGCAGCTACAGATTAATGCGTAGAGTCATAGAAATATACACTATATTATTTTGAAATAAAGGAAGCAATAAGGTATCCTTAAAAAACTTTGTAAGAAAGTGCCACTCCTAATGCCAGAGTGCAGGAGTCCTGATTCACACATTCCCTAGAAAAGAGTGATACACCCACGTTGTTCTCATTTTTGGGCACCGTTTGATTGAATGGCATAACAAGTTCACAGTCTTGAGACATGTTTTGCAGTAACAAAAATCCCTCTTTATAACACAAGTGATGTTCCCAGGTAATACTCAACCTGTCATCAAATACAACCATAATGCTCTACTTTCTTAAAGCGAAACTGTAGGACATTTAACTAAACGGGAACAAGTAGTGAGAGCAGTAATGTTCTGTCATCCAAACACGCTCATTCTTAGAAGTCCAAAAGTCAAAACATCAGTGAAGCCAATATTGCTTCACACTCTATAATTATCCCTGGATCAGAATACAATACCGTGACAACCATAGGCCTTGGCTATTGGCATGCATGAGCATATCAGCCTAGTCACTCCATCCTGTCTTGAACATTTTGCAATATCTTGCTTGAACAAGAATGAAGGATAAAGTTTGATACCTCCAATCAGTGAGGATGGCATATCAACATGGAAGGGTAAACCTCAGCTTTGAGTAGATATAGTAAAAATCACTGATGCTGCTCATATATCTGCATGTATGTCTCAGAAAGTGCAACCATCTGTGGTAATGTTTCTGAAACATGAAGATCTTGCATCTCATACCTGTAGAGCCCATAAATAAGTTGACAGAAAAATTATTGTAATATAATAAGACATTATACGAGGAATCTAAATATTACCATAGCTCTTCTGATTTCCGCTGCACAAAGACCCTATAAGATCCTTCACCAGGCTTACCATCATGAACAATATTAGCTATTAAATCATACTTAGATCTCAACTTCTCCTTTTCACTGGGTGCAGGCAGTGGGATGTAATCCTTCAGTTCAAGATTCTTCACAGGAAAATTAACTAAGAAAAAAAGTAACATTAGGAACCAATATATATATACACACACACATACACATATGTGAAATAAGCAATAGCTAAATATAGTTCCCAAATAGATGCTCTAATAAAAATAAAAATAAAATATCCTCCTCAAAGTTAATTAAGGCAGAATTACACTTGGTTCAATCATACGTAGCCATCATTTGTCCCGCAGATAAAATTCATACCAATAGGCACGTTGGCTATTAAATATATGTGCATAATTTGGAATGATATAATGTACGTCAGTACGTGCAATAAAAGTACTCACCGAGGGTAGGATTTTTCTCCACAAAAAAGTTGTTTTTTGTAAATCGACGCATGTGAAGGATAAGATACTGTGGCAGTTTCGTGACTCGATATCTCATCCTAGCTATACGAGGGCGCACAACTTCAGTCACAGTCTCCCCATCAAACTTCTTCAGTATGTTGAAAAGTGGTACCTGATATTTATCAAGTTGATTAATCAAACTTTTTTCAAGCTTGTCCAGAGAAGCACATACCATATTAGCATGCAAGGGGAAGTCGAGCATCATATATTTTTCTCTGACCTAGAAATAAATGAGAGTATGCACACACTGACACAAATACAGGTTTGAACATCATTGAGCATATAAACAGTGAATAACAACAATGCACAGGCCATCCCCGGTTTAATTAGAAAAGCAGACAGGTAAGTTTGGTTGGTCAACAAAAAACAGGTGCAGAAATTTGGAACAAAAATCAAGAGAAAACCAAGCATAGTCAGAGTTAACTTTGATACTGTCTAAATCATACACAGGGCAATTGGGCAACACTTTATTTAAGGAAAAATTCACAAGTCAAAATGTTATGTAAGTAAGCAGCGGAGTGATTTAATTCTGAAAAAATAGCACCATGCGCGCAAATATATAACCTGCGGAATAATATTCTTCTCCATGATGTCCTTAAACAGAGGAGGAGGAGGCAAGTCCAGCCCAAGCATTAAAAAAGGCATTTTACTTGTCTCCATGAATACATTGCCCACTTGAGTTCCACTATCATCTCCATTCTCCATTGTCTGGTCCCCATTCTCCCTTCTCTCTGCAATAGGCCTTCCATGGGTCTCTTTCACAACTTCTAACTCACCCTGTAATATTCGCAGAAACATTCAGATAAATAAATAAATACAAACAAAAAGTGGGGGAGGGGGTGGGGGGAGAAATGTGTATATTACTTTGGAATAAAAGGTTAAGAGAAAAAAAAAAATGAGTTTTATAAAAGTCAAGGAGAGAGCAACACCTGAAAGCACTGGTGAATGATGCTCCTGCCCTTTTTCAAAGTTTTGAGATCTCCATGTAGTGTATTAAGAAGCCATGACATAAATTCAACTGGATCAGACTGTGCACCGATTCGAAAACGTTTTTTGCTAGCTTTCATAACTGCTTGCAGGAATTCATGAGGACTAACCTGCCAGCGCCTCCAGTCATCAGAATATGACGAGCAAAGAAACTTGCGACAGTTATAGTTTTACTAATATTTAAGTGTTTAACCTGTCCTTTGAAGTTTCTTGCATGCCAAATTTTCCTTGTGAGCTCTCCAAACCTAAGAACAAGTTGGGATTTGCAATGAGCATAATTCTCAGGGATAAGAAAGAAGTTCCTCAAGGGAGTGACACGCATCAAGGATTGAATAGTGACGTTCACAAAGTCAGTCTCCTTGATGTTATTCAATCCTACCTGCAAACATTTCACACACAATACTAAACATGATCACTAGTTTTTTCAACATTGATTCAATACAGTATTTATACACCTCTGCAACACCTTTACACCAAGGTCTCATTTGTTATCTTTGCATTACTTTCGCATAAAAAGGAAGTAACTGTTACTAACAGTAATTAATCCAAACAAATCCTCTGAAGTAAACCAGTACTACATAAACAATTCTTTAAATAGCTATTCAATTCTCCTCCATATATTGAACACTAATCATTATCTTATCTTTATACTACACTGAACATTATCAGGTTATTGTATAATACTTCCTCCGTCTCGTCATATGTTTATTACGTTTGATAATGGTTTAAAATATAGCCAACTGAGATCTTATTAGATTCATCTCGTCTTGTAGTTTTAAATATCGAACTTTTAGATTTTTTACTTGTACTGAACTTGAGTTATTAACGGTTTAAAATGTGTATTGAACTGCATGAAAGGTGGGTCCGTAAAAACATAACAAGATGGAGGTAGTATTATAAACAAAAAAAGTTGTAAAAGAAATCCACTAAATATTTTATCACTTCAACTCAAATCTTTGTATTTTAAGTCCATAAAAACAAATTTCATGCACCAAAGGTATAAAATTTTATACTACTTTTCACATGCTGACATGCATAGCAACAGGCAACAAGACATAGACTCATGAAAATACCATTCCAGGAAGATAATCAGAGCCATCAAGTGCTCTGGACCACTGTCGATTTCGATCTAGCAGTTCAACTTGCCCTCTTATAAACCTGTAATATCCACATTAAATATCAGACAAATAAATCATAGAACAGCAAAAACAAAACTAAAATAGTAAATGATGAGCAAAGATGATAAATCTTGATGTGTTTTACAACCATATAATAAGTACACTTTTTACATAAGTCATGATCAAGAAGTTTAGAACTACTTCAAAATTTAAAATTTCTCAAGCGAACAAGAAATTATGCATCAAACATGCCTTGGGTTGAGCACATGCCGAATGTCATCGAGAGATGGATCAATAATTTCATATCCATCAGGAAGGCAGTAAACTTTCTCTGTTCGAAGATTAATGTAGACATGGTGGCCAGCTTCAAGACTATGTGTATATGCATGAGATTTTTGTCCTCTTCCTTGATAATACTTCCCACAAACCAAACATGCATACACATTTAAGTTTGAAAGTGATACTGAGCAAAATTTCTCAAAGTCAAAATCCAAAACCTGCAGATATACAAACTGTCAATTAAAGACAGAATCATGATGGTAACTCTACAGTAGTAATTTTCTATATAATGAATATGAAAATTATTGTCAACAATCATATAATAAAATAAATTATCCTCAAAAATATTAAACCAAACTTCAGTTACAAAATTAAACTAAAGAATGTAGTGCAGGGGATGATGGAATGCTTGTATGCTCACAAAGAAATACATAAATTTGCTATGTAAGAAACAGGAGACTTGATTTTGGTGATTTTGTTGGTTCTACAGTGAATAACCTCTTGGTTGAAAAACCACACTTATACTTCTCATATCAATGGTTCTTAATTTCATGAGTACGTCTTTCATTAATGCAACTTAAAGCCAGAGAAT
The DNA here is from genome assembly GCA_030278955.1 of Hygrophila difformis. Classification (NCBI taxonomy): domain Eukaryota; kingdom Viridiplantae; phylum Streptophyta; class Magnoliopsida; order Lamiales; family Acanthaceae; genus Hygrophila; species Hygrophila difformis. The sequence goes on along the minus strand of JAOANR010000009.1, from coordinate 4,274,690 downwards.
TGAAAATTATTTTTTGGAGAAAAAGTCACCAATTCTTTGTTCAAATTAATAGCACTGGGATTTCTAGAAATGGTTCACTTAATCATATCTAAATTGATTCTGCTTCTATCATCCACCCAAAGACAACACTTAGAAGTGAACAATATACTCCTATAAAAAATACCATTGCAAAAGTTTAAATCAAGTATAAAACAAATTAGATATCTAAATACCTCCTTGAAACACTTGATATAAGAATATATATTATTATTCTCTTCTTTGTTAAAGCAAAGGACAAAGCATTTAACAAAGCCACAAACACAATGAGACGGGAAGGATCAGAATTTTCTCATGAAATAGACACTCGGACAAGTTACTGCAAGAGTACCTAGGTAAATAACATTCTAACCACTCAACAGTACTCCAACTCAGTGAAATACAGAATATTAATAATATTGAATGAGGGGAATTTTCAGCAGGCAAACTTTATATCCATATGACTTAGATAAGCTTTTCAACATCAACACATGCTTGCAGTGTACATTTCTTATGTGCATCTGCTTCAACATATTATACTTAAAACTATTCTCCGTATTAATGAACTGGAGGAGATGCGAACAAACGCATGTATAAGAAGAAAACATATCAGTATCAAAAATTGAGCATCCTAAAGTATAAAAGAAGAAAACATGTCAACCAAGGCAATAATAATTCAGTCAATACTATAATCAAGCTTTTCGGAATGCAATACCTGTCTGTTGACAGTATCAAGATACGGACAGTCCCTTCGTTCTTCAATAGAGCGGCTGCGCCTCCCTTGCCCTTCTTTATCGTCTTCCTCGGATTCATCATCATCATCCTCGTAATAATCCCGACCGTTTCCCTCCAAATTTCTCCCATTACTCACAAGCCGACCTCCACCTCCGTTTCTCCTCTTCTCATCTTCCTCCTCATCATCATCATCGTAAGCCAGTGGAAGCGGATTCTCAAACCCTAGGTGCGGAGAGGACTCTTCCTCCAGCCTCCGCCTCTTCGTAGTGCCCTCTTCCTCAGTCGGATTTTCAGATTCTTCTCGCTTCGTCTTCATTGATTCTAGGGCTTGCGATCCAATTTGAGACTAGGATCTCCCAAAAGGCAAGTTTATTGCTCTATCAACTATCATCATGTTTTAACAATTCATTTTTCATTAATGTTTATTACTAGTACTATTTGTGCTGGAGCCCAGTTATATATGGGCTGTAGAATTTGTTCAAGGGATCCGAAGTATCAGCCCGTTGGAACTATCTGGCCCCAAATATGGTAAATACTTGGCCCGATTATTGGAGATTTCGGCTTCAGGTTTATTCAGTTTCAAGTTTTAACTTCTATTTTTTTTTTTTAAACGTGGACGCTACGGTGGAAATCGTACCCCAAACCATAAAATTGAAAGTTGGGGACATGACCACTAAGCCAAGTTTCATCCCCTTTCAAGTTTTAACGGAAAAAATGTCAAATACATCCGTTTTCTTTTCAAAAAAAGCCAAATCGGTCCTTTTTTAATTTTATTGCCGATTTAGTCCGCTACCTATGCTAATTATATCCATTTTAGTCCAAAAATCACAATCCTTCCTATGACGCTGACGTGACATTGATTTATTTCGGTCCTTTTCATTCTTAAAGGCGATTCAAGATAAAACACAATGAGACAAAATGCATGTGACTGTCATTTTCATTCTTTGGCCCTCAATTTTGAGCCAAACGTCCCCTTTATCGTTTCTTTGTTGCCGGAATTTGAATATGCGCCGCGGGATTAGGGTTCGAATTGGGGTGCTGCGATATGGGAGGTGATTGAAATGAAGGGCTTCGAATTGGGGGTGATTGAAAAGAATGGCTTCGAATTGGGGGTGCTGCAATATGGGAGGTGATTGAAATTAGAGTCGGGTCGGGTTGCACACTTATTTGGCAATCACGTCGGAGTGACAGCAATTCAAAACAGATCCAGCGTGTATGGTTTAGAATAAATCATTGACACATCAGCATCCTAGGAAGGATTAGTTATTTTTGGACTAAAGTGATATAATTAGCATAGGTAGCGGACTAAATCGGCAATAAAATTAAAAAAGGTCCGATTTGACTTTTTGAAAATAAAACGGATGTATTTGACATTTTTTCTAAATTTTAACTCTCAAGTAATGTGAAGGAAAACCTAATTATTACAAACATATTCTTATACTTCCTCTGTTTTTATGAATGTGCAACATTCACTCTGCGCACGTAGTCCGATATATGTTTTTAACAGTTAATAACTCACGTTGTATATAAGTAGAAATTATAAAAATTTGATATTATAAAACTACGAGATGAGACGATTCTAACAAGATCTCATTTGACTATGTTTTTCTTTCTATAACTATTGTATAAACGTGAACCAAAGTCGAATGATGAATAGTGTCAAAATACCAAATGTTTCATTTTCATGAAAACGGAGGAAGTATAAACTATTAACCTTTATCTTTTTTAGCTAACAATTTAGGGATCGGACTGGACCTATTGATCGACTCTCAGACTTCTTATTACCCGACACTTGAGCTAAGCCTTAGGCCTTGAATTCAAGTCTTTTTAATACAGAGTATTATTTTGGGTGAGGTTTATCTGGTCTGGTTTGATTCAATATGATTTTATTTTCTGATTTACTCTAATTGTTTCTGGTCTGATATGATTTATTTTTATTTTTTTTTCCTGTGGGACGAAATTGGTCAGAATAAGATAGTTGCATGATTGTTTTGGTAAGTAACAAAATTAAAGAACAAAATTAATAATTATCAGTACATAGAAGATATTTTTGGATCTTATTTCTCCCTAAGTACAAAGTGATGGTACCAGAGTTTGTTATGTACGTCGTTTTTTTTTACAGTTTTAAGAGTTTTAATTTCTTTATCACAATTAAAAGCTTTAAACACATTTCCGGAGGCTGTAATCATATAACTATAATAAATCCTGGAAGAGTATTTTTTCAAACTACCTCTTATACCCTTCTCCATATTTGCCCTTTCTTTTAATAAAATACATTAAATTTTGGTTATAAAAGTAATTTACTCTATAAATCCATAAATGAGGGTTTAAAATGTAAATTCACTTCGTGCAAAAAACCATGGCCGTTGGATTACCCAATTATTTATCTCTTCCATCCATTTGTTGTATCTTCTTATGAAAGATTCACATTCAACTTTCTTCAAAGATTTCACGCATAATCGCAAAGCACCGATCCCTTCTCTCAACCCGTCGATCCTGCCTGCACTCTGCAAACACCTGCGCCCCGGCTTCACCTTCTCTATGCAGTGCCTCCGCCTTTGAGAAACACCCGCGCGTCGCCCTCATCCGCATGCACTATTCTCCGCCTGCACTATTCCCCTCAGACTTTTCTCCATTCCTATCTGTCGCGAATTCCTTGGGACTTTTCTGGCTTTCCTTATTCAGGTTAGGGCTATGATCATTTTTCACATTCTGCAACTAAATTTCACAACTTTCATTGTATATTTCCCAACTTCCCTTAATGTTCAAATATCATGCTCGCTTGCTAGTTTTTTCATCTTTTTGTAGCCTTATAATTTACACGGGCCAAACAAATCTACTCTAATATTTTGTATTGCATCAATCAGTTGCTCAGTAGATTCATATTAGTACTCTTAATCTTTGTGTCGTACGATTTCTATATTTACCATGTTCTCAATTCCTCAAAGCACAATTACATAATAGTTTTGCTGCCTTAGTTCAACCATGAGCCTGAAATCACGATTTTGTGACCTAAAGATTCGATTTTTATTGTTATTGTGATCGGGTGCCTCCTCTATCGCGGGTTAGTCTCTGGTGTTGGTTTTTTCTCTGCATTTTTGTCTTTACATTTCATGTCCTGCTTTTTCCCTTGGTTCCTTGCTTCAATTGTTTTTCGTGCAAATCCTCTTTTTAATTCCCTTTTGTCTCTTTAATATGGGTTCTATAAAGGTTTGTGGAACATATTTATTTTTCTTTGCTTCATTCTTGATAGAGATCATTAATTTGGTTAAACTCAGTATGCTTCGAGTTTTGGGACATCATTCCTCTTCAATTTACAGAGTTTGTGGTGCAGCAGCAATCTTAGATTCAGGGAAAGAACTTATATTCAGTTGATAAGCTTTGTGTTTTCATCATTATCTCCCTTCGTGCAAGTGGTTTCTTGAACATGATCATTTATTTCCTGCTCGGATTTTATGAGATTCTAATTCAGGTTCTTTTCAGTTGATAAGCTTTGAGTTCTTTTCGCGACCATTCTCTTTCATGAGATTCTAATTCAGATGTTAATCAGGTTGCAGCTACAAGATTTAATTCATAAGAAGATATAGATTTTTGCAATCATTCTGAGGATTGTAATTTTTATCTATGGACTTTTAACGAAAATACCTGCACTTTAGTTTTGTATTCAACCTTAAACCTAAACTAAAATAAAAGCTTTCTGATACATTGGTATAGTAGTACCGCATTATAAAAGTAGTACCGCATCCTGATCTTGCTTATATCGTGATTGCAGTTGGAACATGGATGAGTTTCTTCTCCCTCCCCACGTAATCGAACGCCTTCAAAAGGTAATTTAGTGTTGATGTTGGTATGAATTTGATATTGCTCACTATATATGCCTAAAAGATGTTTGACAGAATGCCCAGTAATTATGTGAGTTTTCCTATAGAGGGCTCACAGTTAGGATGAACTTCTTCTTTGTTCTTGCAGTCAAATATATCTCCCTGTTCCTATTGTGAGAATTAATTGACTATTTCATCCCTTTCATCTCTTTGTTTCATCTCTTTTTTTTTTCCTACATTAAGTAATAATCACCAAACCAGATTATAGCAAGCTCCTTTAGTCCCACGATACTGAAAATAATGGTTTCAATTTGTCGATCACCAGGAAAGTACATCCTCTCTGCTGATTTGTTGTGGCTTGATACATTGTCTTCTCTGTCATGCTTCATCATGTAAAATGGGTTTTGCAAGATTCTTATTTATCTCTTGAGGAAAGTGACGCGAAAATTTTGTGGATATTCTATTTTTGGCGTTCCAAAAGCATATGTTATTGAATGAGTTGTGATTGTTTTCTTCATCCAACTTAGTTTAGTTTTGTTTTAGTTCAAACTCATTTTCTTCAGGCCTCCTCAATAAGGCGTATTGTCTGTAAACTACAGTAATTATTAATGAACTTTATTCGCATCTTGAAGATATATCTTGAAAACAATAACATATTGCATGCAACCTGCGGAGGTAGTTTTGCCTTTGCATATAATTTTTATAACATGAGATTATACTTCTATTGTACCGTCTCTGTCAAATTCTGATAACTTAAGAATCTTTTAATTCTCATTTCATAAATTTCAATGTGGAAAAATCCCTATTTCTTTTCCCAAAAATGTTTAAGCCCTGTTCTCCCTTTTTCCCAAACCTGCATCATTCGTAATGGCTCCCCATTTCCATTCAATATTTTGGTCATTGAGTTGATTTTATGGGGATTTCTTTATTTTGAAATTATAAGTTGTAACTATCTAATTCTCCGTATTTTTTAAGCTATTGTAACTATTCTATTTAGATGAAAATATTACTAATGATGAGTTTAAATTTATCTTTTATGCCTTTGTGTTCACCCACAAGCTTAAGAAAAGGAGTATATAACAGTCTTGCATTACTATTATAGTTTCATTTACCACATATTTAATCTTATACTATAATGCTCTACATAGGAAAGTTTTGCACTATTGCATGGAAGCAAATGATTGACAAGCATATCAACATGTTGTAGGTTGAGTTCACTAAGAGAAATCCTGGAATAGGTCCAAGGAAATCATGGCACTACATGAAGTTGTTGTTTTGTTAATCTCATCCTACTTGATGTCGGGCTACAACTTGATTGAAAGATCCCATGGGAAATTTGTTGATGAAAAGAACGCACATCAATTCCAAGACAATAAATTATCAGTAGAGGACATTGTATTGTAGTCACTCGACGCATAGACAAAGGAGTCACAGCTTTGAACAAGTTTGTTTATTCTACAATTATTTTATTTCTATTTTTCCTTTGATTTTCACACAAACTGATTTGCACAAGTGGATTTTAATGTAGTAAATTTATTTTGTAATTAACTTAACAAATTATTAATCTTATTTTTTAGAAAAGAAAAAAAAAGGCATCGCCCATGCGCATCGCGCGGGCCAAAAATACTAGTGTTAAAAAATTCTGCAAATAAACCTACGTTCAGTAACTTTGGGGAGCTTTCAAATCTACTTTCTAATTTAATTAATTGTTGTAATTATTAAAAATTACATAATATCTCTAAAACACTTTATACACTACCTCCGTTTTTCATTAATTGCTCCATTGCAATTTTTGTTTTCAACTAGCTAACTTTGAATGGTTTTATATGATTCGTTACAAGGCTAAATAAAAAAATGGTAAAGTGATATTGAGAGTAGAGATTACAAACTACAAAACTCGTGTCGGGCTTACCTTCAAAATCATTCTCTAACCTAACAAAATACGACTCCAAAGTTTACTAGTTGAAAACAGTAATTGCAATGTAGCAATTAAAAAAAAAACGGATGAAGTATATAATTTAAAATTTTAGTCTCTATCAAAATTTACTGTTCTTAAAATTTCAATCTCTATCAAAATTCACTTAATTTTAGAGTTTCTAGTATAAAGCAACTTTAAAGTCCTCCAGTAGTCAAGTGTAATAACTCTCTATGGCTCGGTGTTAGCTGGCCTTTCTATGGCTTTCCCAAAGAAAAAAGTGTAATAAGTAATAACTCTCCAGCCTAGTGGGCTTTCAGTGCATTGTGTACCTTCATTTGTCGGGGGACAGAGATGCTTTTTTCTTTTAAAGACCACATGGCTAACATTAAAATTCGTTCATGGCAATTGTACTTGTAGAGTTGCTGTTGTACTTGTACACTTGTACTACTTGTACCCGTCGGGATTTATTACCATTTACCGCGAACAAACAAATAATTGGATCACTTTCGATCTTGAAGTCGCATTGATCCAATTGTTCTATGAATCACAAGTTGCAGCTTTCAATGGGCTATGGACTATGGTTGTCACGATTCACGACCTTGTATTCTGATCCAGGGATGATTAGAGACATTCAATAATAATAATAATAATAATAATAATAATAATAATAATAATAATAATAATAATAATAATAATAATAATAATAAATTTTGGACAAAAGGTGTGATTTTAATTTTAAGTTGTTGAACAAACCCCACTTCCTCCCAGCTAACCTGAAAGAGCTTTCCCATGAATGCAAATTCAGTCTCCACACAGTAAACCAACTTTGTGCTTTAACAGAGATGTTAATGAACGGAACCAACCCAACGCCCCGTCCAATATAGTATGCTTCATTTTTTCCATTTTTTAAATATTAAATTATGTTAATATTCAACTTTATAAATTTATCACCAAACGTAGTTGACCTTAGTGGTATGGGCTCTGATAGCTTAAACAAAGGTCTTGGGTTCGAACCTTTGTATATACAAAATTTCAGGCAACCCTTAAATCTAGTATTGGGTCATGAATACTCTGGTATTCATCTAATTTTTATTTATTTATTTATAAATTCATCGATGTGAAATGAATGATTCTACCTAAAATTACCTAAAATAATGGTAAAATGTAGTAGTAATAAGTATATGTTCGCTCATTACAGTATTAAATAAAGTGAACAATAATTTTTGTGATGTATAAGAATTATTTTTGTGATGTTTATATTTTGGGGGATTTTTTGATTTTATATAATAAGAAACTTAAAACATCACAAAAAATTAATGTAAGCAGATGTACGCTAACTTTATTGAAAAAAAAGTAACACGAAAGGGAATCGGAGTTAGAATAGGAATTCATTCAAATACGTTATACACAAATATTTCATCAAAATGTAATACACAAATTTATCAATATTCTTTAGATTATTTATTAACACCAGACTTTCATATAAAGCCAATAACAATAACAACATTTTACCGGTTCATTGACACAAAAATTTTGCTTGAATGGATGAAAATGCAGGAATAATTGCCATTTTAGTCCTTTTTCTTTTCAATTTTTCCGATTCAGTCCGTTCCCAATTTTTGGCCCTATTTGACCCAGCACGAATTCTAATCCGTCCCAATTTGATCCTAATGACAGGTAATTAGAAGGGATGTGGTGACAGGGCTCGAATTAACTCTTTAATTGGCCACGTAGGACTCTGGCCCTAAGACTATCATTACCCATGACCACCCCAACTACCCAACCATCTCATTATTTAATTAATTTATCTTTCCTTCAACTCATCAATATCCAACCCAACCCAACCACCCAAATTTTACATACTTTATCAATAACCACCCAACCATCCAACCACAATATTATACTATATAATTATTTTAATTGATATAATTTTAAATTATATTGAAATATAAAAAATTAATATATAAAAAATATAAAATATTTATTTTATTTATAAAGAATAAAAATCTAAAATATTAATATATTTTTTATTTATTTTATTTTATAAAAATTTAAAAATAGGCTAAATATATCAAAATTGATAAATTGTGTATTTAATAAAAATATAGCAAGAGTGATCTCTGTTTGTAGAGAATGAAAAATTATAAAATTTGGTATATTTTATAACATATAGAGACCATATTTTTTTGTATATTTTATAAAAATTATAAAAATTATAAAAATAAATAAAAAATATACCATATTTTTCAATTTTTCATTCTCTACAAATAGAGATCACTCTTATTATATTTTTGTTAAATACATAATATATCAATTTTGATATATTTAACCCATTTTAAAATTTATATAAACTAAAAATAAATAAAAAAAATATATATTACTATTTTAGATTTTTTATTCTTTATATATAAGATAAATATTATTTATATTTTTTATATTTCAATATAATTTAAAATTGTATAAATTAAAATAATTATAGTATATATTATTGTGGTTGGATGGTTGGGTGGTTATTGATAAAGTATGTAAAATTTGGGTGGTTGGGTTGGGATGAATATTGATGAGTTGGAGAAAAGAGAAATTAATAAAATAATGAGATGGTTGGATGGTTGGGTGGTTGAGGTGTTTATGATTAAAGATAGTCTTAGGGCCAGAGTCCTACGTGGCCAATTAAGGAGTTAATCCGAGCCCTGTCACCACATCCCTTCTAATTACCTGTCATTAGGATCAAATTGGGATGGATTAGAATTCGTGCTGGGTCAAATAGGGCCAAAAATTGGGAACGGACTGAATCGAAAAAATTGAAAAGAAAAAGGACTAAAATGGCAATTATTCCATGAAAATGCATATTGAAATTACGAGAGCATAATAATCAATGGAGAATCTAACCACAATCGGGAAGTTTTAAAGACTTACATTATTAAATTTACACACAACATCAAATTTACCAACAAAATCGGCTCTCTATCCCTCTTTATTACTAGGTGTCAATTTCACGTTTCGGGTCGTGTACGTGTCGTGTTTCAGGTGTTAAGTAGGGTATAACACAAAATTTGTAATCCCGAACACGACCCGAAACCCGAAATGAACTCGAAATACCAAACCCGAACAAGACCTGAAAATTTTTAGGTTGATTTTTGAATCGACCTAACCACAAACGACTAAACCCAAAAAACTCAAAACTGCATCAGGTTCGTGTCGGCCGGGTTCGAATTTTCGGGTCGCGTACCCAATTAACACCCCTATTTATTACTTTATAATTTGTGTAGTTTGAGCTTTCACACACCGTCATACATCTTTATCAACACTCGAACGTCGATATTTACCAACAAAATTATTTCTTTCAAACATTCTTTAAATAATTGACCCATGTTTACAATTACAAATAATATTGTTGGAAATTTCTAATTAGGCTTGAGATGAATTACTCACTAAGCTCACGGTCTCTACCGGAGAAAGAAATGTTGATTTTTTACCACTTTGAATGAGATAGGGTTGAACAATAGAATCAAGATAATGGGATTTGACTACTTTGGCCTTACTAATTTTCTTTTTAAGAGCCAATCTCAAAGTGGTTAGCCACCGAGCTAAGTACCCACTTAGGCACTGACTATATCACACGGTACAGATGATGGGACTCTATGCGCTATGGCAGTGGGAGCGTTTGTTGGAAACTTTGAAATTTCCACTGCCAACTATGGTAGTGCGAAAGTTCCATCATACCCTCACCTGTCCCTCGGCCGTTCAATGGATACAATTGTCATTTCGTCCCGGCTTGAATCAATTCATCACTCCGCGTGTCCCGAGAAAGAATCAGAATTGAAACACAGGTAAAATTTGAGAGAGCAGAGGGGGGAGAGACACAGAAACAGAGGTAACTTTTAGGGGAGAGAGGAAGAGAGTCAGCCAGAGCCGAGACGAAGAGGAGGAATAGAGAGGAATTAAACGTTTGAGTGCTCCGTTAACTCCCCGTTAAACAACAACACTAGTTGTGACCAGCGTCATCACATGATAGTAGCTGCGTAGGCTAATAGCCAGCCATGGTGTCGGACGAAGAAATCGCCAGATGCGTCGAGGCCGTACTCCGTCAGTCGGATCCCAACGCCGTCACTTCCCTCAACAGCGTCGTCCTGGAGCTGCAAGCCAAGCTGGGCCTGGACCTCTCTCACAAGGCGGATTTCATCAGGGACCAGATCACCTTCCTCCTCCGCTCCCAACCAATGTCCCAAGAACAGTTGCCCCCTCAACCTCACCCCCAACACTCGAATGCTCTGCTTCTCCAACCATTTCAGCACCCCGATTTCGCTCTCCATCCACAGCACCCGCAAATGCAATACCCCCTACCGGCGGCAAAAGATCGGAATGCTGCGTTTAATATTTCTTCCGAAACGCCAAAAGGAAGGTGCGTGCGAGCCGCATGTTTTGGTTAAGAAAAATTGTGATGTTTCGGGCTAATGTCTCTGGATTTCGCTCGAGGCAAATTTTTTTTTGGGGGTTAACAAACCTGATGTTGTGTGTTGATAAGAAGCTTAATCGTGTTATTGAGATCGGGTGTTCAGTTATTTGGCATTGGTTTTGCATTTTTTATTTGGGGCGCGGCATGAATTAGGGTTTCGCTTTAGGTTATGTGTTTAGTTGGTGTCGGCATAAAGATTATAAATTTGGGGCAGGGTTATCTTGGACAGCTCTAATCTTCGTTGGTTTTCAGTCATTTATATGGACTTAGGGGTTAAATTGGGGTTGTTCTTTGATGTAGTTCTACCCTTTCTGTTTCTTATCTGAACTGCATCTGCTGTAAATGAATTTTAGTTTACTTACTCATGTACTGCTGTGTGATTGTGGATTTGTCTTGGTCTTACAACATAAGCTGCTGAGTCAATAAAATCACATCATTCCAAAGAACTCTCTAGTAGAATTAATTATCAATTAGGAGATCCATCAACGATGCACCATCTTAAGTGAGAATGATTTAAATTATCCTCAATAGTTTCAGTATTATTCATTTACTCTTCTCAGAGCCCCAACTGGAACAAAGAAAAGGGGTGGTCCCGGAGGTTTAAACAAAGTATGTGGTGTTTCACCTAAACTACAAGTGGTTGTTGGTGCGTCAGCTTTACCTAGGACTGAGGTACGACGTATAAGACCAATTAGTTTAAATTTTTATCAATGTCACAATTTGTATATTGTTAATTTATAAGCTAGTTGCTTTGTTTTCTATGCAGATAGTGAAGCAGTTGTGGGTATATATCAGGAAACACAGCCTTCAGGACCCAGGGAACAAGCGAAAGATTATCTGTGATGATGCACTTCGATCTGTCTTTGAAACTGACAGTACTGACATGTTCAAGATGAACAAGTTGCTATCCAAGCACATTTTGCCACTTGATCCAAGTATGCCACTGCTACATCAACATGAAACCAAGGCTTTATTGACATTCTTTTTGTTTATTTAGTTTTATTTCTTAACTAATAGTTTTGCTCACATGATGTCTCAAATGTGCGTTCGAAACAATCAGGTCAAGCTACGAAACTGAAGGTTGAAAGTGATCCGGCGAAACAAAGTGCTAATTCTGAAGTTCTTCCTGTGATGTTGTCGGATGCACTTGTAAAATTTTTTGGGACAGGGGAAAGGGAGATGCTTCAGTCACAGGTCCTGGAGCGGGTTTGGGAGTACATAAAAGTTAACCAGCTGGAGGTTTGTTGCTCTGGTTTACTTTAGCAGGTTTAACATACTAGGTTTTGTAGCAATATGACTTTGACAATAAACCTTGCTTCGATATACTATTGCATTATCTATTTTGGGTCTTGTTTGCTGATTTATTTGATTTAGTTTACTGACATTCTTTCACTCAATCCTGGATCAGTTTGTTACTCTGTGATTTGGATACTTAGGCGATTAATATTCCAGTACAAAAATTCTCAGTTTTTGTGATTAATTGGCCCAATATTGAATTTCTTTTTCCTTTCAATTTTCTCTGCAGGATCCACTGAGTTCTATGGTTATTCATTGTGATGTTAAGCTCCAGGAGCTCATAGGATGCGAGAGCATTTCTGCACTTGGAATTCAGGAGATGCTTATCCGCCATCATTTGCTGAAGCACTGATATGCCTTTATGCGTGAATGTAAGTATGGAGTAATAAATTGTTGTGGATGTGCAAATCCAATATTTACAGAATAATGTCTATAAGACTCCCATATTCTTCAGCTTCTATTGGAAGTGAAAATTTTAAGCGATGAGTAAAATGCAGGTTTTCAATATTATAGTGCAAGATAATTTATGTGCAAAAACTGCCAAAATTGTTGAGTAACGTGTACGGCTAGGAAGACTTCATTATTCTTAATCCATTTGTGCAAACTCCCCGTTTACTTAGCACCTAATTCTCTGTTTTACTTTTGCAGGCAAAAATCTGAAGCTGTAGTTGTGTAATTTACTGATAACTGACCTGGAAAATGAAGGTGTAAGTTTAGTTTGATATATTTTGTCTAATTAAGTTACCTCAATGCTAGCAACAATCATCCATATAATTTTGTATTCTCAAAACTGTTTGCTAGAAAAATGATGTAATTATGCACGGCCTTAACTAGTTTAGGTTATTCACCTTGGCCTAACTTGTTTTGACGGATGCCCTTTTGTATGAATGTGAAAAACTGAATGGTTATATTATTGTAATGCGTTGTAATCAGCAGAAATGTTGTACCTACTGTCTTAACCCCCTTCGGGTATTCTAGTCCTTAGTAGTCGTACATATATGTCACTAATACATTGTGGCTTCTTCTTTCTGTATTGGAAGAAAGTTGTTTTGTAATCCTTGTGAAAATCCATACATGAAGCAACTTTACCTGGTAAGACTTATGCTGGTGCTCTGAATTTGAAGACCAACAAGATTCCAGCCAAGAATAGCATGAACAAGACAACTACTCTGGCGCTTTTTGCATTGTCTTTCTTGAATAAAACCCCAGGGTTGAGCTTTTCCAATGCTGTCATCAACAAGCTGAATAACTTCTGCCAAGGGATATATTCTCCATGAGGTTTGTTTTGCAATAAATAGTTCAAAAAGAAACCTAAGCTTACTGATGAATTTTGAGTCTCACCAATCTTATGGGTTCCGTGCGAAGAAGTGGCTCCATGAAAATTTCCACATTCCTACCACAAGAAATAAAAACATGAGATTTTCCTTCCTGATTTTGTGTCTGTATCCTGTTTCATCTAATTGGATGCGACAATGTACAAACAATTTTGGGACAAAACTTTCAGTGTGATTAATGTTTGAAAGTTTACTTTATCATGACATTTCCCTTGTAGTTGTGGCATGTGTAGAGGCTGAAACCCTTCCCCAGGGACAAATGAGCGTTGCTCCATTCTGAAGGGCAAAGAACACCAAATGTAATCGATTTTTGCACACAACGTAATCATGTGATGAAAGAAAAGGACAGAATCAGAAGACAACCAACCTAGTTTCCATGACACACCCACAGCCATTCCATCACCCGAAGTTGGTTGCACCACAAATTCAATGTTATCTCCCAATTTCTTCATTAACAAAACGAAGAACGCCAATACTTGCTGCAAACTCGAATCCTCCACTATCATAATACATAACCGAGAGGGAAACTACACGAGTGGATTAATGAAACCGATCATACCTTCTTACCGTGAAAGGGCTGGAGTGCTGCAGGGACGATGTTAGAATAGCAGGTGCATCCATCTGCAATAATATCAGAAAGCTCATTGATGTTTTTGTTCTTGATCGCTTTATGAAGCTTAAGAACGGTCTCCATTGCCACGCCCTCTTCCTTAGGGTCGGAATCCTTAGCACTACAGGCCACAGCGATGCTGCTATCCTTCTTCACGGACCAGTGAAATGCAGCCTTTTGGGAAAGTGTGATCTGTGTATTGGGGACTTTCAATTCAGGCCATGAATGGTGAGAAAATTTGGCTGCTGCACAGACTAATGGAAAGGATATTGAGGACATTTTTGCAGAAAGTGGATAAAACTTGATCCCACTTGAAAATCAACTGAAAGTAATGAATTTGGAGTTTGTCCTGAGCAAGTTTAAAAATATAGGGAAAATAGAGAATTATGGGTTTGCTTAATGTAAGGAGTAAAGATACAATCTCCAGGACAAGCTTAGAATCTTCTGAGTACTTTGTAGCCAAGGAATGGAAGTATTGATTGATTTCTCATATTGATTCCCCAGCTTGGTGATTGCTTCCCACATTAATATTGTGTTCATATCTTGAATTCAGATCTAAAAGTGTCCATGTAAGCTTTACCTCCTCCTGAAAATTATTCATGGCCTCCCCTCCCCCATTTCTTAGTTAAATAAGGATTTATGTTCTACAATATCAACTTCTTCGGATAATTGTACCCAAAAAAACTTCTTCGGATAATTGGAAAAACAAATGAAGTGAATAAAATTTTGATTTAGGAAATTTAATATAAAATAATACTTTAACGTGTTTCAGATCTTAATTCACCTTAATGATTTTTTTGTATTATTTCAATGGTTGAAATGGCTTGATGGTGGTCTTTAATACTAAAATGCTTCAAATACATTGTGTTTCACTCAGTTTCATGAGTTTGTTTGGGGTTTATACAAGTGATTGGTTAACCTATTTTATTTATTACTCAGAACTCAATGGTTTTTTGAATCATTGGCCCATATCCTAAACTCAGTGAATTCAAAATTGGAATATGAATTATTAACGTCTTTGACATGTTATGTTTTCATGTGGAGTCTATGCAACTACTTTTCAAGAGACTGCTTCACAATATAGTACTCCCTCCGTTTCATTTATATTGTCTTATTTTGATTTTTTACACTGTTCATTGATCAACTTTGACCTAATATTATCACAATTATATAATAGAAAGGATAGTCAAGTTCGGACTTATTGGATTCGTCTAATCGTGTAGTTTTAAAATATAGTACTCCCTCCGTCCCACTACACTTGTCATGTTTGACTTTTTTACACTGTTCATTGTTCAGCTTTGACTCAATTTAATTGCAAGTATATATTTAACAAAAAATAGTCGAGATGGGTCTTGTTAGAATCGTATGATCACGTAGTTTTATAATATGGAGTATATTTTGTATAATTTTTCATTGTGTATATTTTGAGATATTAACAGATAAAAAAGCGCATTGGATTGTGTGCAAAAGTGAAACAGGACAAGTTAAATGGGACGGAGGGAGTAGTATTTTTTTTTATTATAATTTTTACTTTTCTTACATTTTAAGATATTAACTACTACCTCCGTCTTGATATATTTGTTACGGATGGTTTTTTGGCACTATTCACTCTTTAAATTTGATTCGAATTTTATCATAGTTATGTAGAAAAAAACATAGTCAAGTGAGATCTTGTTAGATTCGTCTAATCTTGTAGTTTTAGACAATTAACTTTTTATAACTTTTCTTCATACACAATTTAAGTTATTAACCATTAAAAATGTGTATCGGCATACGTGCTGGGTGGGTCCGTAACAAAATAGTGAAACGGAGGAGGTATTAAACAAATACATTGGACTGCATATCCAAAAGTTTTGGGACATTTCAAATGGGACAGAGGGAGTAGAATTTTTAGGACCAAAACTCTTTTTTTAAAAAAAATAAAAATATATCCGTATAAATTAGTTTCTAAATACATTATTCAATTTTTTGGGTGAACGAAAGAGATTTTTAAGCTACAGTATTTTGAGGTCAAATAGTAATTCGAATTACTGGTGAACTTAATCATTAAATTTATACTTCATCAAAAAGTTCTCTCTCTTTAAAAACCATACTCTGTGATCCACAAATTTGAGGGAAAAATCCAATTAATTGCGATTGTTAAATGAGGAGGAGTGATGGGTCGTCGATGAACGGTTGGACAGAAAAGGAAAGAATCATGGAGGGTTGGCAGTTGGATGCCACGTCATCTTGAATTGATTCATCAGCATGGGAAAGGGGGGCCCACCCGCTTCAATCCCCCTTTGCCGACAGATCAACTGTTCACTTGTGGGGCCCACTTGAATTTGTTTAGGTATTCACACAGTTGACAGTTAAGTTCACGACTTGTGAGACTTGTTGCATTTTTGACTAAGTTTATGTTTAATTTTAAGAATACAAATGTTGAATTCATATTTCAACCGCTACATATATAGATTATATCGCACAGAATGCCATTCTTCCAATTTTTATACTAGTATTTACTATGAAATTCAGTAGTGTTGAGAAAATATTGTTTTACAAGTATAGCTCCTCATCATTAACTTGGTCCACCATTTTAATTTTGAAGAGCTATGAAACAACCAATACTCCAATAGTAGTATATACCTATCAGAGATAAATGCATTTTAGCGATTGAAAAATACTACACGGATATGAACATGTAGATTATATGGTTGGATGATCATAATCAAGATTCTTAATTTTACCATTTAATTTAATTTTATTATTGGATCCCCTATAATTATAAATACCTCCCTCATGTCCATCATTTCCCACCATTGCATTTTGCACACACGATTCAATTACAACCATCGCTGCATTTTTTTTCCTTGATATTATTAGTTCCCATCATCTCTTCTCCCTACAATGGACAAAACCGATGAGGTACCATAGTCCATAACAAGTTTTTTCTTTAATGAATCAGTCAATCAGTCGCTTACTCTCTTTATATTCTTTCACTAACTCGTATATATAATGCGGATCATTTTTTGGATGATCAGAATAAGTTCCCATTCAGGACTGGTTCGAAATTAATAACTTCACTTATATTTTAACGCAGTATGAATCAGCTGAAGCTCAAGAATTCGAGACAATCCCAGCAGAGGAGCAGGAAGAATCAACATGGACTGTCCGGGAAGCTGCTGAAGAAGCCGAGGGCGAGCCATACACTGAAACCGAGCCTGAGAATTATGACCCAATTCCAGCACAAGAATCTGAGACTAATCCAATAGAGGAATATGGTGGAGAGACTAATCCAACTGAGGGATATGGTGATGAGATTAATCCAACGGAGGGATACAGTGAAGAGACAACAGTGATTGCTGACGAAGTAGCTGAAGAAGGCGAAGGGGAGTCATTCATTGAACCTGAGCCTGAGACATATGGCACAGAAGAACCAGCCGGAGAAGCTGAGGAAACCACAGTAGAAGCAGCTGCAGACGTGCCATATGCTGTGGCGGAGACTGGTGGCGAGGAAGAGAGCCCTATGGAAAGGACTGAATATGCCACCACAGCAGCCGAGGAGGAAGGCTACCCCTCAGAAGAGGTCGCATCGGGTGAGGAAACATATAAGGTTCCATCCGAGTACTGAATTGCGTGCCGTATGGTTCTGCTGCCTGGATTTTATTTGTTCAGTAATTGTGTTTATTTGATTCCATCATCTTTATGTGTGCGAGGGCATACAAGGAGGGGCAATGAATGTATGGGGTGGTTTGTTTAAGGTTGTTACTTTGTCTTCATATACTTATATTGATTGTGTATTTTGAACAATGAAGGAAAAATTACAGTTTGTGGTTTTTAATCCGTATCCTGTTATTTTGTCTTTCTTGGTAAAACCCAAACAAGAGAAAGGACAATTTTCATCTTTCTTGAATTCAGCCTTTTGACATCTGGGCTGCTTATAAGTAAAAACTATATAAACAGTT
Organism: Hygrophila difformis; assembly: GCA_030278955.1. Taxonomy (NCBI): domain Eukaryota; kingdom Viridiplantae; phylum Streptophyta; class Magnoliopsida; order Lamiales; family Acanthaceae; genus Hygrophila; species Hygrophila difformis. The sequence continues at coordinate 4,256,561 of JAOANR010000009.1, read as the reverse complement.
TATGAATCGGCACTAGATGCCTACAACAAGAGGCCATAAACACCCTTTACAGTCTAGTGCTATAGTTCAAAAGAAGAAGACGACGTTTCCCCATGTACAATGACTAGATACAAGTTCTACTATGTGCACCAGTTCCAGAAGTTGTCACTTTTCAGCAGGTTCCGAAACTGCAACCAATGTGGTCCTGAGTAATGAGGCCAAGGCAACGTTCCATGACCGTGATGGAAGGGTAAGCGGGGAAACACAGCTGGAAAAAGCATGTGTGCGATGTGGGTAGATGATCAATGGGCTCAAAGGCCTTGCAGATGCACAGTCGAGAGGCTAAACCACCGAATCCTTCAATAGGTACATATTTGATGGAAGTCCAGAAGAAAAGTAGTGTCTTTTTCTGCTCCGGTGACATACTCCCAACAACCTGCAATGTTCAACTCTCTCATAATCATACAGAAATGAATCCAGATTGAAAATCTAAGTTAGCAAGAAGCCATATGAAATTATGTTGTTCTACAAAGGAAATTGGAATTATTCCCTTGCAACCAACATGAACCCTCATATAATAGCAATATAGCATACAAAATTGTCCTATATAGATGAGAAAATAAAGATTGAATAATGATTGATCACATTCATAAAGGGTTGAGCAATCCTTCAGTACAGGTTCTCAAGCTTTTCTAGAGCACTGCTGTTTCTTTTTTCTTTTTCTTTTTCTTTTCTTTTTTTTTAAAATTTGGAAAGCAGTAAGAAAATCATCCAAGTTCTAGAATGAGAACCATGGGACACGGCAAAGTAATAAGTCAAACTCATGCATTGATTCATTGCACTCCAATCAACATTCTTATTTATTCGGAATTCAAGCTTCATTCCCAAAAACTAATTTAAGGGCCTCTTTCGAATTATTAATGCAAACCCCACATAATGACAAGTTCGGCCACAAGATTGAACAGTAAACATGCAGACATCCATCTTTCTTCTACTTTATTTTATTTCATTTCTCCTTGGAGCACCCCATAGAGATATTTATATATTAAATTATTAATAATATAATTGCAACAAGAAAACTATGAATCATAGAACTTCAGTAGAGAAATATTCAGATACCAGTAAACTAACCACAAAATTTCTTCGCCAACATACCTTCCAAAACCAGGATATCTGAGCATCTGTTTCTTTGAACCCTTGATACTTTGTGTGTGCTTTCCAATCGTCTACAGAAAGTTCACCTTCATTGCCATGTAGCATCCAGTCAAGGTCTTGTGGATACAATAATTGGAAGAAGTTTCTTCCAAGATGGCCGTCGCTCATCATATCATCAAAACCTTTAGCAAAATGCTCCACCTGATCAGCAACAGAAGAGACAAACCGTTGCTTGATAAGGGAATCAACATACTTCTTCCTATTTGCACTATTTACAACCACACTTTCCCCATTAGTGCAGAGCTCGACAACTTTCTTATTCCCTAACTCCTCTATTTCATCAATGAATGTAAGACCTAAGACATCTTGATCAATGACATCAGGGTCCATTTCCAAAATTTGCTTGCAGCTTTTGTATAGATAGGGATCGGCATCTTTCACATCTTCTAATGTAATGTCTTTCCCCGCTAGTTGTAAAAAGAACACTTGATCAAATACAATTCCAACTTGTACTCTATGCATCAATGCTAAGGCAATCACCCTACCAGCGAAGGTAAAATACTTAAGGTGCAAAGGATCCACCTTTGATGCTGTAAACAAAACAATCCACCAAAATTAAGTCACTGGCCATATCAGAAGCTCATTGAATTTTAAGTACAGTAACAAACACAATAAAAAACTAAGATGAGTTCCATTGAGAGTATAGTGTGGAAACAGAGATCAATAGAACATGGGGTTGGTTTAAAGCAAGAATGCCATTCGTTTGCAGAAAATATGTACATGAGTAGAAATTTCCAGCCAAACAAGATAATGAGTAGTACATTATGAACTTTGTGAAAAGTGGAGGAAGCCTATACTTGCAAGTACAGCTCTCTCATTACCAATGCAGTAACACAACATTCAATAGAAGTTACGCTCAAAGCATAAAGGTTATTAAGGGGAGGCGATCGACTACTGCCAAACTGCCTAGGCAACAAGTTGACAAAATCTAATACTATATTATAGTATAAAATCAGTTCATAATTAGGTAACATTATTCACCAACATCAAGAAAACATAATTGGAAAATCTAAACACTAAATATTTAATACAGCAAAAATACTTTTCAAAATAAATACTATATTTTAAAATAAAAAAAAAATCAGAAATTGAAGAGTTTAGTTCGTGAAAATTTCAACACTCTGAAGTAAAGGGTAATAAATAATATGAAGAGGATCATGATATGAAGTAAGAAAGCATGGCTAGCCTGAAGACTAATACACACAATCACACATCATTCAAACACTAGAATAACTATAAGAAAAATCCAGAAAACTTAACCATGTGTAAAGGACCATTAATAGCAGAAAAAGAGACACTGGAGTAAGTTTAAGCCTTAAGAGCTAAGTGTTTGATGGTGAGCGAGACAGCAAAGAAGTCAAAAACTTTCCATGGAAAATGAAGTTATACTTTAGAGGTGCACACTATTTCTTTATGCTTCTCCAACAGGCATTGTGGTGCTGTAAGAAGCACATGCACATAGGGAAAATAGATGGGCAAAATCAAACATTAGATAATTTAAATGGGAAAATGGCATTTTCTTGTTGACAATGCCATCTATACAATTAGAACATGTCAAGGAAAAAGCACGCAGAGAATTTATAGATCAATCATCAACCTCAGATGGAAAACTTATTTCCTAACAAATGGTGAGAAAAATGATAGAATAACTTCTTTGACAAAGCAAAAGACATGGGAAAATTCACTCAACCGGTAATGCCTATGCCCTATAGTTGGTTGACGTAGTAGCCAATGGGAAATGTCCAACGTTTAGCAGCACCTGAACTGAATCTGTGCACTGGACTAGTTTCCTGGGAGAGCGAGGCCTTACAGAATCCCTATTTTCTTCGACCAGGGATTGGCAAAGAGGGCAGGAATCCCTCATTGACCAAAGAGATACATCTCTAACTCCTAGGTCTGGGGCAAATTGAATGACAGGTGACCAGAGAGAGTAAACAAAACCTATAGGATCTGCATCAATATGCTAGCAGCTAGATACACAACATAGCCAGTTCATGAGGTAAGGTTTTTATCGCATACTTGATAGGGGCTCAGTATTTTCCTCTTCATTTTCTTTACAACCAAACATGTTTGAAGATTTATTAATTTCCTCCATTTTCCTTACTTTTCTTCTATATTTTCTATACCCTCATAAATACCCTGGAACAAACACAGCCTTAAGGTTGAGATATCATTGAAGACTTTGAAAGGGTGTCAGAGGTGCATCACTTGATTATTTCAACCACCACTACCTCTTAGAGAAGAACATCAACCTCAACTGTGAACCATCAAAGTGTGCATCTAGTAATATAAAAGTTTGACCAATTAGTACCTTTGTACTCTTAACTTCCACTCTAACCTTCTAAACATTTTGCTGATTTTTTTTATATCCCACCTGGTCATACTACGCAAATGATTGGCGATTACAAGCTTTTCTAGAAAACAGAAGAAAAGCTCAATGCCATCTCATCTTGTAAAGCTTCTTGAAGAATAGTGACAAGACAACTAGTTTTGGTTATTGGCAACCAACAAAAGTGTTTATACTGTAGTTAACATTTAACAAGATTATATCGTAATTCATAAGTGTTTTATGACCTGCTTACCCTAGCAACACACAAGTTTTCATAGAATCTCAAAAGTTACCTGGACATTTTCCAGTTAAATGAAGTTTAATGCACAACAAAATGCTTCAAAATCATTAATTTACAAATAATGACAAAAAGGGGAGTCAGGGGCGAAGACAAGGTATACATCAAAAGTAGGGGGTTTGAAAACATGATTTCATTGAAAGAAGATGGTCAAATATATTTTCCCGAAAGAAAACACATTCCCATTAATTTTCTGATATGCATCCACCTTGTATGTGTAACTAATTGAGCACAGTGATATAACTTTCTGGATTGAGAATGTGCTGCAAATATTTTTAAGAAAAAGTGTACCTGGATTTGGAAAGAATCTTCTGCGATCATTCGGACATGCCACGAAAAGTGCATTTTGAGGATTGAAGATTGCCTGACATACCATGGAAAACCACTCCCGCAGAACACCAGGACCAGTGGCCTCCTCATTCTTGAATTCCATAAATAAACCTGAGTGTAATGATGCTGCTTCCACATTTGCAATATAAGCATATGACTCTTCCAACAAGTGCGAGCGATCAATGAGCATCTCATACAGCTCATCATAGTCATCCTTCACATCAGGAAGCATTAGCATTGCTAAATGTCTCCTTGCCTCGAAATTCATTACTTCCTTACATTCCATAATCCACCTATTTTCTTCTGCCCCCCTTGCATAATTGATGATTAGATAACATAATCCTTGCTTCCTCTGCTTCATTGCCTCCCAAAACATCTCATTTTCACCTCGATAGAGTTTTGAAATACCATTGAGTTCTTTTAAGATAGCCAGGAAATAGAATGTTCCACTAAGAAGGATCCCAGCATCCTGCTTCCTGTCCGAGCCAATAACCTCCTCTATTTTCGCCAAAGACTTCTCCAATTTACTGAATAGATCAAGAAATATCACATGTAACATGCTAATCTCATGCGCATTGCACAGTACACTATAAAGCTCTTGACGGAAAGGAATTTCAAGAGGGCCAGAAAACTCATCATCTACTGTTATCACATGCTTCACATATTTCAATAATTCAGATAAATCCTTTATTTCACTACATAACAGTCCGCGTACTAGGCTTGACTCCTGAAATAACCTCAAATCATTGGAAATCTTAGCAGCTAATTCAGTAACAAATGGAAATACATCACAAAGCCCAAAAGTTGCCTTTTTCACTCGCACGGTACCACTACCTAGCATTTCTCCCAGAGTAGTTCGACAGAAACGATACAATCTATCACTGATTCCTGCAGTGTTATTCAGCAACCTACAAAATTCTAATAGTATTGGCACAAATTGATGATGCACTGTCTCAGGCAAAACAGTCTTACTGCTAGAAATAAAGCTTCTAATGGCCTCTTCTGCATCAGCCTTGTGAGAAGACATGTAGAGCATTACTAGAGCTGCCGGCGCAGACAATAGATTGAAAACCTGCAAATAGCCATACAATGGATCCAAGTTCCTACCCGAATTCAATGATAAGAACTCCAACAATAATGATTTAATAGTCTTCGACTGTGGCGGCGGGTGAGTGTTATTCCGGACGCGATGAAAAACCAAACCGACTAAATCGTTAATCATTCCCCAGGCCTGGGGGTACCCAGTACTCCGCATCCGGCCAACCAAATGCAAGCTACCATCTTTCTGAATTTTACATTGAGCCAAAGTTTGATCGCACTGCAATTGCTTCCCGCGGTAGAGAAGCCGTTGCTCCGCCGCCGAAATACCAGTGATCGACTGTATTCTCTCGTGAACCTTGGCGATTGTATCTTCCGGGGATGCCTGGAGCACGAGCGTGTGCTGAGAGAGTATCCGGACGAAAAATTGAATGCCATTGAAGTTGGGGGAGACGGCAGAATTGGAGGAAGAGGAGAGGTCTCTGCGCATCTTGGTGGGACTTGATGGGAAAACGGAATCGTCGGAGGAGGAATCCTCGAGTTTGCGCTTGGACATAGGTGCGGAATTGGGGGTTTGTGGTGTTGCCATCTCTACGGTGGGGTTGCGCCCATGGAAAATTTTTAAACCCCGACAGAGGAGAGAAAGGCGGAGTTTTGGGTTGTGAGATTTAATTTAGCGTGGATTCGAAAGCAGAAAACAGGGAAAAGAATGAGCAGCGGAGTGGGGAGCGGAGAGGGAGGATGTGAACGGACCCGTGAGGATGATGATCACGAGGGTTTGGCGCTGTCGTAAGAATCCCCAGGGATTCCGGGGACGAGGGTATGATTGTGGAGCTTGTTCGCAGTTCGTGCGTTGTATTGGTAGTGAGGTGGTAAATGGTGTGGTGGTTGTTTGTACTAATGAAATGAAATAACTCTAGTGGGCCTGTGGGCTGATGGGCCTTCACTGGCCCTGGATCCATTCCAACTAGGGTCGGCATCTCATCTGTGGGCCTCTGGTGGTATGACGAATTTCGAGGATTTTAGACCATTTTATTTAATTTCAAAACTTTCCTCATTTCTCATCCTATTCGATAAAAATAAGATAAATGTATATCGATATTTATATTTAGTCCCTACATTTGTCTTTTTAAAATATAATTAATTTATTTTAATTTTTAGATGTAATTAGTAATTACTTCATCCGTTCTCAAGAAAGTGCAACATTCTCCATTGCACGCAGTTCAATGCACATTTTTAACGATCAATAACTCAAATTGTGTATAAGTAAAAATTATAAAAAGTGGATATTCTAAAACTACAAGAAAAGACGAATCCAAAAAGATCTCACTTGACTATATTTTTCCTTGTATAACTATGATAAAAATTGAAATCAAAGTCGAACAATGAATAGTAGAAAATAGTGCAATGTTGCACTTAGGGGTGTCAATTTCGACACGAACCCGACCGACACGAAAAATTTCAGGTTTGGATCTAGTCATTTTGGGTTTTTTCCAAATCAGGTCGACCCGAAACCCGACCTGAAATATTATTCCACCTGCTCAACCTGACACGAACACGACCCGAAACCTTAAATTTTATCACTTTTGCCTATAACCCGAAAAAACGAACCCGAACGACACAACAAATTTCAGGTTTGGGTTTAACCATTTTGGGTTTTTTCCCAAATCAGGTCGACCCGAAACTCGACCTGAAATATTATACAATCCGATCAACCCAACACGAACACGACCCGAAACCTGAAATTGACACCCCTAGTTGCACTTTCTTAAAAACGGAGGTAGTATAACTTTAAATTTATAGATTAAAGCATATAAAAAATTACTCACTCTGTCCCAATAATTTGGCTAGCCCAAGTGATTAAGTCCCTTAACTTCCAACGGAATGTTGGAGGTTCGATTCCCACCGGCCCCCTATCCCTCCTTTTATTCCCCTTTGTAATTGTGTGGTATGGGCTCCCACCACCCTTTCTCAGCCTTCAATGGCTCCTCCAAAAAAAATAATAATTTGGCTACTTTCTTTCACCATCTATTTACTAGTCTGTATAGGATGTTAATCCAAAAAAAAAATTGGCTACTTTATTTTGGAAAAGAGAATTTAGATAATGTTGATTAGTAGTTATAGTGGTGTGAGCAAACTTAGCTATTCCCTCCATCCCCTTTATAATGACTATATTTGACTTTCGACATTATTTATTGTTAACTTTAACTCAATATTATCGTACTGATGTAAGAAGAGAAAAATAGTCAAGTATGGTCTCTCATATAGTTTTATAATATATATATTTTATACTCCCTCTATTTTTTAAGTGTTACGGAGATAATTTGCACGGGAGTTAAGACAAGTTAATAAAAGTGATTTAGTTGAAGTATACATGTAATTAAATAAATAAACCAAGATAATGAGGTTTGACTTTTTTCAAGAAACCTCCTTTTAAAATATTTTAGGGATTTAAAAAGTTTAAAAATTTCAACTTTTAAAATCATTAAACTTCCAAACATTCCAAATATAGTAATGTATGATTTATTTCAAACATCCAAAAATGAAGCGCAACACTTTTTTTTTTTTTTTTGCTGGAAAAAAAAAGCGTAACACTTGAAAAAAATGAGGAAGTATAACTTTTACTTATAATCATTTTAATATATTAATAATTAAACAAATGTACTATTAGATTTTGCAAGCAAGCCAATGGATGGTGAGGTACTTGCATATACAGGCCACACTCATGTTTTAGAGGTGAATGTGGGAAATTACATGTAGAGCTGATGTAGCATGGAATAAACAATTGACAAATGGCAATGATATGTTATTTGGAGTTACAAAAGTTTGTTCTAAGTCCTTAAAAATACTCCAATATTCCTGCATTGCACGCAATTAAATACTCCTTCCATTCCAACAAACTTGTTTGGTTTGATTTTTTGACACTGTTCATTGTTCAACTTTGATTCAATATTATTGCAAAATATATTTGGAGAAAAATCGTCAAGTTGGGTCTTGTTAAATTCATCTAATCATATAGTTTTAGAATATAGTATAGTTTAAATAATTTTTAATTGTATATATTATGAGATATTGACGGTTAAAAAAGTGCATTGGATTGTGCAGAAGTCGGACAAGACAAGTTAGTTGGGACAGATGGAGTATATATTTTTAATGAGTAATATATCAAATTATATAAAAGTAAAATTTTTAAAAATTTAATATTATAAAATTATGTAATTAGACGAATCTGCAACATCTCACCTGACTATATTTTATTTTATTTTATTTTATGGAACTCTATTAAAAAGTTACTCAATCAAAGTTAAAAAGTTAATCAGAATTCATCAAAGTTAGAATTATAAAAGATCGAAGGGAATATTTTTTACTAAACTTAGAATTTTAAATTTTAATTAGTTTCTAAACATAGCTTACATAATAGTAATACAATATAATTGTGCTAACTACACGGTGGAGTACTCAGATTTTAATTGTGAATATAATTTCATACTTATTACTGTATTATTATAATAATCACACAAACTTCTTTCTTGAGGCCCAATAACAGTAAAAAAAAACCCACTAATATATATTCACTCCGTTTTTGAAATATTGTACTAACGTTTAGAAATTGGGTATTGTTCACACGCACTTTGACTTAAAGTTTTATCATAATTATACAAGTTAAAATATAATCAAGTGAGATCTTGTTAGATTCGTCTCGTCGAGTAGTTTTTCAATATTGAACTTTTAAAATCTTTACTTGCATTGAACTTGAGTTATTAATGGTTTAAAATGTGTATTGGACTGCGTCCACTGAGGATCCGTTTAACTATAAAGAATACACCATATGGGCTGACAGTAATTTTGGGCCGCGTTCACGTTAGACTAGTGGGCTGAGCCCTCTAATTGTTGTCCCAAATGCTTCCTTAAAGAGAGTCCCGCTGGTAGTCCCAGCAATGGCCAATTTTTAAATTTTAATTAATTAATACTTCCTCCGCTTCTCGGTATAATTGTTACGTTTGATTTTTTGACACTATTCACTGTTTCAGTTTGATTCAAATTTTTATCATAGTTATGTAAGAAAAAATATAGTCAATTGAGATCTTGTTAGATTCGTCTAATCTTGTACTTTTAGACAATCAAATTTTTATAATTTTTTATTGTACACAATTTAAGTTATTACTCGTTAAAAATGTGTATTGGCATACGTGCAGGGTGGGTCCGTGACAAAAATATTGAGACGGAGGTAGTATTCACTATTTAGACATGACAAAGTGGTCTACAGACTACATAGGTCTACTGAGTATTTTAGGCATATGAAAATTTTTGGAACAGGAGAAATTGATTTCAAAATTACCTAAATTGGTCAAAATAGAGGGCGGAAAAATGACTAAAACCATCATTAATCCGCTATCCTAAGTCATGGATTGACATTAAAAATAAAATACACGTGTGATTTTTTCGTGTGCAATTAATATTGTTGGTGAAGGAAGAATCATAATCATCATTCACCTCATTAAATCTAAAGCATTAAAAAGTGTGTTAAGGTAATCATTTCATCTTATACTCCCTCCGTTCCAAATAGTACCAAATAGTAGTCTTTTTAGAGATGAAAAAGTGTTCCATAATAGTTGTCATTTTGGGTATTTCTATGAAAGTTTTCCAATATTACCCCTTTATTCCCCCAATGATGTTCATTCTCTCTCCACCCCAAGTACATTTCTTGGTAAGTGAGAGGGGTAGAAATGAAAGATTGTGTAGTAATAATTATGTTTATTGGTTTGTGTAATATTTGTTAGAAAGACAACTAAAAAAGAACGGAGGGAGTATAACTAAACAAGTTGCATTTTATTTATATAAATGTATATTCATCTAGTATTAATTAAATCACTTACTAAAATATACTAATTGAAAACGACTGTTTTATCATTTCCCATAATTTTTTTTAAACTAGTAATAGTTATAATCCACTGATCTTTGATGATATCGAGGAAATGTAAACATGAAAATAAGTACTCCCTCCGTCTCGCGAAGATTGAAGCCTTTTCTTTTGGGCACGGTAATTTAGATAGTGGAGTTTAGTAGTTAAAGTGGTGTGGGTATTTGTGTTTAAGATTATAATGAATTTTGATACTGTTTATTGTTTAACTTTGACTTAATATTATCGTAGTGATGTAATTTGAGAAAAATATTCAAGTGTAGTCTTGTTAGAATCGTCTAATCGTGTAGTTTTAGAATATATATTTTATACAATTTTTATTTGTATCAATTTTGTAATATTAAGAGTTAAAGAAATATAAGGGACTTTGTGTAGGAAAATAATAATGCATTGGAATTTGTGCAGAATAGTAAAAGTAAGTATTTTTAATGGGATTTGACAATTATTAAGATTCTAATCAAACTTATATTAATTTAATTTTTCTAAAAAGGAAAGGGTTCAAACTTCGTGGGACACCCCAAAAAGGAATAGGGTTCAAACTTCGTGGGACGGAGGGAGTAGAACATTTTAAAATTTCGGTATTAGAAGATAATTTTTTTTTTTTTTTTGGGTAAAGTTGTTTGTGTCCAAAAACTACTCCCTCCGTTCCAAAATAGTAGTCTTTTTAGAGATGAAAAAGTGTTTCACAATAGTTGTCATTTTTAAGTAGTTTTAGGTAGTTATGTTATGTTTTTACTATAATGTCCTTTACTTTACATAAATGCTATTTCTTGACATTTATTACGAAATGGTTTAGTTGAAGGGTAAAAATGGAAATTTATGAGTTAATTAATGCATATCTTGGTTATTGAAATTGAGCTGAAAGAGACAACTAAAATGGGACGGAGGGAGTAACTTATAAAACTACATTGGGGGGGGGGGGTGCATTATTAATAATTTCACAGTGGTGGGAGTAATTATTACCACCATATATCACCACCGACATAAAATGTCTGTTGCTCAACTCATTAGGAGACATATGCACTCATTAATAAAGTAGTAACTTTATTTTTCAAAGTTTTTCATAGTAAAGTTTGTTTTTAATTCAAACATTATTTTCATATGCATTGCTAAAATTCAACTATTTAATCGGCTCATTTTCCAATTTTAAAATCAGTAAAAGGAAATTTAAACAAAATGATCATAAAGAGGGCAAGTGTTGCCTTCTTTTTTTTTTTTTTTTTTCTTTTTTTCTTTCATTAAGTACATATACGAAGTACTACATATATGGAGTAGAAGTATATTTTAAGGTCAATGTGAGGTCAAATTAGATTTTAAAAAGTTAAGGGTTTAATTAAGAAAACAAATGAAGTGTATGGGTTAAAATGAATAATAAAACAGGGTACAGAAATCAATTGAAAGAAATGATTAAATGTAGGGGTTGAAAAGAGTTTTGGTCAATCTTTTAACTATTCGACCTTAATTATTAGGCTTCAAAACTTTTAAATCCTGTATTTATTTGTGTATTGAAATTTACAGGAAAAGGAAGAAAAAAAGAGGGGAGACCTTTAAAAAATACTTCATCAATCTTGAAATGTATATTACATAACTACTTTTTATCCAAACCAATGCACATTTTTAACCATTAATAACTCAAATGCGGTACAAGTAAAAAATATAAAAGTTTAATATTTATTAACTACACGATGAGACGAATCTAACTACGTCTCATTGACTATATTTTAACTTATATAATAAAAAAAATTAAGTTAAAATTTGTGTGTGAATAATATCACCTAACAAAATATAAAAAATAAAGGAATACGAAGGTAGTATAAACATTTTCAGCATTTATTGAAAATGTTTGGAAGCGAGCAAATTTACTACTATAAACAGCAGATTCAAAGAGCAAATTATCTCGTACCTCCGAAAATCCGCTATCCACTAGCAAATCCACTAAGGGGATGTTTGGGAGTCAGCGGATCCGCTAGCAGATAACAGATTCAGAGAGAGAATTGTGAGAGGATATGATGATTCAATCCGCTATATGCTCCTAAATATGCCGGCTTCCAAACATCCCCTAACTCCTAAACATCAACATTGTACTCCCTCCGTCTCATTAAAAGTGGTCACTATTCCTTTTTGGGGTGTCCCAATAAGGTTGGCCACTTTCCCTTTGAAGCAATTTAGATTAACATAAACATGATTAAAACCCCACAATAATGACAATTGTACTTTCTGCACAAAGTCCCTATATATGTTTAACCATTAATATCTCAAAATGGGTATAAATAAAAATTATATAAAATATATTCTAAAACTATACGATTAGACGATTCCAACAAGACCACACATGACTATTTTTTTCTTTCTACATCATTAAGATAACATTAAGTCAAAGTTAAATAATAAATATGGTTAAAAGTCAAATGTAACCATTATAAATTATATGGATGGATTAGTCAAATTTAATCACACTACTTTAACTACTAAACACCACAACCTAAATTCCCGTGCCCAAAAGAAAGTGCCCACTTTTAATGGGCGGGGGAGTACTTAGTACTCCCTCCGTTTTTTTTTTTGTTAGCTATTGTTGACTAATGAGTACTGTTCACTTATATACTTTGACTTAAAGTTTTCTCATGGTTATACAAGTTAAAATATGGCCAAGTGTGATCTTGTTAGATTCGTCTCGTCTTGTAGATTTTAAATATCAAACTTTTAGAATTTTTACATGTAACGAATTTGAATTATTAATGGTTTAAAATGTGCATTGGACTGCGTGCTGAGTGGGTCCGTAGCTATCTTTAAAAAACGGAGGAAGTATTTAGTAAGTCTTAGTGTAGCAAGGAGTAGAATAAGACCACTTAATTGCCCGCCGGTGCAAAAATGTCATGGGAATATAAATTAACTGTCGAGGGCATCTTTTTTCTGAGATTAAGACAGCATTTGGGGTTTAAATAAACCCACAGATGAGTGATGACAGACCTCCTCTTCTTCTTTAAGTCCTAACCCAGGCGAGACCATCGCCGACTGCCGACTAATCACATCTAGGCTCCGCTACGGTTACGGCCTGTCACAATTGGTGACCTCAAAGATGATGCCAGATCTGTACACGTCCCCAGATCGGACGGCCTGGGTTCAGCTTTGGACTTGGGAACGTACAGCTGTGACTTTAGAGCTTTCCCAAACCCATCCCTGTTCCTTGCTATCCTGCTCATTAACCAAATCCACACATTAATTAATTATTATTTCTTCATTAATTAAAAAAGAATAGATTTTTATCAGACGAATGACCGATTTACGACGTTAATCTCTATATAATCCGCCACTGGTTGTACCCCTTTAAGGCTCTTCTCTCTCTCTCTCTCTCTCTCACCATTGTTCGCCATGGAAATCTCTTGAACAACCTTCAAATTGCTCCTATATTCTCCTCCAAGTTGTCAAATTGAAGGATTCGTTGTCAGATTTTGTGTGGAGTTTGGAATTTTTCAGTTATGGTGTCGGTGCAAGATTCTCATTCCAGCCCTAACATTACAGTGCCCCACCCCCAAACGCAGCCGTATTACTACTACACCCCGCCGCCGTCCTCCGCCAGGATCTGCCGCGCCATGGGCAGGTCTATGCGCACAATCCGCTCCAACATCTTCAACGGCGGGCAGTCCGGTCCAATTGGCGAGAGATCCCTTCATGTTTCGGAGCATCTCAGCGACTCGGCTATCGACCTCCGGCTCGGTGAATTGGCGTCGAAATCCTCTGGTAATTCGAAACGCTCGTCCTCTGACATCGATGTTGCTTTGGAGATTTCGCGTGCATTCAGTGATTTCTCTTCGTGCTCCAGCGACATTTCTGGCGAACTCCAGCGTCTTGCATCTCTACCTGACCCGGGTTCAAATGACGGCCCCAGCTCCGAGACTGAGCCCGAACCTTGTTCCGGCTTTTTGCAGAGGGAGACTTTTTCTACTGAAATTATCGAGAGCATCTCTCCCGAGGATCTCCAGCCTACTGTGCAACTCTGCGTCGATGGGTTGAGGTCGCCGTCAATTGCGGTGAAAAGATCGGCAGCGGCTAAATTGAGATTATTGGCCAAGAATCGAGCCGATAATCGGGCTTTGATCGGAGAATCTGGTGCAGTACCGGCTCTGATTCCGCTTCTTCGTTGCCCTGATCCCGTGACTCAGGAGCACGCAGTAACAGCTTTGCTTAATCTCTCCCTTCATGAGAGCAACAAGAGTGTCATCACAAACGCTGGGGCTATTAAATCTCTTATCTATGTCCTGAAAACAGGCACCGAAACGTCCAAGCAAAACGCTGCCTGTGCGTTGCTCAGCTTGGCTTTGGTGGATGAATATAAACTTTCCATTGGGGCTTCAGGTGCAATACCTCCTCTGGTGGCTTTGCTGATAAACGGGTCCAATAGAGGTAAAAAGGATGCGCTCACAACACTTTACAAGCTGTGCTCGGTGAGGTTGAATAAGGAGAGAGCGGTTACTGCCGGTGTTATTGGCCCGCTGGTGGAGCTCGTGGGCGAGCAAGGCACTGGGTTGGCTGAGAAGGCTCTAGTTGTGCTGAGTAGCTTGGCAGGGATAGAGATGGGACGAGACACGATTGTTGAGGAAAGTGGGATTGCAGCTTTGGTGGAGACGATTGAGGATGGGAGTGACAAAGGAAAGGAATTTGCCGTTTTGACACTGTTGCAGTTGTGTGTTGACAGCATTAGGAACAGAGGATTGCTTGTGAGAGAAGGGGGTATTCCACCATTGGTGGCGTTATCACAGACTGGGACTGCAAAAGCTAAGCACAAGGTTAGTCAAAGAACTATACTGTAGATTAGTCCCCTTAAATTTTGTAATCGAATTCAAGAGTATATTTTTAATGATGCAATTTTTGAGCAACTGTCTTCTTGAATCTTAAAATTTTGGATCATATTCCTATTACATAAACCCAATTTATATATTGATTGGGAGTTTGGGATCTTCGAGGGTTTCCTACAACCCATATCATGTTTGCATAATTGAATGTCAATCTCAATCCCATGCCTCTCCATGTTTACCATTTTCCTGTGTTGGAGATGCCTTCGTTTTATACATTTATGTAATAAACTGCTAAAGTTTGCCCATTTTTTAGATCTATCGTATAAACCCAGGAGTTAAGTCGTGGCTATAATTTGTAAGTTGCACGAACGCTTCCATTTATGTTTGATGATAACTGATTCTACAAAAGGAAGGACAACTAATAGCTAATCAATTCCTTGTGTCCTAAATCTTACCTTCCAAATTATTGCTGGTGCAATCTTTGATTGATGGTTGGCCTTTGGCCTACTGGTTAGTTTGTTTTCTTTATCCATAATTGGGTAGTGGCACTCAAGTGCTCTTGATATCTTCTTTTGAAGGCATATTAACAGCTGCTGTGTTGCTTTCATTGATTGTGACTGTTTACTTTACTCCTGATTATGCCTTGAAAAGAAAAAGCTGCATGTTTCATCACGCCTGGTTTTATTGAAGGATATGTGTTCATACTTTTTTGTCAGGCTGAAACACTTCTTGCTTACTTGAGAGAACCAAGACAGGAGGCTTCTTCATCAAGTCCTTAATGGGGAAGGTATTTTAGGTGTGACCCATTATTAGTATATTTACACTTTTGCAACGGTTTGATCTGTCTGTACATAGCAAGTGTGCTCTTGAACTTGTATAGAGTGGTTAAGTGATCAGAGAGATTAGAAAGTTCTAGCTAGTGAGATGAAGCCGACCTTGTTTGCAGTTGTAATCTGCTTCACTGATTTTGTTTTATTTTTTTTATTTTTTTTATTTTTTTTTTTCTGGGGAGTGTTGTACTCCTTGTTCTTGCTGACTGCCCGGTGCTTGTGTTTGGTCAAGACTGCTTGAGAGGGAAGTTGTTTCTTGGCCTTCTTTTTTCTTTTTTTGGTGGATTTATTTAGAATTTGGGTTGGTCATCCTTTTGTTTTGTTGGGGAAATCCAAATTCTACAGGAAGTTATGCTAATTGTATGTTTGTGACCTGTATATGTTTTAATGCTTAATACTATGCAGTATGGTTTTGGTTGGAACTTTTGTATCTTGTAATACTGCATACGTGCACAAATGATTATCGGATTTGAAAATGTTCTTGTATTAATTGTTATTTACAGATTTCAAGACCGCAATTATTCTTTTATTTTTGTTACTTTTGTTTTTGTTACTTTTGTTTTAAAATTCTTTCCTTCTCCTTTATATAAAAATATTTCAAGATATTCATTTACTATTGTTCCTATATTTTCAATTTTAAAACGAACATTACACTACCATTCTCAATTTAATCCATTTCTATGTGTGCAAAACTTTAAAATGACAATTATTTATTTATAGGTGGGAGCAGTATAATGCTATTTTGCCGGTGAAACATTTATTTGGATATTTTCATTGGGTTTCTGCTTATTAAACATAAAAGTATTCTTTTTATCAATAATTTTGATTTTGTCACATTTGCTTACAAATCTCATAACTTTATGAATAATATTGTTAAAAAATTTATTTTTATTGTTTTTGGGCCGTGGTGAAAAGCGTGCTTCCAAAAGTGCTGGGCAATTGTTCAGGTCCTAGACTTGCACTCGGTTTTCTATCCCTTCCATTTGTTCATTTGTAATTTGTGTGTCATGAGTTCACACCATCTATTTCATCTATTTCCTAGCTTGTATTATACTGTATTTTAAAAAAAAAATCTTTTCCATACAACTATACAAATAAGTGCTTAGGCATTCCAGTCCTTTATTTTGCTAACGCATTTTCAATTAAAATAGTAAGGGTAAGGAACCCATTAATGAGAATACATTTAAAGCTCCTCAGGTTGCACTATTTCTTATCACTCCACAAATGCCTTCTTTAATGGGATTTCTTTAGGAGAAGACACATTAGCTGCCAAACTTGCAGTCTCTAAAAATGATGGTAAACAGTTTTCACCTGTGTAGGTCGGTTATCTAAAGATGCCTAACCATTTTGACTGTTTGTCTTGCAATAGCATCATCCTCAATGAAGGATGGACTTGAATCCAACTGTACTGACCAGTTATAATACCAACAGAGCTGTGCATGTCTTACAAGTTTCATGTTGGTCATCGGCTAATGAAATGGAATCTGCACAAGGACTGGATAATAATATATTCATATGGTAGTAGTAGTAGTTACAAAAAAAAAAAAAAAGGAGAAAGCATGGTGGCCGGTGGGACACTTGGGGGGACTGGGGCTTTGATGTAAAGTAGAACCACTAAGAATGAGAGTGTGACCCCACCCAACTAGCCAACCCACAATCCCACATTAAATTACATATAGTTTGGTAATGTGATTGAACCTTTCTCTATTTCTTTCTTTTACTTCCAATATGTTTGCCTTTGTCTTGTTATTATTACATTAGTTGTCACAACAGGTATGTTTTTGTCCTGCTTAGATGGTCCATGTTTTCCTACACCTCTACAGTAGTTTCCCCATGGTTATTTGTTTTTCTGTGTGTCTGGAGTCACTTTAATGCGTGTGTCTTTGTGTTTGCTGATACTGGGAAATGGGCCTTTTTTAAGTTTATTTTATAGCCTTTTGTCATTCTTGAAACGGTACGAGTAGTGTCCAATTACTGGATCTGGACAATTGAATCATTATTCTGAAGTTACACCAATGCTTCACTAAAGAGAACACCATATCTATATCTATACACAATCCAAATCTCTTTTAGAGTTAGGACAACACCAGAACTTGAGCAATCTCAAACCAGAAATTAGGATAACCAAATGGACCACCATTCTCACTAAAGAGAGCCGTGCCATTGCTAATTGTCTCTATCAGTTTACTAGGTTTTTGATTGGGTAATACTTGGGTCGTCTTCCAAATGTGCTGTCACAGCAGGGTAGATCGTTTGGTTTGAGCACAATTTCGGCCATAAATCAAGAGAGGAATTGAATTGAAACTACCTAGAGATCAAGCAAGAATTGCTCCCAAAGCGAGTGATCCCTGCTGAACGTTTCTGCAACACTATGCCAGAATCAACTCTTGCACAAGTTAAGATGCGTTAAAGACCAACAGATAACTCAAAGTACTGCAATAGAAGTGCATAACTAACAAATTTCTCATCCTTAAAACCATGTTAGAACTCCCATGTTTTATAAAGTACTACTAATTTAAACTGGGAGCAAATAACATTATAACAAACCCCGGCCTTTTCCCATGAAGGTTGGCCATCAGCGTACAAATTGTAGCACCAACTTACACAAACAACTAGCACCTAATTAATAATCTTTTGGATTTTCTGTTTTTTCTTTTAACACAACTTAATCACCTCACTTAGAATCCACCTCCTTGGAATCCTTTTCCCTGGAACAGCAACACAATCCAGGTCTGAACCCTTTCTCCAGCATCTTCTCCACCTCCTCAAACTGCAAACCTTTTGTCTCAGGGACAAGGAAATATATGGCTATGAGTCCTATTGTTGAAAATCCAGCAAACAACAGGAATGTTCCTGCGGAGCCAAGAGCCTTTGTCAGGGTCAGGAATGTCTCGCTCACTATCAGATTCGATGTCCAGTTGGCAACCGCTGCAATTCCTCCCCCAGTGCCTCTGAATCTCAACGGATATATCTCTGAGTTCACGATCCATGGCGCAGTCCCCATGCCGGGAGAGTAGGATATTATGTACATTCCCAGCACCAGAACTGCAAATATCCCAAACTTGGTTGGACATCCCTCGGTGTACCAGGTACGGTTTTCTCTTTTGCACATGTCTTGTATTGCATCAGTCTTTGCCAAACATGCTCCAGGATGATACTAAACCATGGATTTAAAAATCAGAAAGTAAACCAGGATGGTCACAAGTCATGTACTTTGTTTGCATAAGACAAGAATTTGAATTTCTTAGATGTTTTATATTTACGTACCTTACTGTCTCCATTGGCGCAAAACGCGCAGGAGGATGCCTTCAGACATTTCATACAATTCCAATTTGTAGGCTGCGAGGCTTGCAAGAAACCCACGCATGTGGCGTTTCTCCCAAAGTGGAGAGATTCGGAGCTTCTTACAAGTGGTGCATGTTCGGAGGCTTCAAAGAAGAGTACAGACAACACAACAAGACATGTTATGATTCCAAACATGGATATGATCATCAGTTTTCGCCTCCCATATCTGTCAACAAATGCCATACTGACAATGGAACCCAGCGCATTAAGGCCAGAAGTAATGAGAGACAGCGCCATAGCAGTTTGCTTTGAAGCAAATCCCGCAAGCTGGACAATTGTTGGGCTGTAGTACATGACTGTGTTTATCCCAACAAATTGCTGTGCAACTTGAACAGTGATGCCAGCGTACAGGCCTCTGCGGATAACATCATTTTCCCAACCATTCCTCAACTTTGCAAGTAAGCTATGACCAATGGATGCTTCCTCGGCCTTCTCTGCCTCAATGGAGGATTGTAAAGCTGTGAGTTGGCCTTCAACTTCATTGGCAGGGTAAATTTTCTCCAGGATCGCCCTGGCTTCTTTCACTTTGTCCTGATGAGGATTATGAAGTTAACTATGTTTCACAGTTTTCTGACAGGGCTAACGGACTTTCGTTTGTGTTCATAGCAAGGATTCATTACCTTTCTGTAGAGCCATCTAGGTGACTCGGGAAGTGACAGCATCAACACGAACTGAATCAGGGCTGGGAGTCCAGCTACACCAAGCATCCAGCGCCACGTTCCAGGTGCCTTTATAACACAGGCTCACAGAATGTGAGTTAATGCGCCAACAGATATATAAAACATAGGGAAACTAGCAATACCTTAGTGAATGCTAAGTTGATTAGATAAGCCAGGAATTGTCCCCCTGTGATGAGCAGACCGTTGGTGCTTACTAATGCTCCTCTAATTCTTGCAGGAGATGCTTCTGATATGTAAAGTGGCGACGTCATGGATGCCATCCCCACTCCAAAACCGACAAAGATTCGTCCGAGAATTATCATCCAGGGTCCCTGCGCGGCGGCCATAATGACTGCTCCAAAGAAGAACAGTATATCCGCCAGTAGGATGGACTTTTTCCTACCAAACTTGTCATTCATCCAACCACCAATAGCCGCACCTACAATCGCTCCAGCAACTGCCATGCTGACAATTGTTTCCTAGAAGAAGAAAAAACAACAACACAGTGATTCCATTGTTATTGTTTGCTGTCAACACTCAACATATATATAGATAAGAGGTACATGCCTGCAGCCAAGTTTGCCTGTCAACGGATTCATAGTCTTCTTTGATGTAAAGCAGGGCGCCCGAAATAACACCTGACAAAGAATGCTGACTTGCTTAATAAACATACTTAACATGCCATGAAAATGCAATTATCTTGTTCACTTTTACCTGTGTCATAACCGAATAAGAGACCGCCAATTCCCGCGGAGAAGGCTAGGCGCATAATATAAGGCGTTTTCCAACTTGTGCGCCAACACTCAGTGAACTCCGTTTTGTCTGGTTTGACAACGCCTCCTTCCATGTTGTCTCAGGACAAGACAGACTTGGCTGGATGGATTGACTAAAAAAGAATCACGGCAGTATACAATTAGTGAAGCACAAGATAAATAGTTAAACACTGTGAAAGGATGCTTTCAACATGTATTTGACAAGTTCTGTTCATAAGCTTAGAGTTTTCATGTATGTAGCAATAGTAAACTGAAAAGGATTCGTATGGATCCAAAAGTCCAACTATATATGCCAACTCAACTCCATTAGTCATCAGTGCTATTATTTTAAGTTAAAGATAATTGCTAACCTTTGAAACACTGTTTCATCTTATCATTACTATCATATCATATTAAAAAGTGTTCAAATAACAGGTGCAGAATCTGGTTCCATATTAGCAGGACAGAGGCAATCAATCAATTATCTGTATTAAAGAAAAACATCTAAAACCATTTTATAGCAAAAAGGAAAATGAAAAAGAAAAGGAGTAAGAAACTAAGAATAGGAGAAGGTTTTGCTCTCCAGAGACCAGAGTCCAAACTCTCAACTCCCAACTAGTGTGAAACCAATAATGCTCTACTGACTGCACCTCAAATATTCTGACGACGCAAATTAACTACGTAACGAAATTCTCGAAACACGTGCCCCTTCAGTCAAACCAAAAATCTTATCCGTCAATTGATTCCACAGAGTTCCAAAATCTTTTCTTTCTTAATTTTTTGTGAGGAACGGATCGTATTTGGTTCTGAAAATCCGGAGGAGAGGTGAACAAAGCAAATCAAGATGTAGAGTGAGAGCCAAGAGCGGACCGATAAAAATGTAAAGTCATGTAACAAATTAACCGCCACCACCGAACAAGACGGGATCTTTATTTGTTTTTTTTTTTCCCCTTCTCAATTAGAGAGACTAATTGAAAAAAGTGGCGGCAATTTAGTAGAACAAATGGAAGCAGGGAAAAGAAGATGGTAATTGGTGATGCAGAGTTGATCAGTACAGTAGTAATTGTGAGGAATTGAAGAAGAAAGGATGATGATGTTAGCAGTAAAAATACCTGGAGAGTGGATGATCGGAGCGGCAGAGGGAATTTGGTTTCTGTGTCGAGCTGAGTGTTGTGGAGAGATTTGATGAAGGATGAAGATGATGGAGTGTGTAATGAGGATTATATAAGCGTAGCAGAGTCCAGAGAGAGATATTTCGAGAGAGATTGAGAGAGATTTAAAACTTCCAACTTTGTACATTGTAGTAGACTGGTGATACTGTAATAGTAGAGGATCAAATTTAAATCTAATATCCTACAAAATTGCAACAATAGATAAAAATAATTATACATATTAATAACAAAATTGCAACAATAGATAAAAATAATTATACATATTAATAAGTGAAACATGAAATATTATTAGGTAAATGAAGCAACGACACACTATAAAAAGTCGAAAATAAAATTCAATACCGATTTTATGAAAAACATGAGATTATGAGAGATTTCAAAATTTTAGTAGGATGAATAGTATAGGATTGTAAGATTCAATCATTAATATCGGGATTTTACAATAAGATTGGGATCAAGATCGAGACCCTACTAAATTTTAAGATCATACAGAGATCTGAATCATTTTTAAGAAGTGAGATATAAAATCGGAAGATCTTACGATCAAGATCCAGTTGGAGATCTTAATAACTACGACTCTAGTACTAAATAACAATAATAATGATAAAACAGAAGGAATGGAGACTTTCAATCTTGTGGATAGGGTTCAATTCCCACCTAACCCTCTATACCTAGTCTTTATTTTCCTTTGTACTTTGTGTTGTTTCGGTTCCTAACTTTGTCAACATATTCGCGTCTATATTTATAAAAAAAATAAAATAATAAAATCGAATATTACTGTAATATATTATTATAACATTTTATAATTCACTTAAAAAACCAATTCTTTGAAACTAAATATATTAATAAAGTATAAAATATATCTCTTAGCTTTAACCAGAAAATTTAAATCAATTCAATTATCAAAGATATTGTATGTGGATGATATTAATAAAAACTTACGAATATTCAAAATTGATTTTTATTTTTCTTGTTGAATGAGTGCGTCACGATATATTGGAATAATACAGAATAACCTTTTTATAGAGCTGAGTTCAGTGTTCAATAAAAAAAAAGTTGAAAAAAATAAAAAAATACAAAGGTTACAGAAAATAGTTTTGCAATGCTATAATTTTCTAATTATAAAATACGAAGTATAATAAATGGATGAAGAAAGAAAACCGATATTAGGACAAAAGATGACAGCTGCCGTGTTGTATTATTTTAAAGTGATTTCAGAGACCTTAAGTCATCATGTCGTTCAGTATCATGTCGTTAATCACTAATTAAGACAAAATATTAAAGATAAACAAATGGTAGTATAAGTTAAGGGAAGAAATCTAGCCATGGTTGAAAATTGTTCAATGATAAGATGAAAAGTTCTGATTTATTTATACTCACAATATATTGTTTTAAAATTAGATGACCCAATCACGATAAAATAAATGATAGTCATCGATTCAGGGTTCAAAATTCAGATTACAATTAATATATAATATTATTTTTATAATTATTAGATATCATAATTAGGAATAAGTTCCTGTCCGGAGTCCGCTTATTCGGAGATGTTCCCCGACTGGCTATAATGTGCTGCCCACACACAAATCCACTAATTGCAGTTATTTATCATATTGACCTTCCTTTTTCCACTGGAGTGATTAGTGGAGATTATTGATATTTATTAATTTTGGGATGTACTGAAATAGTGGAAATTTTTTTATAGCATATATTTTCTAGATTATTGATATTGACCTTCCTTCCCTAACATTTGAGATTGTGCAAAATCTGTCCCCACCCCACAATTCCTTATCTATTGGACCGTATATCTTATTACCATTTTTCTAACCCTTTTCCCATTTTGTCATTACTCTAAAATATTTGTGAAAAGGACACAACATCCCATTCCCTAAAAAACCGAAACCCACGCAGCAAACACTTCCCCCCACCCCACCATCAATCTCGCTGTAGCATCGATCTTGGTCGGTTTCATACATCACCGCATCACCGTGATTGCTTATTAGTTTCTTAGAAATTAAATCACTGATGCTATATTAATGCTGCAACTGTGTTCTGCCATAGAATCAAAAATGTTCTACAGGTCACAGTTTAGTGCTTTGAGACAGTGCCACCTTTGAGCTGAATCTGCTTTTTATTTCTCAACAATTTATCTCATTAATGCTATAGTACTGTTGGAACTGTGTTCCTCAATAGTTTCAGATATGATGCTATTATGCTGCCAGCGTGTTCTGTCAAAGATTCACTATTATTAACACTACAAGAAAAATCGCAAATACCGACCGAAAATGCGGTCGGGAACCACTGGACACGGGTCGTCACGGCGATTACCGACCGGCTTCCCGACCGCAAATGTCGGTCGGGAATATGCTGGTCCGAAAAAATAGGCCGACCAAAAAGGGGAGCGGTCGGCGATTTGCCGACCGTCTACCGACCGAATGCTGGTCGGTAAATTTACCGACCAAATTCACCGACCATTTTTTGGTCGGCAAAGGCGCCACCATGGACTTCGGGACCTCGGGATTACCGACCGCTATTTGGTCGGTGAGACGGTCGGCGGTTTTGCCGACCGAGTTACCGACCGCATATGCGGTCGGTAAATGCTGCATCTGCACCAGCAGAATTCGTTTTGGCAGAAACCAAACCTGCCAATACCAATACCAATTTTAATACACATCCACAACAATACACATCCAATACATTATCAAATTTATCTATACATCAATACCAAACTTCCAATGCAAGCTTCACATATTTGATAACACAGATCATTCAAATTCATAACATGAAAACTTCACACAACAAGAAACATTCGCTAAAGTAATAAGTACTAGAATTCTAGTCCAACATATCACAAGAAAATGTAAAACAAACAAGTCCACGTCTCTCAAAGGCCCAAACTAAAACAAGAACAGTCAATGAACACCGAGGTCACCTCCTCCCGAGCAGCCTCCAAAATCATCATCCCCGTCCCCGCGGGGTGGGGATCGAGGGCCCCGACGTCCCAACAATCTCTCCATCTGCTCCGCCATGGTCATCTGTGACTGGGCGAGACGCTCTATAGTCGCCGTGTATGCATCGAACTGGGCCTGCGTCACGAACTGAGAAGTAGGCGGTGGAGGGGTGGAACCAACAGCATCCCCAGGCCTGATCGACCTGGCAACGGAGCCTATGCCATAAATCGCCTTGCGCCTGTCCGGGCCACCCGCTACGTCGAGGAACACGCGATCAGGATCCAAGGTGGGGCCAATCTCAGGATCAAGGTCTCAACCACGGCATCAAACTCGGCCTGTTTTATAAGTTTTAAAAAAAATTGTCAAACAACTTAGCATTGGAGTAAATATGGAATTTAATAAGGCATTTTTTTTTGTACCTGAAGGTTCTGTGACTTCTCGCGTACCCAATTGTCCTTTTGATGTTTTCTTGTATGTGTGTGCGCATGAAGCTCATGCAAGTGGACTGGTCCTTCCTTCTCAGCCGACTATCAATATTTAACAAAAAGGTAGTGATCCTAATGTGCGTCATTAAATACCATATAATTTTGTCAACTAGATTTTAACATCATACCATATGATCACGAGTGGCTCGAAATGTCTTTGATCCTGCAGTGTGTGTGGGGAGAGCAGGTGCATCCTCCTGACCGCGCCTTCTGTTCAGCTTTCCCCTCTTGCTCTTCTCCTTGAATGCTTGGGAATCCCATATGCGCCCCCAATTCTCTGCCACTAGCGCATCCCCCGGCATCGGCTTTTTCTTCGCGCGTATGTCCAAAGTGTAATCCTTGTATCTGTTTTTTCAAATTAAGGTCAGTAAATTTTCAAATATTACAATAAAACAGTACTGTTGTAATTTAAAAGTCACCGTGCAATGTTTCTCTTCTCCCATTCCTTCCTCACAGCAAGGGCATGCTCAGGAGCCCAACGAGCAACTTTCTGCATATAATTACAACAGAGCATTTGAATTACTAGTTTGAACAACATAATTGTATGTGCAAGGTAAACTTCATACCTGGAATTCTCCCCAATAGAACTCCTTCGTTTCTTTTGACACCTTACCCCAGCTGATTCCATTCATATCCGCTCGTCTGGGATATATGTCCGTAATCTTTCTCACGATCGCGTTCGGGAAGTCGATACTTCAAGACAAGGATCGTTCGTTAAACAACGTAACTAAGTTTAAGACGCGTGTTGTATAAAGTAACAATTAATTATCATTGTCAATAATGTAACATAACGTGGAATACTTACATCCCATCTGTGGCATTCGGGGCAAGGAGCACCCTGTCGAGACATGGCTCAGCTACCGGAGGAGGCACAGGTGGAACCGCCTGTGAAGACCCCGCCGATCCTATCAACAAATTCAGATCAGTTTTATCATAAAGGAACTGCAGCAAATCTATTCTAAAAAGTTGTTAGTACCTGGAGTGCGTGGGGGTGGTGTCTCTGGAATAGCCGTATCATCAGCAATAGGCTCAATAGGCTGCTCTTCCTGGCTGGCAGCTGCAACTGTAATTCAATATTTTTCAAATAAAGTTAAATATTTTCAAGCATGTCAAGTATATACAACATAGTAAACGTAATTTACATCTTACCTGCCATACGTCGCTGATATGCCTCCCTCGCCCGCCGTATCCTTGCCGCTTCCTCGGCAGGAGTAAGTGTCCGCTGTGGCGTGTTCGAAGAAGAGCCACTACCACGTTGAGACATCTGTATATGGGACAATTGTATTCCAATATAAGCTTTATAACATCTTCAAAACATACAGTGTGTAATAGTTGGTACGGTATTTAAGAAGTTTATCACATGTCAAATTTCGAAGTCCTCATCCGAAGTCTCCTGTGACGGATCATCCGGATCTGTGTCATCTAAATCATCAGTATCACTAGAGGAATCAGAGTGAACTGCCTCGTCATCCCGCTGAAGCTCTACATATTGGACCATGCTATCTGTCAGGCGCTCCCTTGCAGTAGTGAAAGTCGTGGTTTCGATTCCATGATGTTCTGGAGCGTCTTCCTGAAATGCTTCCGGTTCTTCCCCAGGTCGCACAGTTATTACACCCCGCGGTTTCACTTTACATACGGCCAACCATTCATTCCTACCCGCAGCTGGCCTCATCGTTGGGAACGAAGCATAACAAGTTCTGCCTGGTATGCAAATATAAAAGGATCGTATATAGGCAACGACTTTGAGTGGTTAATCTCGACCAGCTTGTACTTCTCATGGGTCCGTGTTCCAATTCCTTCACGGGGGTCAAACCATCTACATTTGAAGAATGTAGTTTGCTTCATAGGCAGCGCCGGGTACTCTACGACAATAATCTCTTCGATTATGCCATAGTAGTCTCCGGACGTGCTCGAAATGCAAACACCACTGTTGTAGGTCGATCTATGCTTGCCGTGCGATTCTGTGTGAAATTTCATCCCATTTATGAAGTACATTGAATATGAAATACCAATAGGAAGTGGCCCTTGTGCTATGTGACTCAGACATGGATTTTCGGGTGGATTTTGTGTCATATATGTCTCCAACCACCGCGCAAAGTCGTCCGACATCGCACTTTGAATATCCGCCTCACTTATCATCGGTCGTTCCTTGTGCAGCTGCTCTTCAAATGTCCTATTATTACCAATACGAGCATTGTTATCATTTTTTGCAATTTAATATGAGGTAATTGAATTTACAAAACAAATTCAGTACTTACGTGAGATAAGGTTCTATCTCTTTGCAATTTAAAATGAGGTAATTGTGAATCGCTTTCAACTCTTGTTCAGACAATCGCCTCTTCTTGGGATGACCTTGGGCACGCCCCGGGTATTTGAATACACTTGGAAGGCGATCGTCGTATTGTGTTGTGCCTCCATCATCATTCCTTGGGACATTCCTTTCCCGGGTGAATACATGCTTCTCAAAGTAATGAGAGCAGAAAATTGAGGCTTCACGAACCATGTATGCGTTGCAGATACTTCCTTCAACATGTGCCTTGTTGCGCACAGTGCGTTTGAGTCGATTGAGATATCTACAAAAACATTGAATGCATTTTTTGTATTAAACGACTGTATTGAACAAAAGTTTTGAAATTTTTAAAGTACAAGCATATTCATATTATACCTTTCATAAGGGTACATCCATCTGAATTGAACGGGACCGGCAAGGCTAGCTTCATAAGGGAGGTGGACAGGTAGATGTTCCATACAATCGAAGAATGAGGGGGGGAAGATCGTCTCCAGCTTACACAGTACTACTGGAATATCTATGGCCAGTCTTTCTATATCTGCCTCTTTCAGCGTCTTCGCAGTGAGTGCCCGAAAAATATTGCTCAACTCTGTTATTGGCTCCCACACACTCTTAGGAAGAAGCTCCCGCCATCCAATTGGTAGTAGTCTTTGCATGAAAATATGACAATCATGACTTTTCATGCCAAACAATCGGTGTTTATTCATGTCAACGCATCTGCCAAGATTGGATACACATCCATCAGGAAATTTTAATCCGGCGACCCATTTCAGAAACACATCCCGCTTGTCCTTGTCCATTGTATACACTGCCCTTGGGTATTTCCCTGTGCGAGGGTCCCTATGCAGTTCGGGCCTGTTGCACAAGGTCACAATGTCCTCACGTGCTTTCGCATTGTCCTTACTCTTCCCCTGAACATCCATAACTGTATTGAACACATTCTCAAACACATTCTTCTCAATGTGCATGACGTCCAAGTTATGTCGAACCAAATTCGTCTTCCAATACGGTAGATCCCAGAATATACTCTTCTTTTTCCATCCACATGTCTTGCTTACAATTCTATTCACTTCCTCGCCTCCCACTTCGTATACACGTCGAAGGCCATGCCTTTCTATATCCGCTAGGACTTCTTCACCACTCTTACCCCTAGGTGGCGATCTATGCTCCTCCCGATCCTTCACGAATTTAGACTTATCAACTCTGTAAGGATGATTCGAAGGGAGGAACCTCCTGTGGTTATCAAACCACGACTGTTTCCCACCCTCTTTAAGCCGTATAGATTCTGTTTCTTCCATACATACTGGGCATGCAGTTTTCCCATAGGTGCTCCACCCCGACAACATAGCATACGCCGGAAAATCCCCAATTGTCCACATCAAGGCTGCCTTCATCTGAAAATTTTGTTTAGAAGAGGTGTCGTATGTAGTGATCCCAACATCCCACAACTCTATGAGCTCGTCGATTAAGGGCTGTAAATAAACATCAATCCTCTGCTTTGGGCTAGATTTCCCTGGTATTATGCATGTTAGGAACATGTATTCATCCTTCATACACATAGAAGGAGGGAGGTTGTACGGAGTTAGTATGACTGGCCAACATGAGTATTGAGATCCCGATTGACCAAAAGGTTGAAAACCATCCGTGCATAAGCCTAATCTCACATTCCGACCATCCCTACTAAATTCTGGATGTGTGGTATCAAAGTGCTTCCATGCCTTTGAGTCACACGGGTGGCACATCTCCCCATAAGTCCCATGATGATGTCCTACATGCCACGTCATATGCTTCGCCGTCGCTTCCGACGCATACAGTCGCTTCAATCTGTTTTTAAGTGGGAAATAGAACATGTATTTCCGTCCAATCCTTGAATTCGAATTTGTTTCTCTATAGCGAGGCTCGTCACAGAACTTACATTTATCTAAGGCCGAATCAGCGCGCCAGAATAACATACACCCTTTTTCACAGCAATCAATTTTTTGAACAGGCAACCCTAACCCCTCAAGTAGTTTTTTCGCCTCGTAAAAATTCTTAATCATATCATTATCCTCGGGGAGTGTATCAAGAATTAGTTGACACAAAGTATCGAAGCACATCTCCGATAAGTTGTGTTCGGCCTTAATATTCAACAACCTAGCAATAGTGGACAAAAGAGTCATTTTCTTGCATCCTGGCCACAAATCTTTGTCTGCCGCCTCCAACATTCGAAAGAACAACTTCTCTTGTGGATTAGGCTCCTCGGGTGGCATAGGTTCATCACTATCTTCATTTGGTATTGTGTCGGGCCCACCAATTCCCATCCCATCGCACACCATTTGTATGTAGTCATCATCACGTGCCGACACTGATGTGGACGCCGTATTATCGGTATCGTAATAGCGACTAAATTGGTGTGGCTCTCCATGACACGTCCATATTTCGTAGTTAGGGACAAAGCCATCACGATATAGATGATATGTGATGTCATTATCAGATAGATAACATTTATTCTTACATCTACTACACGGACACCTAAGTCTTCCCTGCGCTCTATCCACGTTTGGGTTTTGATGGGACATCTGTATAAATAATTTGACCCCATTTTTAAATTCATCTGTGAGTACTCCAATACTACGTCGGGAGCGGTACATCCAACTTCGGTCCATACCTATGACATTTTGAATTCCACTTGAATATTATTAATCAATCGCATGTAATCACCAAATCCTACTGGGTAAATTAGCGCATGAGGTTGTGTATAGACGATTGATGGGCAATTTCATGTTGAAACACATTATGAAACATCTGTTGTTGGGATTTTTGTTGATTGTAATTAAGTCATTTTATGTGCTAATCTTTTACAATTAACTATTATAATCTTTTAAGAATTAAGAACGATATTGGTGATATTAGGAATTAAGAATTTTCAATTTAAGAATGATATTGAAAAACAATCCTAGGAATTAAGAATTTTCAATTTAAGAATGATATTATGTTGATTTCCAAATTAAAGTAGTACCCAAAATGTGTCTAATACTACAATATTCAATATTAAAACGATAAAGAAGAAATGTCATGGAAATCGGCATAACACTAGAGGCATTTTATTGAGTTCCCCATGGACTTGGACATGTAGCAATCGAAAATTAAATAACTATAATAACAGACATTCACAAACTCAAACCAAAATTCTAATCGACAACATCAATTCCCAATTCGAAAGGAAATAAACAATGGCACGCACAAGTAACGTATTCGAAAAATTCAACGACCATCCAACACGTTCATTTCGAAATGCCATAACTTTTTCAAATCAACTCGAAATTCAACATATCATATATGGATAATCATCTACTCGACGAGAGGATTCTATATCTCAGTCCGTAATTGCAACAATCCAAATATTTCCTACCCAAAATGCCAAAACAGCCGGCTGCCCCAACGTTAGCAATCTAATTTTTTTCCTTTAAATGATTTTGCTAACTAGAGAACACGATTACGAGCTTAATCGATCAATGTAATCATATGCATTTTCTAAGACTATGATAAATCGAATTGTCTCGATAACGTACCCAATCCACAATTCAAAGTTCAAATACCATTATCACCAAAAAAAAAATACAAACACAATGCCACAAACGGAAAAAAATTAATCAAGATTCGAATGGAATTTTAGAGCAAAAAAAGAAGTGAATCGAATACCTCGATTGTGCACTCGAATGGGAAGGGGTGGCCGGTGGTGGTGCGACTGCCGGAGGGCAGAAATGGGGAGGGCAGGGGCTGTGCGGGGGTGGCAGCGCGTCTGGGCTCCGGCGGGCGGGGGCTGCGTGCGTCTTCGCTCCGGCAGCGACGGCGAGGGGCGACGCGTCCGGCGGCGGTTGCAGCGGCCGGGGAGGTCCTTCGCGTCCGGCGCTTCCTTCTCGTACGTGAGGGAGTCGACACTCGCGTGGGGTGGACGGCGCTCGAATGGCGGATGGTCGGCGGCGGCGGCGGTCGGCGAGGGGTGGTCGGCGCTCGAACGGGTGAACGGAGGGAGTGAAATTGGAGGGGTGAATTTGGGGATGGAGAACGCGTAAACTGTGTTTTCACAGAATTGGGGCGCAAATATACGACCTAGGTTACCGACCGTCTGTGCGGTCGGTAACCCGGTCGGTATTACCGACCGCAGGACCCGCGGTCGGTAACTCGGTCGTTTCGGAATAGGCCCCCCACCCAACGGTTACATTTTGCCGACCGCCTTGTGCGGTCGGTAACCCGGTCGGAAAATCCGACCCGCGCGCTGACGGTCGGCAAATGCGGTCGGTAATTCACTTTTTTCTTGTAGTGTAATGATACTAAACACTCGAACTTATGTGTTACACATAGCACGAAACGACTCTATATAATGCACCACATATCAACAATCTACATTTCATGTTATGAATCACTCAGTAATATTAATCATAGCATCCGCAACATGCGTATATAACACAACTGCAAACACAATATATCATCTCCTCACAGCACAAATCATCATCACTGATAGCACCAACATCTCATGCTCTTGAATAATTACTTATGCTCAAAAAATCACCCATCAGATTGCATAATATCCTTTCTATCGTTCCTGTGGTCCCTGTTCACATTATTTCATATTTATTTCTCCCACCCTTCATGCATTCCAGGAAAGCATTAAGCATCCATGAACATCATTGAACCTGGTAACAACATAGACCTTTCGCTTCATATCATATTTGAACCCAATCATTGCACGGCACCCAACTCGTGTCTCATCCAATATACGTATTTTGCTTTGGGTTGATTCTCCCTGGAATGATTTTCCTGTCGGATCTTTATTCGCTGGATTTACCTTACTATTAACCTTGTACCCCTCCTTGCTACAGCAGTATAACATCCACCTCACAAGAGATTTATCTCTCGCTTCACATCTTTCGTATTCTTTGCGCACCGAAAACCCACGACCATGTGCAAAGTTGCAATATGCATTATAGGCATCCCTAACAGTTTTGAACTCTTTCCCTTCAAATTCATTTATATCTGGAAGATAGTAAAAATCAAGAAAGCATTACAATTGTCTACAATCAAACGAAAAGACTGGAAAATATTACGAAGAAATTATGAGATCATTATCGACCAGATTCATACATACATTTCAATGTACAATTTCAACACACTCGGCCATCATCTTTACCTGTCAACACTAGTGTTACACGGCTACAGGAGGAATCCTCACCATCATCATTAGTTCCTGTGATCGTCTCGGGAGCCGATTCAATTCCCGCCTCCGCATCACCACCATATTCTTCCATTCCAGATTGTTGTATTGACTCGTCAAGGATTTGTAGAATATCATCACCACCCGGTGAACCGCATCCCAAGTCTGAAACTGTTTTACCTTCACCACCGTTACGGGTGGCCGCATATGCTTCTGCGGCATCGAGTCTGTCTCCCAAATCGTCGGGCATGAAGTTGAGGTCCAACATCACCACAGCTGCCGGATTATTGATGCTCTGTTTGTCCTGCACACGAAACGCTAGAATAGGATTTCCCTCACAACTATGCAATAAATGGCAGTTTCATATCACCCAATAATTACTCACACTAATTACGCAATCAGTGATCCAATTTTCCAATTTTAATTAAAGTGTCTGAAAGGAATGTATTACCCGAATATGGACGCGTAGCACAATGTCATCATTTTCGGAACATGTCCGCATATGGACAATAAAAAACCCTCCGCATAGTAACTGTATTGTCATAATTATATTTCCTAGCCTACTAGCAAAAAAAAAGATACCATAATTATAAAGGTCGTAACACTTGACAATGCTAGTAAAACCTAAAATTAAAGTGTGGCGATTGAGCCTCTGCAGGAAAAGAAATAATTGAATTGCCAACTAGTACGAGTGCGGAGTGTCCATATTTGCAGCACAATAATATAAAAATCCACAAATTGAACCTCTTTCGAAAAAAGCCATTTTTATAATTGATGAGTTTGTTGGGTTGTTTTGCCGATTGATTTTGGCTTGGCTAAATGTTAAGAATTTACATTTCTACCTATAAAATATTTTAATTTCACAATTTGGAAGTAGTCAATGGTAAGTGCGGTCATCCTCTGCCTCCCCTAACAGGCTTCTATGAAATCATTGCGTCCGCATCATACAAGAAGGTGTGGTTGAGTTGAGGGGTTGCTTTCAAGGTATCCCTAAGCTCCTGCAAGGGCAATTAAGGATGCCTCTCCCAAAACAATTTTTTTCATACACAAGGCTCGAACCCGAGACCTTGCTTAAACGATTAGAGCTCCATTCACTCAAACCAACTACTATTTGGTTAGGTCTAGGGCTCTTTGAGTCTAAATATTACTAACAATGTGTGTTAGTACTTGTTTGAATGTTTTGCAAGGCTAAGGGCATTTTAAACTGCTAGCTCGAGAATCCGGTCGGATCCCATAATTTTCCAACAGAGTTAAAGGTTATTTTGAAAATTCAAACTGCGTAGCTTACCAAATTACACTATAATGCTTCAATTATAAGTATAATACTGATAATAAAGAAAATACAATAGATAATTACGTAAAAAGGGGAATTGGGGAAAGGAGGAAACTAAAATTTATTTTCTTTTGAAATTCGGGGCTAAGCGCACTAAGCTTAGATTTTTTTTTTGGTGACGCTTTTTGAATTATTTCGTCACTATCATGATTTGCACGTGACAATGATCAAAAAAAATTTCTTTAATTTGTTCCTTTTTAAAACAAAGAAAAAATTCCACATTATTGTGGAAAAGTTATTTTGCCCTATTGTCTATAGAATGATCATTCAATATCTTATCCATATAAAGGGAAAAAGAAATTGAAAGCATGTCATATTCAATGGATTGAAGCTAATCACCTCCATTTATTGAAACGAATGTTCCATTTCCCAATTAAGTAAAAAACAAACCATATGGACTGATTTTTATTCTACTCTATTTTGTGTAATATAGAAAATACATGAAAATTATAATTAAAGATTAAATATTTCAAGCAATTGT
Source organism: Hygrophila difformis (assembly GCA_030278955.1). Lineage (NCBI taxonomy): Eukaryota > Viridiplantae > Streptophyta > Magnoliopsida > Lamiales > Acanthaceae > Hygrophila > Hygrophila difformis. The sequence goes on along the minus strand of JAOANR010000009.1, from coordinate 4,222,169 downwards.
TATCTTCACTTTTGTAGATATTTTCAACTTCTTCTTTTTCGGCACTTTGAAAATAAAAAATGGTTATTCTTAAATACTTGAAAGTGCCTATCTATCTTAAATCTTAAAACATTAGTTTGGTTATTGAAGAAATATGTAGAATATCAAAACGACCAAATTAAATTAGGATGCAATACTGAAATCTTTTGGACATATACGTATTATGTTTCTCTTAGTAACGTATCTTCGAAATTTGGGTGCATGAAAAAAAATTTGTTTGAAGTCTATCAATCGAAGTGACAAGTAACTTATTGTTAAAGTCCCACATCGGTTATATGTTGGGTTATCCCCTGTTTATATGGACATGAGCCACTCTACCTACTACCTATTGGTTTTACGTTGAAGTCCTAGGTCCATCTTGTTTCTAACACTTATTTCGATTAATTAATTAATAGCTCAATGGAAGTTCCAATTTTAAGATGCGTGCTCACTTTGTCATTTTGGCTTTATGAATGCAGAAAATAATTCTAAAATACGTTTTTAACTCAATATCGTTATTGGTTAATATTTTTATACTTGGATTTTCTTGTTATAATATGGTTCTTACAAAATGTTAATATTAAGCATATGCGCCACACTGTAAGATATTTATTATAGGTTTATTTTTTTTTATATAAATAATAATGTATATTGAGTTTTTTTAATGTTAGATATAAAATGATGAACTGTTACGCCTAATAAGACCCCATATATAACAGTTTGCCACACTTATATTAGAAAGTAAAAGCCTTTTGCAACACACATATTGGATGGTGAAACAAACAGGCAGATCTCTTGCCTCTTGGCCAAACCCTAACGAAGGAGTACGTAATAACCAGAAAACGACATTGGCATGCCCTTCATTATTCTTCAATAGTGGAATAGGACTCTTTTGTGCTCTTACTTTATCAACCTTAGCTTTGGGTTTGTAACAACTTCTTATCAGCAATATGCTGATGGACGAAAATAATTATAACACTCAAATTGGCATAAGTTGTCGAGTTAGCGTTTGCCAAAATATATGTGACAATATATATATATATATATTTTTTATATATATAAAAATATGGCGCTTTTGCTTTGATGATTTCTCATATGTCAAAAGGTGAAAAACGAAAGCAACAAGAAATGGAAAAGAAAAAAGAGGAGGGGGTCCTCCATCGTTTTATTATCAATTCTCCTTTAACTCAAACGAAAAGCTAATTTGTATTTTATCACCCCAAAGACTATGGATTGCATGGTGAGGAATAAAAGTCAACATTCACATTTTTTTTTTCTTTTCCTTTTGAATAGTCGAGCTAGAAAATGAGTGGTGTGACTCTATGTCATACAAATTACAAACAATACATTCAAATATTATTAAACTCATTAAAGGGAAATAAAAATAGAAAATTGGTCAATGAAGAAATTTTTATCATGGCCCACTATGATAATTAATTATGATATCCTAATGACCTCAAGGTCATGGGCCATATAATCGAAAAGACCCATTACATGATGGACCAGAAAGGTAGGACCTAGGGTGATATCGAGTCGAGTCGAGCTTGAGTATCATGGTACTTGAGCTTGAGCTTCACAACATATATTCGAGTTTGAGCTTGAGCTCGAGTATCATCAAGTCGAATTCGAGCTCGAGTATCACCGAGTTTGAGTTTAAGTTCGAGTAGTTGGTGTGTTCTTTTTTTGCTAAGCTCGAGCTTGAGTTTGTAGCTTAAGTATGGTTTTTTTTTTAATTTTTTTCTTAACATTGATTTTGAATTTCTAACCATAGCCAAAAAGATGGAATTTAGTTTGATACTTGAATATTATGTTGATTATCGTACAACTAAGATAGAACTAAAATTCTTTAAAAATATATTTTAATTTTTTAGAATGATTATTTTTCCTTGTTTAGATATTTTAAATAAGTGATATATTTTTTCTAATATAAAATAGAGTGGACTGTAAGGGGAAGTATGAAACGAAGATTAATTATAATATATGTTAAGGGTGTTATCGAGTCGAGTCGAGCTTGACTTAATGAGAGCTCGAGCTCGAGCTCGAGTTCGAGCTCGAGTTCGAGCTCGAGTCGAGTAGCGATAGACGAGTACAAGTCGAGTTTTTTCCGAGCCGAGTGCCAAGTCGAGTACAAGTAGCACTATTCGTTAATCACCCCTAGTAGGCCGTGTTTAGAGATAGTTTTCAAGGTATCTTTCGGCATTTTTTTGAAAAAAGGGGGAAAAAATCATTATTTCATCTTAAAATTTATTTTCTTTTCATCGATATACTTTAAAATTAATATTAAAACCATTTTAAAGTATAATTTAAAAGAGTTTATAATCAAACATTAAATCAAGTTCCCTGACTTTCAACTTCTAGGTTGGGGTTCGAATTCTCACCCAGCACCCTACCCCTCTCATTAATCCATTTGTAATTTGTATGACAACGGAATCTATTTTTCTTACTCTATTCGGCTTTTTCCTTGAAAGATCAATATCATCCATGAGTGTCTAGTTCATTCGATGGACAATTATCAAATTGATTTCATCACCTCCCCCAAGTCTCGGCACCACCATTCACTATTAGACTAATCAATAATAGATAGACAATATTGAACTTTCTCCGCTCTCTTTTATTTGCTCCATTAGAGTTTTGAGTACTATTCATCCACACACTTTGACTGAAAGATTTATCATAGCTATACAAGTTAAAATATAGCCAAGTGAGATCTTGTTAGATTCGCCTCGTCGTGTAGTTTTTAAATATCGATCTTTTAGAATTTTTACTTATACGGAACTTGAGTTATTAAAAGTTTAAAATATGCATTGGGCTGCGTGCTGGGTGGGTCCGTAGCAAATATATAAAAACAGAAGAAGTATACAACTAAATTTTTCAATATGAAATTGTATATATATTATTTTTGTTTGGGGGAGGGTTGAAAATTGTATACTACCTCCCGTCTCACTATAATTGCTACGGAGCACTATTTGACACTATTTATCGTTTAACTTTGATTTAAGTTTTTATTATAGTTATGTAAGAAAAAACATAGTATCTTGTTAGATTCGTCTAATCTTATAGTTTTAGAATATCAATTTTTTATAACTTTTTCTTGTAATTTAAGTTATTAATCGTTAAAATTGTGTATTGGCATGCTGTCAGGAGGAAGTGTAACAATTTGATGAGACGGAGGAAGTACTATATTCTTTTCAAAAGACATACACGATCCGCTAGCAGATAGCAGATTGGGAGAGCAGATTGTCTCACAGTTCTCTCTCCGAATCCGCTATCCGCTAGCGGATATATATTAAACTTACTCCCAACGTTTCCACCATAAAACTAATCAATTTAAGGACAAGAATTGTCCAATGGTCTATTCTAACCTTCATTCTCTTTTCATCAGCTTAATTCTCAGGTCTGAGTCCTGCTGCAATAAAACTACAATTTGCTACAATGGAAGAAGCTAACGACATTCCATTGTTTAGGAAAAACCATTTTTGTTAAAAAGCATAAATGTCTAAACATAAAATGGACTATTTTGGCCTTCCATTGTCTTACAGTTTAAAAATAAAAAGAACAAACAGAACCTATCAAACATAATAAACCTCAACAATTTCAAAGCTTACACATTGCCCCATCATGTGTTGTGTGTATTCTATATATATATATATATATATATATATATATATATATTTATATATTTTCTGGCATACCTAATATACCATATCTCAATCAAATTACAAGAAGCTAAGCCTGTAGAGGAAGAGTTGGTGTTCAAACCTACACAAAAATCTTATGCAGCTGCTGCTATCTGGAACGGTTTTGAATGTACGAATAATAAACCGGGTAAAAAAATTGTGCGAACCGTGCCCCCCTTCCATCTTGGTTTCCATTGCCTACCAGAGCCTTTAAGGTTGCCACACATTTTGTACTGTGTTCTAGGCTGCAATCCCTGCGTGGAATTGTTAAAGCGAAAACCATAAGAATCCCTACAAATCATGAATATGTGTACGTAAGTATATATGCTTCCGTGTTTAGAATTGTTACTTACCTCTATTCGACCTGGTATTAACGCCATAACCCCCAACATAACCAACAGTGTCGTCGTGCATAACATCTGAGGGTGCATTGGGCTGAAAACCGAAAGACTCTGCACCCTCGATATCAGAAGAAGACGAACCCCAAGGATGATTGCTGTAGAAGGAATTATCTCCGAATAAGTTTCCTAAACCTGCATCACGTGCGTCTTGTGTCCCAGAGTATAATGTGGCAGCAGCGCTTTCATTGTTTCTCCTGTAATCTGTCCTGCCACCGACACTATATTCCCTGTTGCTATAGCCAAGAATTCGGGCATTCAAGGAACCATTATCACTACCTTGGGAAGAGGAACCCCAAATTCCCCCTATTCGTCCAAGATCATCAAACGGAGCAGTGTTTGCAGTTCTGGAACCAACAAAGCCATTTGAACTAACTGAGCTCACACCATAATTGAGACTGGAACCACCCCATAAGTTCTGATTTGTGGTGTTTATGTTCAATAAATTTCCGTTACCAGCAGCACCAACATTGTAGCTCATAGGGTTGCCATATCGGTTTGTGTTTCCACTGAAATAAGAATTCATCCCACGTCCGTAGCCCAAACCAGAGTCATTGCCCATTCCATAGTTTATACTCAGGAGAGAGTCCAAATTTGTGCCCTTGGAATAATTGGAAGGGCCATATGGCGAATACCCACTCCGAACCATACTTGCAGGACTAAATTGACCTTCCATTCTAAGGCCATATCCGCCCGGCGAGCTTGAGTTATACCCTTGGTTATAAGGACTAAGGAAACTGTTAACTCGATTCACACCATGGATGCTCGAAGGGCTTCGTGTTGGTCCTGGAGATAACTCCTTTGGCACAGCACGTTTAACCTCAACCATTTTTCCATTGAGTTCGTGAAAAGTCTTGAACAGAACTCTGTCCACAGCTTCCTCTGAATCGTATGTGATGAACCCAAAACCTCTAGGTCTTTGTGTGTTGTGGTCGTACATCACCACCACATCAGTTATTGTTCCAAATTGCTCAAAGTACCTCTTGAAGTCACTCTCTGTAACCGTGGATGCTAAACCTCCGACAAAGATCTTTCTTGTGCGGGCAAGGCCGGGGGATCCTTGGGTGCTGCCACCATTTCTGTTGAAGTTTTGATGATCCTCCCTTGGAACTGCCTTCTTTGCTTCAACCTGAAGAGTGGAAAGTAATAAAGTTGTAAAATTAGACATGAAAGATACTGAATTTACAAAATTCCAAAGAGGTTGGCAAGTCACAGATGACGAGTAGTAATAATGTCTCAATAGACGAGAAACACCTATTAACAGAAAGCGTAGCACTTATTTGTGCGGAGGTAGGACAAATTTGCAGGATAGAGGAAAAACTGATACTGTCAAGGTCGAATGAACTAGTGAAATTCAGTGCTACTTTTATCCTAAGCACTCCAGTTTCCCCTAAAAAACATGTAAACATTCGAAATAATATACAACCAATAGGTTTCCAATTTAGAGATCTCTGGTCTGTCATGATGATGCGTCTGATTATCCCTCGTGTTTTAGCAAAATCATGTCGCTCAATATATGAAATACAATTAATCCAAGTATGTTATACATGCTTGATTGCTATGCCCTATCCACTTGTTACCAGTGAAGCTGGAAACATCTGTTTACTTTTTGATACCAAGAGACAACCACACCAACTTCGGAAATCATTTAATGCCACCTAGTGTAATGCTATATGGTGTTTAAAAATACAATAATACATGCCTTATACATCTACACAATGCACTTGGATGGTTCTCCCACACCCATTGTTCCAAATAAAACATATATACACACATTGTATTATCTACTATATGTAACACATAAAATCAATGAAGATTGTATGAAGTACTCAGAGATGCAATAATGAAGTGATCACTGATCAGCCAAAGATGCACAAAATAGATGATCGCAAAGTACAAGCGTAGAGTGGATTTTCCAAGTAAAAATTCACAAACAACCAAACAGAAGAAGAACAAATGTGAGAGTGCCTAAACAAATTGATAAAGGAGGTATGTAATTTCCCTTGTATCCACTGTTTCAACCATATGCTTAAAATGGTAAAGAACAACTTCATGGTTCACATATGGGCAGATAGATGCTGGATGGCATTGACTGTAATCAAAAAATGTATTGCAATAAATGCACAACTCAATACAAGGAAGCACAACTTACAATTCTGCCATCCACGACATGCCTTTCCTTGACAACTTTCTCAGCAACAGAAGCATCTGCAAAAACAACAAAACCGAAGCCACGGGCACGGCCTGTGGTGCGATCCTTCATTATCACAGCTTCCACCACTTCACCAAAAGTTTGGAAATACTCCCTCAGACGCTCTTCATTGGTGTCCCAAGAAATCCCACCAACAAACAACTTCCCAGGCTCCATTTCCATCTTCTACAGACTTGATGATGGCCAATCAAACAGTCAGTTGCCAGTTTGATATCAAATCTAATCAATGTGTTTCTCCAATATAATCCACAATTTCATAATCACAATCACAATCACTAACTGAATACAGAGGGCAAACAAGGGATTCATCATTCATTACCAGTTAAATCAATACAATAATTCACATTGCAATTTAATTTCCCCACATTACGAAGCTAAACCGATACAGAACCAGCAACAAACACAATAAAATACAATCATCACAAAATTCGGTAATGCGGATGGCAGGATGAGAAAACCAGAAAAAACCATACCTTGATGAAACAAAACACAACAGAAACCTCAAGTAGATGCTCTTGAAATGATAAATGACAAATTTTTTATTTCTATTTTATTTTTCTTTTATGTCCTGCAGAAGATGATCGGATCTCCAACAGATCGAAATCAATAGCCTCCACAATCGGCAACCGCCTGGACAAAACAATAAAGATCAAACATTTCATTCGAAACGAGCAACGAAACATCAATACACGACAAGATATGCACTTGTATCTTACCAACAAATCAAGGCCCAGAATAAAACTTGATTAAATTCAAGATCTGGGGAGGCGGCACAGATAGGAAAGCAGAGGGCTGAATGCCCTCTTCCTTATTATTAATCTTTTTTTTTTTTTCTCTCTTTTTCTTCAGAATTCAGTCTTGATTAGAATTTGGCACACACCTTAACTATTTATATTTACTAGCACATACGAATACGATTGTGTCAAAAAATAATGAGAGATGGAAAAAACGAAAGATGCTGCGGCATCGCGGCCCGTGTGGATAGATTTTTCACAACCCAAAATGGGTAAATAAAAAGCTGACATATGCGTGTGTAGTGTGTGAATGCATATAAATTGTATTTTTCGAGCATATATAGTTTATTTTTTGAGAGAGACGACGAGGTCTCTCAACGTCCTCTCGTCTCGTGTAAGAAATACTATATGGAAGAGACTAACGAGACGGGACTATGGGACTGTCTCGTATTTAGTAACTTTTTGTGGGTCGTTTTACAATTTAATAAATTTTCCATTTTGGGTGAAAAAGAAAGTATGCTTTATTGCTACTTGCCCTTCCATTTTAGTGTATTTGGTTTTCTGCCCCCTCAAGGGTATTTTTTCAAGATAAAGATTGATGGCAAACAATTACCAAAATACTACTCCCTTCGTCCCACGAAATGTGGCTAGTATTCCTTTTAGGGGTGTCCCGCGAAATTTGGCCACTTTCCATTTTTAGATAAATTAAATTAATATAAATATCATTAGAATCTTAATGGTTTCCAAATCCCATTAAAAATAATTATTTTTACTATTCTGCACAACTCCCAATACACTTTTAGTTTTCTACCCAAATTCCCTTGCATTTCTTTAATTCTTCAAATTTTAAAATGGGTACAAATAAAAATTATATAAAATATATATTGTAAAACTAGATGCCTAGACGATTCTAACAAGACCATACTTGACTATTTTTCTCTAATTAAATCATTACAATAGTATTAAGTCAAAGTTAAAAAACTAAACAAAGTCAAAATTCATTAAACTTTTTAAGCACAAATACCCACTCCACTTTAACCACTAAACCCCACCACCTAAATTACTGTGTCCAAAAGAAAATAGCCACATTTCGCGGGACGGATGGAGTACCAAACAGCAAAATGCTTTACAGCCATATAGCATTTTATTATTTTATTATTATTTATTAGTATTATTATTTTAATCATAGAGAGGTACTACTACTAGCTATTACTACTATTTTCTTTTCTCTAGACACAAAATATGTGTTGTCAAGTTCTTTTCTGCACAGTTCTGTGCTGTAAATGTCCATTAAACTTGAGAGGTGTATGTATATGGGACTAGTCTTTCTCAATTTATCCAATGATTATGTTTTCTTTTTGAGAGATGAATTGGAGAATATGTGAAAGAAAATTATTATTATTATTATTATTATTATTATTATTATTATTATTACTTTTTTTAAAAAAATGACTCATATTTTTATGTTTAAAGACCATCAAAGAATAATTATGTTATCAACAAGTTAAAAAACGAATCTCCACAGCACACTCCTATTCATACCCCGAAAATAAAACATAAAAATTTCATGTTCAGTTTTGTGACATTAAAGGAGATTGTTATTTTAAAAAAATGGGAAAAAAGAAAAAGAAAAAAAGGAAACTAGAAATCGTTTCTTAAATTATTGGAGGTTTGGAATATGGAGTATTTAACTATTATAAAAAATGAGCTAATCTTTTTAATACTATTTCTACATTTAATTATTTTTAGGTGGTAAGTGAATGTGGAATTCATTTCAATTTTACTCTCAATTTTTTTACAATGTATTATGATATTTATCATTCATTAATTTTTTTTTGTGAACAAGACGCATCAAAGCATCGGCAAAGAAAAACTAAAAACACTACAGAAAAGGGGGGGAGCAGGAATAAAGAAAAATTACAAAAATCATCCTGGGGGTATGATACCCCCACTGAGTCGGCCAAGACACAAGGACGCGTCTCGTCAGGGGAAAAGCCCATGTAGTGAAGAACTCTTCCACGCGTGATCCCCTTTTCGCCAAGCTATCCGCAACGGAGATTCCCTCTCGGAGAATATGATACCAAGAAAATCCCGGATTCGCTTCCAACAACTCCACAATATTCATAACAAGAGAGACTAAGGGTATGTTCTGCACGCAGCTTTTGAGAGCTTTTGGGAGCTTTTGGTAGCTTTAGCTTTTATTTTAAAACAAAAGCCCCGTTCTGCACATTGGCTTTTAGGAGCTTATGGGAGCTTTTGGAAGCTTCTTTTTAGAAGCTACCTGTAGTAGCTTTGAAAAATAAGCTCCTAGCTTATGGTTGAGCAATTACAATTTTATCTCAATAACCAACTCACTACCCAATAGTCTACATAAATGTTTGTCCTTTTATGTCATTTCATACATTTTTTGACAGCTACAGCTAGTTGTACAGAACACTTAAATAAAACTGACAGCTACAGCTCCCTACAGCTTCAGCTCCCTACAGCTCTAGCTCGCAGCTACAGCTTACAGCTACAGCTCTACATGCAGAACATACCCTAAAGCATGACTTGGAACAAGCTCCAACTTCAATTATCATTCGTTAATTGAGTTCATTCATCACTTTTTTCTTCATTAAGGAATTGTTTGTTTACATTTGGCTCAAAAGCTAACGAACAGCTTGTAAGATGTGAATAGTATTAATTCTTGGCGTATACCGGTTTCCCTATGCCATATTGGTACAAAGAAGAATCTCTTGAGAATTTGTGGACATTGAAGTGTTGTCTTTCCCAAAGCAGAATTCTGCATACACAAAAACTAAAATCCGAGCCCTATTTTGTTTTTTTCTTTTTCTGTATTGCATCATATATTTTGTATTTTTGTAATTACAACAATTTATTTATTTTTTCGATTACCTAGATGTTTAATTCATTTTAGGGAAAAATGCCGGTTCCTAAATGGAGATATTTAATTTTATTTAACCTAAAAGTTTTAACTTAAGATTATGATAATTATACCTAGAATATTGGGTTAATTGGAAGTGAAAATTAAATGCAGTTGCTTGGTCTGAACCTATTAAAATTAGACTGCGCTACTCTGCCTTCCAATTCAATGTGCTGGCTGCTGAGTACAATTATTTCCGAGTCAATAATATACATGCATATACTAGTATCCATATTAATATATTTATATATAAATATGCGCTTATTATTAATTTGTGTTTGATCGGTCGATGAATGCATTCACTACTTTTTCTACCCTTCATCAGTTTCATTTCCTTTGTGATATCTACCGACTACCGTTCACCAAATCAAATTCACAGACCAAAAGAGAATTTCCTGTATAATTTTTATTATTTTTTGGTGTCAAATTCTTCATATTTTAGTCATGGTCAACTTACAAAAACAAGTGAAGTGAATGTTTCTATACCCAACAATTGCTTTGGTTTGAAGATAATAATAATCATAAACAAGGGAGTTGTTAACAAACGCCAGCCAAATACATGCATCCTCCAACCAAAAGCTTACAAAACATTCTGGAACTCTACTCTAGTTTTTGACTTAAAAATACATCAATAAATTATAATTATATAATTATACTGATAATTTATAAAATAGATACTTCTTACTATAAAAAATGTAACATAACAATCCTTATACTTAAATTATACCTTAAACAAGTTATAGAGCTTTATTACCTTCCTGTAGTTGTTTTTAGTCCTTCTCCTTTGTCCACGTTTCCGTGTTCTCTTTCAACAAAAAAAAAAAATTATACACCTTTATTAAATAAATTTAATAAATGTCCGTTTTAGTAAATTTAATATCTAAAAACCACTCATACGAAAATCCATTCAAATAATTTTGTATAACTTTTTGTACCACTACTTTAAGTCTTTTCTAATGTTTTTTAAATTTTTATTTTTTTTATTTTCTTTATTTTATATTTTTCTCATTTTTCTTCAAAAGTCCAAAAACATATTTCGTTAAATAAATAAAATAGAGGTAATAATTAAAATAGGCCACCACAATGAGTCATTTCCACTTTTAGGCCACGATATTTTGATTTAGGAAAATAGGCCATTAGAAGGATTTCGGGCCTGAATTTAGGCCATTGGGCTGGAATTCGGGCTGCGATGGCCTCAAAGTGGAAATGATTCCTTCTGGTGGCCTATTTTTAGTTTTTTTGAATGATTTTTTATTTAATTAAAATAAATAATACTCATTCTATGTCATTATTTATGTCCTACTTTCTTTTTTTTCTTGTTCTAATATTTTTATTTCTATTTTAAAAATAATTAAATATTAATTACCAAATATACCCATCATATCGTATTAATAACTGAATATATTAAACTTTCAAACCCACTGCCATTAATAATTCTCATCCAACCTACAACCATATATCAGTAAATCACACATAAGTAAATAAATTTAAATTTTGAATTCATTACAACCACATTTTATAAATTCTTAAGCTACATTTTTTAACCCTAATATATTCTTGTATTTAATACTAATTATCCCTACATAAAGTACCATGTCCGAAAATGTGTTTGTTTTAACCCTAATATATTCTTGTATTTAATACTAATTATCCCTAAATAAATGGTACATTTTTTAAGTACCAGTTTTTACTTTATAATTAATTTGAATATATGCTTGTTTTACTTATTTTATAATATATTTGAATTAATATTTATTTTATTTCTTATATTACTCAATTCGTCACATTATTAGTGTTGAAAAAAAGTAACTTAAAAATTTATATAATATGATTGTAATGAGTTTACAATTTTAATTTATTTATTTATGTGTGATTTACTGATATTTGGTTGTGGGATAGACTGGAATTATTAATTGTAGAGGGTATTTTGAAAGTTTAATATATTTATTTATTAATGTAAGGTGATCGGTAGGTTTGACGATTAATATTTAATTATTTTTAAAATGAAAATGAAATAAAAATATTGGAACAAGAAAAAAAGTATGACATAAATAATGACAGAAAATGAGTACTATTATTTATTTTAATTACATAAAATAAAAAATAATTGAAAAAACTAAAATAGGCCACCAGAAGGAGTCATTTCCATTTTTAGGCCATTGTAGCCCGAATTCCAGCCCAATGGCCTAAATTCAGGCCCGAAATCCTTCTAATGGCATATTTTCCTAAATCAAAATATCGTGGCCTAAAAGTGAAAATGACTCATTCTTGTGGCCTATTTTAATTATTACCTCAATAAAATATATAGGTAGCAACACATTTTTCTTCACAACCTGAGCTTATCTTCCTGACCTGATAAAGCATCTCCTTGAGGCTGATGGGACAGGCACCTGGTTCCCACGCCTCTTGCTGGAGTTTTATTGGTTTTCTTTCTTGTTCTTTAGTGTTTTTCTGCCTCGCTAGTTGCTAGTAGGGATGAGGAAAACTCGACTCGATACTCGATCAAAACTCGATTAAATTATTAAATTTTAAAATATATAAAAATAAAAAAATTATTAGACACAATTTATGCTTTATCCAGCCTAACAAACTTATATTTTGTAGCATAATAAGTAAAACTGCCAATTCAAATTCAAAAATTATAAACTACCTAGCCTGTTTAAATTCGAGCTAGAACTTTAAATTTTTTTACTGTACAAGCTCAAATTACACTGTTCAAGCTCGATATTCGACTCGATATCACCCCTAGTCGCTAGTTACACAGCGTTGCCTACCTTAAAAAAGAAAATGAAGAGTGGGATGGTGTAAAGGTGGCTGTTTATCCCAAAAAAATGGAAAGGCCCATGGATAGTTGAAGCCCAGACAAAGCCTGCTTAGTTGGTTATAAGACAAGCAAGCAAGAGCCTAAGGCTTTCAAAAAACTTAATTAAGCCAAGGCCATAGGCAAGGACATTGATTGCAAGGCTCAACGGGAATAGGCTGAGCATGATAAAGATTGGTTTGGTTCAGATCATTCACAAAGGTCATTATACCAGCAGCAGCAATGTGACAACTAGTAGCACCTGCACCTCCCTCCAACTACACCAAACATACAGTACAACATAGAAGAAGTACATTACAAGACCATCCTCCTCACCTCATCTCTTGCTAGTGACATAGACAAGACATTTTGTTGCCAACCTTATTGGCTTCCCTCAACTAACATATATACACACAATACTGCTGCACCTATAAGGACACAAATAACAGCCAAACCACAATAGGACACGGCAAATTTTGGAACAAATTTCCATCATCATCATCGTCATCATATTCATATTCATATTCATATTCATATGATTGAGAGATTATTTTCATACTCATCAGCATCACAAGTGAGCTTATGACTGATTTTTAGATTTCCTTAAACCTGTAAGAATCTTACCCAACCTCCCACTCTTCTTCCTGCCACTCTTGGAAGAAGCTTTAATGCTTTCCTCTCCATTCCGGTTCCCCCGGCCATATTCAGTACTCTTCTTCCCCGCTGCTGTCTCTGATCTCTTCATTTCCCTGTCCTGTTCTTGCATTTCTTTGTGTCCCCCCTGACCCTGTTGTAGTTCCTCCTCCTCCTTTTGCTTCAGCAATTCTATCACACCCTTTAGAGCAATCTCCACTTTTTCACTCCTCATCAAGTGTTCCGCCAGTTCCGCAGGCGTCACCTTCACTCGTCCGATCAACTCCTTAATCCTGGGGAAGAACTCGGGAAGATCCTGGGGTTGGACCCCAAAGTAATTCCAGGCAAGCACATCAAATCCTTCAGGTGTGCAATACCCCATATGAATGTGCATATCCATTCGCCCCGGGCGTAGCAGGGCGGGATCCAGCTTCTCCCTGTGGTTCGTTGTGAAGACGATTATCCTTTCATCCCCACAGCTCGACCACAGCCCATCTATGAAGTTCAGCAATCCCGACAGCGTCAACTGCGCGTTCCATTTCATCAAGCAAGCAAGCAAGCATGAATTTTAATCAGTTTCCATCCCTAGAATTAGTGAGTACTACTACATCACAAGTGGAAATGAAGTAATTAATTACCTCTGTGTAATTATTTGTTTTCTTTTCTTTGTTGCCGGAGGATCTTTGGTGCGTCGGGGAACTGCAGTCAATGTCTTCGACTACGATGATGGACTTGTTATTGGTACTAAAAATAATTCTCCTCAAGTCGGAATCGGAACGCACACTGCTGAGCTGCAGGTCGTACACATCGAACTGAAGACGGTTGGCCATGGCGGCAACGAGGCTGGATTTCCCCGTCCCCGGCGGCCCGTACAGAAGGTACCCTCTCTTCCATGCTTTACCCACTTGCTTATAATAATCCTTCCTCCTCACGAACATGTCCAGATCCTCAATTATGGTTTGTTTCAGTTTCCTGTCCATGGCCAATTTATCAAAAGTGATGGGGTGATCGAGATTGATGCTGCCCCAAACGCCGCCCTTCCTTCCATCATCGTCCTTGTCCTGGAAGGGACAGTCCCTGGTGAACAATTTGATCCCCCTTTCATTTTCCTTGATCTCCCTGGCCCTGGCGAGGACGAAGGGCAGGTACTCGTTGAGGACGACTTCTCGATGATTTCTGTCGAAGGTGAGTTCGAAGTGCCTCTTGTCCTTGCCGCCTCTGCCCGCCCTTTCCTGGTCGGGCTCCAACAGGTGGAATTTCCATTTGAGCTTCAAGGTGGTGTCTCTGTACCAATCGATCACTTCCTGGCCTTTGTCCATGGAGAGGGAAATGGACTTCTGCTTTGGGCCCTTGATGACTTTAAGCCTCTCGCTGTCGAGATTGATCTTGGAGCCGAGGTAAATCTCGGCGGCGTCGTAGATTTGGTTGCGCGTGAAGCCGCCGCAGTGCTCGTCGACGACCATGGTCATCCGGTTGGGGATGTTGGTGAAGAATCTGCCCATGAGGTATTTGAAGAAACGACCGAGAATGGAGTAGAGGAAGGCCTTTACAGGCTTGGGGAGCATATCGTTGGCGATGGAGCGGAAGAGCATGGCGGAGGCGGCCATGGAAGCGTAGGCGGAGAAAAGGTTAAGAGCCATTGACTGAGCTTCCCCGAAAGAATGCATTTTTCCCTTCTCTGGGGTAGGTTGAAGAGGAAATGGGAGATTGATTTCTGGTTTGTGAAAGGATTGGTGGATGACATGAGATGAGATGAGACGGTGTTTATATAAGTACACTATTGATTGGAGTTTTTCTTGTCTATGTGTTCATGGACTACTGTAGTTTGACACCTATTTCTTTCTTGGGTGTCCCATTAAGTTTGACACCTTTCCATTTTTAGATAAATTAAGTTAATATAAGTTTGATTAGAATTTTAATTATTATCAAATCCCATTAAAAGTAATCACTTTTACTATGCTGCACAATTTCCAATACAATTTTAATTTTCTACACAAAGTCCCTTGTATTTCTTTAATTCTTAATATTTCAAAATTGGTACAGATAAAAATTGTATAAAATATATAGTATATTCTAAAACTACACGATTAGACGATTCTAACAAGACCACACTTGATTATTTTTCTCTAATTACATCATCACGATAATATTAAGTCAAAGTTAAATACTAATAAACAGTATCAAAATTTATTAGAATCTTAAATACAAACACCCACAATACTTTAACTACTAAATCCCACCACCTAAATTATCGTGCCAAACTTCGCGGGACGGAGGGAGTATTACTTATGTCATCGTACATTGGAAGCCTAGCTCATTCTTAAACTGTTTTTTTACTCCATCGGTCCCATTAATTATGTCTAACTTTTGTTTTTGTCTGTCCCACTCCAATTATTTCATTCCTTTTTTGAAATAAATAACTATAAACTTACTTCCATCATATTAAATCAATAAAATTTATTAAAATTTCAAACACATAACTATCACATCATACATAAATAAATCAATTAAAAATTCAAAACTCATTACAATCACATCACATAAATTCCTAATTTATCCCACTTTAACACTAATATATTCCTACATTAAATACTAACTATTCTATATAAAATACCGTCACTAAAGTTTTGAGACGCTTTTAACGGGAGGGAGGGAGTATTTTTTCTGGGAATGACTGGCAGTGAGTGGGATTTCAATCCCTAACCACAATGTAGTAAAGGTTAGAATTCGAAAATTTGACCAATCAATATTCCTAAATTTATTATAGTCTGTGCATATTTTTTTAAAATAAAACTTTCAATCTATCTTTTTTTTTTACACACAATTCGCTATATATTTTAATTATTAATAACTCTAATTATTTACAAGTGAAATTATAAAAATTAATTTTTTTTATCTATATTATTAGACAAATTAATAAATAAAATCTCAATTAATTGTTTTTTTTTTAAAAAATAACTGTAATAAAAATTGATTACCCGTAATAAATAGTGTGTGCATATATACAATTACTAATCCGCCTCCCAAATTTTGTAACCAATATAGATAGATTTATTCATTCATACACATTAAAATAGACACAGATATACATATACGGATAGCAAGTTTCCATTTTTTCTCCGTGCAATTTCTAGGAAGGAAGGAAGTGTCCACTGTGGTGGCCCAGACAAGGTGTTGGATATGGAAAGATTTGTGGGGGCAAAACCATGGAAATTCCATCCATATACAGACAAGCTTAGGTGTTTAACTTTCAGTGAAAAGTTAGATCATATCATATGAAGTAATTAATTATATATATATATATATATATATATATATGTAGTGGAACTCGTAGTTTTGATGTGGATGGACGACTACATTTACAAATTACTATATATGAAGTGAAGCAGCAGCTTTGCCGTAGTGGGGATTGAGTTCATTCTCATGTTGGATTCCTATCTTTAATTTAAGGCTCCTTGGAAAAAAGTAATTATGTTAACGAGGAAAAATAGAAGATGAAATTATTTTTTCCACCCACCGTTTGACTCAATTGAAGGAAATACACCGAAAAGAAAGCAGTGAAAGTCACCGTCATAAATTATACTCCATTAAGACCATCTCCAATAGTCCACACTAAACCCAAACCCATTTTACAGTAAATGTCACATCAAACAGTAATCCATCTCCAACCATTTACACTAAACTCAAACTCAAAAGAATATTCTCTATATATTCTTTTCCATACAAAATTATTTATCTTTTCAATCATACCATTCATTTCTTATAGATTATACATTAACCCCACATACAATTCAATACTAATTAATTAAAAAAGAATTACATAATGAGAATAAGAATTACACTAAATGGCGGAACATACATATTAAATTAAAAATATTGTACCGTTTCCGTAGTTGTTTGATTGTTTAATATTGTACATTTTTTTAAATATTTGAGATGTGTTATGTTTAATTATATTTTCGTATGCTAATGTAATTTTTTTAATGATGCTAAGATTGTACCAAACTTTAAAAATTTAGTTAGTTATCTTTATGCTCAATTTTTATTTTATAAAGAAACCTTAAAACCTTTAATCTAATTAACTATACAATAAATTTAATAAAAAAATTGTATGAAGTATAAAATTATTAACCATAATACAAAATTTGATCAATGTTCAATTTGCAACAATTGGAGGGATGAGATTGCAATTAATTTAATTACAAAAAGTGAGATAGGTTTGTGAATAGTAAATACTCAAATTTGAGTATTTACTATTCATAAAACTCAAAAAACTTAAAATAGGTTTGGTTTTAGGGTATTGTTGGGGAGAAGATGCCAACCCATTTTGGGTTTTAGGGCACCATTGGAGATGCCCTAAGTACGTATATTATTGTGTAACTTTTTTATTTATTTTGAGCCTAAATAATTTTCGAAAGGAAATAAAGGCGTACGGGAGACTATCATTTTTCTTACTCCTGCATTTTTTTCCATTATCAATCAAATTATCAATTTTTTTTTAGCTTGAGTAATCAAATTATCAATTGAACATTACTAATTTTTATTTTTTATTTTTTAAGCACTAGTATTATACTACATCCGTCTCAATATAATTGTTACATTTCCTTCCGACACGTTTGCCGATACACATTTTTAACGGTTTATAACTTAAATTATGTATAATAAAAACTTATAAAAAGTTGATTGTCTAAAACTACAAGATTGGATGAATCTAACAAGATCTCACTTAATTATGTTTTTTCTTTCATAGCTATGATAAAAAATTTAAATCAAAGTTACACAGTAAATAATGTTAAAAAATCCAACGTAACATTTATATCAAGACGTTACTGCTAGTAGTAGAACAATTTATTAGTGACATACTACTGACATACAGGAGATGGGCCATTGGGGCAATGGGTGGTACATCATGGAGGACGTCATGAGTGATGAGTCACGAGTCACATGCATACGAGCGCAATGCTGATCTAATTCATTCCTCTCTTTACGTAAGGTTAGGGCATTTATTCATTTATTTTTTTTGGATAAGCCAATTAAATGGCCGGAGAAATACACAAACATCATACGAAAGTATAAAAGAAGGAAACAAAAAGAAAAAAACACAGAGGGAGATACTAAAGAGCAAAAGACAAAAAAGAAACACATAAACATAAAAATAGAACCTAAGCTAACAAACACCCAAGGCATCCGAATTAAGGCTTCCCAAAACGAAATCTGGCGGGAACGCCCAAGTCGTAAAGAATCTCTCCTTAGACTCCATCACCCTATTTCCTTGCGGCTCAACCAAGAAGATCATCTCTGGCAGACTATCACGGTCATCTATTACAATGATGAGGATGTTAATCCCATAAATGGCCACTGCTTGTAGCCGAAGAATCTCAATCAACCTTCTCCTTGCAACTTTCCCAATAATTCCTCCAACATTCCAATACAAAATTTGACAGTTTGTAAAATCCATATAAGATGAATTGAAATTATAAATCTTACCACCCACACTAAGTGACCCCACACCTGATCATGGCACTTGAGTCTCTTCTTGGCCCTTCCCCTCCTCCTTTTCGGGTTCTACCGCCATTTCGCAATCGCCCCCAAATGTCTCCCTAATTTCTTTATTCGTTGATCCATACTCACTGTATGAAGCTCCATCCCCCAAATTCTCAGCTTTTTCCTCCTCCGGAAGATCAATCGGCCGAGCCCTTTTGCTCTTTTTGTTATCACTCTCCTCCGGCAATTTTCCTATCCCCTGAACAGGTTTTCCGAGCACCTTGAGACCCTTCGTCGATTTGAGTCTGTTTTGTTGACGTGGGCCTGTATAGTTTAGTTTGTCCTTGTGGACCTTTTCTTTTTCCTTGTGGCCCATTAGGAGGTTATTGGACTTTCCAACAACCTGATTAGTAAGGGCCTTTGAAGCAGTATCACCATTTTTTTGTAAAGAGTTTCTGTTGTTTTTCTTCTTTTTGACCACCTTCACCCAATCCCCGCAGTCAGGTTGGGATGGAATCACCATTTTGGAATCTATGAGTTCTGTCATATCCTCATCTGTTCCCTTAATGACCCTTTGAGTGTTTGCCTCCACAACTTTACCCAGGTCAACTCTCTGCAATTTGTCATTTTTCTCTTTTGTTGCATCAACTGCCACCCCTTTATCCTTATCAACTTTCTCTTCCTGTTTTTTGCCAAAAATACCTCCTGCCCCTACAGACTCAATTTCAGAGTTGTCTGCACTAGGTTTTTGACCGTTTGCCTCCCTATCTCCCACAATCTGAAGTGCTCCCACCGGAGCTATGCCGCCCTTCCCCTTCTCTGTTTGGCCGGCCGTGCATGTATTGGTGGCATGCCCATATCTTTGACAGGTAGTGCAAATGAGATGTAAGCCTTCATACGACACTCTTTGCCAATAATTACCAATAAGTATGCTAGTTACCAATGGTTGAGACAGATCGATCTCTACACATGCCCGTGCGTATCTCCCTCTATTCACCCCCTTGGTCATGTCGTCAACTCGCACGGGAGTCCCCAGAGCCATGGCCATTTTCGTTATTATGAATTCGTCATACATCTCCACTCCTAAATCAGGGAACCTTGCCCATACAATGGTCCTTTTAGGGGTTTTGTCTGAAGCTGCAAAATGTGGTTTCCATGGTGATATGGTGAGATAACTATCAAACACCATCCATGGGCCACCATTCAATATTCTTATTCGATCCTCGCTTCTAACAAACTTCACAATGAAATAGCCCTCCCCGAGGTCAAGCATTTCGAATCTGTCTCTTATACTCCATAGCCGACCCAACCGATCTTTAAGAGCAAGATATCCAGCTTTCTTTCCCAACACTGATACAATAATGGCATCCTCCCAGGGCTTCCGTAGCCTTTCTTCAATCTGTGGAGCAATGGAGATGCGGGGCCGGAGTCTGTTACCGTCAATAAATTCCAGCTTCACCATCTCATCTGTGATTGTTTCACTCATTAAAGAGGCTGGATAAGCAGCTTTCCCTTCAAGAACCATGTCCCTAAAGGACGGTTTTTTTGCATCAGAGAACACAAAAGGCGGAGAGGGATTAAAACTTGGGAGAGGGGGGGGAAGTTGTTCGCCGGGAAGGCCTTCAGGAGGAAGAGAGCTCATAGTAGAGAGAGAAACTTGGTAGTGACTATTTATTCATTTATTTAGTAGGAGTATACTTCTATGTTTTTAACTTCCTAACTTTTATTGCTAAATTAAAAATTAAATTAAATATTCAAGTTTAATCATTTAAAAAAAATTGTTAAGGTATTAAATGCTACATTGGTT
Source organism: Hygrophila difformis (assembly GCA_030278955.1). NCBI lineage: Eukaryota > Viridiplantae > Streptophyta > Magnoliopsida > Lamiales > Acanthaceae > Hygrophila > Hygrophila difformis. Next base: position 4,201,483 of record JAOANR010000009.1, on the reverse strand, counting down.
CACTCTCATTTTAGTTTTTAACTGATATAAGTGTTTGTATTTAATTATAATTTAGAAGTTGTAATTTGAAAATATAAAAATTGGTAGGGTGGTTTTTAAAATTTAAACTTGAATGATAGAATAAACAAATGAAATTATTTTATAACTTTTTAGTAATAAGCTAAAACAGTAAAATAAGGAAGGAAAGCAACAAAAATTAATTTTTATCCTTTTAGCCCATCTATTTTCGGGAGTTGGCAACTTGGCATCTTTCGAAATTCCAACCACTGCTGACTGTACCACTACACGTGACGACAACTTTGGGCCAAAAAAGTCTCCACATATTCTTTAATTAGGATTCAAATTGGATGTCTAATTGGATAAATAATTATATGACTTTCTAGGTTGGGACTTCGATTTTCATCCGAACTTTATCCCTCTCTTTTATTTATTTATAATTTGTATGACATGGGTTCTTACTATCTTAATATGTACAGATAGTTCAAAAAAAAAAGAAATATATGGACATCACAAAAAATATCCATCACACATGGAATGAAGGGATCGAGATAGCGTGCAATTAGACCAACCCAATCGCCCGCAAAAATGGCGGTGCATGCACTGTTCATCACGGTAAACCTTTTATTTTTTATATTATTTTTTTTATTTTTTATTTTTATTTTTGATTTTTGTTTTATCTCAATTCATAACATATTTTTCAGTTTTTTGCTGTCAATTATATTCTCTTTTATTATTATTTTTTAATTTAATTTCATATTTTAAATTTTAAAATATTATATTTAAATATTAAGAAAATGATTTAAAGATAGATACTAAATATTAAGAAAATAATTTTAATATGAAAATATTATTAATGTATATAAATATAAATACAAGTATAATTTTAATTAAATTATTTAAATATAAAGGGAATCAAAACGAAATATTCTATTGTGGAGAAAAATTTAGAGTTTTGGGTTGGAGATGAATAGAGAAAAACTGTGAATTTAACGGTAAAATAGAGTTTGTGTAACTGTAAAATAGAAGTGTGGGTTGGAGATGGTCTTAGCCTTCATTCCCTTTATATATTAGTGTTCTTTTTCTTTTGTACAAAATTAATATTTAAATATATATAATTAATAAATTATATATTCTAAACCTATGTATTTTTTTTGCTGAAAATTATGTAATTAGATGATATTAATAAAAATTTACTTAACTATTTTTGCTTACTAGTAATAAACAAATATTGATAACAAGAAAATGAAATACTTCCTCCGTTCTTTTTTAATTGTCACGGACTCACATTTCACGAAATTCAATACACATTTTTAATCCTTAATAACTCATATTGCATACGAGTAAAAATTATAAAAATTTAATATTCTAAATATATGCGATTAGACGAATCCAACAAGATCTCAATTGACTATATTTTATCTTATATAATTGTATGAAAAAATTGAATCAAAGTTGCTCAATGAACAGTTAATAAACACCATTCATGTCAATTAATAAGGAAAGGAGGAAGTACAATTTATTACTCCGTAGCAGAATGATACACTTCTGTAAAATAAAAGAAATCATTAATAAAAATAGATTGTTCAAAATCAACTGTACGTGTGGTCTGAAACTGAAACTGATCTTGATCTCACTCTTGTGCTTGTTTTTCCTTGAGCAAATCTAGGACACCCTCAAGAGCGAGCTTCACGTCTTCATTCCTCATCAAGTGTTCCGCCACCTCAGCCGGCGTGATCTCCACTCGCCCAATCAATTCCTTAATCTCCGCCAAGCACGCGTGATGCTCACGCTCGTGCTCATGCAGTCCTAAGTATGTTAAGGCCAGAGCATCGAATCCTTCCGGGCTGCAATACCCCATATGAATGTGCATGTCCATTCGCCCCGGCCGTAGCAAAGCTGGGTCCAACTTCTCCTTGTGGTTCGTCGTGAAGATTATGATTCGTTCGTCCCCACAGCTCGACCATAGCCCGTCTACGAAGTTCAATAATCCTGACAATGTCAACTGCACCATCCATCATGTAATTAGCAAGCTACAGTTTGATAAGTATATACTACTAGCTAGTAGTTTTACAACATTGAATTAATTTTACTAACTATTACCTTTACCTTTGTGGTATCATTAGTGAACTGACCGTACTCCATTCCATGCCTGTCGTGCACTTGGGAACTGCAGTCGATGTCTTCTAACACGATAATCGACTTGTTCTTCGTGGACAGGAGAACCCTTCTCAGTTCTGAATTGGAATACACACTGTTGAGCTCCAAATCGTACACATCGAACCGTAGGTAGTTCGCCATGGCAGCGATGAGACTGGACTTCCCTGTCCCTGGAGGACCGTACAAAAGGTACCCTCTCTTCCACGCCTTCCCCACTTTCCTGTAATAATCTTTCCTCCTCACGAACCTGTCCAAATCCTCCATTATCGCGCGCTTCAACTTCTTGTCCATCGCCAGTTTCTCGAACGTAAGGGGATGATCGAGATTGACGCAGCCCCAGTAGCCACCGCCACCACGACCGCCGCCACCGTTTCCGCCGTTGTCTTCAGTATCATCAAATGGACAGTCCCTAGTGTACAATTTGATCGGCCTTTCAATCTCCTTCACCTCCTCCGCCTTGGCCAGAATGAACGGCAAATACTCGTTGAGTACAACGTCTCGATCCTTCTTCAGGAAGGTAACCTCGAAGTACCTCTTGTCCGCCGCCTGGAATCTGCCGTGATCGCCGCCGTTGTTCTCCACTAGAAAATACTGCCATTTCACCTCCAACCTGTCTTTATACAGGTCGACGATTTCCTGACCTTTCACCATGCTTAGAGTAATGCTCTTTTGCTTGGGGCTTTTGTTCACCTTCAGCCTCTCAGCGTCGGGACAGATCTTTGACCGGAGATAAACCTCGGCGGCGTCGTAGATTTGGTTGCGCGTGAAGCCGTTCTGCTCGTCCACCACCGCCGTCATCTTGCGATTCGACATTGTGTTGAAGAAATTGTCCATCACAAGTTTGAGGAAACAACAGAATCTGGAGTAGAAAAAGGACTTCACCGGCGCCGGGACCATGTCGTTGGCGATTGTCCGGAAGAGCATGAGCGACGCCGCAATGGAAGCGTAGGTGGAGAAAATCGTTGTGGCCATCGTCTGCATGTCCCCGAAAGATTGCATTTTTTTTTTTTTTTTTTTTTTCCCTGAATGCAGCAATTTGATTGAAAATGTGAAAATTAAATGAAATTTGAATATGATAGATTGATGCGACACTGGTTGTATAAATACGAATTTAATACTTGGGCGTTACGCTCGAATGAAATTAAAATATTAGACACTTAACAATTGGGCATAATTAAGTCCAATTCCTAATTTTATTTATAATTTTTAGGGGTTGTTGCACCTATCTATGATTTTTTAATGTGAAGTATTTGTTTATTAATTTGTGGGGTTCACAAAATTGGAATCTCGATTGAAAACTCATCATGGGTGGGATATTGAAATACTCCCATCCCATTAAAAGTGGTCACTTTCTCTTCTACACAAAGTCCAATGCAATTGTTAAACGCTTTATATCTCAAAATCGGTATAAGTAAAAATTTTATAAAATGTATATTTTAAAATTATACAATTAGACGATTCTAACAAGACCACACTTGACTATTTTTCTCTTCTTGTATCAATACAATAAAATTGAGTCAAAGTTAAACAATGAACAGTATCAAAAGTCAAAAGGGGTCAATTTTAATGGGACGGAGAGTAGTTATTATGGTTATGATACTACAACACCCTGCCTTTGCGGCTTCTAATTCAACGCTAGTCGTCCAATCGTTTTCTTTGAAAACTTTTTCCGGCCACTGATTAAGGAAAGAAGTATAATTTCTTTTAATTAATTATATGTATTAAAGATTAAAATAAAATTTAAAGTGGGGATGAGGAGGAGCCTAAGGCCATCTCCAATGCACCCTGCAAATTGCAAATTTGCAGGGTGCAAAATGGAGGGTGGGGCTCCAACCCACCCTGCAAAAATGGGGGAAGCACTCTGTTCATCCCTGCATTTTTTTTTGGTTTTTTTTGTTTTTTTTTTAAAAAAATTTCTGTATATTCTTTAAAAAATAATAAAAATAAAAATATGGTTAATATTTTGTATAAAAGGGTATTGGTATTATTTATAAATTTAAAAAAAGTAATATAAAGTAGAATATATAGGGAATATGCCTTAATCCTGCAAAAATAGAGGGTTGGGTTGGAGATAAAATTACTGTAGCTATCCTGTAAAAATAGAGATTTGTACTGTAGCTCCTGCAAAAGTAGAGGGTATGGTTGGAGATGGTCTAAGCGGCCAAGTCTATGTCTTACAACTCCAAGGTTGGGGGTTTGATTTCCCACCTGGCCCCCTAGCCCTCACCTCCATAATTTTGTAATTTGTGTGACACGAGCTCCCACCACCATTTATCTGGCTTCGACTCCTTAAAAAAATTAAAGTAAGTAGTAGTAGTACAATATTATCTTTTGAACAAATTGATCATTAAAATAAATTAAGCCTATGTATAAACTTGCTCGGTACTCACAATTTTTAGTTGCGTTATTTTATGGTTTACTTAAAATTAAATTATTTAAAGATTGGTGCAAAGTGCAATTAGATGCATTGTTAGGAATTGTATTAGGAGTGTGCATGCAATTCAATAAATTGAATAAAGATGGAATTTTGCTGTATTTTTTTTTATTCAAAATTTTAAAATTTTAATCCTGGAAAACTAAAATTAAAAATTGAATTTACTAAAAGACAAAGGTAGATTTTAAGATTTCTCAAACAAAATTCAAACACATACTCTTAAAACCCATACATTATAATTGCAATCGAGCGAATTCTCCAAATCTAGACTATAAATACAATGCATGGAGAACAAGCCAAGAGCAGGCTAAACTACAACTTAAACAAAAGAAAAACAAAAAAACAAGATGAAACCACAGCAACCTCAGACAAATGAGAGGTCATTTCTCTCGTTCACATTAAACTAGCTAATAATGTCGATCCTCCCTCAAGATCATTCACTTCTCCCAATCATGTTTTGCTCTTTCATCTTCCTCAGCAAAGCCCTGCCGTATTGATTCTTGTTTAATTCACTTCTGTGATTCACCAGCAGTTCCTTAAGATCATGATAACGGCGGTAATGCTCCCCCGGCAGTTTCTATTGGAAAAAAGTACAAAGAAAAAGAAGTGTCAGTGTTGAATAACAATCACATACTGAGTGCAGTTAATTTACATCCGATCCATGTTCATAAGGCAAGTGTTTAAAGTAGAAATTACCCTTGCTGCAATCAGTGCTTGCTGAATGACATAGTTTCCATACTCATTCTGAGCAATTTCTAGAACTGTTCGCTCATCGGATGCTATTTCCACACAAACAAGGACAGTTGCCAAAGGGGAACTGTGAATGCATCTCTCCACAACACGACTGCCTGCTTTTTGCATAGATAGCTCAACAAAGCGGCCCCGTAGGTGTTCCACTATCGTTCTTGAAAGATAGCTGATTTGAAGGGATAGAACAGCCTGCACAGTAAAGTTCCTGCGGCAAAAAAAGGCAATTAGTTTAGGGGTATATATGAGTTTGAGGGTTGAAAGAGGAAGTGAGTAGGAAAGGATTTTGTATTCGAATTTGTACCCGAGTAAGTGTCCGGCCAGATAAGGTGTTAGATTCGCGACATGGCGGAGAAGCCGTATTCTATGTCGTTCGCCGCTGGATCCACGTATGCAATAATTTAGGGTTGGGCAGCCTATTGGATGCTGAGCAAGGGCTTGAGAGTATTCAATTGCTTTTTCAAAGAGAACCTAATATTGCAACATTATATATTAGTTAGTTAGTGTAAGAGAATGATGGAGAGAAGGAGTGAGACCGTGCCAAATTGGGGATGATTCAATCACCAGATGGTATACCTCATTTTGATCTTCTGTTAGATGTATGAAGCACTTATGAATTATATCCTTGGATGTGTCCTGAGTCATTAATACCCAGAATCTCGTGGATAGAAACCTCGTCAGAGTGAATGCTTCTGGGAACTTCTTTATATTCTGTATCAATCTGATAATTGATTTGCTCCTGGAAAATACGCATAATTCATCAAATGTTTTGAGTAGCAAAATGGATGTTATTTTAGTACTAGTTCTACTTCTGTGAGAAATAGAGTAGTTTTCTGAAGCTTGGTTAGGGCTCATAAAAATTCAAACTTGACTCAGTTTTCTTTAAACCCGAATGAACTAAAGAAGCCAGTATAGCTCAATTGAACAGATACTTGATTAAACATAATTAGAAGACTTATTCATACAATAAGGATAAAACAAGAGCATTATAATGAACAGAGAAGTTTGGATTACATACCCAGTGTGAGTGCGTGCTGCTTCCAAGAATGAACCATCGGACAGAATGTTACCGGCAACCCTCTGTAGCTGTCTAGGGTTGCACGCGTCTACCAGCATGCGAAATAGAGGCGGTCTTTGTTGCAAGGTCATCAGCTCTAAGTAATCAGACCAGCATAGAACGGATATCAATTCGTCTATCTTCTGGTAGTCTCCCGACTCTAGAATTTGTGTCAAATTGTCGGCACGCGATGGGGCAATCCAGAATCTTGCACCGGTGTCTGATTCAAAATATTGTTGAGGAGAATATGGGCCATAGAGTTGAGAACGATGATCGTAATCAGCTGGGCCTATAAAACTTGTGTTTCCACTTGGAGTCATCATCCAATCGGTCGTGGAAGGACTCGGCGCTTGTGTCATTGGGGAATCGGGAATCGGGTTCATGCTCAACCGTCCACTTGGACTTCCCGCTGCAAAGTATCCAGGACGAAAACTCACTCTAGGCATAGTGTTGTAATTCGGATCCCAGACGATGCTACCATGGGTGTTCCCTGGGGAGTAGAATGTCTGATGTTGGCCTAGGGTTCCGATGGAGCTGATGTTGCTATTGGCAGAAACACCCGGAGGTACGGGTACGGTGCCCAAGCCGATAGTATCCATCCCGAAGTTAAGATCACCGACGGTTGGCCGCTCGCCTGTACAACGTACATTCAACAAGTTAGGGTTATTAATTAAACAACGCTAATTAAATTACAATCTTGTTTGGTTAATTAATCCAAATTTAAGTTTAGCTGGTTAATTTTTCTCCGGTGAGTTTTACCTGCAATAGCCAAACGCCGGAAGCCGTCGAGTAAGCCATTCTCATAATCCGGAAAAGATAACTGCCTCTCGATCGCTTCTCCGGTCGTTGTCTCGTCTTCGGGGCAGCTGGTGAAACCTTCTTCCTCTCCTTCTGTATGTCCTCTAACTCTTGCTTGTGTCGCTAGAGCTGATGACGACGAAGCGACGTTGGATTGCGAGACATTGTATGATGCGGGCAAACGAGATCCTCCCCCTGTCCGGAATTCCAAATTGCCGAAAACAACAGGGGGGCCTAGATATTCATCTTCCTCGAAATCAATCAAGGGCTGTTTGCCGTGGTCGTGGTTCGCCATTACGCAGAGCCGGAATTCAATTTGTGAAGAATAAATTGATAGGAGAAAAGGAATTAGTGTTCAGGTTTCCATAAGATGGTTATATACAAAGGTTTGGCGAATCAGGTTGGCGGTATGATTACAGGGAAAAGAATTTGAAAGTTGGAGTCCTGAAAGATGGAGGAGTTGTAAAATTGGTAAGTTTCCATATATAAGATTATACCATCTTTTTTACTCGTATAATATGTTCTAGGTTTATGTATATATGATATGATGTGCATTCAAATTATTTTTTTAAAAAGATTGACATTCTTCGAAAAAAGATACAAAAGATTAGACCCAATAACTTCTAAATACAAACTCCTATATTCTAGATATGGGAAAAAGTATTCAAGAATTTTACAGATATTTTTATATATATATATATATACAATATTCATTGAGCAAATGTGAACATTGCGTCACTAATAGAGTATGTACCTATCTTTTTAAGTTTTGTAGTAAAAGGATTCATCTGCAAATAAATAATAATAAAAAAAAAGATTTCTTATATACCAAAAAAGGGGTTCGTCTTAACTACCACACAATTGTCTTTGAAAAATAAAAATATTATTATAGATAGTACATACTACTATGACCTAATAATTATTTGATTTTTAATATTGTCCATTGATATATTTTTAACCTAATATTATCACAATTATGAAAGAAAAAATATATTCAAATTTAATTTTTTAAATTTGTTTAATCGTATAATTTACTATATTATATATAATTTTTATTTATAAATATTTAAAGATATTAACGTTTCGAAAAATAAATAATTACATATTTAAAAATTTTTGACACATAAATAATATTCAGAGCGTATTTTATAGATATAAATATAGATAATAGATGTACTTAATAGAGTACGTATAATTTAAATTTTCGATTTTATTAGTTCGCAATTTAGTTATAAGTCTAATTATTGGGCCCAATAAACATCAGTTGTCTGGGCCAAGTACGGGCTAGGCTGGATCCACCAGCAGTTGGACTTGGATTATCTGAAACATGAAGTTTTTTCTGTAAATTTGGGCCCAGACTTTTTTTAAAAATGTTTTTATTTTTTTAGGCCCCATTCCAATTTTATTACAGTTTGCACCCCATCACATGTTTGACTTTACCAGGTTATTGTATGTGCCTTACCTAGATACTATATGGTATTTACCAGGTTAATAATATGTGGTTTACCACTGTATTAGTATGTGTCTTACCATAGCTACCATATATTAGTACTTACCAAGCTACTGATACGTGGTTTACCACAGATACCATATGGTATTTACCAAGTTTTTTGTATTTACTTTACCACAAATACTTTATGGTGTTTACCAAGTTATTCCACATATACCATATGGTATTTACCAAGTCTTGGTATGTGCTTTACCAAAAATATTTATGGTATTTACCAGGTTATTGGTATGCGCTTTACCACATATATCTTATGATGTTTACCAAGTTATTCTACATATACCATATGTGTTTTACCAAGTTTTTAGTATGTGATTTACCACGATTACCTTATGTTTTAACCAAGTTATTGGTATGTTGATAATGGCCAAAATTGACCATTATTTTCAATCTATTTCCGTGTCTAATACGGACATTTGATCGCATTCCGGTCTTATTTAATTAAGAAAGCAGTTGAATTTGACAAATTTATGCAAGTTTGTATAAATAATAAGCTGGTATTGAAAAATACAAAAAATATTGTTATTTTCATTAAATTCATATTAAAAAACCCAAAAATATGATAAAATATTAAAAATCCCACATTTGATAATTATGGTCTAGTAATAGTTGTTCGGTGGAACACGAGTCCATTAAACGAATCACTAACCAAATAATCAAGTGGAACAAATATCCTTATATATTATATTTTATATTTTATATTTTGATATATATATCTTTAATTTTTATGCTTATTTATTTCCATTTCTGTTTTAATTAAAAATTACTAATCCACTAATCCATATTTAATTAATTGCAGGTGATTGGGCTCATGCCAATTTAATTCAAGTCCAGTCCAAGTGTTTTCAGTCCAAATTCTCCAATTCCCATAGGCCCAACACCATCTCCATAAGCCCAATCCAAAACCAAACCCATAGTCGATTACACCCCAAAGCCCAACCCTAACCTAACCCTAACCCTAAACCGGCGCCGCCGCCGCCGCGGTGAGATTCCGGCCAACCACCACCATTCTCCACCTCCATTCCCCAACCAGCGCAGCCGCCACCATCTCCCATCACTACCAACCACTGCTCCTCGCCGGACAGCCCTTTCCGACCAGCGCAGCGTCACCACCGATCACCTTCCGCCAAACAGCCCCTCACCGAGCCACCACCACTGTCCTCTCATCCCTTCTCCGGCCAAGGTTCTAGCCGCGGCAACACCCTCATCTTCTCCAACAAGCGACGTCGCCGCCGATCACTACAACAACAGCTCCGGCGAAGCACCACCCCCGACCACCATCCTCTTCCGCCTCCGTCTCTGATCTCCTTCATCCAGTCACGGCAGCCGCTGCCGTTTCCGGCCACCCACAGCCTCCTCATCCTCCGGCGCCTCCTCAGTCACAGCCCTCCGACGCAACCAACACCGCCTTCCCATCTCCACCATTTCTCAAAGCCCAAGCCTCCGGCCGCCGCCCCATCTCTGCCTCCAACTCACGCCGCCAGTGCACCACCCTCCGCTCGTTTCCGCCACCCAGCGCCGCCGCCACTCGCCTCCAAGGTTTCCCCACCCATCCCTCAACAACCAAGAAAGCAAGAGAAAAAAAATTAGAAAAATGGAAATGAAGAAAACTGAAAAACAAATGAAAGATGAAAGAAAGAAACGAAGGAAAGAAGAATCTGTGAAGAGAAATGGAAGAGGGGGAAGAAGAAAGAAAGAAGAAAAGAACGAACAGGAAGAAAGATGAAAGAAAGAAGAGAGAGGAAAGAATAAAGAGAAATAAATGGGGAAGAGAAAACAAAAAACCTGTCGAGAAAGAAAAATCCCAATCCGGGTCGAGATACCATGTATAGCGCCGGGTGTTTAGAGACATGGAGATTGTTTAAGGACTGGGATGTTTAGAGACACAAAATTCGTGTCGCTAAACAAACTCCGGGTCGAGATACCATGGACCGCGACCGGGTACACCGCGACCTGGACAGAAAATGGTTAGAGACTGGAAGCATCAAGACACAAAGTCTGTCGCGGAACACTCTGTCGCGGAACAATGGACCGCGATAAATGGATCGCGACCGCGACACACACTCCGCGACCAGACAGAGAAAAGCAGTCACGCTCCTCACGTGACATGGGTATATTAATTTCCCACAGAAATGCTTAAGAGATCCCGGGACCTCAGCTCCCGCAGGCATAACAATTTCGTCCTCTTCCTCCTAGACCTCAAGTCCCGCCCCCTCCTGTGCGCCATTGTGGAGCTAAAAATTGTGTCCTGAACCAGATTTGTTCCGCGAACAGGCACAATTGTTTAGCGACTGGTGGGCCTTGAATGGGCTTATGGCTCAATTCTTCTCCTCTATAAATATAACCTCCCAACCCTTTTGAACAGTAACCTAGCTACACTTTAGTTTATTTTACTGTTCATGGAGGCACCACTGTGCTCTCCAAAATTAGTGTAGGTAGATATTTTAATTTATTTTCATGTCATGTAGAAATAGACTATGGCTTAGTTTTAATTATTGCTTTGTAATAAATAAGTGTAGCTAGTGTTCAATTTATTTTCCCAGTTTATATTTTTGGATTTTGGGTTTGAAACACTTAATTAATGGGTGTGTTTAAACCAATTTTGGTTTTTTATGACATTATGAGATAATGTTCCACAAAAATGTGTTATGGATCTTCCATAATATTACTTGCTTTATTTTTTGCTTTCTTGGACACTTGACCATTTTTATTATTTTTAGTTAGGTTTATTGCTTCATTAGGTTATATAAATGCATAACACTTTATATGCATCCTTTGATAGATCTAGTGTAGGTTTTATTATTATTTTTTTATTTTATTTTATTTAGTTATTTAGTTATTTTGGTTTGTTAGCAATTTGGATTTGATGCTGCTTGTGCCAGTTTCTTTTTTTTTCTTTGGTATCCTGTTCTGTTTTTTTTTTTTTAGTTTTTAGGTAGTGTTTCTTTGTTTTAGTTTTATTTTTATTTTTTATTTTTAATACATTAGATTTAGAGAGGGATGATATTTGAGTGTTTATGCATATTTAAAAAATTGCATCTCCTATATTGTATTGCATCACGTTGTAACCCCACGGGTTGCAACGTAATTTTCCCGTTGTGATCCCACGGATCACAACGCACTCCCCTGCAATGCAATATTAGGCATTATGCTGCCAAAATTTTTATAAAATTTTTTAAATCCTTTGGTCGAGAAGCAATCCTGTCGCGGACCCACGGTCCGCGACACAACCCTTAATTAGCGACCAAGGACCCAAATACTTGTAATTTTATTCTAGATGGGCTCTGGTCGCGGAACCCCTGTCGCGGACCCATGGTCCGCGACTCACTCCTTGTTCCGTGACCAGGAATTATGCCCTTTGTTGGATTTTCACACCTTGTGTCGCGGAACCCCTGTCGCGGACCCTGTCGCGGAACACCTTGGTCCGCGACACACTCCTTGTTCCGCGACACGACAACCCTAATTTCCAATATTCCTTTTTCTCTTATTTCCCACCTTTCTGTCGAAATCCCCCAGTCGCGGACCCATGGTCCGCGACACAAACTCTGTCCCTCGACAGGCTTGGCACCTTTTTGCCAAATTTTTATTCTCCATCTCACCCTATTAATTAATTGAACCTTTATATTAATATTTTGAGGTTGAAATCCAATGATCTCAACCCATGATTAATTTGATATAAAGAACTTTGTTCAATTTTCCATTAAAAGACTCTTCTATAAAAATTAAACTCTAATGATCTAAGTATATAATCCGGACTGTAATTAATTAATTAATTATGGAATGAGTGATTATTTAGACCATAAAGAGTGATTATGAATTTACTTCCATACCCTTGCATGAGAAACCAATGTCTCTCATACAAGATGACCCAAAAATATTTTCTTTTATTTATTTTGTCTTTTTCGTGTTGTGTAAAACAGCTAGTAAGGAATATATCAGACTAATGTTGGCGGGTATTCCCACACGGATAACTAGCTCGTAGTCTGAATATTAATTACTAGTTGTTATTTTGCATGGTCTGGATAGTGGTCGGTGGAAGCCTTGGCGGTTCGTCCATCCGGGATTATAATAGCTGCTCAGCTGACTCCTATCCGGATACAGTTTTATTTTTCTTATCTTAATTTCAAACCCGAATCTCAAACTGTGCCAACACTAGACGACATAGGTCAATGTTGTCTAGTAATTAAGAACATTGAAAGAACATGTAGGTTTTTCTCCGATCACAGATAGTAAGGGTCTGAATGATAGCGACCACTATCATTTAAGATTATTCTGCTGTCTAAAATCATTCCACCCAAATGAGAGGAAAATTGGACAGCAGATGTTTGCAGTCCACCCGATCGTTTTGCCATCTTTTTAGCCAAAATAAATTCTTCTCATCTCCGGCTATTTCATCTCTGTGTACCAACTTCTGTCTAAACCCGCCTTATATTTTGGGTTATTTTATTTTACACTTCTCTATAAATTTATGCATGATATTATTATGTAGATATTGTGGTCAATATTATTTTGGGATCCTTCCCTTGGACATAGAAGTCTTGATTTTAATCAGATGTCTCACAATAAATTTCCAACAAAAATTCATTTATAAAATCCGGATCTGAGTAAGGGATAAATTCCACAGTTATGACTAATTCATATCCGACTGGGGGTTGATTTAGGGAAATTAAAAGCAGAGTCAGCGATTAGGTCTCACCTAGACTGAAATGATCTGTGTTCTTATTGAGAGTCTAGTACATGTTTAGGGAATGGTTTTCAAATCAATTATTTTCCAAAATTGCTGTGTGTTGGAAATTTGGTATTAAATATCACACTGAGATGGGGTTCACTTGGATTCAAATACGGTGTGATAGATAATTCTAGAGGAACAATACATAGGCCTTGGTTATTTTCTAAGGTAGGGTTGAGTTCCTTTCAATTGCTATCCTCTTCTGCCAAAGCTTATTCTTGAGTCCTGAGTGAGTGCATCCGGAATGAACTAATTTATTAGTTCGTTTCATTAGTTTGTATCTCATAACCACCCGAAGGGAAGTGAACACTGCGAGCGGTTCACCGAGAATAGGGAATTCTTGATCCACACCCGGTCATTCTGACTGGGGGCTTTCTTTTACTACCAGGGTCAGACTTTCAAAAACCTCCGAGTGATAGGCTTTTAAATGCTTTCTTTACCGCTTTCTTTTATCGCTTTCTTTTAAATGCTTTCATTAGAGGTCACTCGGTTGTATTGAGAGTTGTGTAACTGCTACTAGGACTGAGAGTTAAGGGATAGTTCAGGGCTTGATTAGAATCTTTGGGTGTGACATGGGAGAATGATAGCAGTACTTGGCATTTCAACTAATGATTTGTCGGGTGTTGCTTATCCACCACAGATAAATGACATACCTCTGCGCAGGGGCAGTTATATATCCGTGGTATCTTAGATTTTGTTGTCTTAAGGCATGTAAATCCTTACTGTAAGTACCTGTCTGTTAAAGGGAACATAGTATAGGAAGCATGAGAGTTAGCTAACTGAAGGATTATCCCAAACTAAGATCTGCGTATTAAAATGGAAGTTTAATTGTGTTTCATCTGAATCTTGTCCAATTTTATTATTTTCTTCATGTCCCTTCTGTCTCATTTTAAACGTGCTTTCTTAGAATAATCTTAACTGCTTTCTTAGAGTAATTTTATTGCTTTATTAGATTAAAATTAATTCGCTTTCTAGAATAATTTTATCTGCTTTATTTTAATTGCTTTCATAGCTTAGTTTAAATTCTGTCAAGTAGATGATAATCAAACACAAACTTGAATCGAGTAACCGAGTGGAAAATCTTAGTAAACGACGTGGGCCCTGCTTCCATCGCACATCCTCCAGTGAACGATCCGGTACTTACTTTAAATACTGCAATTTTTGACTCCGTGCGCTTTCGGGGGCACAGTTTCTTAACACGAGTAAATAAAAACGTGACAACCTATAAATATATCCCTAATCCCAACTCCGCCTTCATAAGTCAATTTTCATTAAATAAAATTGAAAACTAGGATTATTATGTTTCAGAAAATACTCATGTAATGGGAACTTGTCAAAAGTTTCATGGCAAGGATCTTCAAGGCACGAAATTGTCAAAGATTTCATGCCGGGGAGGTTCATAACGCCGTTTGAACTCAAAGTTTCCCTTCATGAGTAATAAAAAGTGAAATATATCCTTAAACCCCTTCCCCATAAATCAGAACTCTTATTTTATAAAAATACACTCGTGTTAGTGAAACTTGTCAAAAGTTTCATATGTGCTTTACCAAGTTCTTGGTATGTGTTTACCAAGTTATTACATAGGGCCTAAAACACAATGTTTGAAATGAAGGGGCTTTGACTCTAATAATATTTTTTCCATGGGTACCGGGCCCTAGTTTTCCCAAATTTTTTTCCTTTCTTTTTATAAAAATTTATTTTTAAATTGTACTACATTCGTTCCTTTTTAATTATCACGGACCCACATTTCACGCAATCCAATATACATTTTCAATTTTCAATAACTCAAATTGCATACAAGTAATAATTATGAAACTTTGATATTAATCTATGCGATTAGACGAATCTAAAAGATCTCACTTTACTATTTTTTTATCCTATATAACTGTATTAAAAAGTCGAATCAAATTTACTCAATGAACAGTCCTAACATGTCGAATAAAAAGGAACGGAGGTAGTAATTAGTAGGAGTATTTTTTATATTTAATTATGCTTTTCATCTCAACTATAGCTAGCTAGTATGAGGATGAGGACTTAGCCCAAGTGCTTAAGTCTCTAGCTTCTAACCGAATGTTGGAGGTTGTATCCCCTATAGCTAGTATGATTCCCCTCCAAATTGTATTTCTCAATACTATATTTCAATTAAGCAACGTTAAGTTTAAAAATAATAAAAACAAATATTTGAATGATTCGTGATATATATCTAAAATAGTTATCTATAAGATAAACCAATATAATGTAATTCAGAGAAATTATATAATTTCTAAAAGAAAAAAAGCAATGTATTTGGGGGGTAAGTCATTTTTGAAAAGGTTTTTCCTTATCCAATCTGTATATATAGATAGACAGAAGGAAACTTTGGGTGTTAAGCATAAATTTTAATTATAAACAGGGGAAAATCAATTGTTAAAAAAAGAATAAAAAAAAAAAAAAAACGCAACTTGTGGCACATACCGAATAGTGAAAATATCAGGTGCGTCTTATATTAGTAAATTTCAAAGCGCGTAGTTAATTTAATAATATAGAAATGTTACTACATTGGATATGAGTTTGTATATGTGATGTTTTGGCAAGAGTGGAAGACTTTTGTTGGGTGTTATGAGCGTAGCCGATGAAACTGGAAACCCCGTGTCCCTATATGACTATATCGAACCGCGTCGGGACATATAATTTCTCCGTCTTTTTCTTTTTACTTTTGGGCGCATATTTCATCACCAATGCCGCAATTTCTTGATAATACCCCTTCACTCTTAATTTTCCAAATACTATAGCGTTTGTTACATGGAGAGACATGTGAGATAGGGTTCATCAATTAATTATTTTTAGACAACACATAATAATAATAATAATAATAATAATAATAATAATAACAATAAAGCTATGACGACCAACAACAGTTGGCTTGAGTGGATGGGGGATCTAGTCGCGTCTCGGGTTCGAGTCTTGTGTATGCAAAAAACTGCTTTGGGAGAGGCGCCCTTAATTGCCCTTGCAGATCCTCGAGGGATTAGTCTTGGGTCCAATGTGGCATGAGGATACCCTGGTATTCACCTAAAAAATAGTCTTGGGTCCAATGTGGCATGAGGATACCCTGATATTCACCTAAAAAGCTATGACGCTACTTAGTACATCTTTTTATACTTTCTCCGTAATTTAATGATGTTAACATTTCATGTTTTCACGTAATCCAATGTAAATATTTAATGATTAATATCTCAAATTGTATAGAAGAAAAAATTATAAAAGTTTAATATTCTAAGAATATGTGATTAGACGAATCTAACAATATCTCAAAAACTATAAATGTCGAATCAAAGTTACTCAATAAATAGTTATGCAAATATTAACATCATTATCATTAAATTAAGTATATGTGTCTCTGTCAAAAACTATAAGTTGCAGATGAAAGAGAGAGGATACTATTATATTGGCTACCGCGCAATAAAATTAGTATTAGCATTGAGTTACATGCTCCCAGAGTCTATTCGGGCGTGTTTCGATATATTATGATAATTATTTTAATAAGACAATAAAAATAAACTCATTATATATAAAATCCCCGCGTAGGCCGCTTGGGATTTTAAAAAGTGTGTGTAAGTGCAAGTTACGTTGAAATGTAGAATTTTCAAAACTATAGCATATAAGTGCAAAATTAATTAATGGAAAACTAATAATATTTCTGCGTTTATGACAAAATTAATATTCCGTTATCAGCTAGATAAGTTAAGCTATTTGAATGTGGGCTGCTATCGCATTATGACTACTTTTATATCAGAAAAAATAATTAAATTATTGTAACATATATATATATATATTTCGAATTTTCAATGGTCAGTAAGCAAATACTTCATGTGTAATACAAATAAATCCCCATACGCGCACGGCGCATGCATCATGGATCTTCTTTTTCCTTATTCTTCTTTTTGTTTTAATTTCGTTTCTCTTTTTCACGCCCATTTGGAAATACCTGTAAGTCCACATGGTCTAATTAAGCCATTTAAACTAAGAACTAGTAACTAACCGTCGAGACTCGACGGGTATAATTATATATTTTATATATAATATATATAGTTATATCATATGAAACTAATAGAGAATATATGATAATTATAGTTTAATTATTTTTAAAACTAATAGAGAAATCATATTAAACCATCTTCTTGTTGGTTGTCCCGTACAAACCTAGCAGATCAATAAAAGTAAATAATAAAATTATATTTTATTTAATTTGAAATTTTATTTAAAATTAAATAAATTTAAATAAGTATTAAGCATGATATGAAAATTTTCCTTACAATTTGCTGAAAATTTCACTGTAAACAACGTTTCTTGTTGTATTCTGAATTAATCCATCTTAACTAAATATTAATACTTCGAGTCTCATCTTGCTAGTGACACGAGATATCGCAACATATAACTGTTTATTGCTAAAAACTGGTTTCCGAAGATAGAGTTCAACCTTCTTAAATGATTGATATTGACTTTTCTTTACATTCACAACAAAACAAACTGGGAATGAGAATTGTCTCATCTGAAATCGAATGGAGAATTTGGTTAAATTAGACGGGCTCATAATCATTCTACAAATCAAGAATTTTCTACTTTCATGGTTTTCCCAAAATTAGTTTAACTTCAATTATATGGTTTCGCATATTGGTTACTATCAACCTGCTTCCATTGCATAATTTATTTGATGGATCTATATAACTAAAAATAATTATTATACAACCCTCATTCAACTTTATTTTATGATTCAGTATTTCAGAAAACTTGATCGTGTTTAGATATTCTGACGAAAATATTTCATTGTCATTATCCATGCTTTCATCCTCTTGACAAATATTTTTAGAACTGAGATATGCATTTTTATTTGCAGACAGACATTACATGATGTAATCATTAATTGTATCAACCCATCTCATTGGAAGAGGCTAGTATAACACATATCTTTAAAAATGTCTATATATGAAGTAATACAGTTTATATTTGTATATGTACACTAAAAAAATGCTTATATAGGATCACATGTAGAGTTTGTGAGAATATTATTCGGAAATGTCACATCTGACTACATCTCCAAGATCAATACCATTTCTACCATCACCTACATCAAGTATCCATATTGCAATTTTCTTTTACATATAAATTTCATTGTAAACAACATTACTTGTAGTACTTGAGTTAATCCATCTTAATTAAATATTAATACTTTGATTCATCTCTTGCTAGTGACACGAGATATCACAACATATAATTGTTCAAGGCTAAAAATTGGTTTTGAAAAATGGAGTTCAACATTCTTTAAAGATTGACATTGAATTTTGTTTATAATCATTTTAAAACAAAGTGAGAATTTTCTCCTTTAAAATCGAATGGGAATTTGGTTAAATCCAATAGGCTTATAATCATTCTATCAAGAAGTTTCAAGTTTCATGGTTTCACAAAATTATTTAGCCTTAATTGTATGGTTCCGATCTTGTTTACTATCAACGTGCTTCCATTGCATAATTTATTTGATGAATCTATATTACTAAGAAACATGACTATGCAACCCTCCTTCAACTTTATTTCATGATTCGGTAATCCTGAAAGTTTGATCATACTTTGATATTCCGGTGAAAATATTTCATCGTCACTATATATACTTACTTTCATCATCTTGACAAATATTTTTAGAACTGAGATATATCTTTCCATTTGCAGACATATGTTCCATGATGTAATCATTGATCGTATCAATATCTCATTTGTAGGGGCTAGTCTAGCAACATCTTTAACAATATTTTGATTTGAAGTGATACAATTTATATTTGTATAGATAATCTCAACAATTGTCGACCCGTAGAGTTCATATGAAAATCATCTTGAAATGTCACACCTGATTGTAAATCTCAAAATCAATACCAGTTTTACCCATTACCATCACCTGCATGAAGTATTCATTTTGCAATTTTTTTGGCATATATGAATTTCATTGTAGACAATATTTTTATTGTATCTTGAGTTAATCCATCTTAATTGCATATTAATGCTTTGAGTCCCCTCTAAAAACCGATTCTGGAAGATAGAGTCCAACATTTTTTAAAGATTGACAATGACTTCTATTTATAGTCATAGCTAAACAAACTACGAGTGAGAATTTTCTTCTCTGAAATCGAATGGGAAATTTGGTTAAATCAGATGGGCTTATAATCATTCTAACAATCAAGAATTTTCATCCCAAATAATGAACTTTGTATTAATTAGAAAAGAGGTTAAATCATTTTCTGTGGTAACTTTTTTGTAGGTAGAATTCTCATCACAATCTAGTGGAATACCAAATCTAGAATGTGCAGTCCTACCTCTTGGAAGAAGTAGTGATGTTATTCCACTGGATGCTACAAGCAATATAATATCACGTCTCCACGAAGGGCCGAACATAATGGTTTCCAGATAAATGTATTGCCAGTTCCACAACGTAAAGAAAAAAGAATACACCATCACCACTATCAACTGCATATATTATTTTATTATAAATATTCTTTGCTCATCAATCAACAAAGGTAATAGCTTAGTATGACTTGTCATCATTTTTTTCTTATTATAATATGACTATTCTAGTATTAGTAGAGTCTCTGTTTCATACGTTAAAACTTCATCCGGTACCGACATTCCAGATAAAAGGTTCAAACTTATAGAATTTGCAACAATTAACTTTTTAATTTTTAACAAAGTTAGATTTTGTATTTGTTCTTCAGTCAATTGTAAATCTGATAAACCATAGATTAATGACATATATTAATGAATTCTTCCTCAAAAAATAGATTAAATAAATTTAATTTTTATTCTTTATTTAATAATGGATATATCCGCACTCCAATAACTTTTTATCACCCCATTTTTTTTTTATCTATAATATTTTTACGGAAATAGTTAATTTATTGTAAACCAATTAATCACATAATATGAATTTTAACAATTTTCTTAATAATTATAAATATTTTGTATAATTTTTAATATAATAAAATGTACATAAATTTTGTATTACTACTTCCGTAGTCAAATGTTGTTGGCATTTATAAATGTGCTATTATTCACACATAGACTTCCACTTAAAGTTTTATCATAGTTATACAAGTTAAAATATAGCCAATTGAGATCTTGTTAGATTCGTCTCGTCGTGTAGTTTTTAAACATCGAACTTTTAGAATTTTTACTTGTACTGAACTTGAGTTATTCATGATTTAAAATATACTGTGTGAAAAGTAGGTCCGTAAAAAATATTTAAATATAGAGAAGTATTTTACATATTAATTATATGTAATATATAAATTGGAATTGGAAATTCTATATAAATTTAAAATTCAAAATCTTTCAAATCTTTTTAAATTTTAAATGTCAAATCTTCTTAAAAGTGAACAATATTGTGGGATTCCGCATAAATAGAAAATTCTATATATTTCAAAAATTAAAAATCTAGAATGAATAAATAAATAATAAATGAGAAACTCTAAAATTAATAAATTAAAAATGCAAAAATCCATAAAATTTGGAAATTTGAAATGGAGACACCACATTAAATGTAGGATATGTTGTTCACTAATGGTTTTATTAATATATATAGATGTGTGTGTATACATATTTGATCGTTTTTTTTTCTTTTATTATTATTATTATTTTTTTTTTGTGAATGACCAACGACTTATTTACACGATTTTTTTTTTGGGAAACGGGGCCGAAGCCAATTTATTTCAGAATTTGCACGATTTATTAACAGCTGGTTTATAATAGTGAAAGTTAACTAATTATATGGTGATAGTTAACAATATGATACTACAACGTAACGCTGTTAATATAGCTACTAATAAGCTAAGCTAGCCAATCTGTACTGTGAACCACTTGATGAACTAATTTCAGGTAATTTTGGTCTATAAAAGTGAAAAAATAGAAGTACCAGAAGAGAGAAGCATTGAAGAATATAGTTAGTTATAGCTAGTTATTGTACAGTATGAGATGATTTTTTGTGTGTTGGCCACCAATCAGCAAAACATACTGGCAATGCAAGCAGTGGCGAATTCAGGATATTTACATTGGTAGGTCAGTATTTTTACAATTAATATAATTATTATTTTTAATAATAATAATGATTGTAAAAGTACTAAAAACATTAAATTCGAAGTCATAAAAATGTGAAATATCAAAAATGTGAAGTACTATTACATCAAAATAACTACAATTGGGGTTATAGAAGTTTAAGCAAATATCTTGGGTTCGAGGCTTTGTGTATGCAGAATTCTGTTTTATGAGTCAACCCTTCAATGCTCACCAGATCCTCGATGGATTAGTTTTGTGCTCAATAATGTTGTCTGTGGACACCGAGTATACAGTATACGCCAAAAGAATAACTACAATTGTTTACGATGGGTTATCATATTTTGGTATCATTGTATATCAATACTCACATTTGTGCTTCGCCAAAAAAATACTCACATTTGTAAACAAATCTCATTCTATAAAAATAACCAAACAATCATTCAATAACTGATTCATATGATATTCTGCAATTTGTTCTGTGATCGTAGCCATTGCGGAAATGTGAATTTGGAGAGCTCCTAATATTTAAATTAAAAAAAATTAAAAGTAAAAAATAAAAAAAAAAATTAAAAAATCCTTCTATGGTGGGTCAATTGACTCACCTTGTACAAGAGTCAATCCGCCACGGAATGCAAGTTAGGAGTTTAGGACATACAGTACTATTACTGATACATACACATACATACAACTTAACCATATATCCAAGTCATATCCACGTACGCGGTAACCTGCTGCAGGAAATAAAGTTAAAGGCATAAATATTGTAGTGCCCTGTGTACCTGCAGCAGGAAGCTTCCGTGCAGGAACCCAATCACCAGGTACGTACGGACCACCTAGCTATTCTATATAACTCCCCCCCCCCCCCCCCCCCCCCCCCCCACCATTATCCATCTGCTTAATTATTGCATCATATTGTCCATGGAGTCATCGGAGAATGAGCGATTTGAGGATATAGAAGCACAGACGTCATCGGAATCGCCGCTGCTGGGGAGGTCGCCGCCGGCTCCCGCCGCCCAAGGATCCTCATCCAATTTCAATCCAAGGGAGGCTCTTTTTAGGGCTTTTTGGTTTCTCAGTTCCATTGAAGCTTTCAAGTCCCGCGGGATCAACTCATCATCATCGCGATCGCCCGCCTGCAGTACTAGCAGGTCATCGTCGTCTTCATCGCTGACGCATCATATTGCCTCAAGCCCTGATGACCAGAACTCCACGTCGTCCACTCATGATCAGGTACCATACATACCGGTAACAGTACCCATCTTCTCCTCATACTTACTATATCTTCTTCAGTTTTATATCTTCTCTCAGTGGAGGGGGTGGGGTTTGTATATTTATATCTTCTTCATTCCACGCGCTCTCCACGTCCACTCATCAGGTACCCGCGTCCCATTGATATAACACACCCTCTCCTAGCTCATATTACTTATGAGTTAATTTCGATCATAATCAAACCATTCTTTTTCCAATCCAAACCACTGATTATTAGGGATAGTTGCCACTATCGTATGGAGGCCACCCTGGAGTTCGTCGTCTTCCTGTAAAACCTTGTATATACAGTTGTAGACTGTAGTATATTATGCTGATAAGTAATGAAAGGAAAAGCTGGTAGTCGGTACTGAAAAATATCGACACAAACAACTTTTTGGAAACCTAATTACAACCATGCATCCAATATTTTTAATTACTTTTGATGATTATTTACATGCAGTATCGATCTAATGTAGCAGAAAAGGATTGGATAATTCTTGGAAATGAAATTGTGCTCCGTAATTGAGATTTCACGATTTGACCATCAATACAATAGTATATTAGATTAGCTAGATTGTTATTAGGGTAAATCACTGTACAGACCATGATGTTTTGTCCCTACATGTGCTCTACTTCAATTTCTTATCTTCGATCAATTGTATATATACATACAGATATATGGGATTAGCTAGGTTTTGGTTTAGTTACCATCTTGGGTTGGGTTGAGAGTTTGATCCTAGTCAACGCCTTATTAGATTCTACCATTTTTTCCCTTGTAAATGGTGGTTTTCCGATTCCCGATTATAAAAATTTGTATATATATATATATATATATATACACATATGTTTAAATAAGAAAAGAAAAAAGTTTCTGCTATAAAATGAGCGTAGAATTCTATTTTGTTATCCTAAGTCTCATATATATATTACCCTTTAATCATACCTAGTGAGAGTGTGAGACCAGTGTCTGTGTTTGTAGAGTATAGAGATTGTGGAAGAAGATACATCGCAGGATGATGCATCCACTTCTGGTTCAACATCTACCACCACTGCCATCACTTCATTCACCCGCCAGGACATCAACAACATTGTCAGGGAAAAGAACTTGCAGCTCCTTCGTGACATTGGTGGAGTTCAAAGGGTCAAACAACTACTCCAGCCTCATACTGCCTCTGCCTCGCCACCTACATATCCACACAACCCAACCCATCCATGCACTCCCCATTTTCTCGCCACAGCATTCCATTCACTAAGGGAAGCTATCAACAGGATCACCATCTTTCTCCTCATCGTGGCTGCCTCGCTCTCCCTAGCGTTTGGAATCCAGGAGGATGGAGCCGTCCATCCCCTCGGATGGCTGAACGGAGCGGTTCTGTTCTCCACCACCTTCTTGGTTGTTATCTGCACAACCACGAAGAATTGTTGGGACAAGCTGTCAGTGCAGAAATCGGAGAATTTGTGGAGGTCCAGAGGGAGGAATATGCAGGTGCGAGTCGTCCGAGGAGAGCGAATTGTGGATGTTCATGAAAGTGGTCTTGAGGTTGGGGATATAGCCATTCTGAGAAAGGGCGATCATGTCCCGGCGGATGGTTTATTCGATTCCGGCCAGCCTCTAGAAATAGATAAGGGTTTATCCAGACCTGCCACGGTTGATGCAGAACATAACCCTTTTCTACATTATGGATGGAGAGTAATCAATGGGGGTGAAGCTAGGATGCTGGTGACGTCTGTGCGGATGGAGACGGCGTGGGGTGAGAGAATGAGCCAGGCAACCAAGGAGGCTGCAGAAAACGAGTGTCACTTTGAGTATCTACTTTATAAGTGGTCTAATTACGCCAACATTGTTGGGATTTGTCTGGCTATCCTGCTTCTCATAGTCGTGTTCCTTCGCTACAAATGGGGGAAGCTGGATGACGAGAGGCGATACAGACCCGATACAAAGGGAGAGCCCATCAGAGTTTCAACAATCATGAATGCTATAAAGGAAGTGTTCTTCGGATGCAAGGGGACAGCAAGGGTTCTAACCACATTGTTAAGCGTTTCATTGATTGGGGTAACAGAAGGAATGGGCTTTGTCGTCTCGGCTGCAATCATCCTCTGGGGTCGAGTAATACTAGCACACAGGGCTCAGGAGCGAGACTTTGCTGCTTCCCTTAAGATGGCGTCTCTTACGACCATCTGTACTGACAAATTCGGAGGGCTGACGACAGAGGATGGAATGGAGATAGACAGGCTATATTCGGGAGGAGAACTGATCAGTGAAAGCTCGGTTGTGGCTTCCAATGTTCTTGAATGCTTATTTGATGGAATCGGTGTGCAATCTCTGCCAGAACTTCGTGGTGACTCCGATACCAAGTTAATGCCCCTCGTTTCATGGGCAGAAGCACGGTTGGGAATGAAAAGCCAAACTGTAGTTGAGCATTGCAGGGAGATAAGAAACCGTAGAGGAGATAACCCCTTACAAGGATGTTGTCAGGTAGTCATTGAGAAAAATGAGGGGTGTTACATTCATTGCGGAGGGCCTTTGGAAGAGATATTGCAGCGCTGTTCGCATCAGTATTTGATGAATGGCCAACCAGAGGAAATGGACCAAGGAAGGAAGAGTAGGCTGGAGGAAATCAGTGAAGGTATGAAATCCGAGGAAGCACAAGTAATTGCATATGCTTATAAGAGATTGGACAATACACTTGATGATGAGGCATCAGCAAGAAACTTGATCTTTGTAGGAATGATCAGCATGAAAGAAACAAAACCAGATGACACTAAACTTGCCGTCTCAACTTTGAGGGATAGTGGAGTCCAGATGATCATTTTATCAGGAGACAATCCTGCAGAGTTAAGAGCCATTGGAGAAAGATGTGGGATTCTCAGCGATAACCCAGGCAGCATGGAGGTACTAGATGCAGAAGTATTTAAGGGATGGACTGACGCAGAGAAAATGAAGAATGCTGACAAGATTCGAATGATGGGTAACTGCCGGCCATCAGATAAGACAGATTGGATAAAGTGTGCGAGGAAAAATGGACAGGTGGTGGGATTTATGGGGCAGAGAGCGATGGATGCTCCATCTTTGAAACAAGCAGATGTAGGGATTGCTGTTGGTACATGGAGCTCCACAGTTGCACGCGAATCTTGCGACATTTTTATTTGGGAAGGTAATTGTATCAGATTCCTAATAGATGTCATTCAGAAAGCTCGATGTTTTGAAGAGAATATCAGAAAGCTAGTGCAACTGCAGCTAACTTTTACATGTTCTAGCTCACTGATCAACTTTGCTGCAGTTGTGTTCATGGGGGATGCCCCAATGAACGCAGCCGAGGTGTTCTGGCTGAATCTTGCAATTCCTTTGGGTGGGGGATTGGCTCTTTTGACAGGGCCATTGACCAAGGCACCAACCAGCATAGTTCCAATGAATTCCTCTGAAAAGGTTATAAGTAAGGCAATGTGGAGGAACATGGCAATTCAAGTTCTTTATCTTACTGCAATCTTTTTGACTCTTCAGCACAGAGGACATGTTATCCTGAAGGGAATAAGTGGAGGCAGTCTTAAGTCCATGATATACAATGGATTTTTCATCTGCCAAATGTTCATCACATTGACATGTAGGGAGCTTGAGAAGAAGAATATCTTTAGAGGAGTATGCCATGAAAATAAGTGGTTTTGGGCAGGGTTGATTCTTATATTAATTTGCCAGGCAGTTTCTGCAGGGGGTGAGAGAGTCTTTGGAAGCATTCCTGGGCTGAGCTGGGAGCATTGGGGATGGTGCTTGGTCATTGGATTCGGTTGTGTGGTGATGGATTGGGTAGGCAAGATTGCACACAGTCTGATTTCGCTGTTGGGTAGGAAGCTGATCGGAAGTTGGGAGCGATTAGAACATTAGACAAGAGGCGTTGCAAATAGGTTCTTGCAGCCCTGTCATAGTACCAGTTCATTTTATTTGTTGTTTGTTCTTTAATTTCTTCTTGTTTCATATGTGTGTTCCTTTGTGAGCAAAATGTTAAGAGTTTTGACTTCACTTTTCACTTGATATGTATTTGTATCCATTGCAGCCCTGTTATGCTGCCAGTTCAATTTAATTGTTGTTAGCTCTGTATGTGCTTCTATGAGCAATATGTTATGAGTTTTGACTTCAGTTTTCATTTGATATGTATTAGTAGTAGTATCCATGTTCAGCTATTCATGGTATACATAGTTAAGCATGCTTTATCTGTTGGAAATTAAACTGAACTCATGTGTGCTATTGCTGTGTAGTACACTGACCTGGTTTCAGGCTGCACAAGTGCAGATAAAAGGATTTCAATCACTCACAATCACAAACTTGTGCAAATATCTTTATTTAAATTAAATGGTGTGTTTGAATAGGTAGGGCATATCTGCATATGTAATGTAATTACTCACCTTTTTTGATGTTGCAGCAATCTCAGAAGGATGCAGGGTTTTCCTCATGTTTAGATCTTTGCTATATGTATTGCAGACATGCATGATTCTTAACTAACTCACCTGAAATTTGAAGAGAAAACAAAATGGTTGAGTATATAGTGAAGTACTATAATTCACATGAGCTGCAATGAGATTCAACACAAGAGAAGAGATAAGTAAGTGACAATAATATATATGCAAAAATGATACCTGCAGTGAATTGGCTGCAGAAATCAGTTGAGAGGCAGCACTGATCTGCTCTTTCTCAAGTCTCACAATTCTGAATGATCGAGAGTTTGTAAGAATTCTGAATGAGGTAGTACTTAGTTGTTGCTATGAACTACTCACCCACTCTTATTTATGTCATATACCAATGACTTTTCTGGTCAACTCTACTCTGCTGCACCAAAAGTCGTCTTTATTTATTTAATACTTGTACTACTATTTCTTTAAGCTGCATCTTCTCACCTGGGAATTATTCTTAATTTCTTATCATTTTTCTCTCTCTTTTTTTTTAAAAAAAAATAAATCGTTACCCCTGTATTTTTTAGAATTGCAATATTTATTTTGTATGTATGCGGATATACATTTCTACTGATTAATAAAAATTATAAAAAATTGATATAGGAAAACTAGATCTCACTTAAATATATTTTTTCACAGCACTAGTATTATTTATTGGTCTTCCGTTATCTTTTTTAATTATTTATTATTAATACCTCCATTTCTTTTTAAATATTACACTTCTCATTTACAAGTAAAAATTTTAAAAATTTAATATTTAAAAACTGTAACATGTGACGAGTCCAACAAGATCTCACTTTAGTTATATTTTTCTTCTATAACTATAATAAAAATAAAAATCAAAATATTGCAATGAACAGTAAAATAAGTCAAAATATAACCTCATAAAAAAATAGAGGGAGTATTATTATTATTATTATTATTGTTTTTTTTTTTGCTTGACATTTGAATAAAAAATTATATATGTATATATTTTTATTTAATAAACATTCTTGGAAACTCCATATTCATTGGTTTTTTGTCCGCCACAGTCATTCATGGAATATTCCCACGATTTAAATTACCACCCCAGCAATGCATGTGCCTCTAAATTCAACTCAGAAAATGGCGCTTGATATGCTGGAACATGGGTGATTGGCAGGGGATTTTTATACACTCGGACGGCTCATTGCTATCGAATAGGGCAATGTGGAGGAACATGGCAATTCAAGTTCTTTATCTTACTGCAATCTTTTTGACTCTTCAGCACAGAGGACATGTTATCCTGAAGGGAATAAGTGGAGGCAGTCTTAAGTCCATGATATACAATGGATTTTTCATCTGCCAAATGTTCATCACATTGACATGCAGGAAGCTCGAGAAGAAGAATATCTTTAGAGGAGTATGCCATGAAAATAAGTGGTTTTGGGCAGGGTGGATTCTTATATTAATCTGCCAGGCAGTTTCTGCAGGGGCTGAGAGAGTCTTTGGAAGCATTCCTGGGCTGAGCTGGGAGGAGTGGGGATGGTGTTTGGTCATTGGATTCGGTTGTGTGGTGATGGATTGGGTAGGGAAGATTGCACACGGTCTGATTTCGCTGCTGTGTAGGAAGCTGATCGGAAGTTGGGAGCGATTAGAACGTTAGACAAGAGGCGTTGCATATAGGTTCTTGCAGCCCTGTCATAGTACCGGCCAGTTCATTTTATTTGTTGTTTGTTCTTTAATTTCTTCTTGTTTCATATGTGTGTGCTTTTGTGAGCAAAATGTTAAGAGTTTTGACTTCACTTTTCATTTGATATGTATTAGTAGTATCCATGTTCAGCTATTCATAGTATACATAGTTAAGCATGCTTTACCTGTTGGAAATTAAACCGACTCATGTGTGACATTTGGAAGCTCAAACTTATGAAAGAATATGTGCTGTTGCTGGGTAGATAAAATGATTTCAATCAGTCACAGGTAGGGCATATCTGCATATTTGGAAGCTCACCTTTTTGATGTTGCAGCAATCTCAGAAGGATGCAGGAGTTGAGCGAAAAAAAAAAAAAAAAAACAAAAACAGAAGGATGCAGGGTTTTCCTCGAGTTTAGATCTTTGATATATGTACTGCAGACATGATTCTTAACTAACTAACTCCCCTGAAATTTGAAGAGAAACAAAATGGTTGAGTATATATAATTAACATGAGCTGCAATCAGATTCAACACAAGAGAAGAGATAAGTAAGTGACAATAATATATGCAAAAATGATACCAGTTAATTGGCTGCAGAAATCAGTTGAGAGGCAGCAGTTTGCTCTCTCTACTCTCACAATATAATGATTGAGTTTGTAAGAATTCTAAATGAGGTAGTACTAGTTGTTGCTATGAACTACTACTCAACCACTCTTATTTATTGCTGAAAAAGATACTCCACATCACTCCAAAGTCCCAATCTTAATTAATTAGTGCATCGGCCTTTATTTTCAAACGTTTGAATAATACTATAGAATTTATAAATAGTATACTAGTATTTGTTTGTTTTATTTTTTTTAGATCTTTAAAATGATTTTATTTATTAAATTAAATAAAACAGCCAAACAGGCACAGTAAAAAAGAAAAAGAAAATATTAACATGTTCTCATATACTTATATGCATGGAGTAGAAAAGAAACACAATCGAGACTTAGAATTCAATAATCCGTGTCCGAACCGCGTGCCCCTTTTCCATACATATATCTTCTATATATATTCGGCTTTGGTGCGTCAAAATTGGCTGAAATGCTATAATATATACTTCAGTAACAATTTTCTAAACTATTAAAAACATATAACCAATATAAAATATTGTGCACACCTAAATTGACTACATTTATTCCTGGAAAAGGATTTGGCTGAGTATGCTAGACTACGGGTCTATTCTGCACGCATGGCTGTAGTTGTGAGAGAGCTGAAGCTGTAGGGAGCTGTGAGAGTTGTAGCTGTCAGTTTTATTTAAGTGTTCTGTACAACTAGCTGTAGCTGTCAAAAAATGTACGAAATGACATAAAAGGACAAATATTTATAAACTATTGGGTAGTGAGTTGGTTATTGGGATAAAATGATAATTGCTCAACAATAAGCTATGAGCTTATTTTTTAAAGCTACTACAGGTAGCTTCTAAAAAGAAGCTTCTGAAAGCTCCCATAAGCTCCTAAAAGCTAGTGTGCAGAACAGGACTTTTGTTTTAAAATAAAAGCTAAAGCTCCCAAAAGCTACGTGCAGAACAAACCCTACGTAGTGAGGATTTGTAGTTGGGGTTGACGTTTTCATTTCTTTTTTTCTTCGCTATTTTTTGGACATTGTCACCCAAAAAATTTGAGTACCTTTTAAAGTAATTTAGATACATTATTTTTTCTTTCACCAAACTCGAACCTTTTTAAATTAGTACGTAATTATCAAGCGGTAATTTTTTTTATTTTTTATTTTTCCTGAACAGTCTATACAAGTTAGGAAATAAGTGATGAGAACCCAACGTTAGAAGTATGGGAATTGACCACTAGACTTTTAAAGTTGCGGTGTATTAAATTTAGATTCAGGAAAGTGTCCATCCCCTATCAAGCGGTTATTTAAAACAGGCGGAATGAATTTTAGTAATAAATGCATGTAATTTTTGTGGTTAATTAATTGATCTGCTCCTAAGGTAAATTTATGAAGTTATATTGATGGTAAAATTATCTTCGAAATTTTAATAACGACGAAATTAATGAATAATTTGCGTACTTCAATACTTCATCATATTCATAATATATTTTTTAAAAATAAAATAATTACTACTAGTATAATTTTTGTGAACTTTCCTGAAGCTTTCCTGAACGATCGGGAAATAACCATTAAATTTCTACCCATGCATCCCATAAAAAGCCTGCCTGCGCCTCCTCTTATATGGAGTATATACTACTCCATATGTGAGGGAGTTGAGTGGCAATTCAACCAGAATTTGATAAAAATAATAATAGTATTTTTTTCAATATCTGAATTTTCGGCAAGGAAATGTGTCCGCCAGGCAGGATATTTTCGGCCGGAGATGCCCACCGGAAACTCAGGTCAGTAGTGAATCTGAAATTACTAGTACTCCCTCCGTCCCACGAAGTTTGAACCCTATTCCTTTTTTGGGGTGTCCCACGAAGTTTGAACCCTTTCCGTTTTTAGAAAAATTAAATTAATATAAGTTTGATTAGAATCTTAATTATTGTCAAATCCCATTAAAAATACTTACTTTTACTATTCTGCACAAATTCCAATGCATTATTACTTTCCTACACAAAGTCCCTTATATTTCTTTAACTCTTCATATTACAAAATTGATACAAATAAAAATTGTATAAAATATATATTCTAAAACTACACGATTAGACGATTCTAACAAGACCACATTTGAATATTTTTCTCAAATTACATCACTACGATAATATTAAGTCAAAGTTAAACAATAAACAATATCAAAATTCATTATAATCTTAAACACAAATACCCACACCACTTTAACTACTAAACTCCACTACCTAAATTACCGTGCCCAAAAGAAAGGCTTCAATCTTCGCGGGACGGAGGGAGTACTATTTTTGGTTACTAGGCGACACTAGTCCACGCACGACGCCCTAGCTTTTCCTCTACAATTATACTACTACTTACTACGTATTATTATTCATCGAAACGAGGCATATTGTTGTATCGAGCCTCACCTCACCTCACCTCACCTACTTAATAATTATGAATAACTATAATTGCAGAACGCAGGCCACGTACGCAGAGAAGAGATCGCTGTCGGCTCCGGCGGCGGCGACCTTCTTTGACGTTGAGGCTCAGGAACCACTCCTTTCCCTGAATCAGATTCCACCTTCAGATGATCAACCTGGAGGCATAGTAGCCATTTTTGACCGAGCAAGACGCGTTATCCGCACTTCATTCAATTTCAACCACGCCGCGACGGATGCCGGATCTTCGCCGCTGTTAATAAATTCTTCGGTCTCAAGCCCCAAAGAAGACGGGGTAGAGCTCGTCGGCCCTCCTCGCGATTATCAGGTACATTGTATACATACATATGCATGCGTACAATCATCTAATCAAAGTTAATAAGATTGATCATTGCACAAGGAGAAAACCCCGATCGACAGGAATAATGCTCCGTTAATCGGGAACCCTTCTGAACGTTGATTAAAACAAAAACCCTAGCTAGCTTAACTTAAAAAATCTCGATTTGTAATTTTGTATATAGAAAAATTGTTGATCTGATCATATCATCACGTTTCATTATATTGTCCCAGCATATCACTCAATCAGGAGATCCAACGGCTCTCGCAAGTCGAAGTTACATCCTGCCTGTTCAAGTAGGGTTTTTTTTTTTTTTTTTTTTTTTTTTTTTTTTTTTTTTTTTTAAATGTACAGTTTCAATTTCATTTTGAAATCTTTTTCTTTTCTCCTCTTTTATCGATAAGAACCGAATTCTTGTGAAGTTCGCTCCATGATTTTTTTTATATTTTTTTATTATAAATAATTCTAGATATAGGATTATCCTTATGTTTAGGATTAATGTTCTTTCTTCACATTTTTTTTGTGAAACCGGGTATCTTAGGTCACATTTTTATTAAGAACCCAATTAAATTAAAGTCTTATTTTATTTCCAACTTTTTAACTCATTTATTCCTTCCAAAAATTTTTGATGTGATTTTACGCTTGATTTCAAATAACTTATTTCCCTGCATGGTTAGAAATTGATTGGTTCTGGGATGGGAGCGATAATTAAAATGATCTTCTAATATGCCATCATACTGATCTGGGACGTTAAAAATTACTTGTATTGGTATATAAAGAATTAAAGACACATATCAAATGTCAATAAAGTAAAATCACTCCATTCTAAATTTTATTAAAAAGTTCATTACGTAGGATTGCAAATTTATTTATCTCCACAATTTATTCTTAATATTAGAACATAATATAATAAATCCTGTAATCATAATTTTATTGTACTCCTAAAAATATTTAGGAGTATTAAAATTTAACTTTTTATTTTTAAAAAAAGTAATTTTGAAAACTAAATAATATACATAAAAAATTAGTACTCCATCAATAAGAAAAATTCATTATATTATTTTATTTACATAAATTAATATTATGATAATTTATCTTGTATATATAATTTTTATTAGATTAAGAATGAGTTAAAAGGCGAAAGTTTTAATATACTTAAACATTTTAATTATACATATTATATTTATAATTAGGAGGGTTGGTATCTTAAAGAATTAATTTTTTTTATTTATATTTTATTTGAATAAAAAAATGAATTTATGCTTTGGTATGTATTATAAAAATTAATAATTTATTCCTTATGTCATTTTAAAAAAAACGATAATAGAAATTATATTTTATAAAAATATTTTTTCATAAATATACTAAAGCATCTCGATCTTTCATGTAACTTAATCGAGTTAATATCAGTTTGTAAAAAAAAAAAAAAAAAAAAAAAAACTAACACCCATGCGCAGAGTGGGAAAAAAAATCAATAGTAATTAAATTAGTTGTGTGGCTAAATGGAGTGGTTTTAGTAGAGGGAAAAAAAATCAAGTACTTAAATAATATACTTAAACAAATTTTAGTTGTGTGGAATGTACAAAGCATTTCAGCTAGTCTTTTAAATTCATATACGCATACGCGTCTTATTAATTAACTAAATTATTATTTGAGTACAGCTGAGTCGACTTTTAAAAGTAATAATCATAAGTTGAAGTAAAATTACAAATCAAAAGTAGGAATATTTATATTTCGTTTTTAATCAAATTTTCTTAAGAACACCATTTTTATTAAGAGCCTTTGGATTCA
This sequence comes from Hygrophila difformis, assembly GCA_030278955.1. Classification (NCBI taxonomy): domain Eukaryota; kingdom Viridiplantae; phylum Streptophyta; class Magnoliopsida; order Lamiales; family Acanthaceae; genus Hygrophila; species Hygrophila difformis. Next base: position 4,167,469 of record JAOANR010000009.1, on the reverse strand, counting down.
GGACCAACTAGAAAAGAATGCCTTACTTTTAGCATTTGAAAAATGAATTAACATAAAATTAAAGATCGACATATAAGCGATTTAAATGATACTTTAAGTAATTAACTATAATGATATAAAAATTTAATTTTTTTTTAATGATCAATATATTTGGAACACAAAATATAGATTTAAATTATTATATTATTCTATTGTAAATTTCATTTTAGGAAGAATCAAGCATATTACCCGAGGATTTCAATGGCAAGGTTGTGAGGAAGAAGGATTTACAGCGTCTTAATGACTTTGGAGGAGTTAGAGGAGTTGCAGCAGCACTCAAGACTGACTTAGGAATGGGGATTTCAGGCTCTCGTGGAGTTATCAGTCCACACAAGCGAATTCACCTCGCCACGACCACTTTCTTCCATTCACTTGGAGAATCATGCAATACTCTCACAGTGTTTCTCCTGTTCATCGCTGCGGTGCTGTCCCTAGGGTCTGGTCTTATGGAGTACGGTTTGCATCTCGTTGGATGGCTAAATGCAGTGTTTTTATTTTTCACCATCTTGGTGGTTATAGTCTGCACCACCATAAAGAGCCTAATTATCGCAAAGATATCGATAAAGAAGAGGCAGCAGGAGATTTGTTGGTGGTCCAAAGGGTTCAAAATGCAAGTCATCAAAGTTTTCAGAGAAGGGCTAATGCATGATGTAAGAGAAAGTGAGCTTCAGGTTGGCGACATTGTGATTCTTGGGAAGGGGGATCGTGTTCCAGGTGACGGCCTATTTGTAGACGGCGATGCCCTGAATATGGATGAAGGTTTGTCCAACCCGACAGTTGTGAATGCAGAAACCCCCTTTCTGCTTTATGGTTCCAAAGTGATCGATGGAGGCGAAGCTCGGATGCTAGTAACTTCTTCATGGATTGAAATGATGAGCCAGGCTCGATCCACGGTTGTAAATGGTCACAAATTTGAGTCTCAGCATCATAAATGGAATACTTGGGTAAACAACACGGGGTTGTCTCTGTCTGTCCTCATTCTCATAGTTCTGTTCCTTCGCTTTTGCTGGGGGGCGAAGGATAATGCTAGGCGATTCAGACCTGAGTCCAAGGGAGACCCCCCCAAAATGGCAACAATCATGGACGTTGCCAAGGATGCCTTAATGGGATGTACAGGGAGGGCTGTAATAGCAAGGCTAAGTCTCTCATTTCTTACTATAACGGAATTTACAACATGTCTCATGATGGCTGCAATTATTCTCTGGAATCGTCATCTACTTCGGGATAAGGCTGTGGAGATCAAAGACTATCTTGCTGGCTTTTGGATGGCGTCTGTTGCCGTCGTTTGCATTGACAAATCTGGAGGGCTAACAGAAGTGGACAAAATTTATTTGGGAGAAGAATTTGTCAGTGAAAGCTCTGTGGTGAACCCCAAGGTTGCTGAGGCCTTTTCTGATGCAGTCTGTCTGCCTGAAGGGCATAACCCTAATTCACAAGAAAGTTGTCAAGTAGTGGTTCACAAAAATGGAGACAGTAGTGGATACTACTTGCATTTTAGAGGGCCCCTGCAAGCTGTATTACCCTTGTGCTCACATCAGTACAGCATTGATGGTGAGGAAAGGGAAATGGATCAATCAGATAGGAGCAAGCTTGAGCAAATCAATAATGAACTCGTGAAAGATGATGAAGCTCAAGTTATTGCATATGCTTTCAAAAGAATGAACTCCTATGATGAGGCATCAGTTGAACCCAAAGATTTAATCTTTATAGCAATGATCAGCCTGAAAGAACAAGGGATAGAGGACATAAAAACAGGAATCTCAAACTTGAGGAAAGGTGGAGTTCGAACAATAATTCTTGCCCCAGGAAATGATACTGCAGAGTTGAGAGCTATTGGTGAGAAGTGTGGGATTCTTAATCCCGACTCTGACGATGTTTCAGTGGCCACCATTGAACAATTTAGAGGATCAAGTGATGAAGAGAGAATAAAGATGGCGGGAAAGATTCAGCTTCTGGGAAACTGCCAGATTCCAGATAAGATCGATCTCATAAAGGATTTGCAAAAAGAAGGCCATGTAGTGGCGTTTGTGGGGCAGAGAATGATCGATGCTCCAGCTCTGAAACAAGCCGACGTAGGAATTGTGGTTGGGACAAGGAGCTGTCCATTCGCAAGGGAATCAAGCGACATCGCCATTCCTGACGACAAATACTTATGCTTCCTTGCGGATCTCATACAGGCAGCTAGATGCCTCGAAGGGAATATAAAAAAACTCATCCAACTGCAGCTGATTTTCACACTTTCAAGCTCACTGATCAACTTTGCTGCAACTGCAACCTCAGGCCATGCCCCGATGACAACGATTGAGTTAGGCTGGCTAAATCTGGCTATTCCATTTTGTGGAGGAATGGCGCTGCTAACAACAGGAGCATCAACCACAGCACAGGGTAACAACATGTACACACTTAACTCGATCCCTAATAAGGCCTTGTGGAGAAACATAGGAATTCAAGTTGTCTATCAAACAGGGATCTTTCTGGTACTTGTGCACAAGGGAAAAGCTCTGGCGGGAGACGATTGGCACAGGCTGAAATCAACAATATACCACGGATTTTTCCTATGCCAAATATTCAACATTATAGCAGCTAGAGAGCCTGAGAAGACCAATATCTTTAGGGATCTACTATCTCTCAAGAGCAAGTGGTGTTTTGCAGGTTTAACTGTGGCAATACTTTTCCTGATGGCCAGTCTAGGGGCAGAGACTCTTATAGGAATGAGTCCATGGTTGGGGCACAGGGAGGCGTGTGTATGCTTACTCATCGGATACATTTCTTGGCTGTTGGATTTCTGTGGGAAGAAGGTGCACCACGAGCTGCTCGCAGGAGGCTGCTGATTGGATTCGTGGTTAGCTAACTGCATATATAACTCATGCTTATTCAACTTATCGAATTTCATTTTCTTCATGCTAGCTAGGAGTGTGGTAATATATATGAGTTAAATTCAGGGTTGTCTGAGTTTCGGCTGTCTGTATAGTAATTAGTAGAGGTATATGTCCTGGCTAGCTACGTCTGCCTTTTTCAATTATCTGTATTACAAATATGAATCATATATTCTGAGATGCAACAAACAAGTTTTATCAACTTGTAGATTTTACTAAATCTATGCAACTTACACGCTCTCAGGCCCCAGCCGCTGTATTGCAGCGTGTATTTGAAAACCTATTGTTCATAATACTGTGAATTGGTGAAGTTGCCGAGTAAAAATAAAACCCTAAAAGAAAATGCGGGAATCCAATACTCAAATAATTAAGTATTTTTTTATTTTAAATTATTTTAAACTTTTTAGGGGTTTTAACATTTCAAAAGTATTCAGAACTTCAAAGACAAAAAATTTCCTCAAGTAATATACCGAGGCGGAAGCATTAATTATGCGCGAATCCAACATAGCTTCATCATATGTATATATTTCAATTTCAATACTCAGTAGTTAAATAAAGTCATATACTTCTATGTAAGGTAGCTAATTAAGAGGAATTCATGATAACATGCTTTGCCGAAGAACAGAGAATATATATATATACGAGGAGAAACCAGAGAGTAATAAGAATGGAAGACGTATAAACAGGACACTAACATGTACTTATAATGAAGAACTGACCTGAAATAAGGGTGCCTTGCATCCATTGTTTATATTCCTCACATCCTCTCTTCCTCAGATCTCATCTCTTATCATCTAGTCGACGACAGGACGACTATATATATTACTGAGGCTATGTAAACATCCATTGTGCATCAAAGACGACTTTTGAAATGTCTTCAAGTCAAGCTAAGGAGTTTTAATGGCTAACAACCATATATGTGGTCCCCTTAGTTTTGTTGTCCAAGTCAATACAGCGGGAACCTGTTGACTGGGCAATAATACAATCAACTAAATTAGTATTTATTCTGTATCGGTCTTTTTTTAATTTATCAAGAAGTATTAGTATTATTATTGCCATTTGAATTATTTTAATAAAAAAAAAGAGGTTGACGTTATAGTATTATTATTATTGCCATTTGAATTATTTAAAGTTTTATTATAGTTATACCGGCTAAAATATAGGCAAGTAGGATCTTGTTAGATCGTTTCGTGTAGTTTTTAAATATCGAACTTTTAAAATTTTTAATTGGACCGAACTTTAATTATTAATGGTCTAAAATGTGCATTGAACTGCATAAAAAATGGGTTCGTAAGAAACATACGGAGGTAGAAATTGTTGTGTATATTTTTTATGCGAAACTATTACTATATTATTTAAATAAAAAATAAAAATGCGCACTCCTGATTAGGGATGGCAATTGATCGGAGGTGGATCGGAGAAAGCTAAATCCACCTTCATCCATGAATATTATTTCATCATCCAACCCACCCATCATCCATCTAAAACTCAACTCAAATCCAATCCACCCATCAACCACGGGTGAAACGGGTGGATCGGGTGAGTAATGGATTTAAAACATGTATAAACTTACAATTATTTATATTCAAAGTCAATTCATGTTTCAACATCATAAAATCTAGAAAATTATACCCGATTTGTGATATATGAAAGCGAAGTGTAAACAGATAATAAAACCCAAAAAGTGGAAGAATCGAACATTGTGAATGAAAATGTCAAACTGGAGAATTATAAAACATGTTGAAGAGTTTAACATTAGTAAGATTAGTCGATAAAACCCCTCTTAACAATGAGTGGTGGAATTACGGGGGAATTGGGAAATGTAGAAACAGAGGAAGGGATTGTGGAGGAAAAAAATGAGGAAAAACGTATTAGATTTTTTACAAGACATGGCTAAGTGGAGTTGGGAATTGAAATTTCAAGCAATACCAAGGGAATGTAATAGAGCCGCCGATTGACTCATCCGATGACATCATCCAGCGGCCAGTTTCTAACACCTAACTAGGCCTCCTGATTACATTTTGAATATTCTTAGAGACGATTGTATCGGAATATATAATTTTCAACAATTTCATGAATAAATTGGCTTCGGCTCCCCTGTTACCTCTCGAAAAAAAAGGGGGAGAAAAACTATACAAGAGTTTTTACTAAAATAATTTAATATTATGTATTTATATGTATATATATACAGGGCCGTTCCTGAGATTTTATGGGCCCTAGGCAAAGTATTGTATTCGGTTATTCGTACCAGATAATTTTAGAATCCGGTTGCTTAAATATTGGCCTCTAACGAATTTTGGTTGCAAATTCGGTCATGGCCAAAACTTAGGATTCTCTTCCAAAAATTTTCCATCATTAAAACAAAAAATTCTTGTGGTGCTTGTTCTTAATAAATTCTCCTATAGTGTTTTATGATTTCATAAACTCTTGAACATGTTTTCTCCATATTTTTCATCCACAAAAATAATTTTTGGGAGAATAATTTATGCCATACTTGCCGAGAATCCTCAAAAACTTGTTGGGGTGAACCAACTCTCCTACATGAGGAGATGTCGAGGGTTTTCTCATAACTAGATTTTTAGAATTTTTTTTTTCACCCATTAATGTAAAATTGAAAAGGTTTCCTCATTAAACTACATGGTGACTTTAATTAGAAACAAATTTGGAGAAACAATAATTATTTGATAGATTAAAGGGGTGTATTGGATAGAGAGTCTATGAGATTTTTTTGGAATTTAAAAGTCTGGGTGTATTCAGTTTAGATTTTAAAAAGTCTTTAAAAATCTAGAGGTTTTAAAAAGTCTTTAAAAATCTAGGTGTATTCAATACAGATTTCAAAAAGTCTTTAAAAATTTTGAGGTATTCAACTGTCTATGGATTTTTTTTTTGGTGAAACAGCCTAAGAAGGCGAGCAAACAAAGGAAAAAAGAAAAGAGAAGGAAAAGAAACAATCAAGCTAATCGAGCAAACAAAACACCATTCGCATCCTTAGACACGAGCTCCTGAATATCATCCGGGGGAAAAGCCCAAGTGGTGTAGAAGTCTTCGGCTAGGATAGCTTTACGAGCCAGGGCATCAGCAACCTAATTACCTTCACGGTAGACATGACGAATAGAGCAACCACCAAATCTTCCAATGAGTGTGCGAACTTCCTTGATGACCGGCCAAAGGGAATGGTGCAGTAATGAAGGACCCATAATCAAGTGAAACACATCCAGGGAATCAACATAGCAAGCGCTTAATGACACACCAAGTTGGACAGCCAAGAGAAGCCCGAAACGGAGCGCGAGCAACTCTACCTCAATGATGGAACGAGCACCCAATCTCCCATTGCAACCCCGAAGCCATGTACATGTGCTCTCTCTCAAAACAGCCCCAAAGGACGACTGACGAGATTCAGCCGCGACAGCTCCATCCGAATGGAGCACAACACCGCCAATCCCCTCTTCAATCCAACGCACCATAATAGGCTCCTTATGCCTCGTAGCACCAGTAGCCCTGGTATCCAAATGCTTGCAGAATCCAGCAGCTTTGACAAGGATTTTGTCCCTTGAGATCATACTAGCCTGGAAAATCTTGTTGTTTCTTTCACACCAAACCGTCCATAAAATCGCCAAGAACCAAGCCCCCCAAGTCCGCCAAGCCCATTCAAGCCAATGTCTACAATCAATATTCTCGAGACTAGCCAGCGAGGGATGACAAATAATACCACCCTTGCGCCAAACTTGAGCAGCCCAAGGACATGAAAATAAAGCATGTCGCCAATCATCGACAGTATCCCCACATATAGAACAGAGAGGGGAGGCGGCCAAACCACGTTGGAATCGCAAGAGATTGCATGGGAGTGAGCCATGCCCAAGAGTCCATAGCAAGACGCCAACTTTTTCAGGGACGTGAGATTTCCACATCCACTCCCATCCCCTAACCTGTGAGTCGTTAGGACACAACCAAAGATAGCCCGATCGAACACTATAAGCGCCACAAGCCTCAACCCGCCAGTGCATGAGGTCCGGCGCATCTTGATTTAAGAAAGGAGCAGGGGTATTATCCATCGCCAATTTAACCTCCTGAGGCAACCAAGAGTAAACACGGTCTAAGTTCCACTGACCATGAGAGATGACATCTTTAATTTTCAACTCAATGTCATGAATATCCACGAACGGGACAAGGTCTGCTGGGCATTTTCCTTCCCACCAAGGAGTATACCACATCGAGCTTTCACCATTACCAATCCGGACGCCATAGGCTTCTTTAAAAATCTCGGCCACCTTCACCAAGGAGCGCCAAACTTTAGTACCCCGATAATGGCTAACTGGCCTGGCGCCTGCAGCAACTCCATATTTTTCGTGCAAGGCCGCCACCCACAACTTGTCAGCATTAGAATTGAATTCCCATAGTTTCTTGCCAAGTAATGCCAAATTCATTTGGCGACATTTCTTGATTCCCAATCCACCATACTTGCGAGGCTTAGTAACAGTATCCCAATTAATCAGATGCAATCCACGCCCATCCGAACCTTTCCAAATCCATCGTCTAATAATTTTATCAATGCTATTGCAAACACCAATTGGGAGTAGATGAACTTGCATAACATAAATCGGCAAAGCATTAAGCACTGACCTTGCAAGTGTAATACGCCCTGCTTTATTTAACAAGAAAGCCGCCCAAGAGCTAAGCCTGTCATCAATCCGCTTAACAAGAGAGTCGAAAGAAGATAACCGCATGCGGCCATGGATAATAGGGAAGCCAAGGTACGTACCCAGGTGAGGCACCACCGAAACTCCAAGGCGAGTTTCCAATAAAGAGTGGTCCATGGAAGAGGCATTAGGCGAGCAAAATGCGGTAGATTTATCCTGATTCATAATAAGACCCGAACGTGAACCAAATCTGGTGAGGGTGGCTGCCATGCTACAGACACTAGCTTCCTCCAATTCCGCACAAAATATGAGATCGTCAGCGAACATTAAATGAGAGATGTCAACACCCCCTCTTATTAATCTCATAGGCCTCCACGCCCCCGACTGGACTTCTTCAAGAATGGTCCGAGAGAGCTTCTCCATAACAATTACAAAAAGATAGGGGGATAAGGGATCACCTTGGCGAATCCCACGCTGACACTGAATATGACCGATAGGCGAGCCATTCCAGAGGATAGAGAAACTGGAAGAAGTGACGCAAGCCATAATGAGTTCAATGCAGGCGTCTGGAAGACCCAAGTCCAATAAGCAGGCTTCTAAAAATGTCCAAGAAACCATGTCAAATACCTTAGTAAGATCAATTTTGATAATCACCGATTTAGAACTCGAACGAGGGTGTTCCATGGTGGCGACAAGTTCTTGAAAGAGGATCCCATTATCGGAGGAACCACGCCCGGGCGGGAAGGCAGACTGGCTCGGGCCAATAACCTCACTAAGAATTGGTCTCAACCTCCGTACCAATATCTTAGTAATCACCTTAAACACAACGTTACATAATGTTAGAGGACGGAATTGTATCAACGATCGCGGCATGTCCACCTTAGGAAGGAGGCAAAGAAATGCATGGGCGAGCCCATCCGGAATCTGCCGAGTAGTTATAACATTCAACACGTGAGCTATAACTGGATCCCGAAAGATGTCCCAATATTCCTTGAAAAACCCTGCGGGAAAGCCATCAGGCCCTGGAGCCGAAAATGATTTCATGGACATCATAGCGGCTTCCACTTCATGGCTAGAGACCTCTGAACTTAAAGCATGACTATGATGATCACTCAAAGGAAGTAAAGCAGGGAGATCAGCTCTCACGGTAGTGATATCAGGGGCGCCAAACAGCTCAGTAAAATAATTAATTGCATGGGCCTTTAGCATGTCTTGATTGTCAACCCACTGGCCATCCTCGATTTCAAGACCATAGATCCGATTACGCTTCCTTTTTACTTTGGTTTTGGCATGGAAGTATTTAGTATTCCGATCACCAACTTTGACCCAAGGATCACGAGCTTTCTGATACCACATTAACTCTTTTTGAACTAGCAGATTAGCTAATTCTCCCCGCACTTCATCATATAATCGCCGAAGCCAGGCCGAGTCGACAAGGGATAAACGCTTCTCAATGCCCAGAATACGATTCTTAAGTTTGCGTTTCATATCCCGAATGTTCCCAAAAATTTCTTTATTAAACGCAATGGATCTATCACGCACCTGCTCAAGAGACTCCATGAGAGTATCGGCGGCCCCCCCTAAGCAGGCTGTTACCACTTCTTTATAATTGCTATGCTCTTTCCACATAGCTTCCCAGCGGAATGGCCGATTCGATCGATGATCCATTCGGCCGCTACATATAAGTTTCAAGGGACAATAATCCGATCCAACTCGAGGCAAATGCATAAGGTGACCTTCCTCAAACTGAGCCACCCAAGACAAATTAACCATTGCACGATCAAGTCGCTTAGAAATACGCCTACCACCACCTGCCATACGCGACCAAGTGAATTCAGGTCCAATAGTGTTCAGATCAAGTAACTGACAACTATCAAGAACTGTCCTCAGTTCGGCCGCCCTCTCGGCTAAGAAAACCCCACCACTAACTTCATTATCTGCGACGATTTCATTCCAATCTCCCAAGACCGCCCAAGGGATCTCAATAGCCTCAGCCAACCGAATAAGAACCTCCCAATTATCCTTCCTACGCGGGTAATGAGGGTCGGCATATAAAGCCGTGAAAGCCCACCGGCAATTGCCTTTGAGAAGCTCCACAGTGATCATACGCGGATGAAAATGTAAGACGTTGATGGTATAAGAGATAGCAAGAGAATGCAAAATCCATATACCACCACCCATGCCCACAGCCTCTTGAATAAAGGTAGCAGCATAGCCCCATCTAAGGAAAAAAGGACGCAGCCTGGAAAACGCCCCCCTTGGCTCCATGACACATAAAATATCAGGCTTGTGATCCCGGAGAAGATCACTCACCCATCTCTGAGCCGTACGACTCATCAAACCAAAGACATTCCAAGCGATAATAGTAAAGTCCTGGAACTCCATAACAAGAATTAGAAAGTGTTCGGCCAACAAGAGGATGCTACTGGACACTAGCATCATCCCCAATTGTCACCATCCTTCGACTCGGTATCATCCTGAAGAGATGCAAACCGTCCGGCACCAATGAAATCATCTGAAGACTGGGAAGGCATATCATCCCTTTCCTCTACCCTTTGCCTTTTAAGAACTTGAATAGGGTTTTTACGCCTATCCCCCATCTTAACCACCGGGACAATCGCGAGGCTACCAGGATTAGATTTGGCCTCTTGAGGACTTAGGTGATCCGTACCAAAACGTTGAGGGCGCACATCATCATGACTCCGCTGGGAACCAATGGTAACCGTCTCCCCCGCCTCCTGAACATGGGGACGGTGTTTAGCCTGCTTCGGAATGGGATCAACTCCCTGTTTATCTGGACGGACGTGATCCTTAGCAGGCACCTCCCCCTTAGGCTTTCGTGCCTTATTTCTATGACGGACAACCATCATCCAATCCCCAAAGACAGGATCTTCCCCTTTACCATCTCCCCCTTTAGGCTTATGATCTCCCTCCGCGGTGCCCGAAGGAGGCACAACATTTTGAGATACACCATCCTTCTCATCCCCAACTCCGGAAGGGCCAGCGTTGCCTGCCTCCTCAACCACCACCTTCGCCTTGCCATTATCTGCAGTATGAGTTGTGTCATTGCATGCATGAGGACAGCCACGCGCAAAGTGTCCGTATCGGCCATAGTTGGTACAAATTAAATGCAATCCCTCATAGGCGACATGGATCCATTTACCGTTGACTCTCAATTTGCCCTTAACAGGTTTCTCCAAATCAAGTGCAATACATACTCGCGCAAACCTCCCCTTGGAGGAATCATGAGTGCTGGCATCGAATTTAATAACCTCTCCCAGTCCCGAGGCAACCGCCCATAGAATGTCCTCTCTGTATCGATGCATTGGGAGGCCGTTCAGTCGAGCCCAAACTAATGTCTTGTTCACTTTGGTAACACTGGGGTCGAAATCCCTAGACCATGGCATAATCGCGAGGTAATGATCGAAAATCATCCAGGGGCCGCCATTGACTACCTTTTCCCGATCTGCAGCAATTCCAAACTTGACAATGTAACAACCAAACCCCACGTCTATCAAATCCATACTGCCTTGTGGTTTCCACATTCATTTAAGCCTTTCAAGTAACAAGTTAAATCCCGCTGTGGTTCCAAGGATCTTAACTACCAGTGCATCCGACCAAGCCAGTCCAGCCTCCTTATCAAGTTCTTCGTCTATCACAAAATCGGGCAGCAACGGATTGTCGTCCACGAAACTCACACGAACGAGCCCTTCAGCAATAAGATCTCTCCGGACAGGCGGCTGTGAGGTGGGCACATCGGTCACCATATGATCTTGGGTGAGAACATGGGCGAAAGTAGGGGACTTGCCGCCGGGATCATGAGGAGGAGCGGTGGAGGGTGAAGGAACGGCGGCCGTGCGTGCATGGGTGGGAATCTTAGGAGCAGACATATCTTGAGGAAGAAAAGTGGTGAGAATTCCTCTTGTGTAAATTTAATCAACAAAAGCTCAACAAAAAAGAAGGATTTTTTGTGTGAGCATTTTGTCGAATAGGTTTAGAGCATCTTATTCGATCCAATTTGAAACTGGGTTTACTGGATATTAGAAATTCCAACGACAGATATTAGAAATTCCAGTCAACGAAGAACGGCGGGATGAGAACTGGACATCAGGAGATGGATTGGTAGGAGTAAGATCCCGCTTCGAGTCGACTTGGCGTCAGAAGTAGAGCATATCAGCGACAGCGGCGGAGAACAGTCTATGGATTTTAATTCTTCATAGACTTTAATGGATTTTTAAAAAAATTATAACTATACAAAATCTCTCCAAATTTCTATGGATTTTGTCAAGTCAGTCAAACTCTACATAGAGTCTGCACAAAATCAACCAACTCTACGTAGAGTCTATAGACTTTCTAAATCAACCAACTTTTTAAAATTCATAAAAATCTGAAACGAATACACCCCCTAAGATAAAAGGTATGGGTTTTTTGAAAAGTAAATTATAGAAATGACAATAATGGAACTCATTCTTTCTTTTAAAAAAATAGAAATAAAACTTATTAATTTTCATAAAAATATGAAAAGAAAAAAAAAAGAAAAAAGAATGGCCCCCTATTTTAACATGGGCCTGGGCAAATGCACCATTGGCCCATGCTCAGGGCCGGCTGTGTATATATATATATTTAATAAAACATAACACGTGATGGATAGTTTGGATGGTGGGTTGGGTGATGAAACGGGTGATGGGTTGGATGTGCCTAAATTCATCTCCAACGTGAACCGTCACCCGATCCACCTATCATCCTATAATAATCCATCTTTTGTCGGATTTTCATCCATTGGCATCCCTAGTCCTGATTCATCCGCTCACTTGTTGGAACTCCTTATTTGTTGGTTTTTTGTCCACCACAGACCAGAGTCATTCAACGGTATGGACTATGGAATATTCCCACGACTTAAATTACCCCAAAACTGACGCCGACGGGCGACGGCAGCATGTGGCTCTAAAATTCAACTAACAAAATGGGCCAGTCAGATTTACGCAAAGCCCATTATACAATGAATTCGGCCTAATATTAAAGATGGGCTTTCAACCTTTTGAAAGGGTGTATTATACAATGGCACATTTTCTGTAAATAAAACCATTGCACACATGCCCCATTAACAAGAAAATTATCCCTCAACTCAAATTATATATAGCCGATAGTGCTTTTCATTTTTTAGTCTTTTTATATCAATTAATGACGTTTAATTCTTAAATAATTGTCCCTCATTAATACAGGTATTAGTTGATGACAGAGAAATTTCAGGGATCCTTCTCTAGTTTGTTTTGTACTATATTCTATTAATAATAATTAATTTATTATGAATTCGCTTTCTAAAATTCATCTCACTATAAATCAAAGGTAGTTGGCCTGAGTGGTACGTGGCTCTAGCAGTTTAAGCAAAGGTCTTGGGTTCGAGCCCTGTGTATGCAGAATTCTACTTTGGGAGAAGCAATGTGGCCGCCTGCGGAGACCCCGTACACGCCAAGAAAAAATAAATCCATCTCACTATAATTTTAGAAAGCATAAAAACTTGTTGCCTGGGAAAAAAATTTGTGTTTATGCCTAGATGACAACAATTTTATATATCACACTAATTAATTTTAGGTGTAATTCTTATAATTTATATACTATATTAGAGTGGTGGCCTCCCATTCATGATTTCTAATTTCTACGGTGCCTCCCTTACTATCAGGTTTGGCTCCGTCAGCATTCCAAATGCAGTGAGTCTAAACAACAAATTCGAAAAGCATTCAAATTATCTAATTTAAACCCACTTTTCCTAAGCTCTCTTCTTCGAAATTTCAAAAAGTTATATGATTAACAATTGGTGGGGGACTAATTTGGGGTGGGTGAGTTTTCCTTTAATTCTAATTAGAACATCATGTGCAGCTTTGAACCCCAGCATGCCATTCCCTTCCAAAGTGCACCAAGACAACAACATATATACTTTAAACTACCAATTCAATTCAGAATGTTTTCTTGCTTCCGCAGTTATCAACGAGATAGAGTATATGTTAGCTACCTAAGGGAATGTTTCCCAATTAAAAATAATATCTTTACAACATAGTATGCCCTCACTGGCTCTACTCTTTCAATTGCAGAATCATAACCTCCTTAGATTATTCCCTCTTCTAATGCTTGTCCTTTTCCTCCCCCATTTCCTACCAAACACTACCATCCAAAACCCACATTAGAAAAAGGGTTTCAACGGCAGATATGATTGCTAATAAAGAAGTAATACGACTTTCTTCCAGGGAAGTTGCAGAAAAAGATTTTAAAAGTTGATGGTGGCCTGCTGCTGGTGCTCTGTAAGAAGTAGGCATCCTCATCTTCTTCTTTAATTTGTTCAAAGGTAATGAATTGAAAGAATTGATGAGGGGCCTTTAGTTTCTGGACAAACCTACATACAGGGCATCATCCCAACCTACTATTCCTCCAAACGCTCCCTTCCATGTGCTAATTTTAAATCCCTCTCTTGGATTTTCTCTCACGCCATTTTCTTCTTTATAGTTTTCCACTATACCCTCGCTTTGCAACATAATTGCTTTTTTTCTAATCTTTTTCCTCTTGTATCTTCTTACTGATTCCCCACTTTCTTCTTCTTTTCAAAACCCTAAAGTAGATTCTTTTTTTCAAAAACAAAATAATCTGAAATTGAAAATATCAAAGTCCCAATTCCGTCTCCATCATATCAATCATCTCTTATATATAAAGGGTACTTGAGAATTATATTGATTCAAATTAATCAAGCCTTAGAATTTCGTGATCATTCCTTCTTCACATAATCCCTCTTGTGGAATTAATAATCTCTTGATAACTAAAAATGGTAAGGGATCAGAATGCAGGCGGCGCTAGTAGCCCTTCCTCGATCGCTCTTCTGCAAGAGAGGTTCAAGCGATTGCAACGCATGAAGGAATTAAGACAGGAGAAGGAGCTTCGGAGGGCACTGTCCGAATCAAAACGACGCAGTCCCCCGATTCCAATCAGCAATCATTACGAGGTGCAGCGACAAACAACGTTTGATCCTGCTAAGCCACAGTGCCAGCTTTCGCTGTCTCTTATTAGGCCCGATTCGCAGAACAAACGCGCGGGTTCACGGGTGACTGGACTAGTAGTGATGGTGGGCCCATCGTCGTCGTCAGCAAATGCTGCCAATGATTTAACAGAGGTGATTAGTAGTACTTCTAGTTCTACGGTGGGGTTTGAGAACTATAGTGGTGGCGCTGATGTCGACACCTCCCTTCGCCTGTGAAACGCCGCTTCTAATTAATGTCGTTCATTTTTAAATTCGCGCGTATGTTGTTGGGAGCAATTACTATTGTTAATTTCTCGAGAAGTACGTACAGAATAAATTATGGTTTCTAACAGAGAGAGAACAGACAAGTACAGAAGTTAGATCTCTCTCTTTTTTCTCGTTGTGTTTTGTTTCACCTCGTGTATTGCAACTAGGAATAGTTAAGTTGTCGAAATTAAAAAGATGCAGTTTTCTATTTGCACTAATAAGCATATGCAATTATGTATGCCTGGTTAATTTCAATTCAATTTAAGAAGTCTCTGTAACTCTAATTTAGAGAATTTTTCCCATTATGTTAAGAAAATGAGAACGAAATCAAGACGTGCCTTTTAATTAACTTTCTCGTAACACACCTTTACCAATATTTTTCAGGTCAAGCATTGAAATAATGCTAAATTCGGGGTTATTTTTAACTAAACTATACTAATTATAAATAAATCTTTTTATAATTCAGCTACGGAGTATAATACATCAAGAAATGCATGGAAAACATGATTAGTGTTAAGGATAAATAATATACATAATCTTTCTTTTTTATCCTTTGATTGTATTTCCATATATTTGCTGTAATCTTTCCACTTCTTCCGGGATTGTTTGTTGTAATCTCTTGATATATACATCCTCACACCAATGACTATTCATTCGGTGATTTTATATCCTTTCCTAATTCTCTCATGGTATCAGCCTAGGCACCACACAGAAACCCTATTTTTCTTTCTCCTCTCTCGCCGCTGCCTTACTCGATGGCTTCTTCCTCTTCCTCCGATTCTGTGCCTATCGCCACTATGATCCACATGATCACCATCAAATTATCCTCCACAAATTATCTGTTATGGAAGCGTCAAATCATACCCATGCTCACTTGTTTTGATCTTCTCGGCCATGTCGACGGGACTACTCCTTCCCCCGATCCTCTCAACCAATCGGATGGAGTCTCTTCTCCTAATCCCAAATACGCTGCTTGGCACACTACAGATCAGAAGTTGCTTGGAGTCCTCTTCTCCACACTCTCGGAGGAGGCCATGGCGGAGGTTGTAGATTGCACAACCTCCCGTTCCGCTTGGTTGGCCCTAGAAGCGGCTTTCTCCCACTCCTCTACGTCTCGTGCGAATCAGCTTCGTGAGGAGCTTCTTTCTCTACGCCGCGGTTCTCTTTCTGTTCCCGATTATGGCAAGAAATTTAAGTCCATCTGTGATCAATTGTCTGCTATTGGAAAGCCAGTTGATGATTCTGACAAGAGCCATTGGTTCTTGCGTGGCTTAGGCATCCAGTTTGTGAATTTCGCCGACACGCGAATGGCGATGTCTCCCGTTCCTCAATTCTCTGATTTACTGCATCAAGCCATCCAATTTGATATGATGAATCGCTCAATGGAGGCTGCTCCACCGCAGGCCACGGCTGTGTTCTCTGCGTCGGCTTCTCCACGACGTGGTGGCTTCAACTCCCGCTCTCAGCACAGCGCGGGCCGCCAGCAGCAGCAGCACCCTTCGGCTAGGACTGGCGGTTCCTCTTCTGGCCGTGGCCGCTTTCGGCGTCCTCCGCGATGTCAACTTTGCAGAGGCGAGCACTACGCGGATAAGTGCCCACTATTTTTAAATCGATCCAGCGGTGATCACCCATCGGCAGATCTTGCCCAGCATTTCCAGAACAGCTGCAATGTCGTGGACTCGACTTCGCCTACCTTCTCGGATTGGTATGTGGATTCCGGCGCTACTGCCCATGTCGCCGCAAACACATCATCTCTTGATTCAGTGGAATCATATTCTGGTAATCATTCTGTTGTTGTGGGCAATGGTAGTTCACTCCCTATCTCCCATGTTGGCACTCGCAAATTATCTCCTTTTATTGCTTTGAATGGGGTTTTTGTTGTTCCGGACATGCTAAAGAACTTATTATCTATCAGTAAGTTAACTGCGGATTATCCTGTGGATGTTTTGTTCTCTGATAATTATTTTGTGGTTCAGCACCACCACTCCAGGAAGATCCTCGTAACCGGAAGGCGTGCGCGTGGCCTTTACTTGCTAGATTCGACGTTTGCAGCCCTCAGTGCGGACGTGAAGTCATCGAATAAAGCTAGTTTTTCTTTATGGCATTCTCGTTTAGGGCATGTCCCATTTACTACAATTTCTTTGTTGAATAAGCTTGGTGTTTTATCAGTTACTTCGTTGTTACCAAATCCTGAAGTTTATTCCTCTTGTCAACTTGCCAAGAGTAAACATTTGTCCTTTAAGCTGAATGAAAAACGTGCATCTTCCGTTCTTGGTTTAGTGCATTGTGATTTGTGGGGTCCTGCTCCTCTTCCAACTGCTAATGGATATCGTTATTATGTGGCGTTTATTGATGATTTTTCCCGATTCACCTGGGTTTATCCAATGCATGCTAAATCTGAGTTCACTGATATTTTTGTGCGCTTTCATACCTTTGCATGCAATCAATTTTCCACAACTTTGAAGGTCTTCCAAAGTGATGGTGGGACTGAGTTCTTGAATCACAGAGTGCTTGACTTCATGAATAAACATGGCATTCATCATCGTGTGTCTGGTCCTTACACTCCACAGCAAAATGGCAGGGCCGAACAAAAACATCGCCATATTGCTGAGATGGGTTTGTCAATGATGTTTCATGCTCATCTTCCATCTGAATTTTGGTTCGATTCATTTGCTGCAGCTGTCTATATTATAAATCGTCTCCCATCTACTGTGTTGGACATGAAATCTCCATTTCAGGTGTTGTTTGATGTCGTCCCGGATTACTCAAACTTCAAAACTTTTGGTTGTCGAGTGTATCCCTATTTACGGGATTATGTGGCCAACAAACTTAGCCCTCGAAGCCATCCGTGTGTGTTCTTGGGCTACAGTTCTAATTATAAGGGGTTTCGGTGCTATGATCCTTCTTCCGCTCGCACATTCATAACACGCCATGCACAGTTTGATGAGAGCGTGTTTCCTTACTCGGGCACTTCTTCAACCATTCCGCCTGCTGCCTTCGACCTCTCCTCATTTACTGATCAATGCTCGCTTACTCCCCAGTCAGTCCCCCCGCCTCTCATTCGCTCATCCTCACTTGTTCGTTCTTGTGGTGTTCCTGGATGTCCTACGGCCCCGAATGATGCTCCTCCCGTCCATATTGATTTACCAAATCTTGGAAATCCCAACCAACTTGTTGATGATGGTGGTGGTCCAGCTCCTGTTACTGATCCCCATGATGGCCAAGACCATGCCGTGCTTGGCAATGATGGCGTGCATGTTCTGCCCACAACCCCTCGGCGTCGCCGACGCGAACGACCGCCAGCAACTCCTCATCCTATGACAACGCGTGCAAAGGCTGGGGTTTTCACTCCAAAGTATCCGGTTGATCTCACTACGACGCCTCTTTTGCTCACACTATCTACTACTGCAGAACCTTGAGGGTTTAAGACTGCTTTGAAATCTTCGCATTGGTTATCTGCTATGAGGGAAGAGATGGATGCTTTGCATGCAAATAAGACTTGGGATTTGGTTCCATTACCTCTGGGTGCCAATCTTGTTGGCTCTAAGTGGGTTTTCCGTACGAAGTATCTTCCGGATGGAAGCATTGATCGCTACAAAGCGCGCTTGGTAGCCCAAGGTTTTACTCAGATTCCGGGTGTTGATTTTCAACACACTTTCAGCCCGGTAATTAAAGCAGCTACAGTTCGCATAATTCTTGCGGTTTCTGTTCATCGTGGTTGGCCCTTGGATATGAAAAATGCCTTCCTTAATGGTGTGTTGTCCAAACCTGTGTTTATGAAACAACAGCCGGGTTTTGTTGACCCGCAGTACCCGTCGCATGTTTGCAAGTTGAAGAAAGCGCTCTACGGTCTTCGTCAAGCCCCACTGGCATGGTTCCATCGTTTCAGCTCTTTCTTGTTTACTCTCGGTTTTCAGCAGAGTCGGTCCGATTCCTCTCTTTTTTATTTCCGGCGCGGCGGCAATGTCATTTATCTACTCCTTTATGTAGATGACACTATTCTTACCGGCAGCGACTCGAATTTGCTCCAAAAGTTCATGGCCACGGTTTCGAAGGAGTTTGCAATCAAGGATCTTGGCCGACTAAGTTACTTTCTTGGCCTCGAAGTCACGTACACTGATGGGGGTTTGTTTGTTGGACAAACC